>OZ014524.1:502388878-503593112 GCA_963966055.1 Lathyrus aphaca | reverse complement strand
GATGATGTTTGCTTTTGTTTATTTCTTTCAGAAAAACATTTTTGTAATTGAGATATTACTTTATATATTATTTGAGGTTTTCCGCTGCGTGATGAACACATTTTGTAAAACTTATCACTTGAGCCATCTGTGTTTGTTGAATTGTGACACTCAAATATTTTGATAAAATTTAAAATTACTCTGATTTTTATAAATAATTTTGTGGGGTTATTTAGGTGTTACACAAAACATGTGACGGTCGTCATTACAGTTGTGATGGGCGTCATGTACATTGGACAATGCAAGGGTTGCGTGAATTATGTCTGCAGTAATAATAAATTTTGTTTTTTATTTTTCTTGTGGTGATTAGTTATGGCCTTCGTTTAATTTTCTTTATTTTGAATTTTATAAATACGACCTGCGTACTGTGCCTATCTCATATTCTCATCATGTAACTTCTTTTCTCATCTTACTCTCTTGTATGTAAAATGAGTTTCCTTTATGTGATGTATTATTATGAAGAAATAGAAAACTACAAAACAAAGAAGGACAACCTTGGAGATCTTTCTTGGATAAGTGAAGATCGTTATTAGGTTTAGCTTAAGTTCTCTCATTAGCTTGGAGAACAATTGCGCTAGGGGGCCATAACTATTTCATTTGTTTGTATGTTGATATATATTATATGTATGTTGATGCATGTATGAGGAACAATTTATATGATAAATAATCCGTGAGATTAAACTAATTAAAATTCCCTCAAAACTGATATTAAATTTTTGCTTTCCAAGTTTTAGAACTCATCAAGACTAGTATCGATTATTGTAAGTTTCGCCTAATGCGAGGTGCATGTTCTATATTAGTAAGGTGCGAAGGGATAAATGTAATATTTAATTTTTAAAACAATGGGTCAAACTTAACTAAACAAAATATAATAAGATTATATATGTTGAGAAGAAAGAGTTTGGTATAATCCATATGATGAATTGAAATAGGGAGTTATTCACCCAACTGAAATATTCGAGAATTTTATTGGATGAAATTGGAAGAAGTTCCTACCTAAATAGCTGAGTTTTGTGTAATCAGCCTAAGGTTGACTTAAAACAAAGGGAAATATGGATCTCGATCCACTAGAAAATCTTCCAACGGGATTTTCCAAATCAAATGATGAGTGTCATTTGTTTTGAGTAAAATAGTGGGAGCATATTTAATTAAAGGCATAATTGAATATGTTTAATGATACTAATATCTCCACCATATTTTAATATAGATTACCATGAAAACAAACACATCTAATAAAATTTTGCGAACAATCCTGGATAAGGAAAAATTGTTTGGGAGAAATTTCTCGATTGGCACCGAAATATAAGGATTGTCCTCAAACATGACAAAAAGTTGTATGTCTTAGAGACACCTATTCCTGAGGAGGAACCTCCTAGTTCTGCTCCTAAGGATGAAAGAGATGCTTATAAGAAGCATGTTGATGATGCCAATGAAACAACTTGCCTCATGCTGGCTACCATGAATTTTGAATTGCAAAAGCAACATGATAACATAGCAGCGTTCGATATGATCGAACATCTAAAGATGCTCTATCAAGAGCTGGAAAGGCATGAGAGGTTTGAAGTTTCGAAATCCCTTTTCCAAAACAAGCTATCTGAGGGAACCCCAGTAGGTCCCCATGTACTCAAGATGATTGGGTATGTGGAGAATCTTGAAAGATTGGGATTTCCCCTCAAGAAGGAGCTTGCAACTGATTTGATCATGCAATCGTTGCGGAGAGTTTCGGTCAATTTATCCTTAATTTTAACATGAATGATATGATAAATCTCTTCCTGAATTGCTAAGCATGTTAAGAACTGCTGAGAAAATCCGAAGTCAAAAGGGAAATCCATTATGATGGTCAGTAATGGAAAGAAACAGAACAAAAGGCCCACCAAGCAGGGTGGTAAATGGAAAGGCAAGGAAGTTGTCAAACCCAAACATACTGCACCTGCTTTGAAGCCTAGTGGAGGCATAACTAAGGAGGATACTTTCTTATATTGTGGTAAGACCGGACACTGAAAGAGAAACTGCCCAAAGTACTCAGAAGATAAGAAGAATGGAGTGGAGACTTCAACTTCAGGTATTTTTGTTATAGAAATTAATTTATCTACTTCGGCATCATAGGTATTAGATATTTGATGTACTCACAATTATACCAATGTGCAGGGACTCAAAAGGAGTAGAGATTTGACAAAATGTGAAGTTGACCTACGAGTTGGCAATGGAGCTAAGGTTGCTGCTTTAGCTGTAGGAATTTAAGATTTGACTTTACCTAGTGGTTTAATAATTCAGTTAGAGAGTTGTTATTATGTACCTGCAATTAGCAAGAATATTATTTCCATTTCTTGTTTGGACAAGTTTGATTTTTCATTTATAATAAATAACAATTGTTTCTTTATTTATTTAAATGATATATTCTATGCTACTGCACAAATGAACAATGAATTATATGTCCTTGATCTTGAAATGTCAATTTATAACATTAATACTAAAAGGGTGAAACCTAATGAGTTAAATCCAAGTTACCTTTGGCATTGTCGCTTAGGCCATATAAATGAGAAACGCATTTCCAAACTCCATAAAGATGGACTATTGGACTCTTTTGATTACGAATCATATGATACATGCAGATATTTTTTAATTAGAAAGATGACAAAGACCCCATTCACAAGAAAAGGTGAAAGGGAAAATGATCTTTTGGCCCTCATACATACTGATGTATGTGGACCACTGAACATACCTGCTAGAGGAGGTTTTCAATACTTCATCACATTTATTGATGATTTCAGTAGATATGGTTACGTGTATTTAATGAAACACAAATTTGAATCCTTTGAAAAGTTCAAGGAGTTCAAGAATGAAGTACAAAATCAATTAGGTAAGAATATTAAAAATCTTCGATCAGATCGATGAGGTGAATATTTCAGCCTAGAGTTTGATGACCATCTAAAAGAATGTGGGATTATATCCCAACTGACTCCTCATGGAACACCACAATGGAATGGTGTATCTGAGAGAAGAAATTGAACCTTGTTAGACATGGTCCGATCCATGATGAGTCACGTCGATCTTCCAAACTTCTTTCGGGGACATGCACTACTAACAACAGCTTACACACTTAACCGTGTTCCATCCAAAAAGGTAGAAAAGACACCATATGAGATATGGAGTGGTAAGAAACCATATATGTCTTACGTGAAGGTTTGGGGTTGTGAAGTTTATGTGAAACGACAAGTTTCAACTAAGCTTGAGCCCAAATCTGACAAATGCTTATTTGTGGGGTATCCTAAAGAAACAAGAGGATATTATTTCTACAATCCTTCTGAGGGCAAAGTGTTTGTCGCTCAAACTAGAGTCTTCTTAGAAAAGGACTTTATTTCCAAAGGAATCAGTGGGAGGAAAGTAGGGCTTGAAGAAATTCAAGAATCATAAATCATTGATACACCTATGGAGTAATTAAAGCAGGAATCATAAATAGTTGTGGAAGAGAAACCTGCTCAAGTAGGGCAAAACCAGTGTAGGTCGACCAAGATACATCACCAACCAGAGAGATATGGATATCTCATAACTGATCAAGGTGATGTATTACTCATGGATCAAGATGAGACTGTAACCTACCAAGAGGCCATAAATGGTCCTGGGTCTGAGAAGTGGCTAGAAGCCATGAAATCTGAAATGGATTCCATATACACAAACCAAGTTTGGACCTTGGTAGAACCTCCTGTAGGAGTTAATCCTATAGGATGCAAGTGGGTTTTAAGGAAGAAGACTAACATGGATGGTAAGGTACATACCTATAAGGCAAGACTGGTTGCTAAAGGTTATAAACAAATTCATGGGATAAACTATGATGGAACCATTTTACCAATTGCAATGCTTAAATCTGTGCGGATTTTACTTGCTATCGCTGCATATCATGATTATGAAATATGGAAGATGGATGTTAAGACTGCTTTCCTTAATGGGAATCTTATTGAGGATGTGTACATGACACAACTTGAAGGATTTGACATACCCAAAAGATAAGTTACAATGATCAATATATGGATTGAAGCAAGCTTCCAGAAGCTAGAATCTTCGTTTTGATGAAATTGTAAAACAATATGGATTCATAAAAAATGAAGACGAGCCTTGTGTCTACAAGAAGGTTAGTGGGAACATGATCGTTTTCCTGGTATTATATGTAGATAACATATTACTCATTGGAAAAAATATCCCTACCTTGCAACAAGTAAAAGCTTGGTTAGGGAAATGATTTTCTATGAAGGACCTTGGTGAAGCAGCCTATATATTAGGAATCTGGATCTATAGAGATAGATCACAAAAACTGTGTGGGCTAAGTTAGAGTACATACATAAACAAAGTGATGAGACACTTTAATATGCATGATTCCAAGAAAGGATTCATACCTATGCAACATGGCATGTGTCTATCAAAAATACAATCCCCTTCAACTAAGGAAGAAAGGGGTCGCATGAATAAGATTCCATATGCATCCACAATAGGATCTATCATGTATGCCATGTTATGTACTCGACCAGATGTCTCATATGCTTTAAGTGCAACGAGTAGGTACCAATCTGATCATGGTGATGCTCACTGAGTAGATGTAAAGAATATCCTTAAGTACTTGAGAAGGACTAAGGATACATTCTTGATATATGGATGTCAGGAAGAGCTCGCGGTAATTGGTTACACCGATGCTAGCTTCCAGACAGATAAAGATGACTTCAGATCACAATTTGGTTATGTGTTCTGCCTAAATGGTGGCGTTGTAAGCTGGAAAAGTTTAGAGCAAGAGACAGTTGTTGATTCTACAACCAAGGCCGAGTATATTGCTGCCTCAAATGCAACAAAGGAAGTTGTTTGGACCAAGAAGTTTATTAGTGAACTTGGCATAATCCCTAGCATTGTGGATCCCATTGATCTCTATTGTGATAAAAATGGTGCCATAACACAAGTTATGGAGCCTAGATCTCACCAACGATCCAAACACATACTTAGGCATTATTGTCTCATTTGAGAGATAATAGAATGTGGATATGTGAAGATATGCAGAGTATCTACACTTGACAATATTCCTGACCCACTAACAAAACCTCTTGTGCAACAGAAGCATGATGGTCACACTAGATCTATGGGTATTAGGGATATGCCTGATTGGCTCTAGTGCTAGTGGGAGATTGTTGGTGTAAGCCCTAGAGGTCAATACTTTTGGTACTTGTATTGAATTACTTATTAATAATAAAAGGCATTTCTTTATTATGTTTCTAAAATGATAAAGTCCCTAGAATAGCTAGTTCATTTAATGAAATATTAAGTGTGATTTAATCATTAGATTCCATTAAACATAAGGACATTATTCTTAAAGCATCCATAGTCGAGCTTCAATGTGAAATGGGACAGCCTTAAAGCATTAAGACTATTATGTAGATAGATTGATGATCACATCTCATGGATCATGGATAAGGAGTTATCAAGTCTTGACATAGGTATGAATATTAGGAGTAATATTTAAACTGGATTGACCCACTATGAGAGTACTATATATAATGTTATGCAAAGTGTCATAAGTTACTCTCATGGTGATAATGATGTATACCACCCTTCGACCTGAAACTACTATGGACCTTAGATGTAAAGTCAAGTACTTTATTGCTGATTAAACATTGTCCATAACTGGATGATCATAAAGACATTTGATGGGTACTTCATGAAACATGTTGAGGGATATGAGTAGCCTAGATGGAATTTACCCATCCTGCATAACAGGATAAATGTCTAAGGGTCCAATATTGAATTGGACAAGGGTAATATGGTATATGCCTTGTGTTCAATATATACATAAGGGCAAAAGGGTAATTGTACACATAAATACTATCACCAAAGGTTTTGCCATATCACATGACAATTTTGTGACTTGGATAGCAGTGATGTGTTTCTAGATACCGCACACTGTTTATTATGTTAAATACATGATTTAATATAATTGCCAACATCGCAAAATCCTACAGGGTCACACACATAAGGACAGTTAGAGAATGGGTAGAATAAATAAGGTGCACCTTAAGATACGGTGCACTTGAATGGAATACGAAATATGGTAAGGTACCATATGATATAATAATAATAGTTATTATTATTAATTTGATAATAGTTATAAAATATAATAATAATAAAAATTATGGTTATTATAATAATAATAATAATAATAATAATAATAATAATAGTAATAATATAATATTATTATTATTGAGCTGGACTTTTAGCTTGAAGCCCACACAGATAGTTCTATAAATATAACCCTTGTGAAGAAGCTCAAACATTGTTGTTTTGAAACCCTGACCGTATTCCTTATTCTTCTCCCTCACTCTAAGCCTTCAATCATAACCAGCTAGCACTGTGACTGAAGGAAGTTGTCTGTATGAACTGAGTAGAGGCGTTGTTCGTCGTACAACACTCGTGATCAAATTGAAATCAAAGGTTTCAAGCGCCACAAGAGGTAAATATTCTATCACCGATCATGACCTTTCGTAAGGATCTCTAAGGGAAATTTTTGTTTTCCGCTGCGCTTATATCACATATTTCCCATCATGATCTCCATGTCCTCCGCATCTGACACTCCTATGAAACCTTCCCCACTGAAAAGCTCTCATTGAAGATGACAGATGAGCAAGAGATACGTCCCTTGGTCCTCAGGCAAGTCTGTGCCCACAGTAGCACCAGCCGGTGAGCCTTCATTGCACTGGCGTTTCGCAGGAGGAGTCAAATGTTCAGATGGTGGGCTTACAGTTATCCCCGCGACATGAGGAGAGTTAGGAGGAGGAGTGGGAGTTCCCGAACAACCAGTCGCGTTCTCAGCGACCACTTGGCGGACATGACCATTAGTGGCCTTCTTCGAAGCTTTCCCCGTATCCTTGTTCAACAGCTTCAGAACACGTTCTTTAAGGCTAGGCATATTGGCTGCATATAAAAGCACATGTTAGTTATTGAATAAAATAGTCGAGACAAAAGAAAGACAAAAATAGTCGAGACAAAAGAAAGACGAACACAAACAACCCAAAAGATGGAGGGACTCCTCGTCTGTTCTACACTCGAGCACCATCTTGGTGTTTATTAATCGAGTTTCAAAAAGGGGCTCCCCATTGTTAGACAAGACAAGATTATCCAGCCGGTCCACATAAAGGGAAGGGGTAAAACTCTGGAAGTAAGGTACTAGTTTTGATTGGGCTATCGTGTCCTCGAGCCCCATATGTTTTGGGTTCACAAAGAACTGGTCCATGCCACGGGTGAAATGAGCCCGCTGCTACTCGAGTGGGATGGTCGAAACAAGACGCTATTTGCCTTGGGCATCTCATTGCTCGGCGTATATACTTTACAAAGCCCACGCGGAGAGAGGCTTTACCGTGTACCACCTATCTTTGAAATTCCGGACAGAATCAACGTAAGTTTTAAACAGCCTCCTCGGCTACTTAAACGAAACCCAGTTATGTCTCTCGTTCACGCTCGACCGTTGCAAATGGAAAACCCAAAAGAAGAGAGGCAACATGCAACCGATTTTGAGGTACTGACCCACTAGTTCGAACGCCCGAACGAATGCGATGGAATTTGGATATAGTTAGGAGCGGGCCAAGTCAACGATGCCAACTTGGAAGCTAGTGAAAGGAAGACGGAGCCTCGCCTCTCTAAAAGTGAATTCATAAATAGGAAAGTGCGTTCCCTAAAAAACCGAGCAAATTCACTGCTCGGGGAGAGAGGCTTAGCATTCCCATTTCTTATGGGCCCCTGAGGCCAAGTCCTCCACGACCGTATGGGCGGTACAAGAGTCAAGCATGAAGCGGGAGCCCTTTTACAGCGGTTCTTCCCTAACCCAAGACAAATTGGGCACCCCGGGAGTAGCAGGCCTGCTTTTGTCCACATCACGTTGAAATTCGTCCACCTCTTCCTCGTCCATTTTTATGTCGATGTGATCTGTAAGGATATCCTCGACTCTTTACAGGTCCACGTTACCTGAAAAACAAAGGAAATTGGTGAATTCGACGTCGAATCAAATCCACTCTTCCACCGTAGTTCAAGTGAAAGGGCGAGGGCCAGAGCCAGGGAAAGAAGCGCCCGACACATTCCTCGCAAATCCAAAGAATGTCCGGGACATTCATCAGAAATTCATAAGAAGAATTGAGACATTCATCGCAAATTCAAAGAATGCCCGGGACATTCATCACAAATTCATACCATGCCCGAGACATTCATCAGAATTCCCTTAATTTGCACCCAGGGAGGGTTCTCCTCGATAAGTTTTAGGTAATTTCCACTGGTAGATTCGTATGAATATGTCGAGGAGGGGCCTCCTCGGCTACTTCGGTGGAAGAAACCACCAGGAAAAAAGCAGATTAAACCTACTATTACCAGAAAGAGAGGAAGCTTACTTGACATAATCGCCGACGAGGAAAATTTACGGTTGTTGTGACGATAGAAAGCAATTTGTGGCAAGGGCTTGAGAGCGTCCATGACCTTTTGAGGAAACTTGAGAAGTAAAAAGAGGAGTGAGGGGAAACCTCACCTGTAAATCTCTTATAGGCCCCGTATGGGATTGCGCGCCTAGCCATCATTGCCTAGGCTGTCTAGATTCTCCTAGTCAGTGTTCGCTGTTGAATTTGGCGAACAACCTCTAGTTTTCCAATCTCATTGAATTGGTTTACTTGCAGAATAAACCACACAAATCCTAGGACACATGTGCAAATTTAAATGAACTTCTGAACTCTTATAACAAAAATCTTTTGATCCTTTATTTGGTTTGTTAAGTCTTTCATATATGAATGATTTTAATTAGGTTACTTAAGTAAAAGTTTTGACAAAGTAAATTTAACAAAGTTGAAATTTGCATAAAGTAAATAATGAAGAATAAATGGCTGGTAAATGTAAAGGAAAAATTGGTAAATAACTTTGAAATTGATAAACACTTAAAGAAATGGTGTAGTTCACATGTACATTTTCTAGATAAAACTCTTTTTCTCTCACATGGGTACTTTAGAGTATTTTGCAGGAATTTTGTACAAGTTTTTCCACACACTAAATCTAACAAACATTATCCTATTTATATACAAAATAAAATAACTTCTATCAACGGAAAAATCCTAAGACTAATGACACTTGGATTTCTGCATGTTTTTCTTTCTTCAAAAGCTTCCATGCGTTCTTCTGCCAAGCGGAATAACTGTCTGAATTTGAATTTATCCTTAATGTCGAAACAATGCGTCCCTTCAGTCTTGTCAAATTTGTCGAAACATAACATATCAACTAAAAATTTTCGAAATAATGCATCATCTCTCTTTGTCGAAATGTCGAACACTTCAGTTTTCATTCAACTATGTCGAACTGTCAAAATATTTCTTTAAATATATTACTTCAACTCCCTTCCTTTACAAATATGTTCTTCTGTCGAAGAGCATCGTTTTATCTTTCAAGTCATGGTGTCGAAAATATGTGTCTACAAATTGCCCCCCAGCAAAGATGTTTTGACTGTCTCTGGAGAAACCATCATTTGATGTCGAACAAATTTCGACTCCATGTTACCTGCATTAATTATGCTGGTTCTCAAGATTTGACTTTTATCAGGTCACAAGACAGATTAATCATTACACTTTTCCTAAAATGTCTCATCTAGCCCACGTTTGAACATGACTCCCATCACCCTAAAACCTAGCAAGTCATGATCTTTTCAACTTCCATCACTTTTCATATCACCGTTGAGACCTTTACACGTGTCCCATGATCATCAGAAAAAATTCAAACGTTTTCATCAACTCCTTCTTTATAATACCCATTTCCATTTCTTCTGAAACTTTTTACACTTCTGAACTCATTTCTTTCACAATCCATTTCCAAATCTTCTTCACTTTAAAACAAACTTTCTCTATTCTTAACAATGGCATCTTCAAGCAACAAGAAAATCAAGGATACAACTTCTCTCCCCATGCGCATAAATTATCTGGAGCAGTGACTGTGGGCAACAATCAATATGTTCCTGAGCCTCCCAATGAAAGGGAAAAAACAAGTATTTACAAATCCCAGGTATTAATCCCATTTTTTATTTATGGTACTTTCCATGTGATGTTAGGTCCACTTCCTAACCCAAATATTGACCAAGCTCGTTTAAAAGAGTTCTTTCCCACATATTCCAACTCAAAACCCATAGGTGCTGGAGTAAAATACAAACCTAGTGGAACGTCTACAGGAAATCTGAGAATGCATCTGCTTCTGCAGAAATAGATTTATCGTATTTGAACCGAGCTAGAATTTTTAGGAGTTTTCCCCTAACAAAAGACCCTTTTGACTATTTAGCTTGGCTAACTAAAGTTGAAAAAGTTAAAGGAAAATTTTGGAAACAAACTGGTATTTTTGACTTGATTCAACTGTTGAAGGTAGGCCCCAATTATTGCCCAAACATGATCTTAGCTTCCCTTTACTTTGGGGATAATACCTATAATAACTTCCATCTTCCTTGTGGGATGGTCACCCCGACCTTCTTCGACGTAGCTGCCATAGTTGGCCTTAGCCCTATAGGAATAGACTTCGACCCCACTGTTTTGGATGACAATTCTATAGCCTTCGATACTAGCTTTTCCTCCTATTCTCTATTCATCGCTCACTATCATGATAAAGATACCACTGATGTTTCTGATGTAGAACACATAGCCTTTTTGACCCTCTGGTTGTCGAAGTTTGTTTTTTGCTCCCGCTTCCTTCAAGTTGCCAAGAAATACCTTACCATAGCTAACCAACTTCATGCTGGGAACATCCTTTGTTTAAGTGAAATGGTTTTAGAAAACCTTTACGAATCACTTAGTGAGAGTGTGGAATTCTCGAAAAATGTAAAAGAAAAAGGAAAATTGAGCTTGGAATGACCCTTTTGGCTTCTACAATTATGGTTTAATGCTACTTTCGAGGCTTCTCTTCCTGTCAAGAACGAGGTGGATGAGGAAGGAGTAAAGAACAAGATTGTCGAATGGCCTAGGTTAGTAAAACTAACCCCATCTGATGAAGGAACCAACCTTCGACGATCATTCACCAGCTACGTGATGATGTTTGCCAAAAGGTACAATTTTACTTCAACCATGGAACCCTTTGCCAACAGAACTATTGGACCTAAATGGTTCACTAAACAACTCCCCCTTGAGATGCAAAAAGATGAAGATACATTTTTGGTTATTTGGGAATCACTTTTGACACCAAGGCTCCTTTTCTCCCACCACAACATGAACGACACCAAGATCGCTCTTATCGTTTATCAGCCTAACCTTGTTGCTCTCCAGTTTGGGTTGATTCAAATAAAACCAAAATCCATCTACCCAAAGAAAGGATCCATCATCTTTTACCATTCTTTCCACAATGCAGAGAAAAGCGTAGAGTTGTCGGAGAAGTTAACGATGAAACTCTAGAGATTCGACTAGTGGTTTTTCGACCATCTTTCCTATGTACTCAAGAATTTGATGTTTGGTGGAAAAATTATTACCTCACTAGATTTTTTGACGTGACAAACTTTATAACACATCTGACGAACGCTTTTGCTTTTGTGCAGGATCGAACAAAGAAAGGTACTCAACAACACATTAAAGAAATCCAAAATTTTCAAAATTATTTTGAAACCATTTATAGACCAAATGATCTTAGTTGAACCATAGGCGAAGCAGCAGTGACTTTAAAACACAAGTTTACAAAAAAACTGGGGAAACTGATGTTGCCTTCGTATGTTCGACCAGAAATACGTTATGATTTGGCGTACAACTATTATCCACCAAAGTTTCCCCCTCTACCTTCTGCTGAATTTGGTGTGGCATTGAGCCCTCCATTCCCAAATTGGTTCGTTTGTGGATCTGATCTGAAACTGCTTCGTGAATCTTGTAAAAAACCTGTTGAGCGTGTGGTTCAGACTAAGTATCATTTGGACAATTTCCCAGAGCACCTTCATATTGGAATAGAACATGTACGCGTGGAATCTTCCATTCTTGAAGGTGTTAAAGAAAACACAATTTTCTATTTCGTTCTAACTTCATTCTTATGTGTTTTCCCTTGTGTTCATTTATTTCTCTATTTTTCTGTCTTTTAGCTGTCAAGATTACTACTAAGAAAACTCATGTCAGAAGTAGTCCTAGAAAGGTGGTCGAAAATCCATCCTCTACTGTGAAAAAGGTTTCAACAAAAGCATCAACCTTTCTTTTATGTAGTAGATTTATTTTACCCACACTAACCAAATTTCTCTTTGGTGTTTTAGGTGAATCGAAAACCACCAACTACCAAAAAAAGAAAATAAGAGGAGGCAAAGGTGATTACTGAAGAATCTGGGGACGAATCTCCAGAACAATAACCTCTTAAGAGAAAGAAAGTCTTTAAGATTAAGACGGTCACCTCCCAGAGGTCTATTGTCAGATCTACAAAGAAAACTCCCCCCACCAGTCCAACTACCAGAGCTCATACAAAAGATGCAGAGAGTGGGAATTCTAGCTTCCATACTGAGATCCCTCAAGTAAACTTTATTTCGACTAATGGTATTCACTTTTTACTTGAATTTTCTTTTCCCTAACTTTCTTTCTTGTTCTCAGGTCCAAGTTATGGTTGAAGAACACCCTGCAACAAAAGGAGCACCACAATTTCAAAGTGCTTTTGCTTCTTAGGCTATTATTTTACTCCCAATTCTCCAAAGGGTTCGACCAAAGACTCAGGGGTAGAAGTAGATAAGATACAAACCCATCCTAAAGCTGAGACAATTTTGACGGAGAAGGTCCAAGAGGAGGCTAACCCCAAAGATGACGAACCTGAACCACAAACTATAGCAGATTTCGACACCAACATGGATGACCAATCTGATGATAATTCTCCTTCTAATCCAAGATTAAATACTGAAAAGGATGATGATAATGCCATGGATGATAAGGTCGAAGATGCTAATGAAGGAAAGACTATTGAGGAAGAAGGTGATCAGAAGAAAGACCAAGATGTTGGGGTTGGAGAAAGCAATGAAGAAAAAACTGTTGAGGAAGAGGAGGACCGGTCGAAACAACGAGATGCTGGACTGACTTCTGGACGAAGTGTTCGACCAACTCCTGCCCAAACCCAAGGAACTTCTCCATCAAAGGGTTCGACCAGTCTCTCTCGCGAGGAACTTGAGAGCTTAAAAGTGAGAAAACCTTTAGACTATCTGAAGGCTATGCTCAGCGCTCGCTACAACTTTCAAGACTCTTCCTACAGCTGTTTGACTACTTATGGGGCCACTTCTGAGGTTAGGTCACTTGATGCCATCATGACTAAAATTAAGACCAAAATAATTGGTGTGAACTTATTCAAGATTTTGGGTAAAAATCCCACTGCCCAGTTCGACCTAAAGAAAACCCTCAAACAAGTAACAATTCTGGAGGCCTCTGTTGAAGAAATTCATCTGGTGATGGATCTAACCCACATGATTGACATGGTGAGTGCAGATCTCCACCGTCAAAAAACCTTCTCTCAACAAATCTCTAAAAAGTCTGGGATTCAAATTGCAGAGCGGGATGTTGTGGCTGCTTCGACTGATAATGTTTCAGAGCTACAAAAACTTTCTGAAGTTTATTTTAAAGATGTTGCTGAATGCAACATCAACATCCAAAATTTGGAGAAGCAGATAGCCAATCTTCAACAGAAGATTTCCCAAGAAAAATAACGCAAAGCAAACCTCCAGCAACCTAAGCAAGATGACATTGACGAAGAGATTAAAGTGGGACTTCACCATACAAATAAAGCTCAACAATTAAGTCAGGAGATCGACAACCTTTCTCATAACAAGAACCTCTGCGAATGTCGACTCCAGATCCAAAAGAGGAAATTTGAAGAACTTAAAGAGTCTTTTCTTAAAGATTAAATTGCAATAGGAATAGGCTTCTTATTTACTGGCAGCCTTTGAGGCTTTTCTTTGTAATGATATTGACGCCATTTGTTTGGTGAAACACATCATTTTGTTTTATATAATTATTCTATTTCTATTTTAACTTCCTGCAATGTTGGCTTATACTTTTTCAAATACTTTCCATTTATCTTTAGTATTATTTTATCTTTGTCTATCTCTTCGACCTCATATGCGCCATTTGAAAAAACTTTTAAATTTTGGAAAGGTCTTTCCCATTTAGGAGACCATTTTCCCATTAATCTATCTTTTCGATCCATAGGAAATATCACTTTCCAAACAAGATCACCCACTAAAAGTGTCTTAAATTTTACTTTCTTGTTGTAAAAAATTTCGATTCTTTCTTTTTGCCTCTTTATCAGATCTAACGCACGCAACCTCTCTTCGTCCAAATCAACTAATTCGGCCATCATCATGCTCATATATATTTCTGATGGGATTTCATGATGCCTTTGAACTCGTATCGACTGTAAATAAATTTCGACTGGTAGCACTGCATCATGTCCATAAGTCAATTTGAATGGAGTAGAATTTGTTGCTTCTTTGGGAGACATTCGACAAGCTCATAAAATTTGATCCAAAGTCTTATGCCAATTTCTAGGTTTTCTACCCACGTTTTTTTTATCAAATTTATCACAACCTTGTTTGCTGCTTCGACTTGTCCATTTTCCTGGGCATAATAAGGTGTCGAAGTTAAGAGTTTAAAACCTGTTTCTTTTGCAAATATTTGCATGTTTTTTCCAGTAAATACAGATCCTTAATCAGTAGTTATTGTTTCTGGTATCCCGAATCTGTAGATTATATATTTTTGGATAAACTCTATAATTGTCTCCTGATCCATGTTTACCAATGGTATAGCTTCAATCCATTTAGTGAAATAATTTATTCCAACTAAAATGTACCTCTGCCTTTTCAAAGAAGCTGGTCAAATTTCTCCAATTAAGTCCAAAGCCCAACCCCTGAATGGCCAAGGCTTTATAATTGAATGCAACTCACATGCAGGTACATGTGGTATACCTGCATGTACTTGGCATTCTTGACAACCTTTTGCAAATTCGACACAATCTTTCAATATTGTTGGCCAGTACATTCCTTGTCGAAATAATAACCATTTCATTTTATGGCCTGCTTTGTGCACGCCACATGCACCACTGTGCACGTTTGACAAAGTTATGTAAGCTTCATCTTCGCCCAAGCACTTCAGTAAAACTCCTTCTGCAGTCTTTTTAAATAATTCATTTCCAAAAAGAATGTAGCTTAAAGCTCTGTACTTTACCTTTCTTTCGATTTTCTGATTTGGGTCTTGTAGATAATTCTTAATAGGTTTTCTCCAATCTTCAATTTTTGAATCATCTACATTGAAGATTTCAAAATTTTCTTCATCCCCATAACCTAATTTTATTGTCTCCAAATCTGATGGGGACAATTTGGTGGATATAACTCTTCCCCTTACTTCAATAGTTTTCTCCAAGTTTTCTTTCGACACTTTGTAGCCTGATGCAAGTTGAGCCAGATCATTTGCTTCTTGATTCTTCAACCTAGGAATGCGTTTAATGGCTACATTGTCGAATGTTTTAAGGAGTCTGTTAGCTATTACGAAATACATAATCATATTCTCTTTGACACATTTATATTCTTTTGTCAATTATTTTATCACCAACTCAGAGTCACCCATTATTTCGACTCTTGTTGCCCCCAATTCCAACAAGATTTCAAGTCCAGCAATCAGAGCTACATATTCTGCTTCATTATTTGAACATAAGCCTTCAACCTTGTACTTGAATTTTGTTGGAATTTTGTCAGGAGAAATAATTAGTATTCTAACGCCAGTTCCGTTCTTATGACGGGAACCGTCGAAATACAACCTCCATGGCTCTAATTCGACATATTTTATTTCATTTTCATTTATTAAGTGGTCAACTATGAAGTCAGCAACCACTTGTCCCTTAACAACCTTTAAAGGTATATATTTTAAGGAATATTTTGTCAACGCCAAAGCCCATTTCCCAATTCGACTATGTAAAATAGATTTAGATAACATATACTTTATTACGTCGAAATGAGAAGAATTATATACATCAACAGGTTTTATATAGTGTTTTAACTTTGTACAAGAAAAATATACACACAAACATAATTTCTCTATCACACTATATCTGTTTAAGCATCATTTAGGATTCTGCTGAGATAATAGATGGCCCTTTCGACGCCATTTTCATCTTCTTGACACAACATGCTTCCCAAGGTTTTGTCTGATGCTGAAATGTATAACCTCATACTTCTTTTTCTACAAGGGGACATCAAAATTGGAGGACTAGCTAGATACTCTTTGATCTTGTCGAAGGCATCTTTCTGTTCTTGCCCCCATGCAAAGTCTTCCTTCTTTAGTCAAAGTAGAGAAGAGAAGGTCTGCGTTTTTCCACTAAGGTTAGAGATAAACCTTCTGAAAAAGTTGATTTTCCCTAGCAGAGACCGCAATCCCTTTTTTGTTGATGGCGTTTTTGTTTCCATTATGGCTTTGGATTTGTTTTCATTTATTTCGATCCTTTTCTTGTGGACCACAAAATCTAAAAAATCACCCGCCAGCACACCAAAAGCACATTTAAGGGGGTTCATTTTTAAACCAAACCTCCTCATCCTTTCAAAAGATTATCGAAGATGGTCTAAATGATGTTTTTCCTGAAACAGACTTGATTACAATATCATCAATATAAATTTGCATGAAATTTTCAATAAAATCATGAAAAATTGAATTCATAGTCTTTTGGTAAGTTGCTCCAGCATTTTTTAAACCAAAGGGCATTACTACCCATTCGTAAGTCCCTATTTCTCCAGGACAACTGAATGCTGTTTTAGAAACATCTTCTTCTGCAATAAAGATTTGATTATAGCCAGAGTATCTGTCTAACATACTTAAGTACTCATGGCCAACTGCATAATCTATAAGCATTAATGTTATTGGCATAGGATATTCATCCTTTGGGGTAGCTGAGTTCAAGTCTCGAAAGTCAATATATACCCTTAGTTTGCCATTTTTCTTAATTACAGGAATTATATTTTCAATCCATTCGACATACCTAGTTGTGCGGATGAATTTGCATTTCAGAAGTCTTTCGACCTCTTCTTTTATTTTCGATAGAATTTCTGGTGCGAAGCGTCTTGGAGTCTGCTTTATTGGCTTTTTCCCTCCATTATTGGTAGCTTCGATCCGACCAAGCTTCTATCTAAAACAGGCATCTCGTGTAGTCCCATGTGAATCAGTCTTTGAACTCTTTCAACAAATGGAATATTTTGATCTTGAATTGAGGGTCCATCCTAGCGCTTAATAACACCCCCTTTCTATACCCCAAATAAGCAATTAAATCATTTAGACACATATTAAATATTTCATTAGAGTGTATTTGAAATATGGTATAAAAGAGCAATGCCACATTATACTTGAAATTGAAATCATATAACACCTGCTCAATAAAGATATGCAACAAACGGGGTAACTTGCACACAATCGGATTTCATCCTTACGCCCGTATCCATTTAATTCAAATAATAGTGGAAACCACATAATAATTTCAAACTTATATACTTATCATAAATATATCCACAAGTTTGAATCACCAAGATAATGCCATGTTTACATAAAACATCTATCATCAAAATACATATACAAATGCATCACAAGAAGGCATCAAGCCGACCCTAGCTACCTGGTGCTACATATCAGAGCCGACTGACCAAAAGATGAAGATGAGCTTCACAGAGCATCATAAAACAGCAGACGGGTGAGAAACATTATCATAATAATATTGCATATAATTATATATCTCAACATATAAAATGCACATAAAACATATTCTCACCACAATTCATTCCTTATCACCTATACACATCGCAGCGTGTACATCAATACCAATCAAACATATTAACTACGCACAATTCACTAATTCACATAAACTTATATTATTTATGTTTATTCCTCAAATTTATTCATTCCTCATAAACATACGTCTAGCTATGTTTAATCACACATATACATTACAAATGTATAAATCACCTACATATACCTATATCAAACATGCATATATACAAACAAGTATGTTTCATCACATATACTATCATCTCCATAATACTCCAAATAAACATATGCACATTCATGTTTATTTCTGCATATCATAATTAAAATGATAAAATGCAACTCATAGAGACCGACACACGACTCTATGCAGATGCAATGCGGTACCGACTCAACATTTCAGCAGGTTCACTCAGGAACCAAATGGAATCATTGCTTGTTACCTAAAGTAACTCCCCGTCGGGCACACTATGTTCCCCATTGCTCACATCCCACATGGGCACACAATGTTTATAGATTTCTCACATCCCACACGGGCACACAATCAATGTGAATAAATCACACATCGCCCACACCCCACACGGGCACACGATGTTTCTGTATTGCTCACACCCCACATGGGCACACAATCTGATCGCTCACACCCCACATGGGCACATGATCTTGTTGTAGTCATCGCTCACACTCCACATGAGCACACGACGCTACAACGGATTCACAAAGAATCCCACGGCACAAGAATGCATACATTATGCTTTACATGCAAAATGACACACAACATTCTTGAAAATGCATACATTATTCACAACATAATTTCGTCTTGCACATTTTAGGAGATTTGTTTCTTTGACTGTATTTGCCAATTCAGGGCACATGAATTAATAAAATCAGATTTTTCAGTCATGTTTCGTCTTGCAAATTTTATTTTCGTTTGCAAAATGTCCGATGTCTTTAAAGATACTGATTGCATAAATACAGATGCTTATCTTCCAAAATACGTGCGTGCAGGAAATATACTTATTCCCGGGAGTGCCTAGACTCCTATGATGGAATCCGGTAAGGGATACCTCGGGATTACTTGTGCATTTCTCTGTCTTTTCAGGGTTGTAGGTATTCCGAGCACAGCGTGGGACCTGAAAGCTTCATCCCAGCCGGCCGGCAAATCATTATCCACTCAGTCTTAGCACCGTAGGTGCTTTCTCCCCAGCCGAGTTGCCATTTACTTCCTCCATAGCCAAGTACAAAATCCAGGGAACCATCTCCCCCGCAGAGCTTCAGCCTCCACCCAGAAGAGTAATGCCTGAAGAACTCACAACAGAGTGAAGAAAGCTTCTACAAACCCCAGTTGGGTCCCTCATTACCAAAGATAGGCCTATCGGTGACCTATATCCCCAAGATAAATAATCTCATCCCCAACTGGGATGTCCATTTCAAAGCAGATCAACCAAAGATCGTCGCAGCATCGGGATCTGAATCCCGGATTGGTATCGTTGCATAACCATAGCATTCGCATCATATTCTCTCCCACAAAGCGTAGCATTCCGTCTAACACGGAGCATTACGGCAAAAATCAAACATATTGCATAATCATAAGCCATGATCTGAATCAAACACTTGTGAATACTGACAATCCATCAAAGGTATACAGCAAACTCCCCGAAACTCCCCACCAGAGAGCCAAGGCACCTTCCTAAAGGATACAGATGCTTCCTGGAACCCGTCCGTGTCCTATCCCCAGTAGAAAGCCAAAGCGTCCCCTTTGCACTCATAGATACATCTTTATAAAAATTCCCTGACACCCGTCCGTGTCACCTTCCCCAACATAAATACCTGACATCTTTGTAACATCTTTGTAAAGCATATACTTGTTTATAAGACACTATCCTCTTCCGACACTCGTCCGTGTCATTCTCCCCAGCAAGTGGAACAATCCTGAACACCACTCATACTTGTTGCCCCTGTTTTACTCGTACAGATACTCGTCCGTATCTTACATGCACCACTTATACATCCTCAGATTCAACACCCGTCCGTGTTCTTTGTTAACCAGTTGATACTTGTCTGTATCATCATCTCAGAACATGCATCAAACGTTTGTTCCTACCTGATACTCGTCCGTATCGTAGTCTTAGGGATGTTCGTCCGCATCTTTAATCTATACACAACATCAAAACACTTATACCTTTTATTTCTTGGATGTAAACACTCGTCCATGTTTACTATTCCCCAGTAGGTCGCCCGCAAGGCTACCTTTTTTCTATCTGACATTTGTCCTATGTCATGATAAACCTTGAGGGCAGCCGTCCCCTGCTAGGTGATCGTCCTTCACCTCTTGATGATCGTCCTTCATCATGCTCGTCCGATGGCCGTCCCCATCGTCGACCTTTTATCCGGCATTCGTCCTATGTCGTGATTTTTTAGCAGCCGTACCCTGCTAGGTGATCGTCCTTCACCTCTTGATGATCGTCCTTCATCATGCTCGTCCGATGGCCGTCCCCATCGTCGACCTTTTATCCGGCATTCGTCCTATGTCGCGATATTTTCGGCAGCCGTACCCTGCCAGGTGATCGTCCTTCACCTTAGATGACCGTCCCTCATCTTATCCCCAACAGAGCAGCCGTCCCCTGCTAGGTGATCGTCCTTCACCTTTGATGACCGTCCCTCATCATTATTTCATTTATTCTTTAACCCGATGGCCGTCCCCGTCGTGGTCCCTTTTCCTTTTCCTGGTGATCGTCCTTCACCAGTTTAGCCCAATGGTCGTCCCCATCGTTTGTTTACATTATCTTATGAACCTGATTGTCGTCCCCATCGTTTGTTTACATTACCTTATGAACCTGATGGCCGTCCCCATCATTTTTACTAATTCCCGGAGAATCTTATAGCTTTACATGATGGCCGTCCCCATCATAATCCCTTTTATCCCCAGCATGTCGGCCGTCCCCGTCATTTCTCTTTCCCCAGCAGTCGTCCCCTGCTCGACGGTCGTCCTCCGTCGCCCACACTTTACAATATACTTTATTTTCTTTTACAATCTATATCCATTTTCTTCTTCATTCTGTGAGTGCAAATTTTGGGACTGTCTTTGGTATTCAACCACAAGTTATCTTGTTTGCCTGTTAAGCCGTTGCTTACATCCTGCACAGCTAACTCATGTTTGAATAGGGGCAGCTGTAAACACCCCAAATTTTCCCTCACCCATTCACACCATGGCTTGTGATATTTTCATATGCATAAACTCAACCATAGCATCTCATACCACATTTTTGATTCACTGCATTGATTCTAAATCATCTGCATCTAGGGTTTGTGATCTGAGCAATCCAAGAGCCATTTGAGTCACTCCAAAGGTCTTTAATCACTTCAAAGGGGTCCATGTATGTTCAAGCATCATATTGCATCCCCACAAGATCAAGAAAGTCAAAAATCGCAAGAACTGAGAAGGGCATGGAAGCAGAGCCAGGTGTGACTGCACAGATGACCTAGAATTAGGGTTTTGGTTTCAAAGGCCATAACTCCAATTTTTTTTGCTCATTCTTATTTCTATTGGTCATTATATGATATGAGGATCATGCATGTCAATCTTCTTGAATAAATTCCATGGGGAAGTCATCTGATCAAGAGTTGACTTTCTGAGCAAGTCAGTACAAAATCAGGGTATCTGAGGCCCTCAAAGACCCAACCAAGGGGTGTTCTTCGTCATTTTGATTGCGTATGATCTTTATTTGATCATAGAAGATGTTATAAGTTCACAAGATTGAAGAATTTCAAGCCGCTTTGCAAATTTGCCTTGTATTGGAGAACTTGCAAATTCTCATGGCAAGCCTTTATGTGGCTTCAATGCGCAAGCATAAACCAGGGCCTTAAATTCTGAATGCACCAAAGAATCTCCAAGTTTCACGACTTATGCCTCAAGAGATCACAAAGGGGCCAGACTTGTACCAATTTGCAAAGACCCATGTGACTATGCCTCCACTTGTTGCAATCCCCAAGATCTAATCCATAGGCTTGTGCCACACCAGCTATTCTTATTAATCAAAGACCTTACAAATACGTTTCCCGCAAACCATTTCAATCAATTGGAGTCTCATTGATGTTTAAGCGTCACTAAAGTTCAAAGTGGTTTTAAGTTATCTTGAATTTATTTTCAATAAATTGATAGGCCATGGGTTAAACTTATTGCACTCTTGTTAAGAAAAATAATAAGTGTGACTTCCTTGGTTCATTGGTTTCGAAACTTAAGAAGGATGGCTTATTGGATTTGATTCATTGGTTTCAAAAAAGAAAGGAGAAAAGAAACTTCATGGTATCGTGTTGGACTCGGATTCAAAAGGCATTTCATGGGCATTTCGTGGTATTATGTTTGATTTGGAGTATGTTGGATTTGGATTATGTTGGATTTCGATGCACGTTTGTTTGGAGTCATGATTCATTTTATGTTGCTGTGTGTTAGTTAAGGTGCATTGTTCTCAAGCATGGTAGTATTGATATTTTCCAAGTTTTTCAAGACATTGAGATCCTAATTGGTGCATTGTCAAGACAAATGGAAGTGAAAACCACAAAGACAAATTATACTGAAGGATTTAAATGCATAATGTTTTGTTAACAATTGAAGGCTCAAGACCATACTCCAAAGGTCCTAACTACGTTTCAAATATCCATTGCTATCCCAAATAATTGTTTATGTTACAAATTCCAATTCTATTTGTTACAAAATCATGACAGTGCAAATTAAAAGATAAAGTAGCGTTTACAAGCAAAAAAATATATATGCATTCCCAATCCTTCAATTCTCTCTGATCCTTCACTCTCTTTCTTCCGTGACTACCTTGAAGGTCTCGATGCTGATTTTCCCGAATATGTTATTCCAAATCAAATCCTGTGGAGAGCAATGATGATATTAATGATGTTGAGGAAAAGGCAGTGAAGGTTGAGGAAGTTGAGGAAGATGGAATTATTGAGGTTACTGAAGAGATTTATTATGCTGAGGTTACTGAAGATATGCGTGAGGCTTCACAGTTGGCTAAGGTTGCAGTCGTGGAATCCATTTCAGGAGGTAAGTTGGAAGAGGCATTTGAGAAGTTAATTGAGGCAGTTATACTCAATCCTACTTCTGCCATAATGTATGCAAACCGAGCTAGTATTTACATCAGAATGAAGAAACCTAATGCAGCAATCCGTGACGTAAATACGGCTTTGGAAATTAATCTTGATTCTGTTAAAAAATGTCAAAGAAATGAGATGGATTCATACCAAAAAGAGTGAGTATTCAGAAGAAATTCAAGAAAATGTAAAACAAGGAATTATTAGGCACTTAAATTCGAAGTGAAGGCAAACCCAGAAATCTGATTTGTTTCGAAGCTACTTGCCCTTCAAGTCTTGTTCTATTTCTTCTCCCAACATAACTCCATCGAATATCCTTGCCAACCTGTCATGAATATTCACCAACAAACATGTTTAGAGACTTAAACAAATAAGTTGTGAAACAGAAAAAAAAAAAAGTAAAGTAAAAAAAACTCAGCGGCTCTCCATATGCAGCGCCAGCCACTTTGACCTTGTATCAGAAACTCGCACTGGACCTAACTGGCCGTTAAAACCAAAAGCTGCCGAAAAAGCCACCAGACCTGCTCATCTGCCGCCACACAGGTTTGGTGCATTTCATTCTGATTCATTATGGCAAATGGTCCAGCACCTTTTTCTGTGATTGGGAAAAGAGCAAGAGACCTCTTGTACAAGGATTATAACTTCGACCACAAGTTTACCCTGTCGGTTCCAAGTTCTAGTGGATTGGGCCTTACGGCTACAGGGTTTAAGAAGGATCAGTATTTTGTTGGGGACATAAATTCACTTTACAATATCTTCATCCTCATGTAGTTATTGATTCCAGTATTGGCCTGAACCCAGCCCCTCAATTGGAGCTTTCAGCTGCAATTGGAAGCAAATATGTATCTATGGGTGCTGAAGTCGGATTCAATACAACTTCTTCTTCATTCTCAAAGTATAATACTGGGATTACCTTCAATAAACCAGATTTTTCTGCAACACTTATGCTGGCTGATAAAGGAGAGGCCCTTAAAGCGTCCTACATTCATTATGTGGACCGCCCAGATGGATTAACAGTTGCTGCCGAACTTGTTCACAAGTTGTCCTCCTCTGAGAACAGATTTACCATTGGGACTTCACAGTCAATAGATCCAAAAACAGTTTTGAAGACTCGATTCAGTGATGATGGCAAAGCCGCCTTCCAGTGCCAACGAACGTGGAGGCCAATTTCACTCATGACCCTGTCTGCTGAGTATGACTCCACAAAGATATTTGGTTCACCTGCCAAATTTGGTCTGGCTCTCGCTCTCAAGCCTTAATCTGGTTTGCCATTTGAATCTTATTTCAACAAATTTTTAACTTCACTTTTTGGTTCTGCATCATCTGTTATGCCTCTTTCCAAAACCTGCAAAAAATGAGAAATTTTTACTGCAGTTAAAAGGGGAAACCAGTAGTAAAAAAACACAGGCTGAATCAATCCCTCAATTCAATCAGAACACAATCAATCCAGTTCATTTCTAACTAATTCAACAAGGGTGCAGTGCCAAGGCATAAGCAGGCAAAAAAAACAAAGCAGGAGTATCAGCAGGATGGCAGAACCAGGACTGTCACAAAATAGGAAAGAACAACCTCTGTTACAAAGAAAGGAGAAGAAAACATAGCCAAAGTGAAAAATTGCTTCAGTTAAACCTAAATTTTGAAACCCTAATTTTCACTATAAAAACCAGGACGAATTCATGAATAAGGGAGCTCAACATTCACAGTCGCAATTGAAAAAAACTCAGATACAAAGTTCACAAAAAACCTAGAAGAACCCTAATCGCAACACACAGACGAAAAAAACCCTAGCCACCATTCAATTCAGAAAGTGAGAAACCAATAACGAGGAACAAAAAGCATCAAGGGGAAAGAAACAGAGGAAGGAGAAAATCATAGTTGAGAGAGAGAAAGACTCTACCTTGAAGCAGATTCGAATCACATTGAGGTAGCCCCATTTATCCTCATTTCATTGCTTCTGAAACTTTGTCTTGTGTGATGTGAACCGATTGGATTGGGGCTTAGGGTTTTCATTTAGGCTTAGGTTTTTTTTGTGCGATGTTCATCGATCGTGTCTGTCATTTTCCTACGGTTTTGTTCAAGCGAGATAGTCACACTAGATCGCATTTTCGGAGTGGTTTGGGGGGTTCGTCGGAACACGTTTTCCTTGGAAAGAAACTATGTTGTTTTTCTTTTTCTGAAACTCAATGCAAAATGGTTTGTGAAGGTTGCAGAAGGGGTCGTTTGGTTTTAAAATAAATTAAAAAGAAGAAGAACCTAGTTTTGTTTCTTTTTTTTTAGTCGGTTACTTTCTTAAAGAGAAATTAATGACTTCCTTTTTCCAAAGTCTGCACCGCCACCTGCAATCCACACGTGACACGCCTAGGGCCTTGTGTGGGGGCGTGAGATTCCCTTTTATCACAGTAATAAATGTTGGGCTATTGGGATTTAATTCATGTTTTTTTAAAGGAGTTTTTGATATATGTTGGATCATGAATTAAGCCCACCATGGACGAATCTCATTAACCCAACTTGGGTTTATTTGATGTGTCGCGCCTCATTCTCATTGGAGCACATTGGTGCTATTGTTTTTTTTTAATTTATCATATGGTCATATGTTAACTGTAACCCTGGTTCGGTCTGGTACTGATTTATCATCACATTTCGATTGTAAATTAAAAAATAAAAAAAAAAGAGAAAACATTTATATTAACTAATCACATAAGAGAAAGTTATTAGTTAATTTGTTAATCCTTTCCATTAATTAATTTCATTTTTATTTAGTTAGTTATCTTTTGTTCGTTTTCACTTGTATGATCATTCATATCATCTTGTAACCTCTTCTGCATCATGAACGTGTTTCTGGTTTCGGCTTGCATCCCAGTATTTTCATTTTCACTTCATTTCTTTCTTTTGCGCTAACTTTTCAGGTGGTAAGTACTCTGAGAAGTGAATTTGCCTTCACTTCTCACATTTTCTTTTCATCTCCTTTGTGCATCACTGTTGCATTTCTGTATGTGTATTGGAGTGAGCTTGCTCCTCCCTGTTCATTTTACCTTCTTTCTTCAAGCGACTTGTCTTCTTAAGTGAAGCAAGTTGTTTTGCTTCTCTTTGCTTCTTGATCCTTTCACCTGCTTCTCTCCTTGGTGGTCCTTTGAAGATCTTTCTCTTAAACCCCACAAACCCTAGGAATGACCAAGCATGATAACAATTAGGTTTGATTAGTCCCCCACTTAGTTTTTACCTTTGTGTCTCTTTGAGTCCTCTCTTCTCATCTCATAATCAAGGACTAAACCCTAAAGGCTTTAAGGCTTTGTGATTAAGCTTATGCCTGCATCCTTCTATTAGGATGGAGTGTATAACTTTAATCCTAAGTGTTAAACCCTTAATGTGTTTAACTCCTCTAATCAATCCATCTAATAATCATCAAGACATTAAGCTTGTAACTTGGGCCTTGCATTAGGGTTCTAATTCTTCCTTAATTGGTTAAGAAGGACTAACCCTAGTGTTAATGGACAAGTCCCCCTCAAGTTGTCTTACAAACCCTAAAACTCACTTCATCATCTTATCATTAATTAAAATCCATTTAATAAAGGTTTTGTTTTGTCATGAGTTTAATCCCTAATCATGGATTAAGCTGAGGAGTTTTCCTCAGCTTAAACATTCTCATTTATTATCCTTCTATTAGGATGGTGTAATGAGTCTGTTTAATCTTTGATTATGGCTTAATCTCATTACTTAACACTAAACAAAAACAACAAAAACATCTAAATGATCATAAGTAGGTTAATGATCTTAATCCTACACCATGGTGATTAAGTGTGAGAAGCTGACTTCACACTTAAGGTATTCTCATTACCCCTAATTAGAGGGAGGATGTGATGAGTTTACTAAATCCATTGGTTTAGGCTTAAGCTCATCAACTTATGACAAACTTTCAAAAGCAATAAAAGACTGAAAATACAAAAAACAAACAAATATCGTCTCCTCCGGGATTCTTTTCTCATCTCATTTACTCACAAACGAGAACTCGCTTCTTCCGTCTAATGCAAGACAGTTAGCGCCTGAGCCAGACAGGTCATACACTTGAGCATAGACAAGCAAGCAGTTCACAAGCCAAATTATCTTTCAGTCTCTTTGGGTCGAACTACGGTGTTCTGACTTCCTCATTGCACGAGAGGATACGTAGGCATAACTTAACAGTTATCGAACAAAAGTCTCTGTATATCCCCCCTCTTTCTAGCATTATTCTTTAAGCCTCATACTCCTGAGAATTTCACTCTTGTTCTTACACTGACACTTCTCTTATACACCTCACACCCTTTTTACACTGACACCTGCATTCTTTCTAGCTTTGATACACAAATTGCACAGACACTACCCCTTTAAAACATAAATCTTTTAAGCGTGGATCCCGTCGAGTACGACGGACAATCTGGGTGCTAATACCTTCCCAGGTTGTAACCAACCCCCTTTCTCAGTATCTCTGGTTCGTAACCGTCTTATCCATATCTTTCTTAGGTTTATGCAGCATTACCTTTCCTTCGGGATAAAAATGCCTAGCTGGCGACTCTTTTCGTTTCATCCTTTCGCCGACCGTTCGCGTCTGTACCTTATTTGAGTTAGTCTCATTTATTGGGAGCGACAGCTTGGCGACTCTGCTGGGGACCCTTATACTGCAACCAGGGCTTCTGGTTCTTTTTGTGGGTTCCTCCTAGCGCTTGTTTGATTTATGTTTACTGGGGTGTTATGTGCTATTTGTATTTGTATATTTATTTTGTTTATTGCTTTATGTGCAGTTGTTTTATTGCTTTCTTTATAGCTTTATATACATCATACTATCATACTGTGTTTGGCTGGATCTGGTTTTGTCTTGGTGGGTGGGTTTCTATTGAGAGTTGAGGTCCTATACCTGGGACCTGAGTGACACCTAGGCTAGAGTGGTTCATGTTCTTTCCCATTCCATTTCGGTCTGGTGCGGGAATATGAAACACGGTTCAGATATGGGTTTCTTCTTGAGAACTCTGTGCTACAGATTTCCTGTAGTGCTAGGGCTATTTGGGAAGCCTGCTAAGTCTGGATGACCTTTATTATGACCTTCAGAAACTGAGGTGAATTAGAGGAGGATCTTTTATGGTTATTGTAAACACTGTACCTCCGGGTTAGAAGTGTTTACACTTCTCATAACTGATCCAAGTCTGAGGATCCTTGTTTTAGAACACCACCTATGAGGGGGTTGGGCTGTTTACAGGTTTGCAGGTACCCTTGACCTCAGCATACCCTGTTACTTTGTTTTGATTAAGAGTACTCCATTTTGGGACAGTTCTTGTGATTTTAACCCTGGACATGTGACTCTTTATTTGAGTCCCCCACCTTGGTTACTGGACTTATGAACCTCCATCTGGACTTCTTAGACATACATGGACTTATATCAAGGCAGTTAATCAGACCTAGCTTGATCATAAACCCTTGCATATCATTTGCATACATCATCATTGCATCATTTAACATTTGCTTATTTGTTTTTTCAGGGTATCCACATCATATATTTTGGATTGGTTTTGACCCCTTTATCTGATTAGACCCCTGTTCACCAGCTATCTGCTTCAGCCACATTCATCAGCTACCTGCTTCAGTCACCTGCATCACCAGCATCAGCCTATCAGTGGCCCATCTTCTAGTATCAGTCATCATCATCAGCATCTGTTTCAGCTCTTCTTCAGCAACATGGCACCCAAGAAGAGCAACATCTCATATCATTTCTTTGAGCCTGAGCTGACTGGCATCAGGAAGATCCAGGCCCTTATTACTCCAGACCATATACCACTATTCAGAGAACATTATGGAGGCATCCTTGATGTGGTTATGGATTTGGACCCTTCTCAGAGGAGCTTGATTCACACTTGTCTACAGTTCTATGATCCTCCTTTGAGATGCTTCACCTTCCAGAATTTTCAGTTGGGACCCTTGTTGGAAGAGTATTCATCACTGGTTGGAGTACCTGTCAGGGGTGGTATCCCCTTCAACCCAGAAATGGTTTCACCCAGCAGTGAAGAGGTGGCAAAGGCACTGTATTTGGAACCTATTCTGATTGAGCAGAACATGTCAACAAAGGCTGGAATTCCTGGCCTACACTTGGATTTCTTGACTTCCCAGGCTATCCTGAAGGCCTCCTTGGGTGAATGGAAGGCAGTCTGTGCATTGTTAGCCCTCAGTATATATGGGGTTATACTTTTTGCAGATGAGCCTAAGTTTATTAGCAAGAATGCCATTCACCTTTTCATTCTGAGGAACCCAGTGCCCACCTTACTAGGAGATTTCTACTACTCTGTTCATCAAAGGAATGAAAAGCAAAGAGGAAGATTGGTGAGATGCTGTGCTCCCCTGTTCCATACCTGGCTGCTCAAACACTTGCCCAAGACTGATGCATTCTTGAATCCTCACCAACAGAAGAATTGGGCTAGAAGACTCATTGCTTTGACCTCAGATGACATCAGGTGGTGCACTCAGAGCACCAAGGGCAGGGACATCATTGCTAGTTGTGGGCAGTTCCCCAATGTACCTTTGATAGGAGTGAAGGGTTGTATCAACTACAACCCTCTGCTTTTCAAAAGACAATTGGGCTATGCATTGGTCCACCCTCCTAGAGCACAAGACTTGGCTTAAACCCTTTATTGTGAGATTAAGCCTAATCTAGCTATTGTCAGGCAAGCATCCTGGGCTTGGGACAATGTCCATACCAAAGGGAAGGCCATTCTTGGGAGATGCAACAATGTGGCTTCAGCACAGTATTATGAGTGGGCTCATACTAGGGCTCAGATTTCTGGGATGCCTTTCACCATTGAAGATGCACCTGGACCATCCACAGCACCACCTCCAGCCACTGTCATCCTGGAAGAATTTGAGAAACTGAAGGAGAGGAATGAGAACCTGTCTCAAGCTCTGCAGAAGACCCTCTGGGAGAGAAGTGATGGACGTCTAGACATTGAGAGGTTAGAAAAGCTTAAAGTGGAGCATCTAGCCAGGATTGAGAAATCAGAGGACTACATCAAGAAATCGAGAGCAGGAGAGCAGATCTTGAAGAATGCCTGTAAAGAGGCCCAGTTTCAGAAGGCCAGAACTGATCTCTATCTGAAGGAAAGTCAAGCTAGGTGGGTCAGGATCACTGAAGCTCGCACTCAAGAAGATAAGAGGACTCAGGACAAGATTGAGCAATTGGAGGCTAATGAGAAGAAGCAACAGGAAGCTTTGCTGGCAGCCCAGAAGGAAATCTCGGAATTGAAGCTTAGGGCTGGTGTGAAGAGGTCAAAGGAACAAGACAGACGCAAGAAGCTGACCACTGCTATTGTCACCAGAAACCTTCTTATCAGGAACCTCACAGAGCATCCAGCTGATCCTGTAACTGAAGCACTTCTGAAGGAAGTTAAGGAGGATGAGTTTGGTCTTGGTGTCTGACTTTTTGCTTGTTGTTGCTTTCATTCCATGTACTTTTCTTTTATGTTGTATTTTTTGACCCCTCAGGGGCATGTATTGGAAAAAACAAACTGTGTATGATTCACCATTTGTAATATATTCACTAGTTTGTTTCATTTGAGTTTATTTCTCCCAAGCAACATCAAAGCATCTTCCTCAGGGTCTAGAAAGGTCAAAACCAAATGCCAAGCCGGATACTTTGGAAACAAATAAGCATACTGCATTGCATACTAACCTTCGTTTTGTTTTGTAGGTTTTGTTTTGTCTGTAACTAACTCTGTTGTGATTCAGGAACTATTGCTCGCCGTCGGGTTTTCCCACTCAACCGTCCGCACAGATATCCCACTCGCAACAACCTTCCGGGTATACAGATGGACCAGGTACAACAGGATCTTACAGAAGTCAGGACTCAAATGGCCAATGAGAGGTTGGAAATGAGAAACCAGATGACTCAGTTCATGGAGGTGATGAATGGATTGGCTCAGAGTCAAGAGAGATTAAGGGCATTGGTAGAGAGACAGACCCAAGAAGAACCCCATCTGGGGACTGGAGGAACGAGCAACAATGAGAGGGTTCATCCTCATGTTAATCCACCAGTGTATGGGCCTCATCTTCATCCAGAGATCAACATCCCTGCTAATGTGCAAGGGAATGCTACTGCGGGCAGAGTATTACAAGAAGACGCCCAAGAGGATCAATTCACTGTGATGGGAGCTGGGGATGAAGCCTATGACAGAAGGCTGGATGAAATTGCTGAGAAATTGAGGTCTCTGGAGTCTCAGAATTCCCTGGGCTTTGATGTCATGGATATGGGATTAGTGGACGGGGTAAAGATTCCCCACAAGTTTAAACCCCCGTGCTTCGAGAAGTACAACGGAACTTCCTGTCCACGAACCCACTTGCAATCCTTTCTGGGGAGGCTGAAGGCATACACCATGGATGAAAAACTGTGGATGTTTTATTTCGAGGACAGTTTAACTGGAGCCTCAAGGGAATGGTACTCTCACTTGACCAGAGCAACCATCAGATGCTGGAAGGACCTAGCTGAGGCCTTCATCAGACAGTACCAGTACAACTTGGACATGGATCCTAACAGGACCCTCCTGATGGGAATGTCTCAATCATCCAGAGAAAGCTTCCGGGAATACGCCCAGAGGTGGAGACAGCTTGCTGCTGCTGTCCAGCCACCCATGTCGGAAAGGGAAATGGCCGACATGTTTATGAACACCCTTCAAGGGACATATATTGATAGGCTAGCTGCCTTTTCTTCCACCAGCTTCGCTGACGTAGTCATAGCTGGAGAAAGGATTGAAAGCCTATTAAAGATGGGAAAGATTTCTGACAATGGTGCGAGCTCGTCCAGCAACCCCAGAAAACCTTTTGTGGGGCCAAGAAGAACTGGTGAGACTAATGCTATTCATACCAACAGGGGCAGACCTCAGTATGATCATAGGTCAGTGGCGGCTGTCACTATTCCAGCTCCAATTCCTCAGCAACCGGCATATCAACCACAGCAACAAACCCACTACCAGCAACAAGTTCAATATCCGCCTCAGAGAAACTATAACAACAACAACAACAATCAGCAAAGACCCTTTCAGCAAAGGCCATCACAGGCAAATAGGGTGATTGACCCTATCCCTATGCCTTATGCCGCTTTATTGCCACAACTCCTGAAACTCAACTTGGTTGAATTAAGGACATTAGCACCGCCAGATCCTTCCAATCTGCCAAGAAACTACGATGTCAACGCCCGGTGTGCTTTTCATTCCAATGCACCTGGCCACAGTACAGAGAAATGCAGGGGTTTACAAATGAAGGTACAAGATTTGGTAGATTCTAAAGCTCTAAACTTTGCACCCCCTCCGAATGTCAACAAGAATCCCATGCCCAATCATGGAGGACCAAGGATTAATGCTATTGAGGAAGACAAGTCGTCTTTCTTAATCACCAGTGTTGGGCAAATTCGGACACCTCTGGTAGAAATTAAAGCACAGCTCCTGGAATGCCAGATGTTCCCCGGGTGTGAGCTCGGTTGTGGTTATTGCAACATTTCGGTAAACGGGTGTGATAACTTGAGAAGCGGCATAAATGGTCTTATCCAGAGTGGCTTACTTCAAATCACAACATCAACACCTACAAATCCAGCAATCTCTTTGACAATGGTTCCTGAGTCTCCTACAACTGCAACAACAATCGCTCCAAACAACTCCTCGATTTCATCAACAAACGCTTCATCTATCACAACAACAAACCAGATATCAACCACCATCTCTTCTACAACATCAGCACCCCTTCATTCAGAATCTCCTACAACATCAACATCCATTTATCCAGCAAGATCTTCTACGACACCAATAGATATCTCAGCAGTCACTATTTATTATGATCCATCTTATGTTCCTCATAACAACAGTTTTCAACAACAAACAGTGGCATCTCCTGCCAGGACACCGGTCACCATCTACTATGATCCACACACTATTTCAACACCCTCCTCTGCTGCAGTCAGTCCGGTCACCATCACGGTACCTGGACCAGTTCCATATGAAAGCAGTAATGCCATCCCTTGGCATTATGGCTCTGACCTTTACTGCAATGGGGAGAAAATCACTCTTGACTCTTCGACCTCTTCTCCACATATTGATAATGTCGGGGGAGGCGGAGGCTTCACCAGAAGCGGACGCCTTTTTGCCTCGCAATCACAAAGACCTAATGCCGGAGCAGAAGCTGCTGCCAAAGCGAAGGGAAAGAGTGTAATATCTGAAGAACCCATTCTCAAGGAAACTCAGAAGACGTCTTTTGAGCAAGATGTGGACGAGTTCATGAGAATTATAAAGAGGAGTGATTACAAGGTGGTGGATCAGCTTCACCAAACTCCCTCAAAAATCTCCATATTATCCCTGCTAATGTGTTCCGAGGCTCACCAGAATGCATTACTAAAAGTCTTGCACGCAGCATATGTGCCAGAGGAGATCACCATTAATCAGCTGGAAACCGTGGTAGCAAATGTCAATACTAGCCATGGATTGGGTTTTACCAATGCTGATCTAACAACTGAGGGATGCAACCATAACAAGGCTTTACACATCACCCTAGAATGCAAGGGTGCTGTTCTATCACATGTACTGGTAGACACTGGGTCTTCACTCAATGTTTTACCAAAGAAAGCCTTGGTGAAGTTGGAGTATGATGGCTTGGCATTGCGCCCGAGTAATTTGGTAGTGAGAGCATTTGATGGCTCTAAGAGATCAGTGCTAGGAGAGATTGATCTGCCTGTAATGATTGGCCCGCAGACTTTTAAAATTACCTTCTATGTGATGGACATTCAGCCGGCCTACAGTTGTTTGTTGGGTAGACCTTGGATCCATGCCGCTGGCGCAGTTACGTCTACCCATCACCAGAAGTTGAAATTCGAGTGGGAGGGCCAGATCATCACCATCTGTGGTGAAGAAGATATCTTTGTTAGCCATCTGGCTACATACAAATACATTGAGATGGATGGAGAGATCCACGAAACTATGAGTCAAGGGTTTGAGGCCTTGAACATAAATGAAGCATCCGTTGTACCTGGAACCTCAATGACATCTTATCAGCAAGCCAGGAAGGTTGTTGAAGAGGGGACTGCCCAAGGCTGGGGCAAGTTGCTGCCCGTAGAGAAGAAGGAGGACAGATTTGGGTTGGGTTACAAACCAACTCAACAAGATCAAGCAGAGGCTGCTAAGAAGCCAAATTTTGTCAGTGGGGGGATGCTCTCCCCAGATGCAGTGAACAACTTGGAAGACGAGGATGAAAGCGACCACAACCTGGAGAGCTGGATACGTCCAAGGATCCCGGGGAGCCATATCTCAAACTGGTCTTCCCAGGAAATTATAAGGGTTACTCCTGCAGAGTAATTTTTATTTCCTGTATATTTTAAGCATGCATTAAGTCTTGCATCTTGCCCAAGATGACAAGACTCATTTTGTAATCGGTCCATCTTGTAATTTTGTGCAAACAGATCAATGAATATCAGACATCTTTTGGAAATGAGTCCTTTTCTTTTCCGCTCACTATTTTTCCATTTTTTCTTTTTGTACAAAAATAAAATGGCAATGTTTTCCAAAATGATAGCTTTACTTCACTTTTTCTAAACAAAGATAAAAATCAATCACTAAAATGAACAATCTAAACCCTTGCAGAGAGTGCCTTTCAGACTGCACCGACAACAGCACAGCTATGGCTTCGTATGACTTTGACAATCCAATCAATCAAGTTGATGAAGGGGTTGAAGAAGATTATGAGCTTCCTGAAGAGCTAGCCAGGTTGTTAAAGCAAGAGGAGAAGGTTATCACTCCTCATCAGGAGGAGGTCGAAACGATTAATCTTGGTACTGAAGAAGACGTGAAAGAAGTTAAGATCGGGGCCTGCCTACAAGACTCAGTGAAGGAACAACTGATTGACATGCTTCGGGAATATGTGGATGTATTTTCTTGGTCTTACCAGGATATGCCAGGGTTGGATACCGATATTGTCATGCACAAGCTGCCTTTAAAAGAAGACTGCCCGCCGGTTAAACAGAAATTGCGCCGTACTCGCCCAGATATGGCAATGAAGATTAAAGAAGAGGTACAAAAGCAGTGGGACGTCGGGTTCCTTGCTGTGACTAGATATCCGCCGTGGGTTGCCAATATTGTACCCGTGCCTAAGAAAGATGGCAAAGTGAGAATGTGTGTGGACTACCGGGATCTGAACAGAGCCAGCCCGAAGGATGATTTCCCTTTACCTCACATTGATGTATTGGTTGATAATACGGCTCAGTTCTCGGTGTTCTCCTTCATGGACGGATTTTCAGGATACAATCAGATCAAGATGTCACCTGAAGACATGGAGAAGACCACTTTCATCACACCCTGGGGCATATTCTGTTATAAGGTGATGCCATTTGGACTGAAGAATGCTGGTGCAACTTATCAATGGGCTATGGTAACATTATTCCATGACATGATCCATAAAGAAATTGAATGTTATGTGGATGACATGATTGACAAGTCCCTCACAGAAGAAGACCACCTGGTAAATTTGCTGAAGTTATTCAAGCGTCTGAGGAAGTACCAACTGAAGTTAAACCCCAACAAGTGCACATTCGGGGTGCGTTCTGGTAAGCTGCTAGGATTTATTGTAAGTGAGAAAGGGATTGAAGTTGACCCTGATAAAGTTAAAGCCATTCAAGAAATGCCTGCACCTAAGTCTGAGAAAGAAGTTCGGGGGTTTCTAGGTAGATTGAACTATATTTCCCGGTTCATATCTCACCTTACAGCAACCTGTGAACCTTTGTTCAAGCTGTTAAGAAAAGAACAAACGGTCAGGTGGAATGAAGACTGCCAGAGGGCTTTCGACAAAATCAAGGAATACTTACAAGAGCCTCCAATCCTTATGCCTCCAGTTGAAGGAAGACCTCTGATAATGTATTTGACAGTATTAGAAGAGTCAATGGGGTGTGTGCTGGGCCAGCATGACGAGTCTGGTCGAAAAGAGTATGCAATATACTACCTAAGCAAAAAGTTTACCGACTGTGAACAGCGTTATTCACTGCTCGAGAAAACTTGCTGTGCTTTAGCGTGGGCTGCTCGCCGACTGAGACAGTATATGTTGACCCACACTACTTTATTGATATCAAAGATGGACCCAGTTAAGTACATATTTGAGAAGCCAGCACTTACCGGACGGGTTGCAAGATGGCAAATGATTCTCACGGAGTACGACATACAGTACACATCTCAGAAAGCCATCAAGGGCAGTGTATTGTCTGATTATCTTGCTGAGCAACCTATTGATGATTACCAACCTATGAGATTTGACTTCCCTGATGAAGACATCATGTTCAAAAAAGCAAAAGATCATGAAGAGCCTGTTCACACTGAAGGGCCTGACCCGGAAGAAGAATGGACTATGATGTTTGACGGGGCTGTTAATATGAATGGTCGTGGTGTTGGTGCAGTACTCATTACACCTGAAGGAGTTCACATGCCTTTCTCGGCAAAACTCACTTTCAACTGCACTAACAACGAAGCTGAATACGAAGCTTGCATTATGGGTCTTGAGGAAGCCATTGACCTCAAGATCAAGACTTTAACGGTATTCGGAGATTCAACTTTGGTAATCAATCAAACCAACGGCAAATGGTACACCCACCAGGATCATCTGATACCTTACCGGGATTATACAAGGAGGTTGTTGACTTTCTTCACAACAGTCAAGCTTGAGTATATCCCTCGGGACGAGAATCAATTTGCAGATGCCCTTGCTACCATTTCATCCATGATCAAAGTTCAAACTGCCAACTTTGCACCTCAAATTGCAGTATCCAGGCTTGATAGACCAGCATATGTATTTGCAGCGGATATTGCCAAAGATGATAAGCCTTGGTTCCATGACATTAAGTGCTTCTTGGAGGATCAAACATACCCGCCTGGGGCATCGTCCAATGACAAGAAGACATTAAGAAGGCTCGCTGGTAGTTTCTTCCTGAATACCGATGGTTCCCTCTATAAGAGAAACTTTGATATGGTACTCCTCAGATGCGTGGATAGAACATAAGCAGACTTGCTAATGCACGAGGTGCACGAAGGATCCTTCGGTACCCATGCTGGAGGGCATGCCATGGCCAAGAAGTTGCTGAGGTCAGGTTATTACTGGATCACAATGGATGCCGACTGTTGTGCCTATGCCAGAAAATGCCATAAATGCCAGATTTATGCGGATAAGGTGCGTGTGCCTCCCAATCCTCTGAATGTGATGTCTTCACCCTGGCCCTTTGCTATGTGGGGCATTGATATGATTGGCAAGATTGAACTGACTGCTTCAAACGGTCACAGATTCATCCTGGTTGCCATTGACTACTTCACCAAGTGGGTCGAAGCAGCTTCCTATGCAAATGTTACAAGGCAGGTGGTAGCCCGATTCCTGAAGAGAGACATCATTTGTCGGTATGGAGTTCCCGAGCGAATCATTACTGATAATGGTTCCAACTTGAACAACAAAATGATGGCAGAACTATGTCGGGACTTCAAGATCCAACACCATAATTCTTCTCCTTACAGGCCAAAGATGAATGGCGCTGTTGAGGCAGCAAATAAGAATATCAAGAAGATTGTGCAGAAGATGGTAGTTACCTACAAAGACTGGCATGAAATGCTACCATTTGCCTTGCATGGGTACCGTACGTCAATCAGGACATCCACTGGGGCAACACTGTTTCAGCTTGTGTATGGTATGGAGGCAGTCCTACCTGTTGAAGTTGAACTACCCTCCCTGCGGGTACTAATGGATGTTAAGCTAAGTGAAGCAGAATGGGTCCGGACCCGATATGAACAACTGAGTCTGATTGAAGAGAAGAGATTGGCTGCAATCTGTCATGGGGAGTTATATCAGAAAAGGATGAAGAAAGTTTTCGATCAGAAAGTCAGGCTCCGAGAGTACCAAGTGGGAGATCTTGTGCTGAAAAGACTTCTCCCTCCTCATACAGACCACAGGGGCAAGTGGACTCCGAACTATGAAGGACCATTCGTAGTGAAGAAAGTTTTCTCCGGTGGAGCACTCATGCTCAGTACTATGGATGGTGAAGACTTCCCGTCCCCCGTGAATTCAGATGCAGTTAAAAAATACTTCGCATAAAAATGACCCGCTGGACATAAAAACAGAATGTAAGTCCAGGCAAAAATAGGGCATCCCGGCGAGTCAAAAACAGAATAAAAGACTCGGGCAAAAATAAGGGAAATAAACAAAAATATGTACACCCGCTGAGTTGAAGAGCCGCATTGGACAACTCAGGCAAAAATGGGTATCCCGGTGGATTGAAAACCTGAAAGGGCGATCCACGCAAAATAAGGGAATAAGCGAACAATTGCATTCTGAATTCGCCTGTATCACTTACAAAGCTTCAAAAGGATCAAGCTTCTTTCAGAATCAGCCTTCTTCAGAAAGCAAGATGAGAAGAACGTCAAATGTCATACGAGTCGTAGCAGAGGGAAGCTCCCCGAAGCGTCATCAACATTGCCAACATCTTTTGTTTCTCAATTTGTAACAACCTCCTCATTTTAGGAGATTTGTTTCTTTGACTGTATTTGCCAATTCAGGGCACATGAATTAATAAAATCAGATTTTTCAGTCATGTTTCGTCTTGCACATTTTATTTTCGTTTGCAAAATGTCCGGTGTCTTTAAAGATACTGATTGCATAAATGCAGATGCTTATCTACCAAAATACATGCGTGCAGGAAATATACTTACTCCCGGGAGTGCCTAGACTCCTATGATGGAATCCGGTAAGGGATACCTCGGGATTACTTGTGCATTTCTCTGTCTTTTCAGGGTTGCAGGTATTCCGAGCACAGCGTGGGACCTGAAAGCTTCGTCCCAGCCGGCCGGCAAATCATTATCCACTCAGTCTTAGCACCGTAGGTGCTTTCTCCCAAGCCGAGTTGCCATTTACTTCCTCCACAGCCAAGTACAAAAGCCAGGGAACCATCTCCCCCGCAGAGCTTCAACCTCCACCCAGAAGAGTAATGCCCGAAGAACTCACAACAGAGTGAAGAAAGCTTCTACAAACCCCAGCTGGGTCCCTCATTACCAAAGATAGGCCTATCGGTGACCTATATCCCCAAGATAAATAATCTCATCCCCAGCTGGGATGTCCATTTCAAAGCAGATCAACCAAAGATCGTCGCAGCATCGAGATCCGAATCCCGGATTGGTATCGTTGCATAATCATAGCATTCGCATCATATTCTCTCCCACAAAGCGTAGCATTCCGTCTAACACGGAGCATTACGGAAAAAATCAAACATATTGCATAATCATAAGCCATGATCTGAATCAAACACTTGTGAATATTGACAATCCATCAAAGGTATACAGCAAACTCCCCGAAACTCCCCACCAGAGAGCCAAGACACCTTCCCAAAGGATACAGATGCTTCCTGGCACCCGTCCATGTCCTATCCCCAGTAGAAAGCCAAAGCGTCCCCTTTGCACTCATAGATACATCTTTATACCAATTCCCTGACACCCGTCCGTGTCACCTTCCCCAACATAAATACCTGACATCTTTGTAACATCTTTGCAAAGCATATACTTGTTTATATTACACTTTCCTCTTCCGACACTCGTCCGTGTCATTCTCCCCAGCAAGTGGAACAATCCTGAACACCACTCATACTTGTTGCCCCTGTTTTACTCGTACAGATACTCGTCCGTATCTTACATGCACCACTTATACATCCTCAGATTCAACACCCGTCCGTGTTCTTTGTTAACCAGTTGATACTCGTCCGTATCATCATCTCAGAACATGCGTAAAACGTTTGTTCCTACCTGATACTCGTCCGTATCGTAGTCTTAGGGATGTTCGTCCGCATCTTTAATCTATACACAACATCAAAACACTTATACCTTTTATTTCTTGGATGTAAACACTCGTCCATGTTTACTATTCCCCAGTAGGTCTCCCGCAAGGCTACCTTTTTTCTATCTGACATCCGTCCTATGTCATGATAAACCTTGAGGGCAGCCGTCCCCTGCTAGGTGATCGTCCTTCACCTCTTGATGATCGTCCTTCATCATGCTCGTCCGATGGCCATCCCCATCGTCGACCTTTTATCCGGCATTCGTCCTATGTCGTGATTTTTTAGCAGCCGTACCCTGCTAGGTGATCGTCCTTCACCTCTTGATGATCGTCCTTCATCATGCTCGTCCGATGGCCGTCCCAATCGTCGACCTTTTATCCGGCATTCGTCCTATGTCGCGATATTTTCGGCAGCCGTACCCTGCCAGGTGATCGTCCTTCACCTTAGATGACCGTCCCTCATCTTATCCCCAACAGAGCAGCCGTCCCCTGCTAGGTGATCGTCCTTCACCTTTGATGACCGACCCTCATCATTATTTCATTTATTCTTTAACCCGATGGTCGTCCCCGTCGTGGTCCCTTTTCCTTTTCCTGGTGATCGTCCTTCACCAGTTTAGCCCAATGGTCGTCCCCATCGTTTGTTTATATTACCTTATGAACCTGATGGCCGTCCCCATCATTTTTACTAATTCCCGGAGAATCTTATAGCTTTACATGATGGCCGTCCCCATCATAATCCCTTTTATCCCCAGCATGTCGGTCGTCCCCGTCATTGCTCTTTCCCCAACAGTCGTCCCCTGCTCGACGGTCGTCCTCCGTCGCCCACACTTTACAATATACTTTATTTTCTTTTACAATCTATATCCCTTTTCTTCTTCATTCTGTGAGTACAAATTTTGGGACTGTCTTTGGTATTCAACCACAAGTTATCTTGTTTGCCTGTTAAGCCGTTGCTTACATCCTGCACAGCTAACTCATGTTTGAATAGGGGCAGCTATAAACACCCCAAATTTTCCCTCACCCATTCACACCATGGCTTGTGATTTTCTCATATGCATAAACTCAACCATAGCATCTCATACCACATTTTTTATTCACTGCATTGATTCTAAATCATCTGCATCTAGGGTTTGTGATCTGAGCAATCCAAGATCCATTTGAGTCACTCCAAAGGTCTTCAATCACTTCAAAGGGGTCCATGTATGTTCAAGCATCATATTGCATCCCCACAAGATCAAGAAAGTCAAAAATCGCAAGAACTGAGAAGGGCATGGAAGCAGAGCCAGGTGTGACTGCACAGATGACCTAGAATTAGGGTTTTGGTTTCAAAGGCCATAACTCCAATTTTTTTTGCTCATTCTTGTTTCTATTGGTCATTATATGATATGAGGATCATGCATGTCAATCTTCTTGAAGAAATTCCATGGGGAAGTCATCTGATCAAGAGTTGACTTTCTGAGCAAGTCAGTACAAAATCAGGGTATCTGAGGCCCTCAAAGACCCAACCAAGGGGTGTTCTTCGTCATTTTGATTGCGTATGATCTTTATTTGATCATAGAAGATGTTAGAAGTTCACAAGATTGAAGAATTTCAAGCCGTTTTGCAAATTTTCCTTGTATTGGAGAACTTGCAAATTCTCATGGCAAGCCTTTATGTGGCTTCAATGCGCAAGCATAAACCAGGGCCTTAAATTCTGAATGCACCAAAGAATCTCCAAGTTTCACGACTTATGCCTCAAGAGATCACAAAGGGGCCAGACTTGTACCAATTTGCAAAGACCCATGTGACTATGCCTCCACTTGTTGCAATCCCCAAGATCTAATCCATAGGCCTGTGCCACACCAGCTATTCTTATTAATCAAAGACCTTACAAATACGTTTCCCGCAAACCATTTCAATCAATTGGAGTCTCATTGATGTTTAAGCGTCACTAAAGTTCAAAGTGGTTTTAAGTTATCTTGAATTTATTTTCAATAAATTGATAGGCCATGGGTTAAACTTATTGCACTCTTGTTAAGAAAAATAATAAGTGTGACTTCCTTGGTTCATTGGTTTCGAAACTTAAGAAGGATGGCTTATTGGATTTGATTCATTGGTTTCAAAAAAGAAAGGAGAAAAGAAACTTCATGGTATCGTGTTGGACTCGGATTCAAAAGGCATTTCATGGGCATTTCGTGGTATTATGTTTGATTTGGAGTATGTTGGATTTGGATTATGTTGGATTTGGATGCACGTTTGTTTGGAGTCATGATTCATTTTATGTTGTTGTGTGTTAGTTAAGGTGCATTGTTCTCAAGCATGGTAGTATTGATATTTTCCAAGTTTTGCAAGACATTGAGATCCTAATTGGTGCATTGTCAAGACAAATGGAAGTGAAAACCACAAAGACAAATTATACTGAAGGATTTAAATGCATAATGTTTTGTTAACAATTGAAGGCTCAAGACCATACTCCAAAGGTCCTAACTACGTTTCAAATATCCATTGTTATCCCAAATAATTTTTTATGTTACAAATTCCAATTCTATTTGTTACAAAATCATGACAGTGCAAATTAAAAGATAAAGTAGCGTTCACAAGCAAAAAAAAATATATGCATTCCCAATCCTTCAATTCTCTCTGATCCTTCACTCTCTTTCTTCCGTGACTACCTTGAAGGTCTCGATGCTGATTTTCCCGAATATGTTATTCCAAATCAAATCCTGTGGAGAGCAATGATGATATTAATGATGTTGAGGAAAAGGCAATGAAGGTGGAGGAAGTTGAGGAAGATGGAATTATTGAGGCTACTGAAGAGATTTATTATGCTGAGGTTACTGAAGATATGCGTGAGGCTTCACAGTTGGCTAAGGTTGCAGTCGTGGAATCCATTTCAGGAGGTAAGTTGGAAGAGGCAATTGAGAAGTTAATTGAGGCAGTTATACTCAATCCTACTTCTGCCATAATGTATGCAAACCGAGCTAGTATTTACATCAGAATGAAGAAACCTAATGCAGCAATCCGTGACGTAAATACGGCTTTGGAAATTAATCTTGATTCTGTTAAAAAATGTCAAACAAATGAGATGGATTCATACCAAAAAGAGTGAGTATTCAGAAGAAATTCAAGAAAATGTAAAACAAGGAATTATTAGGCACTTAAATTCGAAGTGAAGGCAAACCCAGAAATCTGATTTGTTTCGAAGCTACTTGCCCTTCAAGTCTTGTTCTATTTCTTCTCCCAACATAACTCCATCGAATATCCTTGCCAACCTGTCATGAATATTCACCAACAAACATGTTCAGAGACTTAAACAAATAAGTTGTGAAACAGAAAAAAAAGAAAAGTAAAAAAAACTCAGCGGCTCTCCATATGCAGCGCCAGCCACTTTGACCTTGTATCAGAAACTCGCACTGGACCTAACTGGACGTTAAAACCAAAAGCTGCCGAAAAAGCCACCGGACCTGCTCATCTGCCGCCACACAGGTTTGGTGCATTTCATTCTGATTCATTATGGCAAATGGTCCAGCACCTTTTTCTGTGATTGGGAAAAGAGCAAGAGACCTCTTGTACAAGGATTATAACTTCGACCACAAGTTTACCCTGTCGGTTCCAAGTTCCAGTGGATTGGGCCTTACGGCTACAGGGTTTAAGAAGGATCAGTATTTTGTTGGGGACATAAATTCACTTTACAATATCTTCATCCTCATGTAGTTATTGATTCCAGTATTGGCCTGAACCCAGCCCCTCAATTGGAGCTTTCAGCTGCAATTGGAAGCAAAGATGTATCTATGGGTGTTGAAGTCGGATTCAATACAACTTCTTCTTCATTCTCAAAGTATAATGCTGGGATTACCTTCAATAAACCAGATTTTTCTGCAACACTTATGCTGGCTTATAAAGGAGAGGCCTTGAAAGCGTCCTACATTCATTATGTGGACCGCCCAGATGGATTAACAGTTGCTGCCGAACTTGTTCACAAGTTGTCCTCCTCTGAGAACAGATTTACCATTGGGACTTCACAGTCAATAGATCCAAAAACAGTTTTGAAGACTCGATTCAGTGATGATGGCAAAACCGCCTTCCAGTGCCAACGAACGTGGAGGCCAATTTCACTCATGACCCTGTCTGCTGAGTATGACTCCACAAAGATATTTGGTTCACCTGCCAAATTTGGTCTGGCTCTCGCTCTCAAGCCTTAATCTGGTTTGCCATTTGAATCTTATTTCAACAAATTTTTAACTTCACTTTTTGGTTCTGCATCATCTGTTATGCCTCTTTCCAAAACCTGCAAAAAAGGAGAAATTTTTATTGCAGTTAAAAGGGGAAACCAGTAGTAAAAAAACACAGGCTGAATCAATCCCTCAATTCAATCAGAACACAATCAATCCAGTTCATTTCTAACTAATTCAACAAGGGTGCAGTGCTAAGGCATAAGCAGACAAAAAAAAACAAAGCTGGAGTATCAGCAGGATGGCAGAACCAGGACTGTCACAAAATAGGAAAGAACAAGCTCTGTTACGAAGAAAGGAGAAGAAAACATAGCCAAAGTGAAAAATTGCTTCAGTTAAACCTAAATTTTGAAACCCTAATTTTCACTATAAAAACCAGGACGAATTCATGAATAAGGGAGCTCAACATTCACAGCCGCAATTGAAAAAAACTCAGATACAAAGTTCACAAAAAACCTAGAAGAACCCTAATCGCAACACACAGAAGAAAAAAACCCTAGCCACCATTCAATTCAGAAAGTGAGAAACCAATAACGAGGAACAAAAAGCATCAAGGGGAAAGAAACAGAGGAAGGAGAAAATCATAGTTGAGAGAGAGAAAGACTCTACCTTGAAGCAGATTCGAATCACGTTGAGGTAGCCCCATTTATCCTCATTTCATTGCTTCTGAAACTTTGTCTTGTGTGATGTGAACCGATTGTATTGGGGCTTAGGGTTTTCGTTTAGGTTTAGGTTTTTTTTGTGCGATGTTCATCGATCGTGTCTGTCATTTTCCTACGGTTTTGTTCAAGCGAGATAGTCACACTGGATCGCATTTTCGGAGTGGTTTGGGGGGTTCGTCGGAACACGTTTTCCTTGGAAAGAAACTATGTTGTTTTTCTTTTTCTGAAACTCAGTGCAAAATGGTTTGTGAAGGTTGCAGAAGGGGTCGTTTGGTTTTAAAATAAATTAAAAAGAAGAAGAACCTAGTTTTGTTTCTTTTTTTTTTAGTCGGTTACTTTCTTAAAGAGAAATTAATGACTTCCTTTTTCCAAAGTCTGCACCGCCACCTGCAAGCCACACGTGACACGCCTAGGGCCTTGTGTGGGGGCGTGAGATTCCCTCTTATCACAGTAATAAATGTTGGGCTATTGGGATTTAATTCATGTTTTTTTAGAGGAGTTTTTGATATATGTTGGATCATGAATTAAGCCCACCATGGACGAATCTCATTAACCCAACTTGGGTTTATTTGATGTGCCGCGCCTCATTCTCATTGGAGCACATTGGTGCTATTGTTTTTTTTTAATTTATCATATGGTCATATGTTAACTGTAACCCTGGTTCGGTCTGGTACTGATTTATCATCACATTTCGATTGTAAATTAAAAAAAAAAAAAAAAAAGAGAAAACATTTATATTAACTAATCACATAAGAGAAAGTTATTAGTTAATTTGTTAATCCTTTCCATTAATTAATTTCATTTTTATTTAGTTAGTTATCTTTTGTTCGTTTTCACTTGTATGATCATTCATATCATCTTGTAACCTCTTCTGCATCATGAACGTGTTTCTGGTTTCGGCTTGCATCCCAGTATTTTCATTTTCACTTCATTTCTTTCTTTTGCGCTAACTTTTCAGGTGGTAAGTACTCTGAGAAGTGAATTTGCCTTCACTTCTCACATTTTCTTTTCATCTCCTTTGTGCATCACTGTTGCATTTCTGTATGTGTATTGGAGTGAGCTTGCTCCTCCCTGTTCATTTTACCTTCTTTCTTCAAGCGACTTGTCTTCTTAAGTGAAGCAAGTTGTTTTGCTTCTCTTTGCTTCTTGATCCTTTCACCTGCTTCTCTCCTTGGTGGTCCTTTGAAGATCTTTCTCTTAAACCCCACAAACCCTAGGAATGACCAAGCATGATAACAATTAGGTTTGATTAGTCCCCCACTTAGTTTTTACCTTTGTGTCTCTTTGAGTCCTCTTTTCTCATCTCATAATCAAGGACTAAACCCTAAAGGCTTTAAGGCTTTGTGATTAAGCTTATGCCTGCATCCTTCTATTAGGATGGAGTGTATAACTTTAATCCTAAGTGTTAAACCCTTAATGTGTTTAACTCCTCTAATCAATCCATCTAATAATCATCAAGACATCAAGCTTGTAACTTGGTCCTTGCATTAGGGTTCTAATTCTTCCTTAATTGGTTAAGAAGGACTAACCCTAGTGTTAATGGACAAGTCCCCCTCAAGTTGTCTTACAAACCCTAAAACTCACTTCATCATCTTATCATTAATTAAAATCCATTTAATAAAGGTTTTGTTTTGTCATGAGTTTAATCCCTAATCATGGATTAAGCTGAGGAGTTTTCCTCAGCTTAAACATTCTCATCTATTATCCTTCTATTAGGATGGTGTAATGAGTCTGTTTAATCTTTGATTATGGCTTAATCTCATTACTTAACACTAAACAAAAACAACAAAAACATCTAAATGATCATAAGTAGGTTAATGATCTTAATCCTACACCATGGTGATTAAGTGTGAGAAGCTGACTTCACACTTAAGGTATTCTCATTACCCCTAATCAGAGGGAGGATGTGATGAGTTTACTAAATCCATTGGTTTAGGCTTAAGCTCATCAACTTATGACAAACTTTCAAAAGCAATAAAAGACTGAAAATACAAAAACAAACAATAATCGTCTCCTCCGGGATTCTTTTCTCATCTCATTCACTCACAAACGAGAACTCGCTTCTTCCGTCTAATGCAAGACAGTTAGCGCCTGAGCCAGACAGGTCATACACTTGAGCATAGACAAGCAAGCAGTTCACAAGCCAAGTTATCTTTCAGTCTCTTTGGGTCGAACTACGGTGTTCTGACTTCCTCATTGCACGAGAGGATACGTAGGCATAACTTAACAGTTATCGAACAAAAGTCTCTGTATATCCCCCCTCTTTCCAGCATTATTCTTTAAGCCTCATACTCCTGAGAATTTCACTCTTGTTCTTACACTGACACTTCTCTTATACACCTCACACCCTTTTTACACTGACACCTGCATTCTTTCTAGCTTTGATACACAAATTGCACAGACACTACCCCTTTAAAACACAAATCTTTTAAGCGTGGATCCCGTCGAGTACGACGGATAATCTGGGTGCTAATACCTTCCCAGGTTGTAACCAACCCCCTTTCTCAGTCTCTCTGGTTCGTAACCGTCTTATCCATATCTTTCTTAGGTTTATGCAGCATTACCTTTCCTTCGGGATAAAAATGCCTAGCTGGCGACTCTTTTCGTTTCATCCTTTCGCCGACCGTTCGCGTCTGTACCTTATTTGAGTTAGTCTCATTTATTGGGAGCGACACTCGCTGAACGCCCTCTCGCTCGCTGAGCGAGAATTTCCCTGGAACTTTCGCTGAGCAAGGGATAGCTCGCTGAGTGACTACTGCGATTTTCAGAATTTCTCAGCTTCGAATAGACCTACCAAAACCTCCTCAATCTCCACAATACTTCCATAAACATGATCTAAAGCATATATCTAACATCATACTTCGATTGCAATGATTTCTAACCGATCAATCCACCAATTTCTCACATTTCTCTAAAACCCTAACTATTCATCTTCTCTAAACTTTATCAAAACCAAACCCAATCATTCAAACACATACATAATCATACACAATATCAAGATAACAATGTTTATCACCCTTACCTGATTATTTCGTCTACACGGAGCAATCTTGATCAAAACCTAACTTTTTCTTCTTTCTCTCCTTTCTTTCTCTTATATTTCCTTTCTATCTCTTTTCTTTCACTTTCTCTTTCTCCTAACTTATACTTTTTTCTCTCTATATTCTATTCTAACTATTCTTTCCACCAAATATCATTTTTCTCACAAAAATATAATTCAATCTAATTCTAACTTAACACTAATTAGTAAATGTCTAAAATACCCTCTTATCCAATTTTACCCGAAAATTCACAAAATGGTACAATCACATATCACGCTAACATATCACATTAATTCCTCAACATATCATATCATCATGAAAATTTCACAAATAAAACAATTATCATTCAAATAAAATAAGAGACTCCACAAAAATTGGGAAAAACGAATCGGGGCGTTACAACTCTACCCTGCTTTAGAAATTTTCGTCCTCGAAAATATTACCTGATCCAAAAAACTCAGGATACGACTCACGCATCCTACTCTCCAATTCCCAAGTCATATTGCCTTCCGCGACGCCTCCCCACGCCACTTTTACAAGCGCAATCTCTTTTCCGCTTAGCTTCTTGATTTCACGATCCAAAATCCTAACCGGCAAAGCTTCCACCGTAAGGTTATCTCTTACTTCAACCTCGTCCATGGGAATAACATGTGACGGATCCGGAACATACTTCCGAAGTTGTGAAACATGGAACACATCATGCAAATTCGAAAGATTCAGAGGCAACGTCACACGATAAGCCACAACACCCACTCGTACAGTAATCTGATATAGCCCAATAAAACGAGAATTCAACTTCTTCGACTTCAAAGCACGACCCACACCCGTAACCGGTGTACTCTTAAAAACACATGGTTGCCTTCCTAAAACTCAAGATCCTTCCTTCTCTTGTCATGATAACTCTTTTGTCTATTTTGAGAAGCTCTCATCTTCTCCCGAATAAACTTTACTTTTTCTGTCGTTTGTTGTACCATTTCAGGTCCAACTACCGTTCTCTCTCCGGTTTCATGCCAACACAAAGGTGTTTGATATCTCCGACCATACAAAGCCTCAAATGGTGCCATACCAATACTCGAATGTAAACAGTTATTATAACTGAACTCAATCAACGCTAAATAACTATCCCAAACACCACCTTGCTCTAGCACACAAGCACGCAACAAATCCTCCAACGATTGAATTGTCCTCTCGGTTTGACCGTCCATTTGCGGATGGTAAGCCGAACTCAATCTTAGCTTAGAACCCAAAGCCTATTGCAAGCTTTCCCAAAACCTCGATGTAAATCTTGGATCTCTATCTGATACAATACTCTTAGGAACTCCATGCAACTTCACAATCACAAAAACATAAATCTCAGCTAGCTTCTCCAAAGAATAACTAATATCAATCGAAATAAAGTGAGCAGATTTAGTAAGCCTATCCACAATTACCCAAATAGCATTATGACCTCTTTGCGTATTCGGCAAACCTGTAACAAAATCCATCAATATACTATCCCATTTCCATTCCGGAATATCCAACGGTTGCATCAAACCAGTAGGCTTCTGATGTTCCACCTTAGACTTCTGACAAGTCAAACATGCATAAACAAAATGAGCTACATCTCTATTCAATCCGACCACCAAAAGATCTTTTTCAAATCTTGATACATCTTATTCGCACCCGGATGAATACCTAAATTACTTCGTTGTCCTTCTTCCAATATCATCTTTTTCAACTCCTCATCATCGGGAATACAAATACGACCACGGAATCTCAAAACTCCAAAATTATCAACCTTGAAATCCTCATTCTAGTTCATCATCAAATCAACAAATTTCAAATCCAGCTTTTGCTTTTCATAAACGGTTGCAAGAAAATCATTCGTAACATGTAGCATACCAAGTCTCACGCTTCTCGACGTCATCTCGCAAACCAAACTCAAGTCTCTAAAATTATCCAAAAGTTCCCATTCCCTTATCATTAATGCGGACATATGTAACAACTTACGACTCAAGACATCATCCACCATATTCGCCTTACCCGGATGGTAATTCAAACAAAAATCATAATCCTTCAAAAGTTCTAACCATCTCCTTTGTCTCATGTTCAATTCCTTTTGATCGAATAAATACTTCAAACTTTTGTGATCACTAAAAACTTTGAACCTCGCACCATAAAGATAATGCCTCCAAATATTTAGAGCAAAAACCACTGCCGCTAGTTCCAAATCATGCGTAGGATAATTCTTTTCATGCACCCTCAATTGTCTTAAAGCATAAGCTACAACTTTCCCATCTTGCATCAAAAGACCACCTAACCCAAACAATGAAGCATCACAAAACACCACAAATGGTTCCGTCGGATTCGGAAAAATCAAGATCGGAGCTGTTGTTAACCTTCTCTTAAGTTCCATGAAACTCTCTTCACAATGAATATCCCAAATGAAATCCTTTCCTATACAAGTCAACTGCGTTAACGGAAGTGCCAACTTTGAAAATCCTTCAATAAACCTCCGATAATAACCCGCCAAGCCTAAAAAGCTTCGAATCTCCGTAACCGATTGTAACACCCCAAAATTTTCTCTCTTATTTATTACCACTAGCAAGCTTTATGCCTCACAGTCATCCGCAACTTACATTAGGTCATAAAATCATGATCATGCATTTCATTGGCTCCTATGGTAGGGGATCGAAACATTTTCTTGTGATCAGGATTCTCATATTCATAAGTGATCCATCTGGCCATTACATACAAGATTGAGACGAAGGTTGGGCTCACATCATTGTGAGCATATTCCCAGTTAGAAGTTCAGGGTTGTCTTCTTTAAGATTTCTCAAAAGTTTCAGATGCTTATGGCTTTATTTACCTCCGACGTCTCAAGCTACTTCCTCCATCAAGGTATATCTTAGAAAGGTTCAAGGTTTCTTGTTAGGATTGAGCGAGTGAATCTTCATTAATTGGTGTTAATCAGATTAAGGCCCTCATGTCAGGATTATCATGGTCATTACATAATTCCACATCTCTATACCTATCATTTTCAAAGGATTCATTGTGATTGAGGCACTTTATTTGTCGCTTATAACAAAAGAAGTTGTTCGAGTTTTATACTCAACTCCACAGTTCACCTGATCTAAGCCAATTTTTTTTTTCTAAACCACTTCATTATTCATTTTTGAATTCATATATTGTCCAATATCTAATTTAACTCCCATCACAATTCATTTGTTTCTACCCAAGTCTATACGGCATTTTTAATCCATTTTCAAATTAATTGTCCAAAACCAATATTCATTTAGCTAAAAGTTTTCCTAGTACCTTGGTCATTATCAAAAGTGGGTCTAACATTCAATTCCAAATTTTTTTCCCATTAAAGTTCAATATCCAACCCATAAAGTCTTGTCCCAAATTAAAGTTTAAATTTAATTCCAAAGTCCTCTGATAAAAAGAAACCATTATTGTTCATTAAATTTTCTTGTTGACTTTGTCTGGTGTTTACCAAAGTTCACAAAAAAAAGAAGAGAAAAGGTCTGGTTTACATGAAGGAATACGTGGAGGCAAAAGGAAACAAGGAGAGTAGCTAATAATCCGCATACTGATAACAAAAAAAAACAGAGAAGGAAAAAGCCTGCAACTGAGGATCCTGATAACTAATGAATAACAGAAGAACTCAAGAGAAAATTCTTAAACTGAAATAAAAAAGAAAATATCATAACAAATAAGAAACCGCAGAAAATTGAGAAGCAAAAGATCATCAGAAATCCAGTTACCAAAATACTGATACAAGAGAAAATCCATACAAAAGTTCAGTTGTAAATTCATACACAAACTCTAAAAAAACCTCTAAATGATTCATAACCAACTCTTAACAGAATTTATCGAAAAAAGATCACAAAATAAAATTCATGATCCCATGACCTTCATCATCTATAAAAACATCATTCCTGAAACTTTGAAGAGGATATTGTTTCATTTCTGGATTCAACATTCTTCAATCTTCTTCTTCACTCACCGTCTCTCTCTCATTCTTCTTCTGATTTTCTAGGACTACGTCGTTATTTTCTTTACGCTGCATCCATCCTTTTCATCTTCATACATCAATCTCCAAGAACCATAACTCTCATCAATAATCTTCACCTAGAGATTTTGCTGAGATAAGCATCTTCAGAATCGTCAAGAACCCCAACATCAGTCTTCATCTCTCTCTGATTCTCCTCATTCTTCATCACCTACTTCAATCTTTAACAATCTCAATCTTCATCTTTTTTCTCTGCAACAAAGAGCTTCATCACTCTCTACCACACTTCAATATCAATAATAACCTGCAAATTCAAAATACAATAAGCAACGTAAAAGTGAACCACGTTGATCGCAGTAACAGAAGCATAGAGGAATCGAAATCAAGAATGAAAGAGAGTCAATAAGTGCATACCTAATGGCTGTATTTCTGGATTGATCGGGTGATTCCGCTCCAAACTTCAATCTTCTCCATCATCAACATCGCAAGAACGCAAGTCGCGGAACTCACGCAACTCGATCAACATCGCGCGAGCAACGACCTGCAAGTAAAAGCAACAACAACCACACATATGAGACGAATCAAGAAGTTCGAAACAGAAAGCTGATTGACAGAAGAGAGGAAATTCATAACAGGGTAAAAAAACTATGACAGATCTCAGAGGGGAAGACTCTGAAATCTATTTATCAGAAAAGTTTCTCTTTGAGCCTCAACGCATCATCAACAACAATCCGATCAGAAGAAGAAATAGAGTAACAAGATAGCAACGAAGAAAGTGTACCAAGAGTTTGCCATTGATGGCATTCACGTTTCTTAGGAGAATCACTTCAGTTGATTCACTTCTGATGAAGGACTCTGGTGCGGCATATGTTGTTTGATTCATGGAAGAGCCACCACAGAGGTGTTGGGAGAACAAAGGACGAGGCGGTTGTAATGCGAGATAGCCGCGACGAATTGGAGAAGACAGCAACGGACTCAGTCGTGCAGAATCATGGTGGCGTAAGACCGCAAGCTCTTCAGTCACCTCCCGCAGCAAATTGAGCTCGTCTCTTTCGATCTCGCAAGCGCGAGATGTCACTCCACCACCACTAGTAAGCCATTCCGCCACGGAGTTTTGTTTGTATGAGTTTGGAAGAAGGTGATGCTGGCGAAAAGAAGAAAGTGACGGTGGCGAAAAGAAGAAGATGAAGGTGATGAAGGGAAGAGGATGATGGCGGCGAATGAGGGAAGAAGGAGAACTAGGGTTTGTCTTTTACTTCGTTCAACTTCTTTTTTTCTTCTTCTTTGTGTTGTTATAAATTCATATTATTATTAATAGAATTATAAGAATGTGAGAAGATTAATGGAAAATCAAGAGAATTAATTCACATTAATCCATTTTATCCAAATTAAGTGTACCATTAGTTTACAAAGAGATAAGATTGTGGATTTGTGGTGGATTTCGTCCACACCGGCGATGACACTTGTCACTGTCCGGTTGGACCTCTTCGTTTGCATCACACGCGTGCCATTCACCTTAGCATAGTGATCCCTCATATGGTGAACCATTGGATGGAAATACATTGTGAAGACTATGATCCAGCGCACCATATTGAGTCAACACCTTTGACTTGAGCCACACCATACTCCTTCAGGCCAGCTGTGCTAATGGGCTTTTTGGCTTTCTTTTCACACCCCTCAGCACAGGCCCATTGCATTTCTAACTTGACAATTTCTATTTCCTCACCCCCCCCCTTCTTGTTTCTTTATATTTTTTTAATTTCTATTTTATGAAGTTTCCATTTAAATCCATAAAAAATACCAAAATACTTAATAAAATTCTACAAAAAATTATAAGAGGTTTATAACTCATTTTAGAACTTTTCTATATTTTTACTTTCTGATTTTAGGCCTTTTTCAATTTAATTTCGATTTTTCATTCAATTGTTTTTCTATTGAATTCTTTCTTATACGCTTCATTTTGTACATTTTATTTCTCCCACCTCCTGTAGGATTTTTGGCCCATTCTTTTTGCTATGATTAGAAGACTCATAATAGAATCTGGAATAATTTTTGTTATATTTTTTAGACCATTTTATCCACTTTTTTGGTAGTGTTGTTTGTGGAAATTTATGATTGAATCTTAGGTAGATTTAAGTGACCATTTGACATAGTTAGGATATGAATTTTTAGGAGATTTTTAACATAATATTATAGTCAGGTTAGAGACCTTAGAGAATTAATTTCATATTTTTTACAGGATTTTACTATTTTTTAGTGCATTTAATTTTAGTCACCTTTTTTCATTGTAAATCCATCTAAGTTAACTTAGGATTTTATGGTGCATTAGGACATAGATTAATTAGGCTTAATCTTAGAATGTTAGAAGGCCTTAGTATGATTTAGCCAATTATTTTAGAATATTGATATCATGTGAAATCCTTTAGTTTTAGGACTTAGGCTTAGAAACCATTCAACTGCGTTTCCATGAAGCGATTAGCCATTATTTCGGTTTTATGCCTTATATGCTTTAGAAATTCTTGCAACTTTTTGTTATCTTAATTCATTTGTCCATACTTTTGCATATGCATCTTCATTTCATTTACTAACCTCTTCCTTTTGTGCAAGGTATTTTTCGAGGATTCGCTTATGGATTTGGATTATTCTTATTATGCCTCGATTATATTTTTGTGGTTTGTACTTTGTGATGTAATAACTTAGAACTCTTATACTTGTATAGTTCCTATAATTAGGATAGAAAAGATAAAATGAATCGATAGAAAACCAAATCTCAAAAATAAAATAAAGAAATACTCGATCCAACATCGAGTAAATTTTCAAATAAATAAATAAAGTTTCATGTGACTTTAGGATTCCTCGATTACCATCGTTCCACTCCATTACACCAAAAGCAAGCCTTGTATGTTGCACACCATAAGTCGTGCGTCTCAGCACCACGCAACCGACCCACCCGATCCATGGATTCATCCCATTTATGATTTACGCACGTTATCACCAACCATGACCTAGGAGGACCTTGTTCCATTGCTTTGTTCATACTCATTTTTTTCCTTTATGATTTATATCCTTAGGTAGATTTAATCTTTCAAACCTCACTAACCATAGGTCATCTTTAAACTCAACTAACTTAGGGTAAGTCTAGTTTCCCTTAGAGTTTTTCCCTTTCTCCAATTGAGTCTCACTTCTCATCTTAAAGAAAAAATCAAAATACTTAATAAAGGAAAATTTGTATAATACGCCACGAGCCTTAAGCTATACGGGAAATGACTAGTGAAGGTCTCCTTCACTCTTTTAGGATGCTTTACAAATGTTCCATTGGGGGCGATCTTGAAAATTATTCGCTCATGTATCATAGTCTTTAGTGTTGTACATGCGATAAACACAAAATCAAGACACTTCTTCTAAAAGACAATAAACCAAGACATCACGTCTTCTCATCTCATCTCATACTCTTTGCAGACGAATGCGACTTGCCTCGATAGTTCAAACAGCGATACGGTAAACACCCTCGAGTCAGAGTCGGTAACACCTGAGCTAGAGCTATGGCAACGTCATCCTAAAAAACATAAATAAGTTCCCGCCTTAGTTAGACGAACTACGGCGACTCTGATCCTCATTTTCCCGATGCGGTACGTAGGCAGTGGGGTAGGGCCCATTCGAGCACATTCTTTATTTTCCCCCTTCGTTCCATTTTTCTTTCCAGATCCTTTCCTCATTTCAGTTCCAAGTCCAGATAGTCATTCTTTCATTCAAGCAGCATATTATTTCTCACCCTTTGAAAATAGACTTATAAGTGTGGATCCCGTCGGGTACGACGGACGGATTGGGGTGCTAATACCTTCTCAATTCGTAACCGACTTTTGGACTCAGATTTTTGGTTCGCAAGGCCTCGTCCTTTTCCTTCTTCCTTAGGTTTGTGCAACATTACCTTTCCCATTCATTGGGGATAAAAATGTCTGGCTGGAGACTCTAACTTTTTCCGCGCCACTTTCGCGTTTGTACTAGGATGAAAATCTCGGGAGCGACAGCTGGCGACTCTGCTGGGGATCGAACCCAGAATCTCTGGTTTCCCCTTTGAGAGTCAATCATAGCGCTTGTCTGTTTCTGTTTTCATTGGGTGTTTATTCATTTGTTGTTGTGCTTTAGTTTAGCTTTACTGTTTTGTTTACAGTTAATTGCTTTACTTTACAACTTTATTTACAGCTTTCTGCACTTTACTTTACTGTTGCATATGCTGGCATATACTGTACTGGTTGTTCTGGTTTTCCTTGGCGGGATGGGATTATTGTGAGATAAGCCAAATACCCGGCTTGAGTATACACATAGGATTTAGAGTGGTCAGTCGTGTGGCTTGCGTGGTCTTGAGCACGTGTAGTTTTCACGAGTCCCACACCCAGATAAGGCTCTCTTGGGATATGTTCTATACTGCTTAGGCAGACCATAGAATGTTCCCACCTGAGTTGCTAACGCTGGAAACCGATCATCAAGGACCTTAGTGGAAACAACACTCTCCAGTGGTGACAGTGGCAGACTACATTTTGTGGAAAACCCATTCGCACCCGAGGGCCCACTAGAAAATCGCATAGGATGACCTTGTTCTCTCATAGGAACCCAGTTAAAGTAACTGGTCGTATGACGGCAGTATTGTACCCTTCAAGATGAATGTACTATTATTTCTCGACTCCAGTGCTTGAAGCCGGGAACTTATGAGGGATGCTTGTTTTTCCAGACTCAGCTGAGGCCTCCCTGGGTAGTACATAATGCCAAACCGATTCCCTGATTTGGTCATGAGCCATTTCTCGGAAATGGTGAACGTATTATTGCTACTCGACTTTGAGAGTCCGTGATGTTGACCCGTAGTAGCACACCCATGAGATTGGGAGGGGTTTACAGGTTTGCAGGAACCCTAAACTTCCAACATACCCGCTTTTGCCAGTGTTACTCTGTGATATGATCTGGTCCTATATGATATTTGGTTAAGAATGCTGGAACTTCTGCACAGAGATAATGATATTATGACTCTTCACCAATACTTGGTTATCTGATCCATACCAGCGTCAGGCCGCTAATCACATGCCAGTTGCATACATGACATTATAACATTTTAGCATACATGTTCAGTTACTTTTAAGGATCACATATCTGGATTAAACCGTCAGATTTTTTCTGCATTAAAACATGGATCAAAACGGATAGATTCCTTGGAAATAACTGAACATGGCATTTGCATACATCCTTGCATTTTTGACAGGTGTTCAGAGACAGATTCTTATTTCGACTTGGTTTCTCTCCAGAATGGCCAACTTGAATCATGATTGTCAGGGTATGGGTATGGAACAACTCCGAGTGGAGGTGACTGAGATGAGGGTCCAATTGGGGCATTTTATAGTGGACATTCGAGCGTTGTCCCAGGATCATAAATTTCTGAGAAAAGAATTCAACTTGATGAATACTCAGATAAAGCTGCTTACATGAATCATGAATGTTATGTCGAAAAAGGAAAATAGTTGTGTGTCTGCTTTTCAAACAGAAGGTCGTGTTTCTCCCATCTCTTTGGGATGTCCACTAAATCAAGGTTTGTTAGGTGGATTTCCTCTACAGTTTGAGCCTCTTCACCAGCAATCGCCACTTGGCAGTCGGGAGGAACCTGACATAGGAACCAACTCCACATTGCTTAATACAAGTGGGCTAACTGATCCTACATCAATCGTTGCCAAAGAAGTGAGCACTTTCTTTCCTTATCAGGGATCTTCCTCAACAGCTACGCCTTGGTTTCCAAGAGAAGGACTTCAACAGGTTTCGTTTGTAGCTCCTCCACTGGAAGCAACCCGTTATCAACAGGATTAAGAAAGGGTTATTGATCCGATACTCGTGTCTTATGCTGAGTTGTGCCCACAACTACTCAAAATAGGGCTAATTGAGTGTCGCAAGCTAACTCTTCCGTCTAGTAAACTTCACCAAGGTTGGAATCCCTACGCCTACTATGTTTTTCACTCTGGAGCTCCTGGACATGATGTTAATGATTGCAAGGCGTTTAAACATCAAGTGCAAGACTTAATTGATGAAGGCGTAATCACTTTTGGATTGACCGGGCCGGAAGTGCCGCAAGATGAAGCATGCAGGAATACAAAAGAGGTGGTCTACTTTCCTTCTTCTAGAATCATTGCTCAGACCAAGTCTTCAAAGGGGTTACATCAACAACATTCATTCTCTCCTCGGCCGAGTATGAGTAAGAGAGTGCAGGGGCAGGTTAGGCACTCAAAGCAATATCAACAACAAAATGTTCAATCACAATCTCAGGGCCAGCAACAACAGGCACAGAGACCATTTCAGGAAAGAACAGGAGTGAGGAACCGCAAACTTGATCATATCCCGTGTCCATATGTTGTATTGCTTCCAGAGATGCTGAAGTTGAACCTGGTTGAGCTTCGTACCATGAGGGCTCCTTCTGCTGATAATCTACCACCAAATTTTGATTCAAACTCCAGGTGTGAATTCCATTCGGGTGCCCAGGGGCACAGTATTGAGAAATTTTGGGCTTTTCAGAACAAGGTACAAGACCTAATTGAGTCCAAGGTAATCAGTTTCTCTCCTTACCTAAATGTACTCCAGAATCCAATGCCTAATCACGGCTGAACCGGTGTCACGGTTATTCTACCAGATGGTCCACGTTAAGTTGAAGTCTTCGAGTTAATCACCCAGGACGTCAGGGTATTCATGAAGCAAATAAAGCCATAAGTATTCCAATACTCTCGGTGATGGCATTTGTGTGTTTGTCTTTCTTCATTGTTCATTTTCATCCCTATTTAGGGGAACTACGTCGCTCTGATTCTTCATTGGCCTTTGGTCAATGGAGATACGTAGGCAGAAGATCGTCAGGTCTTTCCGAGCAACCTTATGGGGCAACTTTACTCCCCAGCTTCACTTTTTCCTTCACATTTCTCGTGTTAGAGTCAGAATAACTAGAAGAAGAGGTATGATTGCCATGGTTGGGCATACGGCTGCAAATAGAAGATTATAAGTCTGTGAAAGAGCTATTGATCACTGAAAGTATCCAAGACTGACAATTCCAGACGGAGTCAAGCCTCCTCAACTACGGCAATACTCAGTTTCTTTACTGAATTTCCATTTGTAGTTTCTTTTATGTGCTAAACATTTATCTACATGTATGAAATTTGATTGCTTTTGAATGTTAGCAATAATAAAACTCACATGTTTTTCTTGAAGTAATTCATTTGCATTCACTTATAATTTAGCATGTGTACATCGCAATACCGATTGTCGTGCTTAAATTCTATGAAGGAGGATGACAAAACGAAAACGAAAGAATCTTTAATTGTGTGCTCATGAATAAGACCCTGTTGACGATGTACAGGCTTTGTTTCAAATCCCTAAACACTAGAGATATAAGGAAGATAGACCCTTGCTAACCCCTTTGAGCCCTGAAGTAGGAGTTTCTTTTCGCATGAAAAAACCCTCACATGTAACCCAGGGGAAGGGTAGATGACAGCTAGTCGGACCAAGCGTTTAGGCTTTCATAAAGGAGTGTATTTGAGGATCCATTACATTCTACTATGCTAATCAAGAGGTCCAAAGACCCGAAACCACAATGGTTATCCAAGTCAAAAGGTCAAAAGATTTAAATCCACAATGGTTATCCTTCGTCGACCAAAGAATGAGGCAGTCACAACCCTCGCAAAGCAATCAAGACAAACAGTGTCACATGACTCATTCAAAAGGCAAAAAAAAAGGAAATGAAAAAGCCCGCTAAGTCGAAACTTGAAAACAAGCGATTTAGGCAAAAGTTAGGGCATCCCGCTGGACTTTACAATCAAATATTCACAAGAATCAGTCCAGGCAAAAGTTAGGGATAAGCAAAAGACTGAAAGGCGAAAGATGCAAAGAGGATTACACAAGAAAGATCCTTAAGCAAGAACAAAGTCGTGTGGCACAGAAACGAATGATAGAGGAGTGACTGAATCTCAACAATAACCCGATTAGTGATTGAATTCATAGCAACAATGGTTCCTCAATCGACACAAAATCCTTATGAAAGGTGAGTGCTTGTGAAAATTAGTTGAACATAGGAATGGAGAACATCACGAAGAGTGGGTGGGCACAAACAAACTTTGAGCCTATATCCGTTGTTTCTATAACCTTGAACCAGTCCACGATACAACCCTCAAAAGTCCTAACTGAAACAGGGTTAATTTGAGAATATACTACTACGAGACCGCGTTCCTGACTCCTATGAGTTGTGCTAAAATGATCCTTGTTGGTATTGCATGTACATACTTTCATTCAAAAAAGTAATGTCGTATCTTAACCAGTGATTCGCTCACAAAGTTTTGCGACACCTTTTCAATAAAAACTTCAAGATTAGCATGTGTGTTGCATTAGAATTTTCATTCTAAGAATAAACATTTTTTTGCTTGCATACATTTGCTTGGCATCATATTTGTTTCACACGCGGAAATTCAATCCAGAAGCTTAAGCTTGCCAAGTTGAGAAGTCTAAAACTTCTGAAAGACAGTCACGTCGAGGTGCACTTTTCCGAGAAAAGCTCCATTGAGTAAGGATTTTCCCAACTAGTCATGGTAAGAGCTAGCCAATCCGGGGCAATTACGTCGAGCAATCTTTTCAAATTTAAGCCAAACTGGGGCAATCACCTCGAGATTCAAATCTCTCCAAGAGCGAAGATTAGTCAGTCAAGTACAAAACTATTCAAATACTCATACTGGGGCAGGCCACCCCAATAGCACGAGAATTCATTCTTTCTCGAAGATAGACAATCGGAAGCATCTACCCAAAGTTCAGCTACCCGTAGTTCAGAGTACCGAGACAATTATACTCTCAAGGAGTTTCTATGGCACCCTCTTGTCATAACTCTTACTAATTGAGTCCATTACCCATCTAGCGGTCGCTCGTCAAGCCAATTATCTCGTTCAGTGCTTCCGACAGTTCCTAGCTCATCTGCATTGACAATGGTTACTTCCTCAACAAGGTTATTACGCCAATTCAAACAATCACTGTGATACCTAAGAGTTTAAAGACACCAAGTCTTTTGTAAAATCCTCTTAAGGTAAAGTCCCGACAAATGAAAATAATCCCCAGCATGAGACGACTTGAAATCTTTCCTCCTCAGCAGCACGTGTCTCGGTTTTGTCATCCACAACAGACGAATGGAAGTTATCTCCAGTAAAGTCACCAAGTGTTTCCTTCAGCTGGTTTCCTTGATCTCGGTTCCTCAACAGATCTAAGGTAACTCTTATTCCCCTAGAAGATTTCAGATAAATCATTCTCTTCCCCAGCAGATCCATAAGAGTAGATAATCCCCAATAGTCGAGGTATCCCCTGGCACGGTCCTCAAATCTAAAGTCCAATTTATTTTTCGAAAAGGTGATAACTCAGGACAGATGAATTATTCACGCTCTTTTCCAACAGAGATGTTATCCCCGCAGGGCTTCTTGAGATCAAATCTGCAATCATTGTGTTTCCCCACGGAGTCAACAGGGACTTATTATTTCCGCATCAGGAACTCCCTTAGCACTTGCGTCATTTCATTGACATGTTCAAAACCTAGCATCCCCAGTGTCATGGGGCATCATGCCATGTAATTCAACATATGCGTACCCAGCATAATCTAAGTTTGATACCTTGTAAAGTCCAGCCGCAGACTGGTCAAAGTTCATCTTCGGGTGACAAATTTCTAAAGTCCCCCGCAGTGGGCAAAAGTCTCCCGCAGTGAGCAGAAGTCCACCCGCAGTGTGGCAAATTTCAAAAGTCTCCCGCAGTGAGCAAAAGTCCAGCCACAGACTGGCCAAAGTCCATCTTCGGGTGGCGAATCTCTAAAGTCCCCCTCATTGGGAAAAAGTCTCCCGCAGTGAGCAGAAGTCCACCCGCAGTGTGGCAAATTTCTAAAGTCCCCCACAGTGGGCAAAAGTCTCCCGCAGTGAGCAAAAGTCCAGCCGCAGACTGGCCAAAGTCCATCTTCGAGTGGCAAATTTCTAAGTCCCCCGCAGTGGGCAAAAGTCTCCCGCAGTGAGCAGAAGTCCACCCGCAGTGTGGCAAATTTCAAAAGTCTCCCGCAGTGAGCAAAAGTCCAGCCACAGACTGGCCAAAGTCCATCTTCGGGTGGCGAATCTCTAAAGTCCCCCGCAGTGGGCAAAAGTCTCCCGCAGTAAGCAGAAGTCCACCCGCAGTGTGGCAAATTTTTAAAGTCCCCCGCAGTAGGCAAAAGTCTCCCGCAGTGAGAAAAAGTCCAGCCGCAGACTGGCCAAAGTCCATCTTCGGGTGGCAAATTTCTAAAGTCCCCGCAGTGGGCAAAAGTCTCCCGCAGTTAGCAGAAGTCCACCCGCAGTGTGGCAAATTTCAAAAGTCTCCTGCGGTGAGCAAAAGTCCATCCACAGACTGGCCAAAGTCCATCTTCGGGTGGCGAATCTCTAAAGTCCCCCGCAGTGGGCAAAAGTCTCCCGCAGTGAGCAGAAGTCCACCCGCAGTGTGGCAAATTTCCAAAGTCTCCCGTAGCGAGCAAAAGTCTCCCGCAGTGAGCAAAAGTCCAGCCACAGACTGGTCAAAGTCCATCTTCGGGTGGCAAATTTCTAAAGTCTCCCTTAGCGAGCAATAGTTTCTCGCGGTGAGCAAAAGTCCAGCCACAGACTGGCCAAAGTCCATCTTTGGGTGGCAAATTTCTAAAGTCTCCCGTAGCGAGCAGAAGTCACTCGTAGTGAGCAGTAACCCCCGTAGTGTGGCAGATTTCCAAAAGTCCACCCGTAGTGTGGCAATCTAAAGTCCAACCGCAGATTGGCAGAAGTCTCCCGTAGCGAGCAGAAGTCTACCCGTAGTGTGGCGAATTTCTAAAAATCTCCGGCATTGAGCAAATGTCCACCCGCAGTTTGGCAAATTATCCAAAGTCCGCCCGCAGTGTGGCAAAGTATTTGAAGTCCAACCGTAGATTGGCGAAAGCCCACCCACAGTGTGGCAAATCGTATCGTGAAGTCCAATCGCAAATTAGCAAACGTCCATCCTCAGGGTGGCAAAGTATCTTAAAATTCGATCGCAAATTGATGAAAGTCCACCCGCAGCGTGGCAAGTCAGTAGTCATCTGACATCACTCAAAAGGCATCCCCTGTTTACTAATCCTCCCATCGTAATTATATCCAAGCAGAGTTCATTCAGTTGAGTTTATTTCTCTGTTCTTCTGCCACAGAGTGCAAATTTTCTGGTTGTTTCTGGTATTCAATCCCTGTATACCTCAAATGACTGAAAGCAACTACTATCATCCATTCATGCCCACAGTGATTGAATAGGGGCAGCTGTAACACCCCAAAATTTGCCCTCTTATTTATTACCACTAGCAAGCTTTATGCCTCACAGTCATTTGCATCTTACATTAGGTCATAAAATCATGATCATGCATTTCATTGGCTTCTATGGCAGGGGATCAAAACATTTTCGTGTGATCAGGATTCTCATATTCATAAGTGATCCATTTTCCCGTTACATTCAAGATTGAGACGAAGGTTGGGCTCACATCATCGTTAGCATATTCCCAGTTTGAAGTTCAGGGTTGTCTTCTTTAAGATTTCTCAAAAGTGTCAGATGCTTATGGCTTTATTTACCTCCGACGTCTCAAGCTACTTCCTCCATCAAGGTACATCTTAGGAAGGTTCAAGGTTTCTTGTTAGGATTGAGCGGATGAATCTTCATTAATTGGTGTTAATCAGATTAAGGTCCTCACGTCAGGATTATCATGGTCATTACATAATTCCACATCTCTATACCTATCATTATCAAGGGATTCATTGTGATTGAGGCACTTTATTTGTTGCTTATAACAAAAGAGTTGTTCGAGTTTTATACTCAACTCTATAGTTCACCTGATCTAAGCCCATCTTTTTTTTTCTAAACCACTTCATTATTCATTTTTGAATTCATATATTGTCCAATATCCAATTTAACTCCCATCACAATTCATTTGTTTCTACCCAAGTCTATACGACATTTTTAATCCATTTTCAAATTAATTGTCCAAAACCAATATTCATTTAGCTAAAAGTTTTCCTAGTACCTTGGTCATTATCAAAAGTTGGGCTAACATTCAATTCCAAATTTTTCCCATTAAAGTTCAATATCCAACGCATAAAGTCTTGTCCCAAATTAAAGTTTAAATTTAATTCCAAAGTCCTCTGATAAAAAGAAACCATTATTGTTCATTAAATTTTCTTGTTGACTTTGTCTGGTGTTTACCAAAGTTTACAAAAAAAAAAAGAGAAAAGGTTTGGTTCACATGAAGGAATACGTGGAGGCAAAAGGAAACAGGGAGAGTAGCTCATAATCCGCATACTGATAACAAAAAAAACAGAGAAGGAAAAAGCCTGCAACTGAGGATCCTGATAACTAATGGATAACAAAAGAACTCAGAAGAAAATTCTTCAACAGAAATAAAATAGAAAATATTATAATAAACAAGAAACCGCAGAAAATTGAGAAGCAAAAGATCATCAGAAATTAAGTTACCAAAATACTGATACAAGAGAAAATCCATACAAAAGTTCAGTTGTAAATTCATACACAAACTCTAAAAAAAACCTCTAACTGATTCATAACCAACTCTTAACAGAATTTATCAAAAAAGGATCACAAAATTACACTCATGATCCTATGACCTTCATCATCTATAAAAACATCATTCCTACAACTTTGAAGAGGATATTTTTTCATTTATGGATTCAACATTCTTCAATCTTCTTCTTCACTCACCGTCTCTCTCTCATTCTTCTTCTGATTTTCTAGGACTACGTCGTTATTTTCTTTACGTTGCATCCATCCTTTTCATCTTCATACATCAATCTCCAAAAACCATAACTCTCATCAATAATCTTCACCTGGAGATTTTGCTGAGATAAGCATCTTCAGAATCGTCAAGAACCCCAACATCAGTCTTCATCTCTCTTTGATTCTCCTCATTCTTCATCACCTACTTCAATCTTTAACAATCTCAATCTTCATCTTTTTCTCTGCAACAAAGAGCTTTATCACTCTCTACCACACTTCAATATCAATAATAACCTGCAAATTCAAAATACAATAAGCAACGGAAAAGTGAACCAAGTTGATCGCAGTAACAGAAGCATAGAGGAATCGAAATCAATAATGAAAGAGAGTCAAAGAGTGCATACCTAATGGCTGTATTTCTGGATTGATTCCGCTCCAAACTTCAATATGTTCCATCATCAACATCGCAAGAAAGCAAGTCGCGGAACTCGTGCAACTCGATCAATACCACGCGAGCAACAACCTGCAAGTAAAAGCAACAACAACCACACATATGAGACGAATCAAGAAGTTCGAAACAGAAAGCTAATTGACAGAAGAGAGGAAATTCATAACAGGGTAAAAAAAACTATGACAGATCTTAGAGGGGAAGACTCTGAAATCTATTTATCAAAAAAGTTTCTCTTCGAGCCTCAACACATCATCAACAACAATCCGATCAGAAGAAGAAATAGAGTAACGAGATAGCGACAAAGAAAGTGTACCAAGAGTTTTCCATCGATGACGTTCACGTTGCTTAGGAGAATCACTTCAGTTGATTCGCTTCCGATGAAGGGCTCTAGTGCGGCGTATGTTGTTTGATTCATGGTGGAGCCACCACGGAGGTGTTGGGATAACAAAGGACGAGGCGGTGTGTCGCTCCCGGGATTTTCATCCTGGTACAAACGCGAAAGTGGCGCGGAAAAGGTAGAGTCGCCAGCCATGCATTTTTATCCCGAAGGAATGGGAAAGGTAATGCTGCACAAACCTGAGAGAGAAGGAAATAACAAGGTCTTGGGAACCAAAGATCTGGGTTCGGAAGTCGGTTACGACCTGGGAAGGTATTAGCACCCCAGACCATCCTTCGTACCTGACGGGATCCACGCTTGTTTGTTTGTTTCAAAGGGTGATAAAAATAACTGCTGCTAAACAAAACTGCTGATTGGAATGGGAATGAGAAAAGGAATTGGAAAAGAAAATGAAGGGGAAAATGTAGGGAAAATAAAGAATGTGCTCGAATGGGCCCTACCCCACTGCCTACGTACCTCATCGGGAAAATGAGGATCAGAGTTGATGTAGTTCGTCTAACTAAGGCGGGAACTATTTGTTTGTGTTTTTTATAGCTGGAACTGCGTATGTCTATGCTCAGGTGTTGCAGGCTCGTCTGGTACGAGTGCATTAACCATCTTGCATGCGAGACAAGTCATCGCAAGTTCGCGTTGAGAGTGAATGAGATGAAAAGAGAAGTTCCCGCAGGAAAGTCGCTTAGTGTTTGTTTTTTGCTTTTTAAGAGTTTTTATGAATTTGGCACAAGGATGTGAATTCAAACTCTTTTCCATGGAATGTGTACTTGCTACTACATTCCAAGATGGAATAATAGAACAAGCACACCAAGCAAGGAGAACTTATCCAAGACTTGTTTCCTAGGATTAGGGCTTAAGTTCACTAGCTTGTTGAACTTTATTAAATGTTTTTGTAGCTTTTGTGAAGAAGTATCTTTTATGTTTTCTTTGTGAAATAACCCCTTGATGAGACTTGTACATCATGCTAGACAAGCCTACACCACTCCAAGATGGAATGAATGTAAGTGCCCCATGGAATAAGGCTATACACAAGGGATCCTATCATGCATTTATTAAGTCTTTTTGGATTTTGTTTGAAGATGAGGAAGAAGACTCAAGTGGAGAAAGGGAAAAAACTAAGGGAGACTAAGACACAACCCTAAGTTATTTATTAAAATGGTGGTCCTATGGTTAATACGGTTTCTAATCTTAAAGAGCAAAAGGAAGAGAGAAAAGAAAAAGGATACAACTTACTTCCTAAGGAAGATAAGTTGATCCTAACAAAAGGGAATCCTACCAATCACAAATATGGAAGGAAAAAAGTGAATTAAATGCATAAAGAAATGCATAAAAAATAAAAGGATAAGGTGTAAGGAAACATACCTTTCCCTCCCTACAAAACAAACATTAGTGTGCATTTTAATTTAAAATAATAAAGCAACCATACACTAATTAAATCCTAATGACTCTAGGACTCAATCTAAATTCTATTTTAATTCTAGAGAACTAAAAAAAATGCTAGGACAAAAATACAGCTCCTACTACAGCCCCTAATACACAAACAGCTATGAAAACAATGCATAACACAAAACAACTTTTTACAGCCAGCATGCAGCATGAAAAGGTAGGTGTAAAAAGTCAAATACATCATGCAAACATAACAAACATCATGTATTTTACAGCACCTATATGCAAAGTCAGCTATGAAATGCAAAATACAGATTTGGTTATTTTCATTTTTTAATGCATAAACTCAATGAAACATGTACCAACTTCATCATGAATATGCATTTGAACATAGGTCAACATACATAAATGAAAGAACATGAACATTTTTGAAGGATTATGCAAGAATGCATCACATGGTTGATTATGCAACAAGTATGCAAAATATGGCACATGAATATGGCATATGAACATAATGAACATTGATCATGAACATGCATCATGATAGATCAACAAGAATGCCAAACTCAATGCAAAATTGAGAATTGAATTAATGTGAATAATATGATCAAGCATGTAATCAAATGCAACCAAATGCACATACATACATGATTATGTAAAATGCAATATATCTTGATACAATAAAATGCGAAATGATTTAATGCAATGCGAAAGATGTAAAACAGAATGCAACATGATTATTCACATGTTAAATGATGCATAAACATGGCAACAAAATGCAAGAAACCAAGTTATACACAAAAGAACACAAGAACGCATAATACGCAACATGAACGGAAACGCGTCGAAACGACTCAAAATGGGGGAATGAGATGTTGAAACCAACCTAGAAAATTCCCTAAAATCAATAACTAAACATGTATGAACATTAGAGGCACTAGAAAGCAAGACTAAGCTATCAAATAAGCCAAAATCCCAAAACTAACAGCGTTAACCGGTTAACCAAATGGTTAACCGGTTAACGGACCTAAAACTACCCTAATTTGTGGCTAAAACGCACGCGTTAACCGGTTAACCAAATGGTTAACCGGTTAACACTGAACCAAAATGTGAAAAAAGTTTAGAAATAAGTGCTTTTGGCCACAAACTCACTTCTAATGACCCCCTACACACCTAGGAACATGCTAACACGAATTTCTACTTAATTGGGGCTTATTTACACATGCTAGATCCTATAACTATCTACATTTTAACCTCTAATCCATTAGAAATCACAAATCGCAAGCAACACATAACGAAAACGAAATCGATCGCAAGCAAAAACGAAAAGCAATTAAAGAATGCCGAAATGGCGAGATAAAGAGAATAACTTAAAGAAGAAGTGATTTAGATCACAAACCTACGAAGCGGAGAAGTGCTTCGGTGGATGTTGCAAGAATTGGAGCTTGATCAAAGAGAAAACTGAGAAAACCGTGAATCCGCAAAATAAATGCGTTCTTGATGCTTGAACCTGCTTGCACTTCCGATAAGCCGAAATCCTCACAAAAATCAGTAGCTTCTTCTTCCACAATCCACAAAATCAATGGAGGTTGGAGGCTAAGCTTCAAGATCTTCAAGAATCAATGGACCCTTCTTGTACTTTGATGGGGAAGTGGAGACCTCCTGACTTGGCTGGGAACTAGAGGCATGACATTGTTGAGGAAGCACCTTTCTAGGGAGGAAAGACACTCCTTGTACTGTTAGGGATTGCCCGTGTGATTGGAGAAAAGCTTCTGCTTGGGGAGGACACCCACATTCTGCTGCCTTGCTGGGAGAGATTTCAACTTCCACCTATGCTGGGGATGACTGAAGACACCCTGGAAGACACCTGTTCTTGTTCAAGCGTACAGAAATGCTCTTCCTAGAAATTTGCTTTTAGCTCTGTATTTGTACCTGCATAAACACAATTGATAATGCCTGCAACATAGAGAGTTAGTTTGGGACCTGTATGTCCCAGGCTCATAGCATGAATCATCATCTGGGCATCTTGACACCTTTTCAGAGTTGTATTAAATGTTTATGTCCTCCTGCATGAGTTAGAAAGCATTCAAATGTTCACAACACAATATAAACCACAATTTGCTGGACGTTTTCGCAATCTATCAATGCTAGATGAAAAACAAAAACAAGAAGCAGACAGTCACAAGTTGACTGAAGTTGAATTTTTATTGATTCGGAAAAATGGCCATGAATAGGCAGTACAAAGGAAGTTGTTCCCTAGAAAGAGGAAACGGCCGAAAAGGAAAACAAACTATCCTATTGGCAATATGAGAAGTAGACCTCATCAAGTTTCAACCCGGTTATGACTCGTATATCTTTGAGACGATCCGCTCGCTCTGCCCCTTGAGAAAGGTAATTGAACTGATCTTCAACCCTTAGAATAACCTCAGATGCAGATAGGTTATGGATTTCGCAGATTACAGTCGTTCGTGTTAGTCCTTCTTTTGCGTGGATCGCCCTTTCAGGTTTTCAATCCACCGGGATACCCTTTTTGGCCTGAGCTGTCCGATGTGGCTTTTCAACTCAGCGGGTGTACATTTTTCCAAGATTTCCCTAATTTTTTACCGAGCCTTTTATTTTGTTTTTGGCTCGCCGGGATGCCCATTTTTGCCTAGATCTTTATTATGTTTTTATCCAGCGGGTCCTTTTTACACGAAGTATTTTCTTACTGCGTCTGCGTTGACAGGGGATTGGAAGTCTTCTCTGTCCATGGTTGTCAGCATCAAGGTGTAAACACCCCAAATTTGCCCTCACCCATTCACACCATGGCTTGTGATATGCATGAACTCAATCATATCATCTCACATCTCATTTTTGATTCACTGCATAGTTTCTAAGTCATCTGCACCTAGGGTTTGTGATCTGAGCAATCTCAGGGCATCTTGAGCCACTCCAAAGGCAACCAATCAATTCAAAGGGGTCTACATGTGTCCAAGCATCATATTACATCCTCACAAAGCCAAGAATTCAAAAGAATCACAAGAACTAGGGTTTGAGTGGATGCAGAGCCAGGTTTGACTGCACAGTTGACCTAAAATTAGGGTTTTGGTTTCAGAGGCCATAACCCCAATTTTTTTGGTCATTCTTGTTTACATTGGTCTCTATATGGTATAGGGAGTATGCATGTCAATTTTCATGAAGAAATTCCATGGGGAAGTCATCTGATCAAGGGTTGACTTTTCAGACAAGTCAGTGTAAAATCAGGGCATCTGAGGCCCCCAATGACCCAACCAATGGGTGATCTTCATCATTTTGAGTGTATATGATCTTTATCTGATCATAGAAGAAGGTTGAAGTTCATAAAAATCAAGAATTTAGGGTTTTTGCAAATGTTGACTTTTTGGGCATAGTTGACTTTTCAAGAATGCATCATTTTAGGTCATTTTTCAAGCCTTGATTCTTGATCCAAAAATGCTTCAAATGAAAAAACTTTGGTCATGAAAGTTGTAGATCTCATCTTTCCCTTTTCAAAAAGTACAAGAACATGATCAAACTCTTCTTAGATCAAAAGTTATGGTGTGACAAAGTTGGCCAAAATCATTGATTTTCAAGGCATGCCTCAAATGGAAATTTTGCAAAATCATGGACCAAAGCCAATTGCAACTTCTAGTTCATTTCAAACCAGTATGCAAACATTCTATAAGTCATAAAAATCAGAATTGAACCAAGAATGCCCATGAATTATGGCTTGTGGGATTAGGAAATCACATGTGAACCAAAAAGCCAACAACTTGCAAAATCATCATTGTGCTTCTACCACTTGATGCATTGGATGTTGCACTTTGGCTAGCCTCTCACCTCACCTTGCTGCACCAGAACCAGCCCATGTACTAGCTATAGATCAACCCATACTTTCCTTACACAAAATTTGACTTTTTGCAAAAGGTGACTTACCAATCAATAAAGCACATGTCCAATCATCTGACCAATGAGAGAGGTTTATGTGGACAAAGAGCAAGCCATTCCATACATCTAGAAGGCTGAAACATTTCATAACAACACATTCACACAACACACCCTAGCTGCATATTCATTCGAATCTCTCTGCCCAGCCTTCAAACATACAAACCATTTCCACACTTCAACTCACCATACTCCATAGACCTCAAACCACCAAAAGCCAGGCCTGAAACAAGCAAGAACACCCCACTGCCATTCTTCACCTCAACTTGCAGTTCCATTCGAATCTCTCTCCCTAGCTCACAAACATCAAAACAAACACCACAGACCTTCTCCACACATCATCTGGACCACAAACAACCACTCACAATGGCCTAAAACTGCCTGAATCATCCCTGCCATTTCTGCCTGAGCTTGAGCATAAGCTTGTCAAACTCCTCATCCAGCCAGCATAAATTCCTTTTGAGCATTCAAACATCATCTGGGGATAAAGTGGAGCGGATTGCACTGAAGGAAGTGGCCAGAAAGTCATCAGAGTGAAAGCTTCGAATCTCAGGTAGCCTGAAAAACATTTTTCCAGAAATCATTTTTATTGTTATAAACTTGTTCTCTATGCTTCACTGAGTATCCTGGTGCTTTGGGTTTTTGAAATGGTGTTGAAATGAGTATTTAATTAGCTTCTGAAACTTGCGTGCCCTAAAAATGTTTTGTTTCGATTCATGTGATTGAGGGAATATAAATGAGTTTTAGCTTGGGGTTTTGGTTCAGTGGAGTATGGGAAGGATTTCTGTTTGTTTAGATTTCATTTTAGTTGCGTTTTGGGGATTTTAGAAGTTTTCAGGTGGGGTTCCCACCGGAGAAGACGACCGGAGGTCTTCTCCGGCCACCTGAAAAGGATTAGGGTTTAATCCTTGTGTTTAATGAAGTTTGAATTTGGTCCCTTGGATGTGTTGACTCGCGCGTGTTTGGACGCCCAGGATCACTCCATTTTGCCCTAATCCCAGTTGACTTTTCTTAATCTGGATTAATTAATTCGTAAATGGAAATTAGGCCAGTTTGAATGTGGGCCACTGGATTACGCGCCAAGTCAACAGCCTCTTCCCCAGAATCAATCCTGGCCCTCCATTGCGCATACCTTTCATTTTATTTAATTTTAATTCATTTTCTTTTCCTTTTATTTGCACATTTATTTAAAAATAGTAAAAAGTGCATAAAAATTATGAAACTTTTTCTTCTGAGTTTTATTAATTTTTATGACCCAAAAATAATTTTTATTTTTATTTTTCTCATTAAAAAAGTATTTTTAAATATTTAAAAGATTATTTTTAATTGATTAATGGAAATTAATTAATTAAAAATACTTTTAGGTATTTAAAAATCACCAAAAAATTCATGAAATGTTCTAAGACATTTAGAAACATTGTCCAACCTTCAAACCAAATTTCTTTTTTGATCTTGATGCATTTTAAGAATTTTTCATTGAATTAAATCATATTTTGTGCATTATTTTGATCATAAGTTCAAAAAATCATTTCTGCCTATTTGAGAAGAGTTGAACATTGATTCTTTTTGCTTTGTTTTGTGTTTGGCATGTAGTTTCTAGGATTAAATGGCCATGATTTGTTTCCTCATTTTCAATTTGTTTGGTATTTCTTTTGTTTAAAAATCCTAAAAACCCTAATAACTTAGAAAAATCATAACTTGAGATGGGTTAAGAGTTGAGACCTCCCCTTTGGACCTTGGTTTAGTATAGGTTTAGGGTTTCTTTGGGTGGCATTTTCCATTTTTTATCTTAGGGTTTGCTTCTGTTTTGAGTTTTTGTTTGTTGTTTGATTCATAAACCCTAATTTGGGCTTTCATTTGCATCCCTCTTGCATTCTCTTGCATAACATGACTTGTCTTAGCATTTCAAGCATTCTTGTGATTCATTTGGCATCTTAAGACACATAGGAAGCATGTTTGATCATTGCATCACATATTTTCCATGTTGTATGCTTTGTATGCTTCCTAACTTTTCATGTATGTTCATGCTTCCTAGCTTGCATCATTTGCATCCATGAACTTGTATGAGCATCTCCATGCCTTGCCTCATGTTCCTAGCATTACATAGCATCATTAGCATCACATATGTGCTTCTGGTTTTGGTTAGCATCATACCATTTCATCTCATCTTGCATTGCATTGCATCTTTCTCACTAACTTTTCAGGTGGTAAGTGATGATGAGAAGTGAATTTGCCTTCACTTCTCATGACTTTTCTTTTCATCTCTCTTGCATCCATTGCTGCATTTCTATATGTGTTTGAAATTGAGCTTGCTCATTCTTGTTTCTCCCACTTTCTTTCTTCAAGTGACTTGACTTCTTGAATGAAGCAAGTTGCTTTGCTTCTCTTGATCTTGTTCATCTGCTTCCTGGTGGCTCCTTTGAAGATTGTTCTTGAAAACCTCACAAACCTTAGGAACAACCAAGCATGACAATGATTAGGGTTTTGATTAGTCTCCCCACTTAGTTTTTACCTTTGTGTCATCTTTGTGTCTTCTCTTCTCACCTCATAATCAGGGACTAAACCCTAAAGGCTTTAAGGCTTTGTGATTAAGCTTATGCCTGCATCCTTCTCTTAGGATGGAGTGTATAACTTTAATCCTAAGTGTTAAACCCTTAATGTGTTTAACTCCTTTAATCAATTCATTTAATAATCATCAAGACATCACACTTGTAACTTGGGCCTTGCATTAGGGTTCCAATTCTTCCTTAAGTGGTTAAGAAGGACTAACCCTAGTGTTAATGGACAAGTCCCCCTCAAGTTGTCTTACAAATCATAAAATTCACTTCATCATCTTATCATTAAATAAAATCCACTTAATTAAAGGTTTGTTTTGTCATGATTTTAATCCCTAACCATGGATTAAGTTGAGGAGCATTCCTCAGCTTAAACATTCTCATCTATTATCCTTCTATTAGGATGGTGTAATGAGTCTGTTTAATCCCTGATTATGGCTTAACCTCATTACTCCACACTAAACAAAAATCACAAAAACATCTAAATAATCACAAATAGGTTAATGATCTTAATCCTACACCAAAGGTGATTAAGTGTGAGAATCTGACTTCACACTTAAGGTATTCTCATTACCCCTAATCAGAGGGAAGATGTGATGAGTTTACTAAATCCATTGGTTTAGACTTAAGCTCATTATCTTATGACAAACTTCCAAAAGCAATAAAAGACTGAAAACTCAAAAAACAAACAATATTCGTCTCCTTCGGGATTCTTTTCTCATCTCATTCACTCACAAACGAGAACTCGCTTCTTCCGTCTAATGCAAGACAGTTAGCATCTGTGCCAGACAGATCATACACTTGAGCATAGGCAAGTAAGCAGTTCAACAGTCAATTCACCTTTCAGTCTCTTTGGGTCGAACTACGGTGTTCTGACTTCCTCATTGCACGAGAGGATACGTAGGCATAACTTAACAGTTATCGAACAAAAGTCTCTGTATATTCCCCCTCTTTCCAGCTTCATTCTTTTAGCCTCATGATCTTGAGCATTTCACTCCTGTTCTTACACTGACACATCATTATACACTTCACTTCTTTTACACTGACACCTGTACATCCTTTTCCAGCTCTTTTACACACAAATTGCACTGACACTACCCCTTTAAAACACAAATCTTTCAAGCGTGGATCCCGTCGAGTACGACGGACAATCTGGGTGCTAATACCTTCCCAGGTTGTAACCAACCCCCTTTCTCAGTCTCTCTGGTTCGCAACCGTCTTATCCATCCTTTCTAGGCCTATGCAGCATTGCCTTTCCTCCGGGATAAAAATGCCTAGCTGGCGACTCTATTCATCTCCAGTGAGTTCACGGCTGTGTGTTCTCACTGTCCCTCTCGCCGACCGTTCGCGTCTGTACCTTCATATGATCCATTTCATTTGTCGGGAGCGACAGCTTGGCGACTCTGCTGGGGAGACTTATATTGTAACCAGGGCTTCTGGTTTGTTTTTGTGGGTTCCTCCTAGCGCTTGATTGATTTGTGTTTACTGGGGTGTTATGTGCTATTTGTGTTTGTATATGTATTTTATTGCTTTATGTACAGTTTGTTTACTGCTTTCTTTATAGCTTTACATACATCATACTGTCATACTATTCTGGCTGGATCTGTTGTTTCTGTTTTGGTGGGTGGGGATTCTACTGAGAGTTAAGGTCCTACACCTGGGACCTGAGTGACACCTAGGCTAGAGTGAATCATATTCTTTCCCATTCCATTTCAGTCTGGTGCGAGAATATGAAACACGGTTCAGATATGGGTTTCTTCTTGAGAACTCTGTGCTGCAGATTTCCTGCAATGCTAGGGCTATCTAGGAAGCCTGCTAAGTCTGGATGACCTTTTAGTATTGACCTTCAGAAACTGAGGTGAATTAGAGGAGGAATTGTTATGGTTATTGTAAACACTGTACCTCCGGGTTAGAAGTGTTTACACTTCTCATAACTGATCCAAGTCTGAGGATCCTTGTTTTAGAACACCACCTGTGAGGGGGGTGGGCTGTTTACAGGTTTGCAGGTACCTTGACCTCAGAATACCCTGTTACTTTGTTTGTTAAGAGTACTCCATGTTGGACAGTTCTTGTGATTCTAAAACCCTGGACATGTGGCTCTTTATTTGAGTCCCCCACCTTGGTTACTGGTTTTGTAGACCTCCATCTGGAATTCTTGAACACACTTGGACCTATATCAGAGCAGTTTGATCAGATCCAGCTCAGTCACAGACCCTTGCATTTCATTTGCATACATAATCATTGCATCATATTGACATTTGCTTATTTGTGTTTCAGGATATCCATCTTCATTTGGTTTTGGTTTTGACCCCATCTTCAGTTTTGACTCATCTTCACCAACACCTGCTTCAGTTATCAGCTGCCTGCTTCAGCTATCACCAGCACCAGCCAACCAGTGGCTCATCACTTCAGCATTGTCATCAGCACCTGTCTCTACTCAGTCTTCAACATCATGGCTCCTAAAAAGAGCAATATCACCTATCACTTCTTCCAACCAGAGTTATCAGACATCAGGAGGATTCAGACCCTGATCACTCCGGATCACATACCCTTGTTCAGGGAGCATTATGGGGATATACTTGACATGGTTATGGATCTGGACCCATCACAAAGAAGCCTCATCCACACCTGCATTCAGTTCTATGATCCCCCACTAAGATGTTTCACCTTTCAAGACTTCCAGTTGGGCCCTCTGTTAGAAGAATACTCATCATTGGTTGGTTTGCCTATCAGGGGTGGAATCCCTTTCAACCCTGAGATGGTCTTTCCTGCTAATGGAGAGGTAGCAAAAGCTTTGCATCTGGAACCTGTTTGGGTGGAGCAGCATATGACCTCTAAAGCTGGAATCCCTGGTTTTCATCTGGACTTCTTAATTTCTCAAGCTAGTCTGAAGGCTTCCCTGGGGGAGTGGAAAGCTGTTTGTGCTTTGTTGTCCCTAAGTGTATATGGAATTGTGTTGTTTGTAGATGAGCCTCGATTCATTAGCAAGAATGCAATCCATCTGTTCATTCTGAAGAACCCAGTGCCAACTTTATTGGGGGATCTTTACTATTCAGTGCATCAGAGGAATGAGAAGCAGAGGGGAAGGTTAGTGAGGTGTTGTGCTCCATTGTTCCATACTTGGCTTCTCAGGCATCTACCCAGGACAGATGCATTTTTAAACCCTCATCAGCAGAGTAACTGGGCTAAGAGACTCACTACTCTAACTTCAGCAGATATCAGATGGTGCACTCAGAGCACCAAGGGCAGGGATATCATCACTAGCTGTGGACATTTTCCCAATGTGCCTTTAATAGGAGTTAAGGGAAGTATCAATTACAACCCTCTGCTGTTCAGGAGGCAATTGGGCTATGCACTGGTCCACACTCCTAGGGCACAGGACTTGGTGGAGACCCTTTATTGTGAGAACAAGATTAGTTTGGCTGTTGTTAGGCAGGCTGCCTGGGCCTGGGATAATGTTCAAACCAAGGGAGTCACCATTCTGGGGAAGTGTAATAATGTGGCATCAACACAATATTATGAGTGGTCCCGTGCCAGGGCCCAATTCTCTGGAATGCCCTTTACCATAGAAGACACGCCTGAGTCATCTTCAGCACCACCCCCTGCCACTATCAGTTTGGAGGAGTATGAGAGCTTGAAGGAGAGGAATGAGAAGCTAACCCAGGCCTTGCAGAAGACCCTCCGGGAGAGGAGTGAAGGTATGAGGGAGATTGAGAGGTTGGAGAAGATGAGAATAGAGCATTTGACTAAGATTGAGAAGTCTGGGGATTATATCAACAAGTCTAAGGCTGGAGAACAAATTCTGAAGAATGCTTGCAAGGAAGCCCAGTTCCAAAGAGCAAGGACAGACTTGTATTTGAAGGAGAGTCAAGCCCGGTGGGTCAGGATCACCGAGGCCCGTACTTTAGAGGACAAGAGAGTCCAAGACAAGATGGAGCAACTTGAAGCCAATGCAAAAGAACAGCAAGAAGCCCTGGCAGCAGCCCAGAGGGAGATATCAGAACTGAAGATCAAAGCAGGGGTGAAGAGGTCAAAAGAACAAACTCAGCACAAGAAACTAGCAGCAGCTATTGCGACCCGGAACCTCCTCATCAGGAATCTCACGGAGCGTCCGGCTGATCCTGTGACCGAAGCACTTCTCAAGGAAGTTCGTGAGGATGAGTTTGGTCTTGGTGTTTGACCATTTGTTTGTTGTTGCTTTCTTTCCATGTATTTTTTATTTTCTTGTAATGTATTTTGACCCCTTAGAGGGCTTGTGTTGTAAAATGAACAAGTTGTATTATTTCACCTTCTGTAATATATTTGTGTTAGTTTGCTTCATCTGAGCTTTCATCAAGCAACAACAACAGCATCTTCAAGGGTCTGGAAGGGTCAAAACTGAAGGCCAAACCGGATACCTTGAGAGCAAATAAGCATAACCGCATTGCATGCTAACCCTTTGTTTGTTTTGTAGGTTTTGTTTTATTGTTGCTAACCTCTGTTGTGATGCCTCAAGAACTATTGCTAGGCGCCGAGTATTTCCCCTCAACCGTCCGCACCGCTATCCAACCCGAAACAACCTTCCGGGAATTCAGATGGATCAGATGCAGCAGGACCTCACTGAGGTCAGAAATCAAATGGCAAATGAAAGGCTAGAGATGCGGAACCAAATGACTCAGTTTATGGAAGTTATGAACAACATGGCTCAGAGCCAGGAAAGATTGAGAGCCATGGTGGAAAGGCAAAATCAAGAGGATCCACATATAGGGACTGCCGGTACCAGTAACAATGAAAGGGTACAACCTCACGTCAACCCCCCGGTATTTGGGCCACACCTCCATCCTGAGGTCAATATTCCAGCAAATGTTCAAGGGACTGCCACCGCAGGGAGGGTACTACAGGAAGACCCTCAAGAAGACCAGTTCACGGTAATGGGTGCTGGAGAAGAAGCTTATGATAGGAGATTGGATGAGATAGCTGAGAAATTGAGGTCCTTAGAATCTCAAAACTCTTTGGGCTTCGATGTCATGGATATGGGCTTGGTAGACGGGGTTAGGATTCCCCACAAGTTCAAGCCTCCATGTTTTGAAAAGTATAATGGGACTTCTTGTCCTCGAACCCATCTACAATCTTTCCTCGGGAGATTAAAAGCTTATACCATGGACGAGAAATTGTGGATGTTCTATTTTGAAGATAGCTTGACTGGAGCTTCGAGGGAGTGGTATTCCCATCTGACAAGAGCAACTATTAGATGCTGGAAGGACCTGGCAGAGGCCTTCATCAGACAGTATCAGTATAATCTAGACATGGCACCCAACAGGACCCTCCTGATGGGAATGTCACAGTCTTCAAGGGAGAGTTTCCGAGAATATGCCCAGAGATGGAGGCAACTGGCTGCTGCTGTTCAACCACCTATGTCTGAACGGGAAATGGCAGATATGTTCATGAACACCCTTCAGGGAACTTATATTGACAGGTTGGCTGCTTTCTCATCCACTAGCTTTGCAGATGTTGTCATAGCCGGGGAGAGAATTGAAAGCTTGTTAAAAATGGGAAAGATCTCAGACAACGGTGCAAGCTCGTCCAGTGGTACAAGAAAGCCTTTTGCAGGCCCAAGAAGAACTGGCGAGACCAATGCCATCCATTCAAACAGGGGCAGGCCCCAGTATGTTCAAAGGTCAATAGCAGCAGTCACCATCCCTGCTCCAGCTCATCCTCAGCCAGTCTATCAACCTCCTCAACAAAACTATCAGCCGCAACCTCAGTATCATCAGCAAAATCAGTATCCTCCGAGAAATTACAACAACAGCAACACCAACAACAATAACCAGCAAAGGCCATTCCAGCAAAGGCCATCTCAAGCCAACAGAGTGATCGATCCGATCCCCATGCCATATGCTACATTGCTGCCACAGCTCCTGAAACTCAACCTAGTTGAGCTAAGGACGTTGGCACCTCCAGATCCCAACAGTTTACCCAGGAACTACGACTCCAACGCCAGATGTGCCTTCCATTCAAACGCACCTGGCCACAGTACGGAAAAATGTAGGGCTCTGCATATGAAGGTACAAGACCTGGTAGACTCCAAGGCTCTGAATTTCGCACCACCACCCAATGTCAATAAAAACCCAATGCCAAATCATGGTGGTCCCCGAATTAACGCTATTGAAGAAGACAAACCGTCTTATTTAATAACCAGTGTGGGACAGATCAGGACACCATTGGTAGAAATCAAGGCTCAGCTCTTGGAATGCAACATGTTCCCGGGGTGTGAGTTGGGGTGTGCTTACTGTAATATCTCAGTAAATGGGTGCGATAATTTGAGGAATGGCATAGATGGCCTTATTCAGAGCGGCCAGCTCCAGATCACTACATCATTTCCAACAAATCCAACAATATCATCAGCAACGGTTTCAGAACCTCCTACAACTGCAGCAACTATTGTTCCTGACAATTCTTCGGCTTCATCAACAAGTACGTCATCCATCATCTCAACTGATCAGTTATCAACAAATTTTTCTTCTACAACTTCAGCTTCACTCCATTTCGAACCTCCTACAACAACAACATCCATTCTTCCGCCAATATCTCCTACAACACCAGCAACAAATCATGAAGACGTCTCAACTGTCACCATATTTTATGATCCTGAAAACAACTCTGCCTACCATTCAGAAGGTGCTGCTCCCATCAGAGCACCAGTTACAATCTTTTATGATCCACAAACAATTACAGTCCCTTCAGCAGCAGCAATCAGTCCAGTCACTGTCACGGTGCCTGGACCAGTACCATATGAAAGCAATAGGGCCATCCCTTGGCACTATGGTTCTGACGTATACTGCGAAGGAAAAAGAATCACTCTTGAAACATCAACACCTGCACCACAAGTAGATAATGTGGGGGGAGGCGGAGGCTTCACTCGAAGCGGACGTCTCTTTGCTCCACCAATTCAAAGACCTACCGCCGAAGCAGAAGCTGCTGCCAAGGCGAAAGGAAAGAGCCCGGTGCAGGAAGATCAAGCTGTTAAAGAAGCCTTGAAGACACCGTTCGATCAAGAAGTTGATGAGTTCATGCGAATCATCAAAAAGAGTGATTACAAAATTGTGGATCAACTTCACCAAACGCCATCCAAAATCTCTATCCTCTCACTGCTTATGTGCTCCGAAGCCCATCGGAATGCACTACTCAAAGTCCTGCACGCAGCTTACGTGCCTGAAGAGATTACTGTCAACCAGTTGGAAACCGTGGTTGGAAACGTTACTGCTAGCAATGGGCTAGGGTTCACCAATACTGACTTGACAGCGGATGGCCGCAACCACAACAAAGCCTTGCACATAACCATGGAATGCAAAGGAGCTGTCCTTTCTCATGTGCTGGTAGACACAGGTTCATCCCTGAATGTCTTACCAAAGAAAGCTCTGGTGAAGTTAGAATATGATGGATTGGCATTGAGACCCAGCAACCTGGTAGTAAGAGCCTTCGATGGTTCTAAGAGATCGGTTCTGGGAGAAATTGAGCTGCCTGTGACAATTGGCCCACAGACCTTTAAAACTATCTTTTATGTGATGGACATTCAGCCCGCCTACAGCTGTTTGTTAGGTAGACCCTGGATTCACGCCGCCGGCGCAATAACGTCTACCCTTCACCAAAAGTTAAAATATGAGTGGGAAGGCCAAGTTGTTACAATCTGTGGGGAGGAGGATATATTTGTTAGCCATCTGGCTACTTATAAGTATATTGAAATGGATGGGGAGATCCATGAAACAATGAGCCAAGGATTTGAAGCCTTGAATGTCAATGAAGCATCTGCTGTATCTGGGATCTCCATGTCATCATACCAACAAGCCCGGAAGGTTGTTGAGGAAGGAACTGCCCTGGGCTGGGGCAAAGTTTTAGCTGTGGAGGAGAAGAAAGACAAATTTGGGTTGGGTTACAAACCAACTCAACATCAAGCAAAGGCTGCTGGAGAGCCTGGTTTTGTCAGTGGGGGGATGCTTACCCCTGATGCTATCAACTGTCTGGAAGACGAGCTGGAAGAGGAGCGCAACCTGGAAAGCTGGATTCGTCCAAAGATCCCGGGGAGCAGTGTCTCGAACTGGTCTTCCCAGGAAATTATAAGAGTTACTCGATCAGAGTAATTATTATTTCCTGTATTTTATAAGCATGCATCAAAGTCTTGCATCTTGCCCAAGATGACAAGACTCATTTTGTAATCGGGCCATCTGTACTTTTTGTGCAAACAAGATCAATTAATGAAATATCAGACATCTTTTTGCAAACGAGTCTTTTTCTTTTCTGCTCACTGTCTTTCCATTTTTCTTTTTTGTACAAAAAATAAATGGCGGTGTTTTCAAAATGACAACTTCATTTCACTTTTCTAAATAAGACTAAAATCAGATCACTAAAATGAACAACTTAACCCTTGCAGAGAGTGCCTTCCAGACAGCACCGACAACAGCACGGCTATGACTTCGTATGACTTTGACAATCCAATCAATCAAGCTGATGAAGGGGTTGAAGAAGAATATGAGCTTCCTAAAAATCTAGCCAGGTTGTTAAGACAAGAGGAAAAGGTTATTACTCCTCACCAGGAGGAGGTTGAAGTGATCAATCTTGGTACAGATGAAGACGCGAAAGAAGTTAAAATCGGGGCCTGCCTGCAAGACTCAGTGAAGAGACAATTGATTGACTTGCTTCAAGAGTATGTGGACGTGTTTGCTTGGTCTTACCAAGATATGCCAGGGTTGGATACCGATATTGTCGTGCACAAGCTGCCTTTGAGAGAGGAGTGCCCACCAGTTAAACAGAAGCTGCGCCGTACTCGTCCGGACATGGCTATGAAAATCAAAGAGGAGGTACAAAAGCAATGGGACGCCGGGTTCCTTGCTGTGACTAGCTATCCGCCGTGGGTTGCTAACATAGTACCTGTGCCTAAGAAAGACGGCAAAGGATGTGTGTTGACTACCGGGATCTGAACAGAGCCAGCCCGAAAGATGATTTCCCTTTGCCTCACATTGATGTATTGGTTGATAATACGGCTCAGTTCTCGGTATTCTCCTTCATGGATGGATTTTCAGGATACAACCAGATTAAAATGTCACCTGAAGACATGGAGAAGACAACATTCATCACACCCTGGGGCACGTTCTGCTACAAAGTGATGCCATTCGGACTTAAGAACGCTGGTGCAACATATCAACGGGCTATGGTGACATTATTCCACGATATGATCCATAAGGAAATAGAGTGTTATGTGGATGATATGATTGCCAAGTCCCTCACTGAAGAAGAACATCTGGTAAATCTGCTCAAATTGTTCAAACGTCTGAGGAAATACCAACTGAAGTTGAACCCCAACAAATGCACATTCGGGGTGCGATCCGGTAAGCTGCTGGGCTTTATTGTAAGCGAGAAAGGGATTGAAGTGGACCCTGATAAAGTCAAAGCCATCCAAGAGATGCCTGCACCGAAAACTGAGAAAGAAGTTCGAGGGTTCTTAGGTCGATTGAACTATATCTCACGGTTCATATCTCACCTCACAGCAACCTGTGAACCCTTGTTCAAGCTGTTAAGAAAAGAACAAACGGTCAGGTGGAACGAAGATTGCCAGAGGGCTTTTGACAAGATCAAGGAGTATCTGCAAGAACCTCCAATCCTTATGCCACCAGTTGAAGGAAGACCTCTGATCATGTACTTGACAGTATTAGAAGAGTCGATGGGGTGTGTGCTGGGCCAGCATGACGAGTCTGGTCGAAAAGAGTATGCAATATACTACCTAAGCAAAAAGTTTACCGACTGTGAACAGCGTTATTCACTGCTCGAGAAAACTTGTTGTGCTTTAGCGTGGGCTGCTCGCCGACTGAGACAGTATATGTTAACCCACACTACTCTATTGATCTCAAAGATGGACCCAGTCAAGTACATATTTGAGAAGCCAGCTCTTACCGGACGGGTTGCAAGATGGCAGATGATCCTTACAGAGTATGACATACAGTACACATCTCAGAAAGCCATCAAGGGCAGTGTACTATCTGAATATCTTGTTGAGCAACCCATTGATGATTACCAGCCTATGAGGTTTGACTTCCCTGATGAAGACATCATGTTCATTAAAACAAAAGATCATGAAGAGCCTATTCACACTGAAGGGCCTGACCCGTAGGAAGAATGGATTATGATGTTCGATGGGGCTGTTAACATGAATGGTCGTGGCGTTGGTGCAGTACTCATTACACCTAAGGGAGTTCACATGCCTTTCTCGGCAAAACTCACTTTCAACTGCACTAACAACGAAGCTGAATACGAAGCTTGCATTATGGGTCTTGAGGAAGCCATTGACCTCAGGATCAAGACATTGACTGTATTCGGAGATTCAGCTCTGGTAGTTAATCAAACCAACGGAAAATGGTACACCCACCAAGACCATCTGATACCTTACAGGGACTATACAAGGAGGTTATTGACTTTCTTCACAACAGTCAAGCTTGAGTATATCCCTCGGGACGAGAATCAGTTTGCAGATGCTCTTGCTACCATTTCATCCATGATCAAAGTTCAAGCTGTTAACTTTGTACCTCAGATTTCAGTATCGAGACTTGATAGACCAGCATATGTATTCGCAGCAGATGTTGTCAAAGATGATAAGCCTTGGTTCCATGATATTAAGCGCTTCTTGGAGGATCAAACATACCCACCTGGGGCATCTTCCAATGATAAGAAGACCTTGAGAAGGCTTGCTGGAAGTTTCCTTCTGAACACTGATGGGTCTTTATACAAGAGGAACTTTGATATGGTACTCCTCAGATGTGTTGACAAGACGGAAGCAGATTTGTTGATGCATGAAGTGCATGAAGGCTCTTTTGGTACCCATGCTGGAGGACATGCGATGGCTAAGAAGTTGTTAAGATCAGGCTATTATTGGATCACAATGGATGCAGACTGTTGTGCTTATGCCAGGAAGTGCCATAAATGCCAGATCTATGCAGATAAGGTGCATGTGCCTCTCAACCCTTTGAACATCATGTCTTCACCATGGCCCTTTGCCATGTGGGGCATCGACATGATTGGCAAGATTGAGCCAACTGCTTCAAACGGCCACAGATTCATCCTGGTCGCCATCGACTATTTCACTAAGTGGGTTGAAGCAGCCTCATACGCAAATGTTACAAGGCAAGTGGTAGCCCGATTTCTGAAAAGAGATATCATCTGTCGATATGGAGTCCCCGAGCGAATCATTACTGATAATGGTTCCAATCTAAACAACAAAATGATGGCAGAACTGTGCCGGGACTTCAAGATCCAACATCACAATTCTTCTCCTTACAGACCAAAGATGAATGGCGCTGTTGAGGCAGCTAATAAGAATATCAAGAAGATTGTGCAGAAGATGGTAGTCACCTACAAAGACTGGCACGAAATGCTACCATTTGCCTTGCATGGGTATCGCACATCAATCAGGACATCCACTGGGGCAACACCGTATCAACTCGTGTATGGTATGGAAGCAGTCCTACCAGTTGAAGTTGAATTACCCTCCTTGCGAGTCTTGATGGATGTCAAACTGAGTGAAGCAGAATGGGTTAGGTCCCGATACGAGCAGCTGAGTCTGATTGAAGAGAAGAGATTGGCTGCAATCTGTCATGGACAATTGTATCAGAAGAGAATGAAGAAAGCCTTCGATCAGAAAGTCAGGCACCGAGAGTACCAAGTGGGAGATCTTGTGCTGAAAAGAATCCTCCCTCCTCATACAGACCACAGGGGCAAATGGACTCCAAACTATGAAGGGCCATTCGTGGTAAAGAAAGTTTTCTCTGGTGGAGCACTGATGCTCAGCACCATGGATGGTGAAGATTTTCCATCCCCTGTGAATTCAGATGCAGTTAAAAAATACTTCGCATAAAATGACCCGCTGGACATAAAAATAGAATATAAGTCCAGGCAAAAATAGGGCATCCCGGCGAGTCAAAAACAGAATAAAAAGACTCGGGCAAAAATAAGGGAAATAAATGAAAAGATGTACACCCGCTGAGTTGAAAAGCCACATTGGACAACTCAGGCAAAAATGGGTATCCCGATGGATTGAAAACCCGAAAGGGCGATCCATGCAAAATAAGGGAATAAGCGAACAACTGCATTCTGAATTCGTCTGTATCACTTACAACTTGGAAAGCTCCAACAGAGTCAAGCTTCAATCAGAATCAGCCTTTTCAGAAAGCAAGACGAGAAGAACGTCATTGTCATACGAGTCATAGCAGGAGAGGAAGCTCTTTAAAGAGTCATCAACACTGCCAGCACTTTGTTTCTCAATTTGTAACAATCTCCTCATTTCAGGAGATATGTTTCTTTGACTATATCTTGCCAATTCAGGGCATATGAATTAATAAAATCAGATTTTCAGTCATGTCTCGTTTTGTACATTTTCATTTTTTGCAAAGAATGTCTGATATCTTAAAAGAAAAAAACTGATTGCATAAGAGTACAGATGATTGTCACTAAAAATAGAAACACATGCTTGCAGGGAATATACTTACTCTTGAGAATGCTTGACTCCTATGACGGAATCCAGTAAAGGATACCTCAGGACCTTTTGTGCGTCTCCTTATCTTTGCAGGATTGCAGATATCCAGGACGCAACCTGGGGCATGCAAGTTACGTCTCAGCAAGCTGGCGAATCATTATCAACTCGGTCTATCTTCCACGTGGCACTGGAAGGTGCCCATTTCCCCAGCGAAGTTGCCAAATCAACATACACTCAATCTCAGCATCTGAAATGCTCTATCCCCAGCTGAGTTGCCTCTCATGACTCCCCCAGCTGAGCTGCCACTTGCTACTGCTCCCAGCCATAGTACCAATCGTTCTTCCTCAGTAAGATACAGGAGTCAAGGAATCACTTCCCCCACAGAGTTCCAGCCTCTATCCAGAAGAGCAATGCATGAAGATCACAACAGAGTGAAGAAAGCTTCTGCAAACCCCAGCCGGGTCCCATATTACAAGGATATGTCAATCCATGACCCATATCACCAAGCAAATATCATCTTATTAGATCTACCAATGATCTCACCCCCAGCTGGGAGGTCCGTTTCAAACAGATCAGCCAGAGATCTTCGCAGCAACGGGATCCGAATCCCGGTTTGATATCTTTGCATAATCATGGCATTTTGCATCATATTATCCCCTCAGAGCGTAGCATTCCATCTAATACGGAGCATTACGGCAAAAGTCAAACGCATAGCATAATCATAAGCCATGTTCTGAATTAACACTTGTGAATAATAACCGTTCATCATCATTATACAGAAATCCTCACCAGAGTTCCAGCAAAAAAAAACAGTTGCCTCATATTCACAAATACCAGCATATTTCCTTTTGATACCCGTCCGTATCATCACTCCCCAGTAAAGTCGTCTGAACACTCTTTTACAGATACTTCATGACACCCGTCCGTGTCATATTACCAGCAGAAAGCCAAAGACATTCTTTTTGCACTCACATATGCTTATATACACTTTCTTGACACTCGTCCGTGTCATATCCCCAGCGCAGTCGCCTAGACTTTGTATAGCAGATATTTGTTCATATTACACTTTTCTCTTTTGGCACCCGTCCGTGTCATTCTCCCCAGCAGTTAAAACACTCATCTATACAATACTCACTACTCATGTTACACTCATACAGATACTCGTCCGTATCTAATATACACCATCTATATCCCCACAGATTCGACAGTAGTCCGTGTTCTTTGTTAACCAGTTGATACTCGTCCGTATCATCATCTCAGAACATCGCGTCTAATGTTTGTTTCTACAAGATACTCGTCCGTATCTTAGTCTTAAGGATGCTCGTCCGCATCTTTAATCCATACACTGTGTCAAACACTTTTGTCTTCTTGAATATAGATACTTGTCTGTGTCTACTATTCCCCAGGAAAGTCTTTTCAGATACGACACTCGTCCGTGTTCTCTGTTAACCAGTTGATACTCATCCGTATCATCATCTTAGAACATGCGTCAAGCGTTTGTTTCTACCGATACTCGTCCGTATCGTAGTCTTAAGGATGCTCGTCCGCATCTTTAATCTATACGCAAACATCTAAACACTTATACTTTCTTGGTTGTAAACGCTCGTCCGTGTTTACTATCCCCAGCGGATCACCAACGCAACAAATTTTCCTTTTTATCTGGCACTCGTCCTGTGTCATGATAAACCCTGAGAGCAGCCGTACCCTGCTGAGTGGTCGTCCTCCACTTCTTGATGGTCGTCCTCCATCATGCTCGTCCGATGGCCGTCCCCATCGTTGTCTTTTAGCAGCCGTCCCATGCTAGGTGGTCGTCCTCCACCCTTTGATGATCGTCCTTCATCATTTTATCCAATGGCCGTCCCCATTGTTGATTTTGGTTATCTGGCATTCGTCCTATGTCATGAGAAACCCTGAGAGCAGCCGTACCCTGCTGAGTGGTCGTCCTCCACTTCTTGATGGTCGTCCTCCATCATGCTCATCCGATGGCCGTCCCCATCGTTGACCTTTTCTATCCGATGGCCGTCCCCATCGTTGATATTTTCGGCAGCCGTACCCTGCCAGGTGGTCGTCCTCCACCTTTGATGGTCGTCCCCATCATATTTATTTTATCCCCAACAGAGCAGCCGTCCCCTGCTAGGTGATCGTCCTTCACTTTTGGTGGCCGTACCCCATCATCTGTTTATTTCATTTATTCTTTAACCCGATGGCCGTCCCCGTCGTGGTCCCTTTTCCTTTCTTTTAGCCCGATGGCCGTCCCCATCGTCGGTTACCTTGCTTTATGAACTTGATGGCCGTCCCCGTCATGTTTCTCCCGGAAAACTTTACAGCTTTATCTTGATGGCCGTCCCCATCATGATTTGATTTTCCCCAGCTAGTCGGCCGTCCCCGTCTTGGCTTTACCTTTTATCCCCAGCATGTCGGCCGTCCCCGTCATTGCAGTGTTTCCCGCTTTACAGTATACTTTATTTTCTTTTACAATCTATACCCCTTTTCTTCTTCATTCTGTGAGTGCAAATTTTGGATTGTCTTTGGTATTCAACCACAAGTTACCTTGTTTGCCTGTTAAGCCGTTGCTTACATCCTGCACAGCTAACTCATGTTTGAATAGGGGCAGCTGTAAACACCCCAAATTTGCCCTCACCCATTCACACCATGGCTTGTGATATGCATGAACTCAATCATATCATCTCACATCTCATTTTTGATTCACTGCATAGTTTCTAAGTCATCTGCACCTAGGGTTTGTGATCTGAGCAATCTCAGGGCATCTTGAGCCACTCCAAAGGCAACCAATCAATTCAAAGGGGTCTACATGTGTCCAAGCATCATATTACATCCTCACAAAGCCAAGAATTCAAAAGAATCACAAGAACTAGGGTTTGAGTGGATGCAGAGCCAGGTTTGACTGCACAGTTGACCTAAAATTAGGGTTTTGGTTTCAGAGGCCATAACCCCAATTTTTTTGGTCATTCTTGTTTCCATTGGTCTCTATATGGTATAGGGAGTATGCATGTCAATTTTCATGAAGAAATTCCATGGGGAAGTCATCTGATCAAGGGTTGACTTTTCAGACAAGTCAGTGTAAAATCAGGGCATCTGAGGCCCCCAATGACCCAACCAATGGGTGATCTTCATCATTTTGAGTGTATATGATCTTTATCTGATCATGGAAGAAGGTTGAAGTTCATAAAAATCAAGAATTTAGGGTTTTTGCAAATGTTGACTTTTTGGGCATAGTTGACTTTTCAAGAATGCATCATTTTAGGTCATTTTTCAAGCCTTGATTCTTGATCCAAAAATGCTTCAAATGAAAAAACTTTGGTATTGAAAGTTGTAGATCTCATCTTTCCCTTTTCAAAAAGTACAAGAACATGATCAAACTCTTCTTAGATCAAAAGTTATGGTGTGACAAAGTTGGCCAAAATCATTGATTTTCAAGGCATGCCTCAAATGGAAATTTTGCAAAATCATGGACCAAAGCCAATTGCAACTTCTAGTTCATTTCAAACCAGTATGCAAACATTCTATAAGTCATAAAAATCAGAATTGAACCAAGAATGCCCATGAATTATGGCTTGTGGGATTAGGAAATCACATGTGAACCAAAAAGCCAACAACTTGCAAAATCATCATTGTGCTTCTACCACTTGATGCATTGGATGCTGCACTTTGGCTAGCCTCTCACCTCACCTTGCTGCACCAGAACCAGCCCATGTACTAGCTATAGATCAACCCATACTTTCCTTACACAAAATTTGACTTTTTGCAAAAGGTGACTTACCAATCAATAAAGCACATGTCCAATCATCTGACCAATGAGAGAGGTTTATGTGGACAAAGAGCAAGCCATTCCATACATCTAGAAGGCTGAAACATTTCATAACAACACATTCACACAACACACCCTAGCTGCATATTCATTCGAATCTCTCTGCCCAGCCTTCAAACATACAAACCATTTCCACACTTCAACTCACCATACTCCGTAGACCTCAAACCACCAAAAGCCAGGCCTGAAACAAGCAAGAACACCCCACTGCCATTCTTCACCTCAACTTGCAGTTCCATTCGAATCTCTCTCCCTAGCTCACAAACATCAAAACAAACACCACAGACCTTCTCCACACATCATCTGGACCACAAACAACCACTCACAATGGCCTAAAACTGCCTGAATCATCCCTGCCATTTCTGCCTGAGCTTGAGCATAAGCTTGTCAAACTCCTCATCCAGCCAGCATAAATTCCTTTTGAGCATTCAAACATCATCTGGGGATAAAGTGGAGCGGATTGCACTGAAGGAAGTGGCCAGAAAGTCATCAGAGTGAAAGCTTCGAATCTCAGGTAGCCTGAAAAACATTTTTCCAGAAATCATTTTTATTGTTATAAACTTGTTCTCTATGCTTCACTGAGTATCCTGGTGCTTTGGGTTTTTGAAATGGTGTTGAAATGAGTATTTAATTAGCTTCTGAAACTTGCGTGCCCTAAAAATGTTTTGTTTCGATTCATGTGATTGAGGGAATATAAATGAGTTTTAGCTTGGGGTTTTGGTTCAGTGGAGTATGGGAAGGATTTCTGTTTGTTTAGATTTCATTTTAGTTGCGTTTTGGGGATTTTAGAAGTTTTCAGGTGGGGTTCCCACCGGAGAAGACGACCGGAGGTCTTCTCCGGCCACCTGAAAAGGATTAGGGTTTAATCCTTGTGTTTAATGAAGTTTGAATTTGGTCCCTTGGATGTGTTGACTCGCGCGTGTTTGGACGCCCAGGATCACTCCATTTTGCCCTAATCCCAGTTGACTTTTCTTAATCTGGATTAATTAATTCGTAAATGGAAATTAGGCCAGTTTGAATGTGGGCCACTGGATTACGCGCCAAGTCAACAGCCTCTTCCCCAGAATCAATCCTGGCCCTCCATTGCGCATACCTTTCATTTTATTTAATTTTAATTCATTTTCTTTTCCTTTTATTTGCACATTTATTTAAAAATAGTAAAAAGTGCATAAAAATTATGAAACTTTTTCTTCTGAGTTTTATTAATTTTTATGACCCAAAAATAATTTTTATTTTTATTTTTCTCATTAAAAAAGTATTTTTAAATATTTAAAAGATTATTTTTAATTGATTAATGGAAATTAATTAATTAAAAATACTTTTAGGTATTTAAAAATCACCAAAAAATTCATGAAATGTTCTAAGACATTTAGAAACATTGTCCAACCTTCAAACCAAATTTCTTTTTTGATCTTGATGCATTTTAAGAATTTTTCATTGAATTAAATCATATTTTGTGCATTATTTTGATCATAAGTTCAAAAAATCATTTCTGCCTATTTGAGAAGAGTTGAACATTGATTCTTTTTGCTTTGTTTTGTGTTTGGCATGTAGTTTCTAGGATTAAATGGCCATGATTTGTTTCCTCATTTTCAATTTGTTTGGTATTTCTTTTGTTTAAAAATCCTAAAAACCCTAATAACTTAGAAAAATCATAACTTGAGATGGGTTAAGAGTTGAGACCTCCCCTTTGGACCTTGGTTTAGTATAGGTTTAGGGTTTCTTTGGGTGGCATTTTCCATTTTTTATCTTAGGGTTTGCTTCTGTTTTGAGTTTTTGTTTGTTGTTTGATTCATAAACCCTAATTTGGGCTTTCATTTGCATCCCTCTTGCATTCTCTTGCATAACATGACGTGTCTTAGCATTTCAAGCATTCTTGTGATTCATTTGGCATCTTAAGACACATAGGAAGCATGTTTGATCATTGCATCACATATTTGCCATGTTGTATGCTTTGTATGCTTCCTAACTTTTCATGTATGTTCATGCTTCCTAGCTTGCATCATTTGCATCCATGAACTTGTATGAGCATCTCCATGCCTTGCCTCATGTTCCTAGCATTACATAGCATCATTAGCATCACATATGTGCTTCTGGTTTTGGTTAGCATCATACCATTTCATCTCATCTTGCATTGCATTGCATCTTTCTCACTAACTTTTCAGGTGGTAAGTGATGATGAGAAGTGAATTTGCCTTCACTTCTCATGACTTTTCTTTTCATCTCTCTTGCATCCATTGCTGCATTTCTATATGTGTTTGAGATTGAGCTTGCTCATTCTTGTTTCTCCCACTTTCTTTCTTCAAGTGACTTGACTTCTTGAATGAAGCAAGTTGCTTTGCTTCTCTTGATCTTGTTCATCTGCTTCCTGGTGGCTCCTTTGAAGATTGTTCTTGAAAACCTCACAAACCTTAGGAACAACCAAGCATGACAATGATTAGGGTTTTGATTAGTCTCCCCACTTAGTTTTTACCTTTGTGTCATCTTTGTGTCTTCTCTTCTCACCTCATAATCAGGGACTAAACCCTAAAGGCTTTAAGGCTTTGTGATTAAGCTTATGCCTGCATCCTTCTCTTAGGATGGAGTGTATAACTTTAATCCTAAGTGTTAAACCCTTAATGTGTTTAACTCCTTTAATCAATTCATTTAATAATCATCAAGACATCACACTTGTAACTTGGGCCTTGCATTAGGGTTCCAATTCTTCCTTAAGTGGTTAAGAAGGACTAACCCTAGTGTTAATGGACAAGTCCCCCTCAAGTTGTCTTACAAATCATAAAATTCACTTCATCATCTTATCATTAAATAAAATCCACTTAATTAAAGGTTTGTTTTGTCATGATTTTAATCCCTAACCATGGATTAAGTTGAGGAGCATTCCTCAGCTTAAACATTCTCATCTATTATCCTTCTATTAGGATGGTGTAATGAGTCTGTTTAATCCCTGATTATGGCTTAACCTCATTACTCCACACTAAACAAAAATCACAAAAACATCTAAATAATCACAAATAGGTTAATGATCTTAATCCTACACCAAAGGTGATTAAGTGTGAGAATCTGACTTCACACTTAAGGTATTCTCATTACCCCTAATCAGAGGGAAGATGTGATGAGTTTACTAAATCCATTGGTTTAGACTTAAGCTCATTATCTTATGACAAACTTCCAAAAGCAATAAAAGACTGAAAACTCAAAAAACAAACAATATTCGTCTCCTTCGGGATTCTTTTCTCATCTCATTCACTCACAAACGAGAACTCGCTTCTTCCGTCTAATGCAAGACAGTTAGCATCTGTGCCAGACAGATCATACACTTGAGCATAGGCAAGTAAGCAGTTCAACAGTCAATTCACCTTTCAGTCTCTTTGGGTCGAACTACGGTGTTCTGACTTCCTCATTGCACGAGAGGATACGTAGGCATAACTTAACAGTTATCGAACAAAAGTCTCTGTATATTCCCCCTCTTTCCAGCTTCATTCTTTTAGCCTCATGATCTTGAGCATTTCACTCCTGTTCTTACACTGACACATCATTATACACTTCACTTCTTTTACACTGACACCTGTACATCCTTTTCCAGCTCTTTTACACACAAATTGCACTGACACTACCCCTTTAAAACACAAATCTTTCAAGCGTGGATCCCGTCGAGTACGACGGACAATCTGGGTGCTAATACCTTCCCAGGTTGTAACCAACCCCCTTTCTCAGTCTCTCTGGTTCGCAACCGTCTTATCCATCCTTTCTAGGCCTATGCAGCATTGCCTTTCCTCCGGGATAAAAATGCCTAGCTGGCGACTCTATTCATCTCCAGTGAGTTCACGGCTGTGTGTTCTCACTGTCCCTCTCGCCGACCGTTCGCGTCTGTACCTTCATATGATCCATTTCATTTGTCGGGAGCGACACAAGGCTCCACCTGAGAAAACCTTTTTAACCACGAACGGTCCTTCATAGTTAGGTGTCCATTTTCCCCTGTGATCATTAAAAGGAGGAAGAATCCTTTTCAGCACCAAGTCACCTGGTATGTACCTTTGTGGTCGTACCTTCTTATCAAAAGCCTGCTTCATTCGCCGCTGATATAACTATCCATGGCATATAGCTGCTAGACGTTTTTATTCAATGAGGCTTAATTGATTATATATGGACCGGAGCCACTCAGCTTCATCTAGCTTAATGTCCATCATTAACCTCAACGAGGGGATTTCCACTTCAATTGGTAGGACTGCCTTCATACCATACACCAGTGAGAACAGGGTTTCCCCTGTTGAAGTACGCACTGACATTATGTACCCATGCAACGCAAATGGTAGCATCTCATGTCAGTCTTTGTATGTTACAACCATCTTCTGCACGATCTTCTTGATGTTCTTGTTGGCCGCCTCGACGGAGCCATTCATCTTCGGGCGATATGGAGAAGAGTTGTGATGCTCTATTTTGAAATCCCGACACATGTCAGCCATCATCTTATTGTTGAGATTAGAACCATTATCAGTAATGATTCTTTCAGGAATTCCGTACCGGCAAATGATGCTCTTTATATAAATCGGGCTACCACTTGTTTAGTAACATTCGCATAAGATGTCGCTTCAACCCACTTCGTGAAGTAGTCTATAAAACCCAGGATGAAGCGATGACCGTTGGAAGTTGTCGGCTCGATCTTGACAATCATATCAATGCCCCATATGGCGAACGACCATGGTGAAGACATGGCACTCAATGGATTCGGAGGCACATGGACCTTATCGGCATAAATCTGCACTTATGACATTTACGGGAGTACTTACAACAATCGGATTCCATGGTGATCCAATAATATCCCGATCTCAACAATTTCTTAGCCATAACATGTCCTCCAGCATGGGTACCAAAGGAGCCTTCATGAACCTCTTGCATCAACAGGTCTGCTTCGTGTCTATCCACGCATCTGAGCAGAACCATATCGAAGTTTCGCTTGTATAGCACACCATCTTGATTCAAGAAGAAACCACCTGCTAGCCTTCTGAGGGTCTTCTTGTCTTTACTAGATGCCCCAGCCGGGTATTCCTGATCCTTCAAGAATTGCTTGATATCATGATACCAGGGTTTGTTATCCTCACCACTATCAACCGCAAAGACATAAGCAGGTCTTTCAAGACGGGAGACCATGATTCGAGGCACGAAATTCTCTTGACAAACTTTAATCATAGATGACAAAGTTGCTAGAGCATCGGCGAACTGGTTTTCATCTCGAGGAATATAATTCATCTTGACTTTGGTGAAGAAAGTTAACAGCCTCCTGACATAATCCCTGTAAGGAACTAGGTGAGGTTGATGAACTAACCATTTGCCGTTGACTTGGTTCACCACCAGAGCAGAATCTCCGAAGATCTCGAGGTTCTTGACTCGCAAGTTGATTGCCTCTTCAACCCCCATGATGCAAGCTTCATACTCTGCCTCATTGTTAGTGCATTCAAAAGTCAGTCGAGCAGCTAAAGGTGTATGGACCCCTTCTGGTGAGATGATGACATCACCTACTCCACTTCCATTCATGTTTACAGCTCCGTCAAACATCAACTTCCATTTGGATTCAGGGTCTGGCCCTTCCTCCGGAAGTGGTTCTTCACAGTCTTTCAACTTGAGGAACATGATGTCCTCATCCGGAAACTCGAATTTCATGGTTTATAATCATCGATTGGCTGTTGAGCCAAGTATTCTGACAATACACTTCCTTTGATTGCTTTTTGCAAAGTGTAATGGATATCATACTCTATTAGTATCATATGCCATCGGGCTACTCTTCCTGTCAGAGCCGACTTTTCAAAAATGTATTTCACAGGATCCATCTTGGAAATTAAGAGAGTGGTGTGAGTCAGCATGTACTGTCTTAGTCAGCGAGCAGCCCATGCCTAAGCGCAACAAGTTTTCTCGAGTTGTGAGTAGCGTGTCTCACAATCGGTAAAATTTTTGCTAAGGTAATAAATGGCGTGCTCTTTTCGACCAGACTCGTCCTGCTGACCCAGCACACATCCCATCGATCCTTCAAGCACGGTAAGATACATGATCAAAGGTCTCCCTGGTACCGGAGGCATGAGAATTTGAGGTTCTAGCAGGTATTCTTTGATTCGGTCAAAGGCTTGCTGGCAGTCTTCATTCCATTTAACGGCCTGATTCTTCCTCAGAAGCTTAAAGATGGGCTCACATGTGGTCGTTAGGTGAGAGATAAACCGTGCAATATAGTTTAGTCTCCCTAAGAAACCACGCATTTGCTTTTCAGTCTTTGGCTCAGGCATCTTTTGGATGTCTTTTACTTTGGCTGGATCAACCTCAATTCCTCGGTCACTAACAATGAAGCCAAGTAGCTTGTCGGAACGGACCCCGAAGGTGCACTTATTCGGATTCAACCTCAGTCTGAACTTTCGGAGTCTGTCAAACAACTTGGCAAGATCGACCAAGTGCTCTTCTTCTGTTTTGGATTTTGCTATCATATCATCAACATAAACCTCAATTTCATGATGAATCATGTTGTGAAATAGCGTCACCATCGCCCGTTGATAAGTGGTCCCAGCATTCTTTAGGCCAAACGACATGACCTTGTAACAGAAAGTACCCCAAGGCGTGATAAAGATTGTCTTTTCCATATCATCGGGAGACATCTTAATCTGGTTATAACCGAAAAACCCATCCATGAAAAGAACACAGAAAACTGAGCAGTATTATCGACGAGCACATCTATGTGAGGCAGAGGGAAGTCATCTTTGGGGCTGGCCCTATTCAAATCCCTGTAGTCTACACACATCCTGACTTTAACATCTTTCTTAGGGACCGGCACACTGTTGGAAACCCACGGAGGGTAACTGGTCAAAGCCAAGAAACCAGCATCAAATTGCTTTTGTACTTCTTCTTTTATTTTGATTTCCATATTAGGACATGTGCGCCTCAACTTCTGCTTCACTGGAGGGCAATCTTCTCTCAGAGGCAACTTGTGAACCACAATGTGAGTGTCTAAACCAGGCATATCTTGGTAGGACCATGCGAAGACATCCACATACTCTCGAAGCATAGCAATTAGGCGAGTCTTGATAGATTCTTCTAATGCGGCCCCGACATTGACTTCTTTCTTGTCTTCTTCGGTACCCAGGTTTATCACTTCTACGACTTCTTCATGCGGCTGAATCATCTTCTCCTCCTGTTTAAGCAGTCTGGCCAATTCTTCAGGTAGTTCGTAATCCTCTTCACCCTCCTCATCGGCTTGATAAATTGTATTTTCAAAGTCATACTCAGCCATAACAGGGTCGTTATTGATAAGATCCGGTGATGAGCACCTGCATGAATGGTGATTCATGCAAGGCTTTAGCAAAAACTTGAGAAAAGGAGAAACATTGCCATTTTAAAACTTTTCTTTCTTTTTGAAAAACAAAAGCAAAAAAAAATGAAAGACAAAGAACAACATGGATGAATGTGAAACGTCAGCTTTATTTATGATTATGAATTGTGTTAGGAACAAAAGAACCCTTACAAAAAGCTACTATGCCCCGGGCAAGACATAGTGCTTGAATACAGAAAAACTGAAACAAAAATTATTACTCATCGAAAGAGGTGACTGAGATAAGCCTTTCAGATGTCCAATTTCTAGGTTGAGTCCCCAGAACAGTAGACATGATCCACTCATCTAAGTCACAGTCACTATCAACTGTGTCATCATGCACGGCAGTGATGTTTCCAAAATCCACCACTCCCGCACTCATGAAAGTAATCGGGCTTTGACGACCTTTAGCACTCGGCTCAGACAATGACTTCCCAGGATGGTAACTGTAACACCCTAATTTTTTCCCTAAGATTTCTTCGCATTTCATCTGCATCTTGCATACAAACAAGATCGCACTGGTTGCACGGTTCTTCTCGGGTTAGGATTATGCCTCGCAGGGGATCACCGTTGTCTTTAATTGTTTTATTTGATTGTGTTTACTAACCATTAATCAAAATCCAAAAATATTTTGTTTCCTTTTGCTAACCTTTTTTTTTCAGGAAGAGGAACCATATAAAAATGCCAAAAAATAGCAGTCCTGCAGCTCGAGTAAATTTCACAAAAGTCGAAGACGATCCGCAAATAATTCAAAATTATCAAATCAAGGATTTCCCAAGTTAATTGATTCATTCAAAGGATCTCCAAGGTTCACGTGTTTATTTCTTCGACGTACACAAGAATCGGGCCGAAACAACCAAGCATCTATTTTTGAACAAAAAAATTCAAAATTCAGCTTGGTTAACCGGTTAACCAAATGGTTAACCGGTTAACTAGTGCGAAATTTGAATTTTTTATTCAAATTCATCACCCTTAGATCATTGATTTAATTGGAATATTCTAGATCCATTAGTTTCTGATTTCACTACATCACTTTGATCATTTCCTACCATAAACCCTCACTAATCACCACTCTTTTCCATTTCCCACCAAAATTCCAATTACCAAACCTAAATTCAAATTACCAAAGCAAGCTCCATTCCACAAAATTTCCGTACCTAAGGCCTTTAAATAGGACCTCAATTTCATTCATTCCACAAGCTTTTGATAGCCACAAAATCTCTTGCAAAATACTCCCCCAACACCAAAATTCTACAAAGCTCATCTTTCTTTCTTTTGAAGTTATCAAGAATTCACATTGAATTCTTGATTAACTTGAGCTAGACCTTCATCCTTTCATTCTTTTACTCATCAATTTCAGTAGATCTAAACTTGTGTTGGTTCAATTTGAAGAAAAGCTTTTGGTAATTCATCTTCCTCCATAAACCCATATTCACCATCAACATTCAAGATGTAGATCTTTGGTGCTCTTGTTTCTAGATCCTTTGGATCTTTATTTGTTGTTTGATTGCAGGGATTCCACTGTATTTTGGTTTTAAAATTCGTGCAAATTCAGATCATGATCATCCAATGTTTGAGAAAAGGTTTCAAAATGGATCATGCTGAATTTTCTGCATTTTTCAGCATCTGGTACAGCGTTAACCGGTTAACCATTTTGTTAACCGGTTAACCAGTTTAAAAACAACACAATTTTTCTAAAATCTGTTTGCGTTAACCGGTTAACCAATTGGTTCCAATTGGTTAACCGGTTAACACAAGTCAGAATGCTGTTTTTGGCTTGTTTCAAGCCCCTTTTTGGTTCCTCTTTCTTCTTCTTCTTCCTCCCTTTTATTTTTACCTTGGGAAATATTTTTGGGAGTAATTCCTCCTTAATTTCAATGGACTTTGGGTGTAGATTAGAGTAGTTAATGTTCATTAATTCAAAACTACCTTTAAGTGGATTATTCAATTCATTTAAGGTACTTTGCATTAGTGATACATTTTCATGCTTGAATCCACCAGGATGAGTAATTAAACTTAAGGATGGAAGAATACCACAAGTACGACTCAATTTGGTATTCATCTTTAGTTTTGTGCGGTATCGCGTTCGGATAACAATTTACATATCGTTTATCTCGCATGAATTAGCACTAACATTATGCACCTTAATTGGTGGTGGTCGGCCTCATTTGTAGGGTAATTACTTCGTAAATTACTCGGCGATTTCTTAACATAGACCTAAATGTGTCCCGACCTCGGAATAAAAATCTGATTGGGTACTTACACTTTCGTGGACCGGATCTCTTGTTGATCACGTAATCCCAAAGTGGTTAATCATATTGCTTCAAGAATCGAGACTTGTGAATTTTTGATGCGTAGGTGCTTTGGGTCTCCCAATCGCCTTTCAAATTTCATTGAATTCGGTTCGGTTTGCCTTGATTAATCGCTATAGTGTAAGATGCTAAGCGGATCCGGTTGCCTTCGATTTTGGTTACTTTCCTTTTTGGTTGTGGTTGATTAAGTTCACCATACCATTATTATATGAATATTATTATACTATTACTACTATTAATATTTTATATTCTTACATTTTTATTTCTTTTGTTATTAACATTTAATTTCTTGCACTATTATTGCCTTTATCTTATTTTGCTTTATTCATCCATATCATGTTTATTATTTGCCCTTATTATTTGTTGATTGATTTTCTATTTGTCCATTTGGACACAAAAATATTAATAAAGGATTAAACATCTAAAAAACTTGTAACTTTAATTTGAGGACTGTTGGTTACTATCCTTAGCATTTGGAGTGGAGATTTGGACTTAGATTCTTAGGACACCTCATTTGCCTTGATCTTCAAAAAGTTGGATTTAGCCTTTATTTGGCCATTTGCTAGCTTATAAGGATGGAACTCTTATGCTCATAATTTGGAATGTCATCAAGTTTGGTTAGATCTTTCTCCCCTTATCTCTTTATTTTATTTTCTTAGGATAGTCACTTCATCTCCTCCCACTTCTTAAATTTTCAAATCTTCTCCCTATTTTCAAATCTTCTTTGTTTTCAAACTTCAAATGTTTTCATAATCAAACCTTGACTTAGGTCAAGCGATTTTACCATTTCATTCCATTTTCTTAATAAATGTTAATCCATATAAGCATATCGAAATTTTCTTCTCAAATACTTTAAAAAAATCCAAAACTCACTCAATTGTTTTTGTGCCTTTGTGCACTTTTTCTTTTCATATGTTTAGATATGATTCATTCTTTCTAGCGGAATTATTCGCTAAAGAATGACGACTTATCTCTACATTTTAAAATCAATTCACCTCATTGTTTCTTTTCAAATTTTGTACCACGAACTACGAGGTTTTGATCTTGCATTGCACTTTGTGGGTACGTAGGCATGAGGCGTTAAACCTCTTCAAACACAAAAATATTAAAAAACGTTTCTCTTCTCATCTCTTTAATCTCTTTCAAACAAACCATTTTCAAACCAAAAGCGGTAAATTTTTTCAAATGGCTCCCGTGGAGTACCACGGACATTTTGGGTGCGTAAAACCTTCCCATTGTGTAACCTATCCCCTTACCTGTTTCTCTGATGTGTTTCTTTAGCTTTCTTGCTTTTAGATTCATTAGGTTTTATTCGCTCTTTTTCCCTTTTTCTTTTGGAATAAAATAAAAGCGCGGTGGAGACTCTGTTTACCTTGAGTTAAGTTAGCTAATAGCTTACACTCATGATTTTACCGCTACAGTAACCAATTCCGAACATATCTTTCTTTTCTGGAACTTCTACTGGACTGCCCCAGCCTTCTCGCACCCCCGACTCTACCAACTCAAGAGCTTGCTTATAAGAGGCCACGGAAACCCCCTTCTTTGGTTCTTTAGGAGAAGCTGCCACTGCAGACGCTTGTTCAATTTTCAGGGGCTCAAAAGCCTGACATGGAGTCTCGACTATTTCACCATCCATCTCCACATACTTGAATGAAGCCAGATGACTAACAAAAATGTCTTCTTCCCCAATGACAGTTACACTTTGGCCTTCCTAGACGAACTTTAGCTTTTGATGAAGTGTGGACGATACTGCTCCTGCTGAATGTATCCAAGGCCTTCCCAGCAAACAACTGTATGCAGGTTGTATATCCATTACGTAGAACGTGGTATTGAAGATTTGTAGACCTACTTTAATTGGTAAATCCACCTCCCCGAACACTGATCTCCTCGACCTATCAAATGCTCTAACTACCAGGTCAATCGGCTTTAGAACTACTCCATCATAATTCAACTTCATCAATACTTTATTGGGCAGAACATTCAACGATGATCCGGTATCTACCAACACGTGAGAAAGTACTGCGCCCTTACATTCTAAAGAGATATGCAGTGCCCGATTATGAGCACGTCCTTCATATGTTAGATCCATGTCTGTAAAGCCCAACCCATGACTGGAATTGACACTAGATACCACCGCTTCCAACTGATTTACTGAAATATCCTACGCCTTGTTCAGAATATTCAAGAGAGCCTTCATGTGGGATTCTGAACACATTAGCAAGGACAGGATGTAAATCTTCGACGGAGCCTGCTGCAGATGATCCACAATCTTATAATCACTCTTTTTGATAATTCTCAGAAATTCTTCAACTTCTTTATCAAATGTGACGTCTGGATCAGTTACCAGTGCGGGCTTATCGACAACCATTGGCTGCTTCCCTCTTGCATTAGCCTGGGCTTCTGCAGTGTCTTTGGGTTGTATCACACTATTTCTTAGTGTTTCCGACGCAAATAACCTTCCACTTATAGTAAAGCCCCCTACTCCAACATTTTCTACTTGAGCTGGGGTCGTACTAGACGTGGCCAACTTTTGCTTTTGGCCGTTACAATATTCTTCGCCACCATAATTCCAGAGAATGGCTCTATCGCTCTGATACATTACTGGTCCTGCAGTGGTGATGGTTATCGGTGCCACTTTGGCCTGTGGAGGAACTTGAGATGGATCGTAGAAGATGGTTATTGTAGAGACTTCGCTTTCTTTTACAACCTTGTCAAACTGCAACACTCCTTCATTAATCATACTCTGGATCCCTGCTTTCAACTACTTACAACCATTTGTAGCTTCAGCACATCCCAGACAATCAACTTCACACCCAGGAAAAACACCCTTTTGTGACAGGAAAACTTTAACAACACTCAATGGAGTCTGCAGGTCGTTGACATCACGCACCTGGTTTAGATTCTCCCCTTCATCAACTGCCCCAACCGTACCTCCGTGAGGAGGCATGGGCTTCTGAATTACATTAGGAGTATGAGCAAAGTTGATTTCTTTGGAATCCACTAAGTCTTGGACAACATACTTCAAGGCTTTGCAGTTTTCCGTGGTATGTCCGGGGGCTCCGGAATGAAATTCACATCTAGCGTTCACATCGTAACCTTCAGGAAGTTGCCCCGGCTTCGGGGGTTGCAAAGTTCTGAGTTGAACCAACTGGAGTTGGAGGAGATTCTTCAAAATCTGCGAATAGGACATCGGTGGAGTTTCGAAATGTCTTTCTCTGGTCTTCTGGGGGTAATATGGACGAGGAGCTCTTTGTTTATACCCTTGTTGGCGTTATTGTTGTGGTTGTTGGACTTGCTGTTGAATAGGTTGAGCTGAGATAGTGACGAGGTCGCTTGCTGATAAAAACCTCTGTCACTTCCTCCCCTCTGCGCGTACACTGCCCCGATCTCTCCTTCTCTTCTCTTCACAAAGGGCCTCTTGACACCAGAACTCGAAGCGCCCCCATTTTGAATCTTCCCTTGCTTGATCCAACTTTCTATTCTCTCGCTGGTCAAGATGATATCTGAAAATCCACTTGAGGAACATCCAGCTAGCCTTTTCATGAAATGCCCAGGGAGGGTATCTAGGAACAGGTCTACCATTTCTCTCTCCAACAAAGGTGGTTGCACTCTAGCGGCCACTTCGCGCCACCTTTGTGCATAATCTTTGAAGCTCTCAGAGTTCTTTTGAGTCAGACTTTGAAGTTGAGTGCGACTGGGCGCCATGTCGATATTATATTGATACTGCTTGAGGAATGTTTCTCCCAATTCGTTCCATCTTCTCACAGAGCTTCTCTCTAACTTCATATACCATTCCAAGGATCCTCCGGAAAGACTATCCTGGAAGTAGTACATCAAGAGCTTTTCATCCCTAGTATGGGCAGCAATTTTCTGATAGAATTCCTGCAAGTGAGTCTTTGGGCAGGAGCTACCGTTATACTTATCAAAAGTAGGCGGCCTGAATTTGTGAGTAATAACCACCCCGGGGACTAGACCCATGTCAGTCACATCTATCCCCAAAGTATCCCTACACTCGAGGGCTTTTATTTTCTTAGCGAGCATCAAAACGTCTTGAAGATTTCCTTCTCCACCAAACCCCATGTTGTTGAAAGGAGAGAACTGATCCTCCTGCCTGTCTTGTACCGGAATGAAAGTTGTTGTGACCTGTTCTGGAACTTGAGGTCCGCCTGGGCCATTGTTGGTGTTGGGAGGAGTCACTTTCACATCAGGAGTGGTTACAGGAGGATTAGTCTGAGGAGGGTTGAGCCCTTGAATTGCATTCCTTAACTCTTGTTGTCCCTGAGCCATTCCTTGCATCATGACCATGAACTCTCCCATTCTGGTGCGAAACTCATTAAGCTCAGTTTGCATAGCGTCCATGACTGTCTCTGGTTGCTGCGAGTTGTGTAACAATGCGGGATATTCTGTCGGAGATGTCGGGCCTTGGCAGGTCTCACAATCTTTGCCTGAAACACATATAAGTTAAGCAACATGTAGAAAACCTGCAAAACAAAGAAAAAATGAAAATGATGCGTATGCAATGCAATGTGTTCCTTTTATTCCTTAGGCTTCATATGCTTTCCCATTCTGGTGTTGGGAAAATATCCCTTGCGAGAAAATCATGTGTGACATTCAAATTTGAAGTGGTGGCATTTATTTTGTGTTCGTGCAACAGATATAACCAGAGACTTCAGGTAAATCGGAAGACAATTGGAATAACAAAGACCCTTACAAGGTACAAATTCAGTATGCCAAGAAAGAAAAAGTACATCAAGAAAGAAGGGATTTCCACAACAAGCCTGTGGGTAATCCAAGTCATATGAATACAAGACTAACGCTTAGGAAAATCCACATCCTGTAATCTCCAACTGAGGCACTTGACATTTTGCAATAGCTGAGCTACATCTGGATGCATAGGCTCCTATACGAGCTTCTGAATTAGGATATCCCTAAGGTCAAAAGAGGCATGTAATTCCTCAATTTGATGTAGGAACACCTTTTCACTTTTTGGGCTTGTAATAGGATCGACCTTGGCTCTCTTGACATCAGCTTTCAATTTCAAGTCTTCTATTTCTTTCTGAGCTTCCTTTATTGCTTATTGGCTTTCTGCTAGACTTTGGAGACGACTCTTCTCTTGATGATAAGCCTTCTGAAGGAGCTCTCTTTGTCCATCCAAAGAATCCTGCAGACTCTTGATTTCCAGCTTATGCTTGACTTCCAGCTCTTTCTGCTTCCTCAAATTCTCTTCCCACTTCTCTTGCCATAAGGTGACAACTTCATTGGCTTCATTAAAATCCTTTCTCTCCTTCCAGAACTGGGCTATCTTGCAAGTTTCAGTTAATCCCTTTTTCTTGAAGTAAAGCTCTCTCTCTTGAAAATCTTGCTGCTTGAGCCTGACCATCTCTTCAGCTTTATGAGCTCTTTCCTCCAACTTTTGATTCTGCATCTTCAGCTTCTGACATGAATTGTAAGCTTCTTGATTCTCCAACTTGAGTTGTAGAACCAAGGCTTCCAACTTTTGATATTCCTGAAGAGGCACTGAAGTTGTGGGTGCTACCTCCTTGGGGGAGAGAGGTGTTTCTCTAGAAAATGGGAGCAACTGGGTCTTCACACGATCCTCCAACCAGCTGGCGAAAGGATCATAAGTGTTGGGATCCACTCTCCCAGAGTCTTTCTTCCCTTTTATCACTCTAACCTCCCAAGCTTGGGATAACAACATGCTCTTCTTGAGATTTCCTTCTGCTGGAAAGTACAAAGATTCATTTGCCTCTTCAATCAAAGGCACAGCTCTTAATGGATAACCAAACTGCTTCCTGGGCAAGATAGGATTGTAACTGATCCCACCTTTCCTTCCTAACAGAGGCACACTTGGGAAGCTACTGCAACTGACCAACAATTCTTTGCCTACAAGATCTCTATTGCATCCCCATGCAATGTCAGCTGAGGTTAAGCCCATTAATCTTTTGGACCACTTCCAAGATTGTTTTAAATCCTGAAAAGGTATTGATTTAGGGAGTTGCCTTACAAACCAATCAGAAAATAAGGGGGCACAACAATTTACATGTCCTTTCCTCTTTTCATTTCTATGGTGAACCCTGTAGTAAAAGTCACCTAGCAAAGTGGGTATTGGATTTCTTCTGGAAAATATAGTGATAGCTTCCATGTTAATTAAACCCTTCTCTCCTGGAAACAAACTAGTCCCATACACTATCAAAGTAAGCAAGGTGCTGAACCTAGCCCATTTGTTCTCAGAGGCGAGGTCCTAAGCTTACTTGATAAGAAAATCTAAGAAAAGTCCTTTACCCTTGGGGGCATCCACTTCTATGTTAACTTTGGACAAGTCCAGAAGAAAAGACTCAGTTATATCTTTGGATGAAGGCATCTTCTCTAAGCCATAGTAAGGAGCACCATTTTTTATGGGGATTTTGAGGATGCTGGATATCTCTTCTAATGTGGGAGCCAAGATATAGTCAGGGAAAACAAAAACCCTCAGCTGTGGATCATAGAACTGTAGTAGAGAATGCAAGATATCCCTCTGATCAGTGGTTGGCTTATTCACATAGTCTAAGATCTTTCCAAACTCTTTTCTGAAATCATCAAGCACTTTGTCCCCCATCAAGCTAATTAACTTCTGAATACCATCTGTCTCTGGATGTGGGAACGTATAATGGACATTTTTCTTCCTTGGAATCTCCATGTTGAAGCAGCAAATATGACCAGAATAGGAGGTAATAAACCCTGAGAACAAAAAGAACACAACATGATTAATGATGTTATGCAAGGCAAGGCATGTGATCAATGATGTGTATGTGTAGTGAATCAAGTAATCAAGTGTCTGTGCAAGGCCACAACATCATCACAAGTATCTCTGATCAGGAGTTCATGACTTCAGAATTCATAATTAACAGAACAAGATCATATCACTGAAGTGTGCTGACATACAAGGGTATGTTGAAGTTTTGGGTTCCTGCAAACCTGTAAACCCCTCCCAATCTCACGGGTGTGCTACTCGGGTCAAACATCACAGACTCTCGAGGCTGAATAGCAATAATACGTTCACCATCTCCGAGAAATGGCTCATGACCAAATCAGGGAATCGGTTTGGCATTATGTACTACTCAGGGACGTCCCAGCTGAGTCCAAGGAAACAAGCATCCCTCATAAGTCCTCAGCTTCAAGCACTTAATCGAGAAACACTAGTACATTCATCTCGAAGGGTACAATACTACCGTCATACGAACAGTTTGCCTTAACTGGATTCCTATGAGAGAACCAGGCCATCCTATGCGAGTTCCCAGTGGGCCCTCGGATGCGAGTGGGTTTGCCAACAAATGTGGTCTGCCACTGTCATCACTAGAGAGGGATGTTTCCACAAAGGTTCTCAATGACCGGTCCCTTGATTTCACATAACTATCAAGGTAGTGTATTAACCCAGAAAGATTCTGGTATCAATACATTCCCGAGAAGGTCGCAAGTCAAGGCGTGGAACTCACAAATACCAACATAGAAAGATGTCATGAAGCCAAAGTGGAACCACTCTAAGTCCTAGGGTGCACTCGAGCCCCGGTTACGAGCTCATCTCACAGTAACCCCATCCCACAGAAAAATAAAAACCAGCACAGTCAGACAGTCCAGTATAATATGATGCATGGAAAATAAATACTGAAAGCAGTAAATAAAGCTGTAAAGTAAGCTGTAAACGAAAACAGTAAATAAACGTAACAACACACACATATAAACACCTAAAGAAAGCAAAAACAAACAGGCGCTAAGATTGATTCTACAAGGGAAACCAGAGATTCTGGGTTCGATCCCCAGCATAGTCGCCAACTATCGCTCCCGGGATTTTCATCCTGGTACAAACGCAAAAGTGGCGCGAAAAAGGTAGAGTCGCTAGCCATGCATTTTTATCCCGAAGGAATGGGAAAGGTAATGCTGCACAAACCTGAGAGAGAAGGAAATGACAAGGTCCTGCGAACCAAAGATCTAGGTTCGGGAGTCGATTACGACCTGGGAAGGTATTAGCACCCCAGACCGTCCATCGTACCCGACGGGATCCACGCTTGTTTGTTTGTTTCAAAGAGTGAGAAAAAGAACTGTTACTAAACAAAACTGCTGACTGGAATGGGAATGAGAAAAGGAATTGGAAAAGAAAAGGAAGGGGAAAATGTAGGGAAAATAAAGAGTGTGCTCGAACGGGCCCTACCCCGCTGCCTACGTACCTCATCAGGAAAATGAGGATCAGAGTCGACGTAGTTCGCCTAACTAAGGCGGGAACTATTTGTTTGTGTTTTTTATAGCTGGAACTGCGTATGTCTATGCTCAGGTGTTGCAGGCTCATCTGGTACGAGTGCATTTACCGTCTTGCATGCGAGACAAGTCGTCGCAAGTTCGCGTTGAAAGTGAATGAGATGAGAAGAGAAGTTCCCATAGGAAAGTCGCTTAGTTCTTGTTTTTTGCTTTTTAAGAGTTTTTATTAATTTGGCACAACGAAGGGAATTCAAACTCTTTTCCATGGAATGTGTACTTGCTACTACATTCCAAGATGGAATAATAGAACAAGCACACCAAGCAAGGAGAACTTATCCAAGACTTGTTTCTTAGGATTAGGGCTTAAGTTCCCCAACTTGTTGAACTTTATTAAATGTTTTTGTAGCTTTTGTGAAGAAGTATATTTTATGTTTTCTTTGTGAAATAACCCATTGATGAGACTTGTACATCATGCTAGACAAGCCTACACCACTCCAAGATGGAATGAATGTAAGTTCCCCATGGAATAAGGCTATACACAAGGGATCCTTTCATGCATTTATTAAGTCTTTTTGGATTTTGTTTGAAGATGAGGAAGAAGACTCAAATGGAGAAAGGAGAAAAACTAAGGGAGACTAAGACACAACCCTAAGTTATTTATTAAAATTGTGGTCCTATGGTTAATGCAGTTTCTAATCCTAAAGAGAAAAAGGAAGAGAGAAAAGAAAAAGGATACAACTTACTTCCTAAGGAAGATAAGTTGATCCTAACAAAAGGGAATCCTACCAATCACAAATATGGAAGGAAAAAAGTGAATTAAATGCATAAATAAATGCATAAAAAATAAAAGGATAAGGTGTAAGGAAACATTATCTTTCCCTCCCTACAAAACAAAGATTAATGTGCATTTTTATTTAAAATAATAAAGCAAACATACACAAAGATTAAGCGCATTCTGAGAGAATGAAACCGCTGGTATTGATCCTGTTGATGAAGGGATAGCCTCTTTTAGAATAGGAACTGATTCCATATTTCCCCCTGTCGAAGGGATATGGTTAGATACTGGAATAGTTTTATTTGGATTTGGATTATTTGGAGGATTTTCCATTCTTCTTACTCTTGTTCTTTTAGGTCTTTCTACGTCGGTTACGACTAATTTACCGCTTCTTAGAATCATACAACGAAGTAGAAACTTTTTAACTAAGAGTTATTCTATTAAATTTTCAAAATTTGCACTGGTCCCACCGGGTGTACCAATTTGTTCGCTGTTGAATTTGGCGAATAACCTCTGGTTTTCCAATCTCACTGAATTGGTTTACTTGCAGGATCAACCACACAAATCCTAGGACACATGTGCAAATTTAAATGAACTTCTGAACTCTTAGAACAAAAATCTTTTGATCCTTTATTTGGTTTGTTAAGTCTTTCATATATGAATGATTTTGATTAGGTTACTTAAGTAAAAGTTTTGACAAAGTAAATTTAACAAAGTTGAAATTTGCATAAAGTAAATAATGAAGAATAAATGGCTGGTAAATGTAAATGAAATATTGGTAAAGAACTTTGAAATTGATAAAAACTTAAAGAAATGGTGTTGTTCACACGTACATTTTCCAGATAAAACTCTTTTTCTCTCACACGGGTACTTTGGAGTATTTTGCAGGAATTTTGTACAAGTTTTTCCACACACTAAATCTAACAAACATTATCCTATTTATATACAAAATAAAATAACTGCTATCAACGGAAAAATCCTAAGACTAATGACACTTGGCTTTCTGCATGTTTTTCTTTCTTCAAAAGCTTCAACGCGTCCTTCTGCCAAGCGGAATAACTGTCTGAATTTGAATTTATCCTTAATGTCGAAACAACGCGTCCCTTCATCCTTGTCGAATTTGTCGAAACATAACATATCAACTAAAAACTGTCGAAACAATGCATCATCTCTCTTTGTCGAAATTTCGAACACTTCATTTGTCACTCAACTCTGTCGAACTGTCAAAATATTTCTTTAAATATATTTCTTCAACTCCATTCCTTTGCAAATATCTTCTTTTGTTGAAGAGGATCGTTTTATCTTTCAAGTCATGGTGTCAAAAATATGTGTCTACAGTCAGTCATAGGCATTTAATGCACTGTCACACGTAAAATGAAGGGACACTCATTAAATACCATCATGACGAGAAATGAAGAGACATACATGTCACCATTGGGAACTCCAAAGGCCACGAATCCACGCTTTTCAACATACCAAGCACGTCCCTCCTCGACATCGTATATGTAAATAATTCCCGTACGCGACTACCCTCGAGCGGGAAATCCTCCTCGACGAACTAAAACACCATTGAAGGGCCTGCGTACACCACCTTTAACAACCTCCAGTGGACACGGGCAAATGTCCTCGACATCCATCAGTCTTATTACCAGCAAACCACCTGCCCGACCATACTTATCCTTAAGTCATCATTCCGCACTAGAGTTGCATCTTGGGGGCTCCTGTTCTGGACTGGGTCAACGCAGTATGTGTTGGATAGAGACCTAGTTCATCGGGCACGGGCCCATGGCCCAATGTTTATAAACGGGGGGATATCGTCTCCCCCACGTGTTCCACTTAGTCAACTTTCTTCGTCATTTTCTCCTAATATTGTGGAGCAGTTAAACCATGGGTAAGACCACGTGCTAGGTCTTATCTACTCCTACGCATTCCTTGGCAGTTCCTCCATGGGCCTAGCTGATCCAGCCCATGAGGGAAATCTTGACCCAATGTTGGTGGCATATTATAAATACTCTCTTTCATTAGAGGGTCATGTATTCTATTTTCTCACTATTTTTCTGTATTTGCACTCCGTAGCTCTTTCTCACTTTGACATCAGAATACCTTGCAGGTACACCCCCTCCGTTTCTCCACCATAGTTGTTCATCACTGAAATGTTCCTCCTAGTCAGGTCAGATCACTTGTCCAGTTCAATATTGTGCCCTTAAACATTTATCTTGTTATGCGGGATAGGAAAATTTCATCTGAGTTACTCATGTCCCTCAACATGCTTTGTGAAGTACCCATCAACTATCTTTATGATCATCCATTTACGGACAATGTTTGATCAGCAATAAAGTACTTGACTCTACATCTAGGGTCCATAGTAGTTTCAAGTCGAGGGGTGATATGCACCACTATCACCATGAGAGTAACTTATGACACTTTGCATAACATTCTATGTAGTACTCTCATAGTGGGTCAATCCAGTATAAATATTACTCATAATATTCATACTTATGTTAAGACTTAATAACTCCTTATCCATGATCCATGAGATTTGATCATCAGTTTATCTACATAATAGTCTTAATGCTTTAAGGCTATCACATTTCACATTAAAACTCGACTATGGATACTTTAAGAATAGTGTCCTCATGTTTAATGTAATCTCATGATTAAGTCACATTTAATATTTTATTTAACGAACTAGCTATTCTAGGGACTTTATCATTTTGGAACCACAAACATAATAAAGAAATGTCTTTTTATTATGGATTAATAGTCATTTATCCCTGTAATATAGGCGTGTTTTGATTTATCCCCTTTAAAAAAATAGATTATCCCCTGAAATTTTTGGTACCGTGTAAAAATCAGGGGTAAATAAAAATATATATTTACAGGGAATAATTTTTCCACCTGAAAAAAAGACTTAGAATTTTAATTTTTCTAGGGGTAATCATAAATATTCTTTTTAAAAGGATAAATCAAAACACGCCTATATTGCAGAGGTGTAACCGACTATTAACCCTTTTATTATTAATAAATAATTCGATAAAATATAAAAAAATATTTGACTCTGGAACTTACACACAATCAACCACTTTGTCTGCATGATTGGCCTTACCTCGGAAGTGCCAAACCCCTCTTCATAGCTGAGACGCTTGCAGAAAGCGTCAACATATTCCTTCATCATAATATCTTCAAGAGTAAGAGTATCCAAGGAGACGACATACTTATGAGGCTCCTATTTAAAATAGACCCAGACCTAACACTTTCAAAATCTTCCTTTACATTTACACGGAGGTAAATCCTGGAAACCAACAAGATGAGGTAGCTCATTGGTAAGTAAACTGGTAGAAGGCGGAGTGAGCTTCCAAATTATGGGCTTTTACTAGCACAAAGTGATCCTGTAGAACTAAAGTCATGGTTAGCTTTACCGGAGAAAACTGAACCACAATGAAGTCTCTTTCAGCAGATAATGCTTCCAAATCCGTTAGATCAAAAGATGGTCAGCAGAAAAAGTCGGTCACTCAACCAGCTTCTGATTTTGATTCTTGGGGTTTTGTATCAGACACATTTAGTGCTGCTCGTTCTGGTAGTGGTAGCCCACAGATGCCAAGACTAGATGAAGGAAGTAAAGCTCATGTTTTTGGTGAGGCAAAGGGTTTTGAGAGCAAGACGAATTCTCAACCTGCTGAATGGGCTGGTTTTTAACTATGGGAAAAGCTAAAGCGTTTTGTCTTATATTATATCATACTATGTTTGCACTTCAACATTTTCTTTTTAAATCTCATATGGAGAGGTAAAAATGTGTGGAAACTTGACATATATTATGTTTATTTTTATGTGCTTCAGTGTTTTCTTTTCCTCCAAATTATGGGTTTAACAAAATTTAGGAGAAGAATATCTTGGACTCTTCGTCAGTTAGTTTTTGGCTCTTAAAATATGATTTAACATTTAGACTATCCATTGTTGTTATTGGTGTTCATATTAAATGATTCAAACCAACCACCAAATTCTCTTTCATGTGTAAAGGGCAAAGTTTCTCATAAACTAGGAAGCTGAATTTCAACATTGTCTTTTAAATTCAACGAATAAAACAAATTAAAATATCAGCTTAAACAACGTTAGAATTTGAAAATCCTGGAAATTTCTTCACTAAAAGTATAATCTTATTAAATTCAACAACACATATACAAGAAGGATATGACCATCAATAGACAGGAATACAATCGATTTAAACAAGCTCAATATAAACAAATAAGGTTTAAACTTAACAATAACAAATACTCCACTATGACTGTAGTCTATACATATCAGACTGGACTATAAATTGTATATATCATATAACACCCATCATACAGCATGAGCAAAACAATATAAAGCAGAAAACTATAAATGATTTGAGACAATACAATTGAAATAATTCAAACTTATGGAGTTATGGTTGACAACTTTAGGCATTTCAGGGGAATTTAGGTAGCTCAGGTTTGGGAAGTTCTGGAATATTGACCTTGGGTAGTTCAGGTTTAGGAAATTCAGGAATTTTAGGCAATTGTGGAACTTTAGGTAGTTCGACTTTTGGCAATTCAGGTACATTAAATTTAGGTAGTTCTGGCTTTGGAAATTCAGGTAGCTTAGGCAGTTCGGGTTTGGATAGTTTTGGAACATCAACATTAGGTAGCTCAGGCTTTGGCAAATCAGGGATTTTAGGCAGCTCAGGCTTTGGCAAATCAGGGATTTTAGGTAGTTCAGGGACATTCAACTTTGACTTTGGCAACTCAGATGCTTTAGGAATTTCTGGTTTAGGTAATTCAGGAACCTTAGGCAGCTCGGGCTTTGCTAACTCGGATATTTTAGGAATTTCAGGCTTAGGTAATTCAGAAATCTTAGGCAGCTCGGGTTTTGGTAACTCAGGTACTTTAGGAATTTCTGGCTTTGGTAATTCAGGAACCTTAGGCAGCTCGGGCTTTGGTAACTCTGGTACTTTAGGAATTTCTAGCTTAGGTAATTCAGGAGCCTTAGGTAGCTCGGGTTTTGGTAACTCATATACTTTAGGAATTTCTGGCTTAGGTAATTCAGGAACCTTAGGCAGCTCGGGTTTTGGTAACTCAGGTACTTTAGGAATATCCGGCTTAGGTAGTTCATGAACCTTTGGAAACTCGGGATTTGGTAGAGGTGGAAAATCAAGTTTTGGGAGCTGAGGCGTGCCTGACTCTAGAAGTTTGCGTGCCTCGACAATCGATGTGCTACTTTTTGCTGACAGAATAGCTAGAATCATAAATGGAAAAATGATTGTTGACAAACTAATGAAAGTCATGGTTAAGTTGATCTAATAGATGAGAAGAGCTTCAAGAAGATATAGTATAGTAGTTGAAGCTGTTTGCAATGCTAATATGGATCTGATGTGTAGTGTATTTTGCAATGCTAATATGGATCTGATGTGTAGTGTATTTTGCAATGCTAATATGGATCTGATGTGTAGTGTATTTTGCAAGTATTATATGTTTGGCTTTTATAGATGAAAATGTGTACATGAAAGTATTGTTAGTTCAACTTCTTACCTATACAGTATCCCATAAAACAAAACTTAATAAGAACCATATTATTGGTTAACTAACCTATCTGCATTGAAAATTAGTGCATGTGAACTTGACACCTGGAACAAGTTACTGCAGCCATGACTTCAAAGTGTATTTAGATTAGATAAGATAGATTAAATTTGTCATATTGCAATGCAATCAAAAAAAGTCATCCTTAAAAACCTCATTTATCATCAAAATCTCAGAGTATCAATAAAGGATTCATCGAGCTTCCTGTTGAAAAACCTGTTGAAGTATTCTGCATGTGTCATGTTCTTGTATACTTGTTGGTTATCTTCACCAATTAGCTTGTCAGCTGGTCCAATATCCATAGAAGGACTTGGATAACAGAATGTCACTATTGACAATCTTTCCTTTTCCTTATTTACAACAGCTCTGTGCTCTGGTGCTTTGTATATCCCATTTGTCATAACCTGCATAATTGAAGAACATGCAATTACAAACTTGTAATGAATCACTATTTGAGAAATAGTTGAAGCCTTATGACTCTTAGCTCCGACATCTTTGATAAAAGGCGTGTCCGTGTCCGTGCAAGTGTCAATGTCGGACGCCAACACGACACGACACTTATGATTACTTTCAATTTATTAATCTTTTCAAATTATTATCGGTGTCAGCATCCAGTGTCCGTGTCTGTTTCCGTGCTAGCTTATCAGAAAAAAAGTTACAAACCTCAATTATATGGCCAATGTTAACAACAATGGCTCCTTCTATTGGTTCAACACTGACCCATTTTCCATCTTTCAGAAATTGCAGTCCTGGAAAATCACCAAAATCAACCAAGAGAGTAATCCCTGAATTGTCGGCATGAGGAATGATCCCAAGAACTCTTTCGGGCTCTGGACAAGGTGGATAGCAATTCATCCTTATATCATATAGTCCTTCATGAAAACTTTCTGATATCTTTGTATCCTCAAGCCCTAAAGCCAATGTAATGAAACTCACTATTGATATTGCTTCCTTCCTTATATCTTCAGAATATTTTTCTAATGTTTCCCTGACAAATATATTGGAAAAGAATACCCTTACGATTATAACTAAAATATTGTGATGAAAGTTTTGAAATGGAATCTTCTGCTTTAAACAAGATGATATTAGCTTGTTATGAGAAGGAGTGTAGAGGTAAAATATTTAGAACTGAAAAATAGTGTCGCTCTATGAAGAACTAACTCACTTGGATACAAACATTACACACAACACTGACACATAGACACCGGCAATAGTTTTAGAGAACATAACTGATATATGACGCAGTGACACTGTCAAGGATACCAAATATTATACTGGCACGCCGACACTGGTAATCACATGTGTCAGTGACGAAGACCGACACATATCAAGCCTCATAGATATTGGATACCGGACACGCCTTCAATATTAAGACAATGACACATAGACACCGGTAATAGTTTGAAAGAGCATTATTGATCTATGACGCAGGGACACAGTCAAGGATACCGAATATGACACAGGTAGGTATTAGGTAACCACACGTGTCAGTGTTGAAGGCCAACACATATTAAGCCTAACAATTGTTGGACACTGGACACATCTTCAATATGAAGACACTGGCACGTAGACACTATTAATAGTTTGAGACAACATAACTGATCTATGACACAGGGACACAGTTAAGGATACCAAATATTATACTCTTTAACCACATGTGTTAGTGTCGAAGGGTGACACATATCAAACCTCAGAGTTGTCGAATACCAGACACGCCTTCAATGTGAAGTGTCAATGCTACATAGGAAGTAATTGAATAGAAATACACATGTCGGTATCAGTCACCCCATGTATCGAACACCGGACACACTTTTAATCTAAAGTTGAAATACTACACAGACACTAGATATGCTATTCAGTTCAGTTCAGACATTCAATAATATAATGTATATACCTGAAGTCAGGAGGATTTTGAGGCCACAAATCCAATTTTCTGTTTTGAATAGGTAAACATTTGAGGAAGATCATATCATTCCAATCAAGCTTTTGTTCTGCAGATGTAACAAATGCTTGACCATACCCTTCAAGACTTCCTGCTTTCTGTGCCCATCTTTTTTTCTCTTGTAAAGGAAGTTCGAAAAATCTCTTAACTTCATTCCCCATATTATTAACAGATGAAACTCCATGATTTACCATCTACACAAACAACAAAAATTGCTGAAAGAATGAAAGTTCTGCTTCTAGAAATAATTGGAAGCTAAAAGAAAATTGATTAGTTGTTAATTTGAAGTATACCTGAAAAACACCCCAATGTTCACAAGCAAGGTGAAGCTTACGAAGCTCATCTTGTTGTGTATCTGTGTTGATCAACTTAGCTTTATCAATCAAGGGTATTGTAAGAGATGGATCAGAAGATGGAAAAGTGCAGAAATCATGATCAGAATCGTCTCTTATGTATCTTTGTGGCACTTTTTGTAGATTTTGAAGTGATAATTCTTGAACACTTGGAACTGTAAGTGATGATTCTAAGCTCTTACTTTTGGAATCCATTGCTCAATTTTCTTCAAGCATGCGTTTGACTAGTTTTGTCAAAACGTGATGTGCAATTTAATGTATATATATATACCTGTGTTTTTGTTTTTATATAGAAGAATTTAATTTAATTTTAATAGTTTTTTGGGTTTTAGTCTGTATAATATTTTTCATCGAAAGTTTTAGTTCTTGTTATGTTTACAACAACATTATCAGTATCTTTAAGATCAAAATTAATTTATATGATTAAATATAAATTTGCAAATGCTAAAAGGATAGCATTTTCCAATTGTTTTCCGGTTCTTCATAGACCCATACTATTTTCCAGTTCTTATTTTACCACTATTATAGCGGTGAAATTGAAGAAATTTCCAATTGTTTCCCAACCAAAAAATAAATAAAAAATACTACAATTAATTAGATTAAGATGTACCAAATTGGAACAACGAATATTACATAAAAAAAGCTTCAAGAACTTTCAAAATTCCTACTCTGAATTACCATCTCTTTAAAGGTACAAGAAGCATAAGAAAGAGGGTCGAGATTGAATTGAGTTTCAGATATTTTTTTATCTAACCAATCACAAACCAACTATACGAACAATAAAGATAAAAATACACAAGATATTTATATTGATTTATTGTTAACTAAGTTAGGTCAGTCCACTCGTCAGGGTGATTTCACCTTTTCACATGGTCTTAATTCAATAATCAATTAGATTACAAATTCAAAGATCAACTGTCAATGACTTATCGAGACTACAAACTAAACTTAATCACTCAAGGAAAAACTCAAAGACCAACTATCAAAATGACTTCTTAAGACTACAGATTAAACATAGTCTGTCAAAGAATTTACACAAAATTACAATACAAAAAGATATTTATTTACAAGAATGCTTCTTAACAAGGAGATACACAAAGTGAATTTCAAATTATACACTTAAGAAATATACAAATGAAAAACTCTAAGTATAGTGAGTGTTATTCTTCTCTTTGCTTTGTTGTATGTCACTTGTATCTATCTTTCACAATTCTTCTGTCCTCTTTAAATAGATGATAAATAGTACCGTTGGAGGATACAATTAGAAACTTCTTCAATTTCATAGTTGTAATAGTGATACGAGGTTGAGCTATGAAATATGGAGATCCGTTGGAAGCACATTCATTAATAATTTTAGCATATTTGTTATCTAAATCATTGGTTTTGTTTAAGAGATGATTTGAAGCTTGATTAGAGTTTAGAGTCTTGAAGACTAAACTTCAGAGTCTAGTGAACATAAACTTGAATTTATTAGAGTAAGTATGAATTGTCTTTTCAGAAGTGTTGATCAGATTATCCAGAGTTGACTATCAGTTAAGTATTTCTTTGAATTTTAACCTTGGTTCAGAATATGATGATATCTATAGTCCAAATTTTGATGATGTCTAGAGTCCAATGTTTGATGATATCCAGAGCTCTAAGTCTGGTGATATCCAAAGTCTAGAGTCTCTTTGTCTGGTGTCCATAGCATACTTTATCTACTAACTGATTTGTTCAGAGTCTGCTTTATCCAACATCTAACTTGTTCAGATTTTGCACACTTAATAAAACTATTATAATACAAAATTGATCTTTATACTTTTCTATCATCAAAACTAAATATTATAAGTATCTTTAAGATCAAAATCAATTTTTTATATGATTAAATATAATTTGTAAACACTAAAAGTATAAAAGATAAATAATAGATAATGCTTTAATTAAAAGGTAATTGTTAACAATGACGACATTACTTGCCATAATACCTGAAAACAAAAAGTGTGCAGAAGAAGCCAAGAGAAATATTGTAAAAGTGGTCAATGATTCATTGATTCAGATAACTTATACAAAAGGTTTTATATACAAGTGTAGATATATTTTAAACTGACTTACAAAACTAAATATGAATACACTATAAATACATTATGAATACAAGATAAATACATACACTTAAGCTAATAGCCCCCCAAGTGGGACTGTGGATACTACAAAGTTCTAACTTAGCCAAAACAGATGATAAAATTGGAGAATGAACCAGTTTGGTGAAAATGTTCACTAGTTGAGTTGTTGTGGATATTGAGAGCAAATGAATAAGTTGTGATTGAAGCTTTTCTTTGATTACATTATAATCAAGCTATATATGTTTTCTTCTTTCATGGAAGGTGGGATTTTTCGCCAAATAAATGGTCGATTTACTGTCACAAAACACAGATGCGGGTTTGGAAAATTGGATCTGCAAGTCTTTAAAAATATTGAAGCCATTGAAGCTCATAAGTAAGTGATGTCAATGTCCTATATTCAGCTTCTGTGGAAGACTTGGAAATTGTATTATGCTTCTTTGATTTCCAACATATAAGAGAGGAACCAACATGACACTGTTCGCAGTGGTTTCTGGCGAACAACCTCTGGTTAACCAATTCCTTCAGAAAACTGGGTTACTTGCAAGACCAACCAAACAAGTCCTGGGATACATGTGCATTGTTTCTGTCGAACTACTCTTAGAATTTGGTGATTGATTTGTGGTTTGATTTAGCAATATTGTCAAAGTGTTAAGAACTTTGATTGTTACAAGTAAAGTAAAGTAAACTTAAAATGAAATAAAATTGAAAGTTTTAAACAAAGATAAGAAGAAAGTGTCGAAGGCTGTAAACTTGCAGAAAAGTAAATAAAGTTTAAAAATAACATGAACTTTAAGAATGAACAAGTAATTTAAATAACTTTGAAATATAAATGGTGTTCAAACGTACATTGTTCCAAATACTAGACTCATTTTCTCTCACACTGGGTACTTAGAGTTTTTACAGGAATTTTGTATCAATTTTCACACACCTATTCTAAACACAAACTATCCTATTTATATACAAACAAAATAACTGCTTAGAACGGAAAAACTATAACTAAATGACAAGTGTCAGCCTGCATGCAATTCTCTTCTCTGAAACTTCCAAGTGTCCAAACTGCCAAAGGTTACAACCTTTTGAATTTGAATTCCCTTCCTTGGTGACGAAACCTTGTAACTCTTCAGACTGTCGAAGCCCTTTAAAGAAGAAACAAAACTCTTCAGTACTTGCCAAACACTTTCTTTTGTCAAACATTCTCTTCTGTCGAAATCGTTGAAAGAACATCTTCTGTCAAACACTTAGCTACAAATAACTTTCCAACTTTATTCTGCCAGAACACTATTTGTATTTCTGTCGAAATAATGGAGTTTTGAACCTTGTCAGCAATTCTTGAATCTTCTTCCTTTGATTGTCCTTCGACAAAGGTGACCTCAAGCCCTTAATTTCAGTCTTGTCGAAATTATGGGTTTACAAATTTCCCCCCAGCAAAGATGTTTTCGACTATCCTTGGAGAAATATCTTTTGCTGTCGAAGTGACCTTTGACTTCCTGTCAGTTGCATTTATTGTAAAGTGATTTTGTTGAGTCCCAAGAAAACATCATGATTTCCACTTTATGAAAACGTCATGTCTAGCCCACGTTTTTACACAATCTCCCATACCCCTATATTGTAGGTAAATCATGGCCTCCTACCAACTGCCACTTTCTAACTTCCACCAATGGACCAGAAACGCACGTCTCCACTTCCCAACTGAAAATCTTTTCATTTTCCTCTTTCTTTATTAGTCATTTATTTCATCCTCTATAAATACCACTTTCAACAGCATTTCATACTTTTCACCTTCTCAACTCTTCTCTTACCCAAGCGTAAAAACTCCATTTCCAAACCTTTCAAAGCTTCTGTTCTTTCAACCTCTTCATCAAATCAATGGCTCCTCCAAAGACTACCACTGGCCGCAGTGCAAAGAAGACAAAGAAGACCATGGATCTTCCTCCTGCTCACGTATTATCTGGGCCTACACAAACACAGCACCAACAGTACTTTCCAGAACCCCCAAATGAAAGGGAAACGGCAAGCATTTACAAGTCACATGTAATGATTCCCATTTCTGTTTCTGGAGTTCATCATGCTATGTTAGGTCCTATTTTTGATCCCACTGTGGACCCTAACCGTTTGAAAGAATTTTATCCCTGTTATTCTGCTTCTAAACCCATAGCTGCTAACAAAAACCCTAAACCTGTCGAAACCTCAACAAAAGAACCTGAAGTCCTTATGGCTTCGACAGAAATAGATCTGTCTTATCTAAATCAAAATAGGATTTTTAGGAGTCCCCCTTTGACGAAAGATCCCTCTGACTACCTAGCATGGCTTACTAGGATCGAAAAAAACCAAAGAGAAATTTTGGAAGAAAACTGGTATTTATGACTTAATCCAATTGTCGAAAGAGGGTCCCCGTTATTGCCAAAACATGCTGTTAGCCTCCTTGTATTTTTGGGATAGTACTTACAATACTTTCCACTTACCCTGTGGAATGGTGACTCCCACCCTATTCGACATAGCAGCCATAACTGGCCTTAGTCCTTTAGGGGAAATCTTTAACCCTGAACACTTGAACAAGGATCCCATAGGCTTCGACACAAAGCATGCTGGGTATTCTGTTTTCATAGCCCATCACCAAGGTGAAAACAATGAAGAAGTCTCTGATAGAGAGCACATTGCCTTCCTCTCCCTGTGGTTAGCCAAATTTGTCTTCTGTACTAGATCTCTCCAGGTAGCCAGAAGTTACATCATTATGGCTAATCAACTTCATAATGGAGTTGCATTCTGCCTGAGTGAACTTCTTTTGGCAAACCTCTATGAATCCTTAAGTGAGAGTGTAAGCAACCTCAAAACCCTTAAGGACAAAGGTAACATTAGTCTCACAGGCCCTTTTTGGCTCCTACAATTATGGCTGAATGCCACTTTCGAAAACTTCATCCCCCTCAAAATGCCAGTTGTCGAAGACGCAGTAAAAGAAAGGCGTGTCGAATGGCCTAGGCTGGTTCAACTGACCCCTACAGATGATAATACAAGCCTTCAACAAGCATTCACTGGCTACATCATGATGTTCGCCAAACGCTACAAATTTTCTCCTTCAATGGCACCATTCGCCAACAGACAAGTAGGTCCAAGATGGTTTACCAGAAGACTCCCAGTGGAGAACCAGAAAGATGAAGACTCCTATATCTCCATTTGGGAAGCTTTCCTCATGCCCAGACACTTTTTCTCCCATCATAGTATTAACAACACAAAGGTATCCCTCATTGTGTACCAACCCAATTTGGTAGCTAGGCAGTTTGGATTAATTCAGACGAAGACGAAGCCTATCTACCATAAGAAAGGTGCTATCATTTTCTACAACTCATTTCACCACTTCGACAAAAGTTTAGAGCTGTACAACAAGTTTTTCGATCCAACTTTGGAGGTCTATCCCACCATTTTTCTACCAAACTTCCTCTGTACTGAAGAATTCGACGTCTGGTGGAAGGAATATTACATCAACAGATTTTTCGACGTAGCAACCTTCACTACTCTTCTGACAAATGCTTTTACCTTTGTGCAGGACAAGAAGAAAAAAGGTACAGATCAGCATATCAAAGAAGTTCAAAAGTTTCAAAAATATTTTGAAACCATTTACAGGCCTGATGATCTTCGTCGAACCATAGCTGAAGCAGCAGTATCTTTAAAATACAAACTCACAGAGAAATTAAATAAGTTGTGGTTTCCTTCATCTCTTCCACCACATGCACATTATGACTTTGCATTCACAACTTTTCCTCCAAAATTCCCTCCACTCCCTTCTGCAGAATTTGGGGTGGCCTTGTGTCCTCCATTTCCAGATTGGTTTGTGTGTGGATCTGATTTAAAACTGCTCCGTGAAAGAAACAAAAAACCTGCCGAACGCGTGGTTGCGACGAAGTATCATCTGCACAACTTCACTGGGCACCTTCATATTGGGATAGAACATGTTACTGTAGACGAACCCATTCTTGAAGGTGTCGAAGAAATTACATTCTTCTTTTTGCTTCTAACTCCTTTTATTATTATATCAATGTTCATGCAACTTTTCTTTTTCAGCTGTTAGAATTGTCAGGAAAACTGCTGGCGAAGGAACCTCTTCTAAAACAGTCGAAAAATCTCCTACAACTGTCAAGAAGGTTTCGACAAAAACAGAGCATCCCTCCTTATTTATGTACTTCATATTTTCTTATACTGAACACTTCTCCTTTTTTTTGTAGGTAACTCGTACCCCAGCAAAGAAAAGGAAACCAGAAGAAAAGGAAGAAAGCGTCGAAGAGTCTGAGGACGAATCCCCTGAACCCCAACCTTTGAAAAGAAACAAAAGTCTAAGAATTAAAACAGTAGCCTCTCAAAGATCTATAGTCCAAAGACGAACTCCACCTGCCAGTCTAGTCAACAAAATTCCCACAAGGAGTGAAAGAAGTGGAGACTCAAGTGCACATACTGAAATCCCTCAGGTAATCACTTCGACAAACAATATCTTTAGTCTTAACTGCACGTATCTTGATCTTATGACTTTCTTTAATATTTTCTGAAGGTTGTCATTGATGTCGAAGAGACTTCTACAATCCAAGAAGAGCATGCCCCTTCTAATTCTGAGAGGACTCTGGCTGAAAGACTCCAAGATGATGCCACTCCAGATGCAGGTGTCCATGGACCTCAAACCTTGGATGAATTTGACCTCAGTGATTCTGAATCTTCTGGCAACAACTCTCCTCTTCGACCAGACTTCACTGCAGAAAAAATAGTTCCAGATCAAGATGCACCACTTCCACCACCAGCTGCTATACCAGAAACTGACGAAGATGCCATAGCTCAGGATGCACAAACTCCAGATCCAACTGACACCAACATAGCTGACAAAGAAAATGTCGAAGAGGAGGTCACTCTGTCGAATCAACCAGGAGTCAACTTGAGCATTGGAGGCACTTCTCAATACAATCCTTCTCCAACAAAAGTTCCTGCTGAAACTTCTGTGGGTACTAATTCGACAAGCTTGTCACACGAAGAGATTGAGAGCTTGAAAGTTAGAAAACCCTTTGAATATTTAAAAGCCTTGCTCGACACCAGGTATAACTTCCAAGACTCCTCTCCCAGTGGTTCGACAGCTTCAGGGGCCACTTCTGACCTTCAACCAATCAATGTCATTATGGATGAGATCAAGACAAGAATCCTTGGAGTTGACCTGTTTGAAGTCTTGGCTGAGAATGCTTCTGCCCAATATGATCTGAAGAAGCTCCTTAAAAGTGCCAATTTGTTGGAGGCTTCGACTGAGGAAAGCCGTTTGGTGATGGATTTAATATCCTTAATTGATTCTGTTAGTGCTGATCTGGTTCGACAAAAAGAATTCTCCCAAAAAATCACAGCCAAGTCTGAAGAGCAAGTTTCAGAATGGAACACAGTGGCTTCTTCGACAGAAAAGATTTCAGAGCTGAATAAACTTTCTGACGAATACACTAAGGCTGCTGCTGAGTGTGAAAGCAATATTCAAGCTTACCAGGCCCAGATTGCTGATCTTCAAAGGAAAATCCTTCAAGAAAAAGAACGCCAGGCCTCTCTCCAACAACCAAATCAAGAAGCAATAGACAGTGAACTCCAGAAGGGGCTACAACATGCAGAAACAGCCCAGCAACTTCACAGGGAGATTGAAGAAATGACTGTCAGCAAGAGTCTCTGCGAGCGTCGAATCCAACTTCAAAAGAAAAAATTCGACGAACTCAAAGCTACCTTCCTTCGACAGTAGTTTTGTAATAGGACTTAGGAATTTTATTTGTTTAAGGATATCTTCTTTTAGCACTTTTATATGTAATGCTATTTCACGCCATTTGTTTGGCGAAGACAAGTTTCGTTTGCAATTTTAATTTGTTCCTATTTTTATTTCCTGCAATGTTGGTTTATACTTCTTTAAGTACTTCCCATTTATTTTCAGCACTCTTCTGTCTTTTTCTATTTCTTCGACTTCGTACGCACCATTGGAAAAAACTCTTAGAATTTTGAAAGGTCCTTCCCATTTAGGGGACCATTTTCCCATCACTCTGTCTTTCTTCTCCATGGGCAAGATCACTTTCCAAACTAAATCTTTTACTAAAAAGGCTTTGAATTTTACTTTTTTGTTATAAAACTTTTCAACTCTCTCTTTCTGCCTTCTTATTAATTCTAAAGCACGCAACCTTTCTTCGTCTAAATCAACCAATTCATCCATCATCATACTCCAATAGATTTCAGATGGAATCTCATGATGTCTTTGAATTCGTATTGACTGTAAACAGATTTCGACAGGCAATACTGCATCATGTCCATAGGTTAATTTAAATGGGGTGGAATTAGTTGCTTCCTTAGGAGATGTTCGACAAGCCCAAAGGATTTGATCCAGGGTCTTATGCCAATTTCTTGGTTTTTTACCCACATGTTTCTTTATCAGGTTTATTACTACTTTGTTGGCTGCTTCAACCTGACCATTTGCTTGGGCATAATAGGGTGTCGAAGTCAACAACTTAAAACCTGTCTCCCTTGCAAATGCCTGCATATTTCTACCAGTAAACACAGATCCTTGATCAGTGGTTATAGTCTCTGGTATTCCAAACCTATACATTATGTGTTTCTGGATGAAGTCTATGACTGCTTCCTGATCTACATTCGTCAAAGGTATGGCTTCAATCCATTTAGTGAAATAGTCTACTCCTACTAAAATGTACTTCTGCCCTTTTGAAGAGGCTGGTCGAATTTCACCAATCAAATCTAAAGCCCAACCTCTGAATGGCCAAGGCTTTATAATGGAATGTAACTCATTTGCTGGCACATGAGGTATGCCTGCATGAATTTGACATTCCTGACAACCCTTTGCAAATTCGACACAGTCTTTCAACATGGTTGGCCAATACATTCCTTGTCGAAATAATAGCCATTTCATCTTATGTCCTGCTTGGTGAGCACCACATGCACCACTGTGTACATTCGACAAAGCTATATAAGCTTCAGTCTCTCCTAGGCATTTTAGTAGAACTCCTTCTGCAGTCTTTTTAAACAATTCATTTCCAAAGAGTACATAACTTATAGCTCTGTACTTTATCTTTCTTTCGACTGTCTGATTTGGATTTTGTAAATAATCTTTGATGGGTTTTCTCCAATCTCCAACTTCTAGATCACCTACATTGAAAATCTCAAAGTTTTCTTTATCACCATATCCCAATCTCATTGTCTCCAAATCAGATGGGGACAATTTGGTGGATAAGACTTTGCCTCTCACTTCGACAACCTTCATCAGATTTTCCTTCGACACTTTATACCCTGAAGCCAACTGAGCCAAGTCATTTGCTTCTTGATTTTCTAATCTGGGAATGTGTCTAAAGACTACACTGTCGAATCTTTTGAGGAGTCTGTTGGCTATCACAAAGTACATGATCAAATTTTCTTTGACACATTTATACTCTTTCGTCAATTGTTTTATCACCAACTCAGAGTCACCCATTATTTCGACCTCTGTTGCCCCCAGTTCCAACAAAATTTCAAGTCCAGCAATTAAAGCTTCATATTCTGCCTCATTATTTGAACAGGATCCTTCTATTTTATACTTGAACTTTGTTGGAATTTTATTGGGAGAAATAATTAATACCCCAACACCTGTTCCATTTTTATGACTGGAACCATCAAAATATAACCTCCAAGGCTCTTTTTCGACATAATTTGTCTCATCTCCAAGTATGGAGTGGTCAGCTATGAAGTCAGTAACTAATTGCCTTTTAACAGCTTTTAGAGGCATATATTTTAAAGAATACTCAGTCAAGGCTAAAGCCCATTTTCCAATTTGACTATGCAAAATAGACTTAGACAACATATGTTTTATTACGTCGAAATGAGAGGATATATGTACATCAATGGGTTTTATATAATGCTTCAATTTTGTACAAGAGAAATATACACATAAACATAATTTCTCTATCATACTATATCTAGTTTCAGCATCATTTAAGACTCTGCTGAGATAATAAATGGCTCTTTCGACGCCATGTTCATCTTCTTGACAAAGCATACTTCCTAATGTTTTGTCAGATGCTGATATGTAAAGCCTCATGCTCCTTTTTCGACAAGGAGATATTAAGACTGGAGGATTTGCCAGATACTCCTTGATCTTGTCGAAGGCGTCTTGCTGTTCTTGCCCCCAAGTGAAACTCTCCTTCTTCAGTCGAAGCAGAGGTGAGAAGGCCTGAGTTTTTCCACTAAGGTTGGAGATGAATCTTCTGAGAAAGTTGATTTTCCCTAGTAAAGACTGCAATTCCTTCTTTGTCGATGGCGCTTTTGCTTCCATTATTGCTTTAGCTTTGTTCTCATTAATTTCAATCCCTTTCTTGTGGACCACAAAGCCTAAGAAATCTCCTGCCTGCACACCAAAAGCACATTTAAGAGGATTCATTTTCAAACCAAACCTCCTCATCCTTTCAAAGGACTGTCGAAGATGGTTAATATGGTCCAAGCCTGAAGCAGATTTAATCACAATGTCATCTATATAAATTTGCATAAATGTTTCGATGAAATCATGAAAAATAGAATTCATAGCCCTTTGGTAAGTAGCTCCAGCATTTTTTAAGCCAAAGGGCATGACTACCCATTCATATGTCCCTATTGCTCCTGGACAACGAAAAGCTGTTTTTGGAACGTCTTCTTCAGCAATGAAAATCTGGTTGTAACCAGAATAGCCATCAAGCATACTTAAATACTCATGGCCTGCTGCCGAATCTACTAGCATCTCTGCTACTGGCATAGGATACTCATCCTTAGGGGTGGCTGAGTTTAGATCTCTAAAATCAATACACACCCTTAATGTGCCATTTTTCTTAATCACAGGAACAATATTAGCAATCCATTCGACATACCTTGTTGTACGGATGAATTTGCATTTTAGAAGCCTTTCGACTTCTTCTTTGATTTTCGACAGAATCTCAGGTGCAAAGCGTCTGGGGGTCTGCTTTATTGGCTTCTTCCCTTCCAGTATTGGCAACTTCAATTCCACCAAACTTCTGTCTAAACCAGGCATTTCGTCATAATCCCAGGCGAAGCAGTCTTTAAACTCATTCAGCAGTTGGATTATTTCGACTCTGAGTTGAGGATTCAACTTGGCACTGATGTAAGTTGGCCTCTTTTCTGCCCCCAGACCCAGATTAATCTCCTCTAGAGGATCCTGTGCCACCATTTTCATATTGGCTGAGGTTGGATCCTTTTCGAACCCCAAAGGTTCGTCATCATAAATGGCATCAAGTCTTTGATTCTGCCATTCACCATTTGAGTCTTCTTCAAAACTCTGATTTGCATGTTGCTCCTCAATATTTTCTTGAGGATGTTATCCTTCGACAACCTGAGTGCTGGCTTCGACAGCCATATTTCTAACTTCAGCCTCAAGGGCCGTTCTGAGTTGTTTTTCGACTATATAAGCCGAAATCCTTTCCATTGCTGAAACTTCAGTCATTTTCACTGAATTCACTCCCCCATCCAGTTGGGTTGACATGGGAAGTTCCCCAAGTGTAATTTGTCTCCCCAATTATTTCTTTATCCCACTGGAAACCATGCGTAGGATGGAGGTACATGGAACAGTAAGCATTGTCGGAAGCTGTTAGGTCGAAAGCAGCAGGATTGCATGGTGCTATGTGGGCTAGGTTTTTGTCGAAGTTACGACCAGTGACATTGTTCACATCAGCTATGAAGTAACTCTGATCTGCTTCTATGTTTTCGACAATCCCATCTGGCCTCCAGATTTCTATCCTTTGATGCATGGAGGATGGTACAGCCCCAATCCCATGGATCCATTCTCTTCCCAACAGTAAGTTGTAATTTGCCTTTGATGCTATCACCACAAACATGGTAGGCCTGGTGATGGATCCTACAGTCAAGTTTAGTTGTATTACTCCCAGTGTTGTTCCTACTTTACCTTCATAGTTGGACAACACCATATTGTGAGGCTTAGTGTCGGAGTCATCTTTTCCAATCCTCTTTATCATGTAATGAGGAATTAAATTTACAGCTGCTCCACCATCTATCAGAATTTTGTTGACACCCACACCTTCTAACTTTCCTTTTATGAAGAGAGGCTTTAAGTGAGCCTTCATTGCATCATCTGGCTTTTCGAAGAAAGCATTTTGCTCTTCGACACAACCATTGTTCATTATGTAGTAGCATACAGGCTTCAAGCCTATGCTGTCATCTGCCATGTCATCCTCTTCATCTTCGACTTCCATTATCCTGTCATAGTCTCTGGGCAGCACAGAAACCACATTGCAAGTTACGTCGAAAGAGGCATCTGATTCTGAACTAAATTCATCTGTGACCTCTTCGTCTACTGGCATTCTGTTGTTTGTTTTCTGCATTTCTGTGGTGTCACTAGATCCATTCTTCTGAGGGGTTTCTTTTTCTGCCAGAGGTATCCCCTTGTTTGTGATCTGCACACATTTGCTTGATTCAGCCTCCTTTTGCCCAACCTTTTTGTGTTCCACAGTTTCCTTTCCAATTTTCTTCTACCTTTGGAATCTTCTCCATTGGGATCTGGACATAGGATTCTTCCCTTTGTAGTTTTCAGAGACGTATTTTGGCTTTACCTCCTTTTTAACTTCCAATGAGGGACCCCTGTTCACTTCAAAACTCTTCCATCTCTTCTGACCTTGGGCATCCCTTATAGGTTGAACCCATTTGTCATCATTGGGTCTGTTGGATGGTTTGTAGGTGTTGAAACGTCTTTCTCCCACCCCTTGACTGCGATACTTCCCCCTTCTTGGGTCAAATCTTTCATTTCTGGTTGGTGGGATTGTTCCCCAATTTCTTTTCCTCTGGGTCTTTTCTGCTGCTTCTAAGTCATCAGTTGCTTTCTTGTCGAATACAGCACTGCATCTTGGGCAAAGCATGACTTCTTCATTTTTCCTTTGACACCTCTGGATGAATTCGACAAGACTCTCGTTCTCTTCTGGGTAAACCAGCTTCTGATGCTTTTCTTGATGTTTCTTTCCCTTGTTGGTGTCTGGTCCTCCCTTTTGAGTGATTTCCACCATATGAATCCCCGCACTCTGTTCAGTTGTAATTTTCAATCTGTTCATTTTTTCGACTAGCATGATTTCCTCTGGGATGTCCTCCTTTGACTGACTCACATTGCCTTTTGGGTGTAAGCCCTTATAGATGTATTTGCAGCAATGTGCAACCCTTTCGACAGGATGTTCTTCAGTTCTGGTGGTACCACTGTTTATTGGTTCGACAGTGAGGGAATTGTCATCAGCCCCTGCTGTTTTGATCTCCTCTTGGTCAGGGCCTTCAGTGGCCACTTTTTGGACAGTGAGGGTTTTGCTATCCTCCTCTTCGTCATCCTTTTTGAAAGAATCTCCCCATCCTGTGGGTTTGATTTTGTTGATATCTGTTTTGGAACTTGGTGGTGCTGAATATTTCACCATGAAGTCGAACTTCCCATTTGACTCTCCCAAAGTGTCCCAGATCACCCCTTGCTCAGCATCTCTTTCATAGTTTTTCTTGTCGAAGCTTCCTCCCACTTTGACTGTATTTCTTCCGTCGAAACCTTCAGTAGTTTCAATGGAATTCTCATTGTTGAAGTCTTCAGAAACTTTGACTTCTTTTTCCTCAGCTTGGTCAGTAGAATTATCACCTTCTTCCACCACATTGACATGGGTGTCGAAACCCTCAGCAGCTTCTATCATGGTGAAGTTGGTGTCGAAGCTTTCAGTAACTTCTACCATTTCAAAATTTTCTTCTGCCATGATCTCCATTTCGACCACGTTTACCATTTCTGGTTCAGCATAATTGGCCTCCACAACCTGCATGGGATTGAAGTCAATCTTCATCTGCTGCTTGCCTTTGTCTCCAAACTTCAACCTTCCATTTTGGATTGCATTCTGGACAAGATCCCTGAAAAGGTAACATTGAGAAGTTTTATGACCCAAGAAATTATGGTATTTACAAAAACCTCTCTTTTTCTGTTGGTCTACAGGAGGCTCTTTAGTGCCTGCTGGTTTTATTAACTGACCATCTTTGACTAATAAATCAAATATCTCATCACACTTGGTGATGTCGAATGTATAGGTTGTTTTAGGGAACCTGTCATTCTTTTCCACTTCGACTGGATTTTTTCCATTCGACGGGGCTAAAACTTTACAAGAATATGGAGGGCCTTGTTTTAATTATGCAAGATCAATTTCTTGCTGGTCGAAAATGACTGGTTCGTTTTCGTCATAATCATCTTCTTGAACTATTCCTACATAGGCCACTCTTTCCTTCTTGTTTTTGTTTGATCTAAATTTTTCATTTTTTAGTCTTTCTATTTGCCTCACTCTGTCTGCCAGTTGTGCCATGTCTCTCAAGTACTGGGTATCCAGTTTTTTCCTTATGGAATAATCTAGACCCTCTGCAGCCATTTCGACTAGTTCTTGTTCCGGCACTTGCGTAAAGCATCTGGCTTTTAATAATCTAAACCTATTCAAATAGTCATCTATAGGTTCAGAAAATTTTCTTTTGACACTTGCCAACTCTTTCAAACTTATCTTGGTTTGTCCCATATAAAATTGTTCATGGAACAATCTCTCTAATTGGGTCCAAGTAAAAATTGAAGTTGCAGGGAGTGATGTAAACCAAGTGAAAGCATTTTTTGTCAAAGAACTTGGGAAATATTTCATCCTTAAGTTCTCATTATTAGCAATCTCTCCTGCCTCTATCAAATAACGTGCCACGTGTTCTATGGTGGACTCACTAGTATCCCCTGAGAATTTTGTGAATTTGGGGACTTTCCACCTTGGTGGTAACTCTTGTTGTAAGACAAATTCAGACAAGGGGGAAGTATAACTAGGCCTTTGTAATCCTACGTTCACTCCATTTTGTGCCATTATTCTCTCCACCATGGTGGCAATATTATTTTCGACAGGCATGTTATTGTAACGCATTCTCTGCTGTAAGACTTCGTCAACATTTTGGTTTCTCTGGACTATTATCCTTCTTGGTTCCTGTCGAATAGGCTCTTCTACATTAGGCTGTTCAACTACCACCTCTTGGCCCCTGGGATTTTCATGAGGGTTCCCCAATGGCCTTTGGTTTATAGTAAGTTCCTCTTCGACAACCCTATTGGCAGGATTCTGATTTAATTGCATTCTTTGCTGTGCTTGCGGGACTCCAAAAAAGTCAGCAATGCGTGCCATTTGTTCTGCCAATATTTGGTTTGTTTGGGTAGTGTTTTGTATTAAGGGATTGAACACTTCTCCCATTTGTTGTGTCAAAGCCTGCACCATATCATGATTGCTTTCATCCATCTGTTGACGAATTACTTGTGCAGAATGGTTTGTCATAGCGGGCATATGGAAACCTGGTGGAATTTGATTCATTCTATTTCCATTTCCACCATATCGTGATCCCTGCAATGGTGATGATACTTGAACCATAGCATCAGAGAATAATGGTGACGAATTATGTAGACTTGCCATCATTGAAGTTGGCATTCCATACGGTTGTTCCCTCCCAGTCAAAGGCTGAGAATAATTCAGATATGGCCTGAATGTATTTCCTCCAGGGGGAGGGGTTCCAAGGGGTCTGGCTTGTCCCATGGTGGAAGAACTAGGCACATTTTGGGATCCTGAACCCGTTGGTATGGAATCTCCCAAAGGAGGCCTAATTTGTTCTAAAATAGAGCCAGACACTGGTATTGTTCCTGACGAAGGGATAGGGTTGGAAACTGGTATTGTTTCGTCAGGAATGTTTGAAGTATTTGGCAAGTTAGCCATGTTTCTTCTTCTTGTTCTCTTTGGTCTCTCTACGTCGGTTACGGCTAGTTTACCGCTTCTAAGAATCATACAACGTAGCAAGGAACAATTTGTCTAAGAAGTTCTTTATTAGATAATTGTCTAATGCACTGGTCCCACTGGGCGTGCCAATTTGTTCGCAGTGGTTTCTGGCGAACAACCTCTGGTTAACCAATTCCTTCAGAAAACTGGGTTACTTGCAGGACCAACCAAACAAGTCCTGGGATACATGTGCATTGTTTCTGTCGAACTACTCTTAGAATTTGGTGATTGATTTGTGGTTTGATTTAGCAATATTGTCAAAGTGTTAAGAACTTTGATTGTTACAAGTAAAGTAAAGTAAACTTAAAATGAAATAAAATTGAAAGTTTTAAACAAAGATAAGAAGAAAGTGTCGAAGGCTGTAAACTTGCAGAAAAGTAAATAAAGTTTAAAAATAACATGAACTTTAAGAATGAACAAGTAATTTAAATAACTTTGAAATATAAATGGTGTTCAAACGTACATTGTTCCAAATACTAGACTCATTTTCTCTCACACTGGGTACTTAGAGTTTTTACAGGAATTTTGTATCAATTTTCACACACCTATTCTAAACACAAACTATCCTATTTATATACAAACAAAATAACTGCTTAGAACGGAAAAACTATAACTAAATGACAAGTGTCAGCCTGCATGCAATTCTCTTCTCTGAAACTTCCAAGTGTCCAAACTGCCAAAGGTTACAACCTTTTGAATTTGAATTCCCTTCCTTGGTGACGAAACCTTGTAACTCTTCAGACTGTCGAAGCCCTTTAAAGAAGAAACAAAACTCTTCAGTACTTGCCAAACACTTTCTTTTGTCAAACATCCTCTTCTGTCGAAATCGTTGAAAGAACATCTTCTGTCAAACACTTAGCTACAAATAACTTTCCAACTTTATTATGCCAGAACACTATTTGTATTTCTGTCGAAATAATGGAGTTTTGAACCTTGTCAGCAATTCTTGAATCCTCTTCCTTTGATTGTCCTTCGACAAAGGTGACCTCAAGCCTTTAATTTCAGTCTTGTCGAAATTATGGGTTTACAGACACAAAAGTCAGTGATGGATTTACAAGTTTCACAACATTGAGCCCCAAAAGAGTCAGCAAATCCACATAGTTTGGCAGCACTAGAAGAATAAAAAAGAATACCTTTAGCAGGACAACCCTTCAAAGGATATGTCAGGTATGGAATTGGTTAAATAAATAAGTTGACCAATTATTCTTCTCTACATGGAAGGTTCACCTAATAGTTCACCATTTGTGGTAGATAGTTTGAGGTTTGGCTCAATATGGACATAAGATGGCTTTATTAGAATAATATTTGTTATGATCATCATCCACTTTAGTTTTGATGGTAAAAATTGTATTTATAAGAACAATGGTATTATTTAATGTGTGTTTAAGTGTGTAGGTAAATATGTACATACAAAACCTGATGGATTGACACACTTTAGTATGGCTGAGTTATTTACTTCTGAAGAAACAAAATCTGGTGGACACTTGTTAAGCATGGTCTAGTAGAGAATCTGATGTTGAAGTTTTCAGCATCAGAAGAAGCAATATGTTGTCTTCCAACTTAATAGTTGTCCCTAGCTCCTAATAACATGCAGAACCTATAACAATGTTTTATACGAAACATATTGAAGAACGTACTGCTTTGTCACTTCAACTAGAGTAAGCCTGTAGCTATATTTCACAAGGCTTAAGGAGAATTAACATACTTTACGTCAATTACTCTCAACGGCTCCAAAAGTACATGACACTTTTGAAGACACACTGGTTAATGAATTTATTCATTGGGTAATGTTTATCAATGTATAATTTCTCAACGTCTCTTGTACTTGATAGATATCAAGACAACAACAGAAGATATCTTCTCAAAAAACGTCTAGTTTTATATGACTTGATATAAATAGAAGAAACTTCATTAAAATTAGGTGTGTAGATTATAAGAAGCAGAAATGATAGAGTTGTTCAATGTCTCTATCTATATGAAGAAAATCTACATGGTCAACAATAAACAATAGTTTGTGCTATACAAATTCTTTTGTTAGATATTGTATATTGTAAGTTGACTTATGATTTTCCTAAATAATATATATATATATATATATATATATATATATATATATATATATATATATATATATATATATATATTATGGGAATCATAAGCAACGTAAAACTCTTGTCAAGATTTATCTCCATGTACCTTTGATTTAGAATCATGTACACCTTATATTCTTTTTTGTTGAGATTGTTGTTCAATAATTAAGATAAAAAGTCTCATACTATATGGTTGAGCACTGGATCTATCATTGAAGAGAACAATCAAAAGAAATCTCGATCAGAAGCTGATTAAGAATAAAAAAGTCATGGACAAAAAGTCTAAGCAAGTGAAGTCATAAACATGTGCTCTATGCAATGTTTAAGTATTAGACATGAGCTCTAAGCATGGCTTAAGTCTTGGACGTGTGGTCTGAGCTAGTTAAGTCATATACATGTTCTCTATGTAAAGGTGAAAGTCTTAGGCATATGCTCTAAGTAAGGAAGTCTCGATCAGGAGCTGGTTGAGCAAGTTAAGTCATAGACATGGGCTTTATGCAAAGGTGAAAGTCTTAGACATGTTCTATATGAATGAAGTCTCGATCAGGAGTTGATTGAGAAGGTTAAGTGATAAACATGTTCAAATACAAAGATAAGTAATAGACATGTGGTCTAAGTAAGTGTTAAGTCTTGGGCATGTGGTCTAAACAAGAGTAAAGTCTTAGACACAAGCTCTAAGCAAGGTACAAGCAATCAGGAAGATGGTTGCATTGAAGAATCTTAGACTTTGTAGTCTGAGTTGTTAAAAGTATTATATTTTCATTTCGATTGTGTCAGTGAGATCATGTTGCATATTATAAGTAGTACATTCAAATGTATGTGGCTCGTTTGAGGATCATACTATTGGTGTAAACATGTACTTTGTCTCATTTTTCGATGATTACAGTCGAAATCTTTGGATCTATGTGATCAGGCGCAAAAATAGAGTATTTTCAATCTTTACGAGATTCAAAATGCTTGTCGAAAATTAGAGTGAAAAAAAGATCAAGGTTTTGAAAATAGATGGAGGTGGCGAATACTTATCCAATATATTTAAAGTCTTTTGTGCAGAACATAGTATTGATCATGATGTAACTGCTCCTTACACGCCTCAACATAATGGAATAGCTGAAAGAAGAAACATACCATATTAGATATGGCAAGATGCATGTTAAAACAAAAGAAATTTCCAAAAACTTTATGGATGAAGGAGTTACTAATACTGTATATGATCTGAATAGGTGCCTTACCAAGAAACTAAAGAACAAGGTTCTTGAAGAACTATGGAGTGGCAAACGTGTAACACCCAAATTAGCCCACATAAATAATAATAAAATCAGAGTAAAATTTTCAACAAAATATTTGAGTGTCACAATTCAACTCCAAAACCAACTAGGCACAATGATACGTTTCCAAAATAAATCATTCAACATGCATCAGAAAATAGTCTAAAAGAAACATCTTTCATAATTTGATTACAAAAAAATGTTTTTCCAAAAGAAATAAACAAAACAACATCGTCCCGACACCCAAAGCGACGTATCAGAGCCAACATCCTAATGACATGAAGTACACCGGCTTCACTGACCACCAGTCGACTTATCCTGTTCACCTGCACGTTACCAACATAGGGGCAACATTCAAACAGAAGGGGTGAGATACTTACATCTCAAAAGACAATTATAATGAGAATTAGCAAGTATCAGAAATAAAACACCACTTATCAACAAACACTAAAAACCCCGTCTTATCCACAACAACAACATACATATCAACAACATCATATACAACAACAACAATCATGCAATTAGACCCTACTTGACTTTATGCATGCAATACCATATTCGATCTCTATTTCAAGATCCAGTTCCCGTCGGAACTCTCGGCCCCTCTTTCATGGTCCAGTATGACCCCTATTTCATGATCACACCCATTGACCCCTATTTCATGGTCCAATATGATACCTATTTCATGATCACACCCTTGTACAATCCCTATTTCATAAGCGCACCATCCACTATGATTGTACACAATCACACCATCAACAACTATGCACATGTCATGCACCATCAATGACAATATGCAACAACAACAATAAACATGCAACAACTCATCACAACAACAATTCCATGCATTAGCAGCATCATCAACATACAACTACAATGATTTCATGCATTATCATCATCAATAACATTAAACTACAACGATTTAATTATACAACATTGTTAATTCTATTATTTTATGATTGGCATTATGTTTGGTAAAACTAATATGGCTGGAAAATGTTGAATAAGAAGTTCCATATGTTAAATTAACATGGTATAGATTATGGAAGAACATGTCAAATATGATGTCCTGACATGGTGGCACAGATAAATGTGGTTATAATAATTGGCAGATACTGAAGAAGATGTTGAAACATCTGCAAATGTCATGACAGAATTACTGTCATATGTTATAGACAGATGTCAAAGAAGATGTTGAAACATCTGCAAATGTCATGACAGAATTACTATCATATGTTACAGACAGATGTCAAAGAAGATGTTGAAACATCTGCAAATGTCATGACAGAATTACTGCCATATGTTACAGACAGATGTCAAAGAAAATGTTGAAACATCTGCAACTGTCATGACAACATTATTGTCATATGTTACAGACAGATGTCAAAGAAAATGTTGAAACATCTGCAACTGTCATGACAATATTACTGTCATGTGTTACAGATAGATATCAAACAAGAAGTGTTAAACTTAGTTCAGGATGTCACACCAGATGTTGTGACATTGTCAAACAGAGTAACAGTTAATGAACTTAAGTCAAGATATCAGGATGTCACACCAGATGTTGTGACATTGTCAAACAGAGTAACACTTAAGTCAAGACATCAGGATGTCACACCAGATGTTGGGACATCGTAAACCTGCTACCAGACTTAAATGATGTGCAACAGAACTGAGTAAATTCAGGGGAATTTATCTGGAATTAATTGGAAAGAGATAAGCAATACAAGGGGAATCTTTAGGGAGATTAGTTATCTGAATTCAGTATAACTGAATAACTAACTCACCTTGAATCAAGGAGGTAACAAACTAACTAACCCTAATTCAAGGTGATGACAGTGGGATTTATCAGATCTGAATTATGCAGAATAGTCTACAAAATATTCTGATATCATAGGTGGAATTATTTTTTAAAGATGCAGAATATTCTGGAGATATTATGCAATCATATGTGGCGCTGATTTAAAGGGTGCTGATTTAGAAGATCTTAAAGACTCAATTTAAATTGAAGACAAATATTGAAAAATATAGAGTTTCTATATTTAGAGATATTTTAGGAGCTTTTAGATTTGAAGATCTTTTGGTATATTTGTAGTAGATTTTTTCTGCATATTTGTAGCAGCTATTGTTGTGATTGTTTAGGCCCAAATCTAGTAGGGAATAGGTTATAAAAGAAACCCTGTAACCTAGTTTAGAATTAACCCAATTAACCGAAAATGTAAACATTATTAGGGTTGTGTTCTTGAGGCAGCCGTGCGTAACAAGGAACCATATTGTGTCTGTTTCACCTGTGATTCTCGAAGCTTGTAAGAAAGAGAAGTATCGTACTTAATTGAAGCTGCTAAGCAAGGTTAAGTTGTTGTCATGGAAGCATGGATTCTATTTGTGAATTGTTGTATAGGTATGAAGTCGTCAATATCAGCAACTGAGAGTTGAGAACTGTGAGACATCATTGAGGTGATTGGAAGTGAGGATGAGTTTCTCATATTTAGGAGTTCCTAAGTAGAAATTGCATTGGTAGTGATTAAGTGAGAAGACTGTAAACTATATGTGTTTGCTGAGAAGTCTTTGAATTGATACTACATAGTGGATTTCCTTCCTGGCTTGGTAGCCCCCAGAGTAGATTGATTTGATCGAACTGGGTTAACAATTCTGCTGTGTTCTTTTTATCTTTTTTGTTTTATGTATTATGCAGTACCTGAACTGAATGTCCTATCAGATGTCACAACATCCTGAAGTATGTTTGACTTTGATATATCATAACTATTTAAGTACTGATATGTATGTCTTACCATGTTTATAAGTAACAGATAAGATGTCTCAACATCATATTCGACATCTGAGTTTGTCATACCAGAATTTTAATTGGTATCAGAGCAGGCATCCTGGTCTGTTTCTGGATGAGATCTAAGGGGGATACTTTCTGGTTCATGGTAAAGGAAGAAGGATGATATAATGAAAAGCTGTTGGAACTTGAGAGGTTCATATTGGTGTTTGAATGGTCCCTAGAAGTGGAGGATGGACTATTCATCATATGGTATAATGGTGTTTTATTCACATAGGTTTGCTGATGTCAGATAAGATGTCTTGACATCGTGTTTCAATATCTTTTGGAGGATCTTACTGTGGAGGAGTTTATTTATCTCCAAGTAATTGCTCTATTATTTATGATGTGTTATGTCTGATTGTTGTTGTGTTTGATAGTGGTTCCCCAGTACTTCATACAAAGGCTGTTGAAAAGCTTCAGTTCATAATGTCAAGGTTGATGTTCTATCATGTGATTACAGAACTAGAGAACACTTAGTTCAGAATGTTGTGTTTCTTGATGAGAGATTCCTGGTGAAAGAAGAGGTTGGAGCCAAAGCAAAAGAGTATAATTATCAAATCTTTCATGCGGGAGTGAAGATCTTGATAAGTTATCTCTTAAGCTTATTTATGGTGACCTAATTAGGATATTCTTCCTGGTTATGGTGTCCAATGTAGTTTAGGTATAGCTGAAGATAATTTCTCTTGTGAAGATACATGTCTAAATCATGAACTGAAGGAAGTTTCATCAAGAAAGAAGTTGAGTTGATATGTCAATCCTAATGGCTTGACATCACACTACACATCAGCAGTTTATGGTAAATGTTGAGTCAAAGACCTAAAAGATTGTGGATTTTTTTAAGGATCTCTGAAGCTATGAAATTGAATACTCTTTGAGATGCTATTGACGATTGTATTTGTGCAAAGTATCTTTCATAATGTTATAGCACTTCAGTTGGAGCTGATTGAAGAAAAGATAGTAATCTTGAAAGCAGTAATGTTTCAGAACCAAGCTTAGTTTTGTGTTCCAGAAGAAGGAAACTGGTGTGATATCCTGCTAACATGATGGATGCTTTGGGTGCTAGACAAATGTGTGATGATCACATATGTTTGGAACCTACTCCTAACTTGGAAGAGGAGGCATCTATGCTATGTGTTGAAGATCTCAAGTTTAAGAAAGTGGGAGTGTGTTGCTAATAACCATAGTTATTGGTGTATGATCAAGGGAATTCTCCATCAAGCTTAGGCCCAATTATGTGATGTCCCCATATGAAGAGTATAATATGCAGACATGTTAATGGTATGTATCATGCAAGTCACTGCATGTATTTGGGTCTGATAGAAAAGGATGATTAAATTCTGGTGAACTCTCGTACCCTCTGCAAAGAGTTGTACATGGATTACTACTGTTCTTACCCCCAAAACCATAGTAAGTGTCAAATCAATTTGTTTGAGATTGTTGTCAGATCTGATGTTGGAACATCATCTAAAAAATGTTGAGTCTTCAACCAAGGAAGTTAGTTGTGCTCATGGTGGAATATCAGGTCAAGCCACTTACCTAATTTGAAGTGATAGGTGGTGTGGATTAATAAAATAGGGATTAGCAAGTGCCACAGGTGTGCAGGAAATGAATGTCAAACCAAATCTCCTACCTTGTGTGAGAAGGTTACCTTATCACATATGATAAAAACCTTGACAGGAGTTGAGTATTTGTCTTCTATTGATAAGGATATGCATCTAACCGATAATGAATACTCTGACAGGAGCTAAATGCTTATCTGTCTTTGAAAGGTGTTGTGCTTTCAACCAATGAGAAAATACATTAACGGAGGATTATGTATATGTCTGATGTAAAAGTGCAGAGCTACAGTCTAAACATCATAATTCAAGAAGTGTTGAGAAATTACTTTTCTCTTTGTGGTTGTATATTTCTCTTCATGGTGTTTTAGTCTGTGATGACCTGAACTAGCTACTGAAGGTGTGATCCTTAGAGATTGTCTTTGGAGCTCTGTGTTGAAGTCCTAAATGATATTGAAACAATCATGTCTATTGGTAGATAAAAGAAGCTTCTAAATGTATCTACAAATGTGTGTGATAAGTGCATGACTTTGGTCATGATTAAAGCTAGCAATGTGACCAACAATTGCTAGAAGCAAGGGAAGAATGTCAGATTAGGAGGTCTGATCAGAATGGTTGTTGAACTGGTAGTTTCTTCTACTACTAGTCATGGATAGTGGCAGTATGAACCCTTTGTAGCAAGCAAACTAAGATCATCTGTTTTGGAATATAAAATCAAGTGTGTCTTTTATGGATATATAAGGATATTTATCAGTTGTGTTCTTTGTGGTATTCTCAGAGAACTAGTGTATATGAATTTGTAAAACTCATGATTGTTTTTTTGGTTTGAGAGTATGTTCATCAGGGGTGTGAAGTTGAGAATTAGTGGAGTTTATGCTCAGCTGGAGTATTGTTTATCCATGACATGAGGAGATCTTGCTAATCTTATCTGGAGCTAACCTTAAAATCCTTCAAAATTAAAAGATTAGATTGTGTAGAACTATTTGATAGGGTATTATACAAGGATTTAAGATCAATTGTTGTTTGTGGAGTTCACAAATATTTGATTGATTATCCTTGTGATTCAAGATTGGTGATGTTCAAAAAGATGTTGGAACATCTTATCATCAGAGTTTGTGCAGAATCATGGGAGAGGTATTGCATAAGCTGTAGCATTGGCTTCAGTCTTGTGTGACAGGAGTTGTGTATTTCTGGAAAGTTTCTTGGCAAGAACTGTTCTAGATATTGTTGATTCTGAAGATGGAGATGAAAGACCATGAACACATCATAATCTTGATGACTACTTGGATGGGTTTATTTCTGATCTAGGTGCAGTCCAGAATGCTCATCATGGAGTTAAGATAGGTGGCGATATCATAAATTTGTTAAGACTGCCTTACTCAAGGAAAGGTGGCATCCTTGGTATAGTTATGAGGTGTAGTTCTTAACTATTCCTTCTGAATGATCAGACAGTGGCAGGTTTGAAGACTTTGGAGAAAAATTGGAAGTTTCTCATCAATATGTGTTATCGATAGGAATTTCTGCAAAACCAATAGAATGGAGGTTGTTTACTCAAACTTGATGGATAAATCAAGTCTATGAGAGCATGGAACTCTTGTTCTATAAAGGAAGGAGGTTCTTTCAAGTGGCAGAAGAAGGACCTGAATTCAACAGATGGATGTGGGCTAATAATGTTCAAACATCTAGTTCAACATCAGAGTCTAATTGGTGAAGTGACACATAAATTAAGATAGAATGATCTATAGGGATTGAATGCTTCATAAGGCCTATTATCTTGACAGCTTGGTGAAGATCAACTTTATTGATCAGGATATCTTTGGAAGATTTATTATAAACATGAATAAGACAAATGTGGCAATTGGCTTTTTCATATGAGGATTCATAAAGGAGGTGATCAAAATGTGGTAATTGGTTGATCTTTAAAGTGGATTCGAAGAATCAAGATAATCAGAGTGTGGTAGCTGGTTGTTCTTGAGGATTGTCTTGGAACAAATTGCTCTTGGGCAGAGGAGTGATGAGTTGAAGACTCAAGGGGATTTATTCTTCTTGAAGGTAGATGAGAGTTTATCACTTTTTCTGGATTTCTGATTCTAACTGGTGGTACAGTGTAGTTGAAGATTTTCAGTTCTTGGATTACTATGCTATAGTAAGTCCAGTTGGTGGAGCACATCTAGGATCATGGTGATAAGGTCTTGGTGTATGAAAAATGTTCTAACTAAGTGTTAGTACATTATCTGGGGTGTTTATCTACATGGTTTCTATTATTAGACTACCTAAACATATGGGAGAATGATGAAGTAGATGATCTATATTGGAAGAAACATGTAGAAGAGACTGAAGTATATCAGGTATTGATTGCTTGGAAGTTTGTTTGTGGACATTCATTCTAATGTCATAATTAGTTTGAATGTGTTTTATCTGGATTGTATGGCCTGTGGTGTGTAAAGGCTTAGTGTTAAGAACCTGTGTGCTAGAAGATGTTCATATTGTGTAGTCTGTGGTAACTACAAACCAAGAAAGGAATCAGGTATGCTTTGGTACAAGAAGTGAATGTGTTCAATTGGGAATTGAACAGAGGGTGAGCTCTTGAAGACATGAAGATGCGTCTTATGTTTTCCTTTCATCAATGTACAGAGAAGCATGGAGTATCCTAGACTGGGGGAGTGTGTTACAAGTATGTGAAACTAATTTTGTGGAGTTAAGGGGGAGTAATACCTTAACTAGATAAGGAGTATCCTAGGAGTCTAGAAGGCTATATTGTATAAAGCTGCTCTCTGCAATTTATGTTTGATTCTTGAGGAATTGTGAAGCTTGTGTGTGTTTCAAGCTTATGGAGATTATATACCTTCATGGTTATTATCGTTCCTTTGTCTTTTTATGGCTAAAAAGGGGGAGAATTAATAGTGTGTACTATTGAGTTCTGATATGAAGATGTGATGTTAAGGAACTTCTACATAAGGTACTACTACACCTGTATGTAAATTAGTTTTAGCCAAAATAAGCCAAAGGGGGAGATTGTTAATTCTATTATTTTATGATTGGCATTATGTTTGGTAAAACTAATATGGCTGGAAAATGTTGAATAAGAAGTTCCATATGTTAAATTAACATGGTATAGATTCTGGAAGAACATGTCAAACATGATGTCCTGACATGGTGGCACAGATAAATGTGGTTATAATAATTGGCAGATACTGAAGAAGATGTTGAAACATATGCAAATGTCATGATAGAATTACTGTCATATGTTACAGACAGATGTCAAAGAAGATGTTGAAACATCTGCAAATGTCATGACAGAATTACTGTCATATGTTACAGACAAATGTCAAAGAAGATGTTGAAACATCTGCAAATGTCATGACAGAATTACTGTCATATGTTACAGACAGATGTCAAAGAAAATGTTGAAACATCTTCAACTGTCATGACAACATTACTGTCATATGTTACAGACAGATGTCAAAGAAAATGTTAAAAGATCTGCAACTGTCATGACAATATTACTGTCATGTGTTACAGATAGATATCAAACAAGAAGTGTTAAACTTAGTTCAGGATGTCACACCAGATGTTGTGACATTGTCAAACAGAGTAACAGTTAATGAACTTAAGTCAAGATATCAGGATGTCACACCAGATGTTGTGACATTGTCAAACAGAGTAACACTTAAGTCAAGACATCAGGATGTCACACCAGATGTTGGGACATCGTAAACTTGCTACCAGACTTAAATGATGCGCAACAGAACTGAGTAAATTCAGGGGAATTTATCTGGAATTAATTGGAAAGAGATAAGCAATATAAGGCGCATCTTTAGGGAGATTAGTTATCTGAATTCAGTATAACAGAATAACTAACTCACCTTGAATCAAGGAGGTAACAAACTAACTAACCCTAATTCAAGGTGATGACAGTGGGATTTATCAGATCTGAATTATGCAGAATATTCTACAAAATATTCTGATATCACAGGTGGAATTATTTTTTAAAGATGCAGAATATTCTGGAGATATTATGCAATCATATGTGGCGCTGATTTAAAGGGTGCTGATTTAGAAGATCTTAAAGACTCAATTTAAATTGAAGACAAATATTGAAAAATATAGAGTTTCTATATTTAGAGATATTTTAGGAGCTTTTAGATTTGAAGATCTTTTGGTATATTTGTAGCAGATTTTTTCTACATATTTGTAGCAGCTATTGTTGTGATTGTTTAGGCCCAAATCTAGTAGGGAATAGGTTATAAAAGAAACCCTGTAACCTAGTTTAGAATTAACCCAATCAATCGAAAATGTAAACATTATTAGGGTTGTGTTCTTGAGGCAGCCGTGCGTAACAAGGAACCATATTGTGGCTGTTTCACCTGTGATTCTCGAAGCTTGTAAGCAAGATAAGTATTGTACTTAATTGAAGCTGCTAAGCAAGGTTAAGTTGTTGTCATGGAAGCATGGATTCTATTTGTGAATTGTTGTATAGGTATGAAGTCGTCAATATCAGCAACTGAGAGTTGAGAACTGTGAGACATCACTGAGGTGATTGGAAGTGAGGATGAGTTTCTCATATTTAGGAGTTCCTAAGTAGAAGTTGCATTGGTAGTGATTAAGTGAGAAGACTGTAAACTATAGGTGTTTGCTGAGAAGTCTTTGAATTGATACTACATAGTGGATTTTCTTCCTGGCTTGGTAGCCCCCAGAGTAGATTGATTTGATCGAACTGGGTTAATAATTCTGCTGTGTTCTTTATATCTTTTCTGTTTTATGTTTTATGCAGTACCTGGACTGAATGTCCTATCAGATGTCACAACATCCTGAAGTATGTTTGACTTTGATATATCAGAATTATTTAAGTACTGATATGTATGCCTTACCATGTTTATAAGTAACAGATAAGATGTATCAACATCATATTCGACATCTGAGTCTGTCATACCAGAATTTCAAACATCAACAACAACAATTCATATACGACTACTCATCACAATACCGATCAATATACAACAATTCATTACCACCACAATTATCATCAACATCATGCATTTTTAACATATAGCCACATAAATGAACTTCAACCACCACAACTCAACAACCACATATTACATACACATATGCCACAACAATCATGTGTCATGTATCACAACAACAATAATTCATTGCAACACCACAAGGCCAACAAACATATCAACTATGCTTATATTCAACTTATACTAATAATTCCCACAATTATATGTATAACTCCTCGTTTACCACCTCCCACTACACCACATCGATTCCTAAGCATTACTAAATAGATTGGATAATTTTAAGGAATTTTTTGAAATTAAAAATCAACATTTTTTGCTCCAGGTCTCGCTGAGCGAGTGGGATTGCTCGCTAAGCGAGTAACTCACTAGATTCTGAATTTCCAAAGTCTAACTTGTTCGCTAAGCGAGCTCCGCGATTTCGCAGTTCTCCTCTCTGCGCTCTACACTCAAACTCGTACGATTTTCATCCCCAAAACACCAACATCCAGCCAGAATTCATAGTAATTACTTATTTTTCTACCTAATTCATAACATTATCAACTAACAACAAATTACCAACAACTCAACCAAAAACCTACACAATCACTAAAACCCCATCATCTCATCTTCAACCTATCCAATTCCCATTATAAAACCCTTTAGATATGAAATAATCCCACCCTTACCTTGGTTTTGACGAGAAATTCCTCTTCCTCGCAGATTCTTCTCTTCGACCTAAGCCCTTTCTCTTCTACTTTCTCAATTTCATGATCGTTCTTCCCTTTTCTCCGAATACGATCCATTTTCCCTCTTTACAACTTAATCCCTTAGGAAAACTTAGGGAATTCCACCTTTACCCTCACCAAACCCACCAAATGACCACCTTGCCCTTACCTCATATTTTCCCATTATTTATTTGATCACTTAATAATATAATTATTCACCATAACATAATTCTCAAATTAAAATTATATTCAATAATATATTATTCTACACACACCTAAACCACAACATTTCAACAGTAAGATAATCTCTTACCTCAACTTCATCCATCGGTATCACATGCAACGGGTCCAGAACATACTTCTGAAGCTGCAAAACATGAAACACATCATGCAAATTGGACAATCTCGGTGGTAACACCACTCTATAAGCAACAGGTCCAATTCTCGCAGATATCTGATACGGTCCAATAAACTTAGGAGTAAGCTTCCTCGACTTCAAAGCTCGTCCAACATCGGTCACCGGAGTAACCCTAAAAAACACATGATCTCCTTCTTGAAACTAAAGATCCTTCCTTTTTCTTGTCATGGTAACTCTTCTGCCTTCTCTGTGAAGTCCTCATCTTATCTCGAATCAACTTCACCATTTCAGTAGTCTGTTGCACAATCTCAGGTCCAAGTACAACACTCTCACCTGAATCATGCCAACACAAAGGTGTCCGATATCTTTGACCATACAAAGCTTCAAACGATGCAATTCCGATACTGGAATGATAACTATTGTTATAAGTAAACTAAATCAATGGCAAATGACTATCTCAAGCACCTCTTTGTTCAAGCACACAAGCCCTCAACAAATCTTCCAAAGATTGTATCGTCCTCTCCGTCTATCCATCAGTCTGAGGATGATAAGCTGAACTCAACTTCAACCTAGAACCTAATGCCTCTTGCAAACTCTCCCAAAACCTCGAAGTAAACCGCAAATCTCTATCCGACACAATATTCAATGGTATTCCATGCAACCTCACAATCACACCAACATATATCTCTGCCAATAAGAATAAGTAATACCAATCGGTATAAAATGCACCGACTTAGTCAACCTATTAACGATCACCCAAATGGCATCATTCACTCAGGGATATCCAACGGTTGCATCAAACCAGCGGGTTTCTGATGTTCCACTTTCGACTTTTGACAAGTCAAACATGCATATACAAAATGAGCCATATCTCTCTTCATACCAGGCCACCAAAATATCTTCTTCAAATCCTGATACATTTTCGTCGCTCCAGGATGAATACTCAAACCACTTATATGCCCTTCTTCAAGAATCATTCTCTTTAATTCAAGATCATCAGGAATACAAATATGATCCCAAAATCTAAGTACTCCTTGCTCATCAACTTGAAATTCACTATTTCCAACTCGTTCATCATTAACCAGTAAGTCCACCAATTTCACATCTAACGTCTGACTTTCCCGAACACGATCAAGAAAATCATTATCAACCTTCAGCATTCCCAACATCACACTATGAGGTGTCTATTCACAAACCAAACTCATATATCTGAACTGCTCAATCAACTCCAACTCTCTAGCCATCATAGCCGACATATGCAATGTCTTCCGACTCAAGGCATCAACTATAACATTAGCCTTACTTGGATGGTAATTCAAACTAAAGTCATAATCCTTCAGAAATTCTAACCAACGTCTCTGTCTCATATTCATCTATTTCTGATCAAACAAGTATTTCAAACTCTTATGATCACTATACACCTCAAACCTCGAACCATACAAGTAATGTCTCCAATTCTTCAAAACAAAAAGCACAATTGCTTACTCCAAATCGTGAGTAGGATAATTCCTCTCATGAATTCTCAACTGACACAAAGCATACTCCACAACCTGACCATCTTGCATCAATACTCCACCTAAACCCATTAAGGAAGCATCACAATACACCACAAATGATTCATCTGCTTTCGGCAAAATCAACACTGGTGTAGTATTCAACTTCCTCTTCAGCTCAAAAAAAAACTATACTCACACTGAGAATCCCACACAAAGGCTCTATTCTTACAAGTCAATTGGGTCAACGGAAGTGACAACTTCAAAAACTCTTCAATAAACCTTCGATAATAACCGGCCAATCCTAAGAAACTTTTAATCTCTGTCACTGACCTCAGAGTCTCCTATTGTAGCACTGTATCTACTTTGGATGGATCCACAACAATCCCTCTTTCCGAAATAAAATGACCAAGAAAACTCACCTCTTTCAACCAAATTCTCACTTCAACAATTTCACATACAACTTCTTCTCTTTCAACACTTGCAACACAATTCTCAAATGTTCAGTATGCTCTTCTTCTGACTTAGAATAAATCAAAATGTCATCTATAAAAATAACAACAAATTGATCCAAATACTCGTGGAAAATCCGATTCATATATTCCATGAATACACCAGGTGTATTAGTAACTCCAAATGGCATCACTATATATTCATAGTGTCCATACTGAGTCCTAAACGCAGTCTTCTGAATATCTTCATCTTTAACTCTTATCTGATGATAACCCGATCGCAAATAGATCTTACTAAACACCTGAGAACCAACCAACTGATCCATCAGATCATCTATCCTTGGAAGCAGATACTTATTCTTAACCGTCACATTATTCAATTTCCTGTAATCAATACACAACCTCATACTACCATCTTTCTTCTTTACCAACAATACCGGTGCTCCCCATGGCGATATACTCGGTCTCACAAATTTATTTTCTAACAGTTCCTCTAACTGTTTCTTTAACTCGGATAACTCAGAAGCTGACATACGATACAATGTCATCGAAATAGGTCTCGTTCCTTGCACAAGATCAATACTGAACTCCACCTCTCTCTCTCTGGAGGCACATCCATAACATCATCTAGAAACACTTTTGGGAAATCTCTCACCACTTGCAATTCACTAATTGCCACATAATTCTCCACTGACAATGATGCAAATAGCGCTAAAACTTGCACTTCTTCATTCTTAAGCTCTCTCAACTCTCGAGCAAACAAATAATCAACTTCTTCTTCCTCTTCACTAGGAGTAAGAAACCGAACCGACTTACTGAAGCAATTAATATGACATGGTTGTACTCCAACCAATTCATACCTAGAATTACATCCATACCTCTTAACGACAAACAAATCAAATCCACACCAAAGTCCTTACCATAAATCGATAATGGATAACTCATACATACGAGAGAAGTAGTTAAAGACCCATTAGCAAGAGTCTCGATAATCATATCTCCTTGCATCGGAGACACGACAAGTCCTAATTTCCTCACACAATCCATAGAAATAAAACAGTGCATCGCACCTATGTCAATCATAGCAATCAACAAAATACTATTAATGTGACAAATACCTCTAATCAAACGATCTTTGCTGGAAGTTTGTATCCATATCAAAGTGAACACCTTTCCTCCAATTGCAGCTTTCTTAGGTTTTTGAAAATGCGTACTGATGTGACCTTGCTCCCCAAAGTTGTAGCAAGTAACTAGATTTCACATCACTCGTGCACTCACTGACACAATGACACATCTCACCACACCCATAGCACTTTAGCAAAGTAGGAGCAACTCCCCCATTTGGCCTCTTACCTTCATTTTATTTCTGCTTACCTTTATCAGCAGGAGCTGCATAAGGTTTTCCACGATTCATTTGTTGTTTACCTCTGCTCTCATCCAGACCGTTGAAATGCTCAGATCTAGCCTTACCGTCCTCTTCAAATATCATACAACAATCTACCAAATTCGAAAATCTACGGATCCTCTGATAACCAATCGCCTGTTTAATCTCAAGCCTCAAACCATTCTCGAATTTGACACACTTTGAGAACTCAACAGTTTCCTCGCTATAATGAGGATAAAACTTCGCTAAATCTGTGAACTTTGTACCATACTCAGTCACAGACATGCTGCCTTATTTCAACTCCAGAAACTCGATTTCTTTCTTTCCCTGAACATCTTCAGGAAAATACTTCCACATAAATTCTCTCTTGAACACAACCTAGGTGACTACTTCACCAGATGCATCCAACCGTTGGCGAGTGCCAACCCACCAATCATCGGCCTCAGCTACCAGTCTGTGTGCACCTAACCGCACCTTAATTCCTTCCAAGAACTCCATCACTCTGAAGATCCTCTCGATCTCCTTGAGCCAATCTCGTGCTCCATCAGGGTCATACTTCCCCTTGAATGTAGGCGGATCATTCTTCCTGAACTCATCACTTTCACGATCCCCAATAATCATCGGATTTTGCACGCCTGTGCCATCGCTTGCATAGCAGCGGCAAGTATAACATCGTTTCTCCCGACCATTATAAATTTGTAACACACAACAATAACGCTCAACAACAACACAACAACTCAACGCTCGTGACTCAATGACTCAACTACTTGGTCGGACGAACCGACCTGCTCTGATACCACTTTGTAACACCCAAATTACCCCACAAAATTATTAATATAATCAGAGTAAATTTTTCATCAAACTATTTGAGTGTCACGATACAACTTCAAAAACAACTTGGCTCAATGATACGTTTCCAAAATAAATCATTTAACATGCAACGGAAAATAGTCTAAAAGAAACATCGTTCATAATTCGATTACAAAAAAATGTTTTTCCAAAAGAAATAAATAAAACAACATCGTCCTGACACCCAAAGTGACTTATCAGATCTGACATCCTAACGACTATGCAACCCCATCTTATCACAACAACATCATAGACATCAACAACATCATATACAACAACAACAATCATGCAATGAGACCCTACTTGACTTTATGCATGCAGTACCATATCCGATCTCTATTTCAAGATCCAATTCTCGTCGGAAGTCTCGACCCCTCTTTCATGGTCCAATATGACCCCTATTTCATGATCACACCCATCGACCCCTATTTCATGATCACACCCTCGTATGATCCCTATTTCATGACCACACCCTCGTATGATCCCTATTTCATGACCACACCATCCATTGTGATTGTACATAATCACGCCATCAACAACAATGTACATGTCATGCACCATCAATGACAATATGCAAGAACAACAACAATAAACATGCAACAACTCATCACAACAACGATTCTATGCATTAACAACATCAACAACATACAACTACATCGATTTCATGCATTAGCATCATCAACAACGTACAACTACAATGATTTCATTATACAAAATCAACAACAACAACTCATATACGACTACTCATCACAATACCGATCAACATACAACAATTCATTAGCACCACAATTATCATCAACATCATGCATTTTTAGCATATAACCACATAAATCAACTTCAACCACCACAACTCAACAACCACATATACAATCACATATTACATACACATATGCCACAACAATCATGTGTCACTTATCACAACAACAACAATTCATCACAACACAACAAGGCCAACAAACATATCAACTATGCTTATATTCAAGTTATATTAATTATCCCCAGAATTATATGTATAACTCCTCGTTTACCACCTCCCACTACACCACATTGATTCCTAAGCATACTAAATCAATTAGATAATTTTAAGGAATTTTTCAGAATTAAAAATCAACATTTTTCGCTCCAAGTCTCGCTGAGCGAGTGGGATTGCTCGCTAAGAAAGCAACTCACTGGATTATGAATTTCCTAAGTCTAACTTGCTCGCTGAGTGAGCTCTGTGATTTCGCAGTTCTCCTCTCTGCATTCTGCACTCAAACCTGCATGAATTTTCATCCCCAAAACACCAACATACAACCAGAATTCATAGTAATTACTTATTTTACTACCTAATTCATAACATTATCAACTAACAACAAATTATCAACAACTCAACCAAAACGATATGCAATCACCAAAACCCCATCATCTCATCTTCAATCTACCCATTTCCCATTATAAAACCCTTTAGATACGGAAGAATCCCACCCTTACCTTGGTTTTGACGAGAAATTCCTCTTCCTCGCGGATTCTTCTCTTCGACCTTATCCCTTTCTCTTCTCCTTTCTCAACTTCACGGCCGTTCTTCCTTTTTCTCCGAATACGATCCTTTTTCCCTCTTTACAACTTAATCCTTTAGGCCAACTTAGGGACTTCCACCTTTACCCTCACCAAACCCACCTGATGACCACCTTGCCCCTACCTCATATTTTCCCAATATGTATTTTATCACTTAATAATATAATTATTCACCACAACATAATTCTCAAATTAAAATTATATTCAATAATATATTATTCTACACACACCCAAACCACAATATTCCAAATAAAATAATTAAATAAAATTCGGGGCATTACAAAATGACCATCGGTGAGTCATCTGAAGGTGTTTAGTTCTATTTTATACAAGCATGTTCATGATGTTATGAGAAGGAACCTTTATGATAAGAGTGAAGCTATGATTATGGTAAGATATCATATAACTATACCATACAGGTTATTCAATCCAATGGATGATAAGATCGTGATGAGTCGAGACATTGTGATTGATAAGAGCTCTGCCAATGATTGGTATTCATGTGATGCAACTAACAAGCCATTGGTGAGTTATGGCTTTGATGAATAAAGTAGTGATCACGACGAAGTTATAATTAGTAACATTCTAGTCACAATCGAAGTTGAAGCATAAAATAGAAGGGTATATCTATCACAAGCCAAAGACCTCAAAGAATTAGAGTTCTCCTAATAAGATTTCAAAAATGTGAAGTGGTTAGTGATTGAAGTCACACCAGATGGATATTTGGTTCATTTCTGTTTACTTGCAAGTGTTAAACCAGTAAACTATAATGAGGCCTTAAAGAATAAACACTAGAAGATGACTATGGTTAAAGAGTTACAAGTGATCAAAAGAAATACATAGGAGTTAGTCGATTTGCCAACATACATAAAAGTTATCAAAGTGAAGTGAGTGTTCAAGATGAAGCATAATCCTGATGGGTCAATTACAAGACATAAGGCAAGATTAGTAGCTTGAGGATTTCTTCAGAGAACAGAACTCGACTACTTTAAAGTATATGCAATAGTAGCAAGATTGGAGATTGTCAGCTTGGTGGTAGTCTTGGCATGCAACCAAAGGTTGGTCAACATTTCACTTAGATGTGAAATCAACATTTTTGAATGGTACCTAGATGAATTAGTGTATGACACACAACCTCTTAGGTTTGTGATACAAGAGGAGGAAAGGAAAGTGTACAAGTTGTACATAGCCCTTTATGGTCTCAACTAGGCATATATGGCATGGAACAAGAAAATCGATTCATACTTAGTCAAATTGGGATTCATCAAATGCAGGTCTAAGTATGGTGTCTATGTACATGTCATGACACAAGATATAACTAACATCTTCTTATATGTCGATGACTTTCTAGTTATTGGAAATGACATAGAAAACATGTCAAGAAGCTGGTGAAAAGGGAATGTGAAATGTCAGATATGTGAAACTTGTCGTATTTCCTAGGCATGTAATTTAAAATTACCAAGCAAGGTATGATGTTGCATCAAAGGAAGTATATCAAAGAAATATTTAAGAAATTCAGGATGGATGATTTGAATCTTGCATCCTCATCTGTCAAACCTAATTTGAAACTAGATAAGCATAGAGAGGAGGACAAGGTAAATGTCACTTTGTTCAAACAAAGTATAGGATCCCTGAGGTATGTGGGCAATAGTAGATTTGATATAAGTTTCTTAGTCAGATTGGTAAACAGATACATGGATGAGCCAAAGGTGTCACACATGAAGGTAGCAAGAAGAATCTTAAGATACCTAAAAGGATCAATAAACTATGGAATCATATTTCCATGAGATTTTGAAAGCAAAAAAATTGTGATTAATTGTTATGCAGATGCTGATTGATGTGGAAATAAGAAAAATCAAAGAAGCACAACTGATTATTTCTTCCAGTTATTTGATGCTCCAATCAGCATAGTTTATTCATTTATTACAATTAAAAATAAAAGTCTCACATATTTTTAATTGTGAATGTATTTATAGTTGATTCTATTCACGTGTCTCATAAATCATAACCGTTAAACTAGGAATAAAACATGTCAGCTCAAAAAATATTTTATCCTTACAAAACTTTTCATTAAAATGAAAATGACCAATATTATTTTATTTCTTTTATTTACTAAACAATCTAACAAAAACTATTGGTACAATTGTGAATTTATTTTTTATTTTATATATTTAAATTCTTTTTAAAAATAATTAAATTTAAAATTATCTTATATTGTAAAAATATATTTTATAAAATATAAAATTTATTATTTTAAAAGATTTTATTGCAAAATTCATCTTAAAACTCTATTTATATTGCACCAGTCTTATCTTTAATCTTATGATGCTCGAGAGAAAAAAAATCTATGGTAACATTATTATCGTGAGAAAGAAGGTAAATAAATAAACAATGGATTCAGCTTTATTTGCACCACTTTACTTCAAATCCAAGCATGGTAAATATCACATAATTTTAATTTCACTCAGCCTTAAAAAAGCAAAAGATAAAGTAAAATTTCATTTATAGGCCATGCACGTGAATATAGCCTACAAGATTCAATTTTCTTTTGTTTCCTTCTTACACAATATCTTTATATGCTTTTTAGCCTATAGTTCTTTCTACCCTCTCACTAATTAATCCATCATGACTACTTTTACGGTTTTGATTATGAGATTACTAATAGTATATAATCTATAAGTCTATACACATGATTATTATTGGTAGGGTATGGACATTTTTTCAAAAGTTTAGGAATAATGTACCAATCAAAGTGGGTTGTGAGCAATGTTTCTTATAAATAGCATAGATTAGTCATGATTTGGTTAGGTAAGTTGGTTTTGCCTTATAAAGTTTTGTACATCACATGTGACATTTGTTTTTCTTTATGAGTGTGGGGTTACATTGCTATGGTTTCTATGTCCCCATATATTTCACTATCACTTTCAATTAATTGTTTGTAGATAACATTGATGATGAGTGTGTGATTTATATGAATATAAAATTGGTGGAAGAGTTGTATATATTGTATCATTGAGAATATGGTTTGTCTCATGGAAGCATGTGTTAAAAGTTATGTATAGTTTGGACTATTCTAAGATTCCATTAAATAAAGTATTGGTATTAGTATTTTATAATATTGAAATTTAAGAATAAAAGTGGAAAGAAACAAATAAGTAAGGATGAAAAAGAACAACGCATGAGATGTAGGAAGATTTTGGAATTTATTGTAGATAGGTTAGGGAGACATGTGCTTTGAGGAATATGACACAAATGGAATTCCTAATTTCCTTATAAATAACAACTTTTTCATCATTTATTCTCTAGGGGTACCCTCAATTACAATCTAGATAATGTATAGTGCTGTAATGGTCACATGTGATGATAAAATAATATTATTTTTGGATACATGCAAAATTTGCAATTTCAAAAATACATACAAATCATTTGAGTACATATAAGAAACGTTTAACTATATCAAAAATATTATTTGTTTTTCTTTTATGTTTTTTGTGTTTATATATATATATATTTTTTAATTTACAAAATTTATAGCTGACATCTAAATGTTAAACTTAACATATGACAACTTTTATAATTTTTATTTCGACATGCATGTTACAAAATTTATCAAATTTGTAGTTGGATTGAAAGTTATAGTATTATTGATCATGTTTACAAAATAAAATTAATCATAAATTATTTGATAAGTCAATAAATTATAATCACTTCGAGAGAGAGGAGTTGTCGAGTTGGTTGAAGAGATAAAGGAAGAGGTTCTGAGTCACTTTTCTCATAAATTTTTCGAAACGGAGAGTCGGAGGTTGTTGTTGGAGGAGTCTCTTTCAAAAGCATTAGTGTAGAGGAAATGGTGAATCTTGAGAGGCCTTTTCAAGAGGAAGAGATTGAGGAGGCTATTTGGGGGTGTGGCGGATCTAAGAGCCCGGGCCCGGACAGATTTTCCTTTTTGTTCTTTAAGAAGTGTTGGTACTTTCTTAAAGACGATGTTGTCCGTTTTGGCAATAGTTTTCATGAAGACAACGGTCTTTCAATGTCGATTACTACATCTTTTCTAACCTTGATTCCTAAGTCTCCTAATTCGGTTTCCTTGGATGATTATAGACTCATTTGTTTGTTGGATTGTCTTTACAAAGTGTTAACTAAAATTTTAACGGGGAGGTTGAAAAAGGTTCTTAATTATATTATTTCTCTGTGCCAAAGCGCTTTTGTCCAGGGGAGGCAATTGCTCAACGGAGTTTTGGTGGCGAACGAAGTGGTCGATTATGCCAAGAAGGTGGGTAAGCATTTTCTACTTTCTAAAGTGGATTTTGAAAAGGCTTATGACAAGGTTAGTTGGAATTTCTTGAGATACATGATGATGAAGATGGGCTTTGGGATGGTGTGGAGGAAATGGATGAAACTTTTGGTATTTCAAAGTAAGATGTCGGTGCTTTTAACGGTAGTCCTACGAAGGAATTTAAAGTCGAGAGAGGATTGAGACAAGGTGATCCTCTTTCGCCTTTTCTTTTTGTTTTAGTCGTGGAAGGGTTGACGGGGTTGGTTAGAAAGTCTTGTGAAATTGGTGAATTCGGTAGCTTTGGAATTGAAAGAACTTGTTCGGTTGATATTCTACATTTTGCAGATGATACCTTGTTGGTGGGGGATGGGACTTGGAGACATGTTTGGGCCATTAAGACGGTGTTGAAAGCTTTTGAGCTTGTTTTGGGACTTGGAATTAATTACCATAAAAGTAAGTTGATTGGTATTATTTCTAATCCTAATTATTTGGAGGCGGCTTCTTGTGCTCTTTCTTGCAAGGTGGAGGTACTAAGTTCATTTTTCTTGGCATACCCATTGGATTTGATCCTAGGCAATTGTCAACTTGGAATCCTTTTTGTTGAAAATGAAAAAGCGTCTTTTGGGGAGGAAGAATCGTTTTCTCAACCTTGGAGGTAGAATCACTCTTTTGAAATCTATTTTATGTTCTTTAACCATTTTCACTTTATCGTTTTACAAAATGCCGGTGAAAGTAGTCAAAGAATTCATAAAGATTCAAAATAATTTTCTTTGGGGTAGAGTGTAGGAGAAAAGGAAGATCCATTGGGTTAGTTTGAAGGATGTGTGCCTTCCTTATGAGAAGGGGGGGGGGGGGTTAGACTTCAAAAACATGAAAGATTTTAATTTATCTCTCCTTAACAAGTGGGGCGGAGAATTCTTCAAAAGCCAAACCTTCTTTAGTTTAATTTGTTGAAAGCTTGATATGGAAACATTGGTATTAAGGCTATTTGTGGCGAATACAAAAAAATTATCTTCTCCCTCTTCGTCTTTTTGGTGGAAGGATATTTCTTCTATTTGCAATAAACGTCCTTTTGATTCATAATTGAGTGTAGTAAACTCAAGGTTGGAAAAGACTTTAATATACCTTTTTGGGAAACTAGATTGTTGGAGGATGTTGTTTTAAAGGATGAGTATTTGGTTTTGTTTGCGGAAACGTAATTGAAGTGGGTATCGATCGCGACAATGGGAAGGTGGAGGAATGATGTGTGAATTTGGGGTGATTTTTGAATTAGTGAGACGATGGCTGATGATCTGACCATTGGGGCCGCCGTGGTGTCTATGAATGATCGACTTTTAGTTCATGGTATTTTGAAGGAAGGTTTTTATAGTATTTCTTGGGATCTTAATCCCGATGTGGGGTTTTCGGTGGCTTCTTGCTATACTTTTTACGCTTTCTACCGTATCCATTTTGGTCATATGAATAGGTATGATGAAGCTTTGAGTTTAATATGGAAGATGAAAGTTTCGTTCAAGATTCAAGCTTTTGGGTGGAGACTTCTTGTGAATAGGCTCCCAACAAAGGATCTTTTGGCATATAAAGGTATTAACTTTCATATTGATACTTTGAATTGTGTATTTTGTGGGGTTATTCTTGAAAGTAAGAATCATTCATTTTTTTGCTTGTAATGTGGTGAAATCGATATGGAGGGAAATAGCCATTTGGATATGTAAATTGGACGGGTTGGAGGAAGAGTTCCTTTCGAATTCTATGGATTGTATTCGTTTTGTCGTGTAAAAAAAGAAAAAGAGGGAATATTGGGAGTAGTTTGGCTAGCAATTCTTTGGACATTATGGGTGTTAAGGAATAGTGTTTGCTTCCGGATAGAGGATTGGAATTTTAACAAAATTATGTGGGGTATAAAATATTTAGTTTGGAAGTGGTCTTTTGTGGAGAAATTACTCATTCCAATTGTAGTTTTTATGATTCTAGTAAAGATCATTTATTATTTCTTTCGTAAGTCCAATTGGTTTGTAATCTCTCTTTTGTCGGGTTTTTTTTTCCCGCTTTTTGTTGTAAATAGGTGGAGAACCATTAATCTCCCTTTAATCAACTTGCATAATATATATATATATATATATATATATATATATATATATATATATATATATATATATATATATATATATATATATATATATATATATATATATATATATATATATATATATATATATATATATATATATAATTAACGATTTACGAAACTTTATCAAACAAATTAATTTTGATGTATTTCATAGACATATTAAATAATTTTTAGATACTAAATAATTTTATATACATGAATTATATGTATCAAATAATTTTTAGATACTAAAAAAATTTATATACATGAATTATATGATAGTAGATTTCAAAATAATAGTTTGGATACATGTCGATATATCATTAAAACTATGGAAACTAGCAAGATTAGGGGCCACCAGTGACAAGATATGAGCAACCTCATTGGCTTGTCTCCTAACGAACTTAACATGAGAGTTCCTGAATAGAAGAGCTAACAAACTTTTATACTCTTTAGTGATAGCACCTAGTTCTGAATCATTAGGATTCTAGATGTTTACACTATCCAATACACTTTTAGCGTCTAGCTCAAAATCAACATTGTCCAAGCCTGTCTCATAAACCCATTTTATATAGAATAAGAGGCCTAAAGCTTCCCCCTCATCCACTTCAGTAATATGTGTGATCCATCTTGAACTGGCCGCAATAACCATCCTTTCATCGTTTTGAATACAAGTACCTATTCCCACTTTGTTATTAGAGAAAGATGCATCAATGTTACATTTAACCCGCCCAACAGAAGGTTTGCTCCATTTGGGCTCACAAACCTCTTGATGTTGAGAATTAAATGTGAATATTATTTCTTGGGCATTTTGCCATCCATCCAAAAGTTGAGAAGCACGTCTATATATGGATGTTAAGGGATCGTCAATGTTATTCCAAATTAAATTGTTCCTTCTCTTCCATATATTCTACAACATAGATAAGAACATAGCTTGTTCATTATGATTAGAATCTTGCAAGAAAGAAAAGATTAAAGTAGTAAAATCATCTCCAGAAATCAATATTTGTTGCATCCTAGTCCACACTCCCAATATTTCCCAACACTCCTTTCTTTTCGAGCACTGAAAAAATAAGTGCTCATAAGTTTCCTCTTCTAGACCACAAACACTGCACATTGAAGGGCAGTTTACCCCTTTATCTTTTAATCTCATTCTAGTTGGCACACACTTCCTGCATAGTTGCCACATAAGATTTTTTTCTCCTTGGAGGAGTTTTCAGGTTCCAGATCAGGTTCCATCTCTTATCAATCCTAAGATGAGCAGTATCAATGGCTTATTTAATACATAAACAATAAGCACTCCGAACCGAAAATATTCCATTCTTTTCCAACTTCCAAATTAAATTATCTTCATGTACCGATTCAAACAGCGGGGTTTTGAATACCTTAGCCGAATTTCCTTCCCCAAGAGTAGCCATGGCCAAGTTTGAATTCCATTATTTTCCATTTTCATCCATTAGATTTGAAAATTTTAAATTTACCACTTCCTGGTGATTTGGCCAAGGATTGACCAATATTGAACCATCATTAAGCCATTTTTGCCCCCAAACTGAAATCCGTTCTCCCGAGCCAATGTTCCATCTGTACCTTCCTCGCACTACAAACCTCGAATTCCGGATACTCCGCCAAAAGTAACTGGGATTGTGCCTAACTACCGAATCCAAAACTCACACATAGGGAAATATCTTGGCTTATAGAGTCGAGTAACCAGGTTATGGGGCTTGGTCATAAGATTCCATGCTTTTTTACTTAACATAGCATATAATTAAAAGCACTCAGGTTTTTAAACCCCATCCATCCGTCTGATTTTGGCATAGACAGGCGATCCCACGAAAGCCAGTGTATGCCTTTTCCCCGTTCTCTTTTGTATCCCCGCCAGAAAGAATTCATCATTTTCTCAATTTCCTCGATTAGAGTAGAAGGAAATAAAAATATACTCATGATGTAAGATGGGATGGCTTGAAGAACATATTTAATAAGAGTTTCCCTTCCTGCTTGAGATAAACTCTTGTTACTCCATGAATTATCTTCTTCCAGATTTTATCCTTGACGAACTTGAAGGTAGCTTTCCTACTTCTTCCTATCATGGAAGTAACACCAAGATACTTTCCAGTTCCCAACACTTGTTGGACTCCTAAAGTATCTTCCAAAGCATTTTTAACATTCTGATTAACATTCCTGGTGCAAAAAAATTCAGATTTTTGGAAATTAATGGCTTGTCCTGATTCTCCCTCATACATGTTGAGGATATTCTTCATCACAGTAGCTTTTTGCACCACCGCTATAAAGAACAATAAGCAGTCATCTGCGAACATAAGATGAGAAATAACAGGGGAATTTTTGCAAATTTTATCTTGTGGATGTCCCCCTTGGCTTCTGCTTGCTTCATGATAGCTGATAATCCTCTGGAACACAAAATAAACAGATACGACGATAATAGAACCCCTTGCATGAGTCCTCAACTTGGGGAAATCGGCCCCACCCTGTTACCATCATTTTTACCGAGTAGTTAATAGTTTTCACACATGCATAATACAACTCACCCATTTTTTACAGAAACCCATAGTTATCAGAACTTATTTTAAATAATCCCAGTAAATTCTATCATAAGTTTTACTAATATCCAACTTGAGCGTTATGTACCATTGCCTACCTTTAGTTTTGGTTTTCATGTAATGAACCACTTCGTTTGCTGCCATGGCATTATCCATAATGGATCTACCCAGGACAAAATCTGATTAATTATCTGAAATTCACTTATCTAGATCTCTCTTCAGTCGATTAGCTAAAACCTTTGCAATTATTTTATATAACACATTACAAAGGGCAATCGGTCTTCAGTCTTTCAGAGAAGTTTGGACCTCGCCTTTAGGGATAAGTGTGATATTTGTCATATTAAGACTAGGAGGGAAGATACCACTATCCAGCCACCCACAACCAGCATTATAAATATCCATCCCACATGTGTCCCAAAATTGATGATAAAAATCGGGTTTAAAACCATCTGGACCCAGACTCTTATCAGTATGCATAGAAAAAACAACTTCTTTAAATTCCTCCAACCTAAATGTAGCTGTCAACATAATATTATCCTCTTCTGAAATATGAGTTCCAATAGCCTGTAGGACCCTGTCACGAGAACCAATCTTCTTTTGGAATATCTCTGTGAAATATTCAAGAGTAATTTTGCACATGTCTTCCCTCGAATTACATACTTCTCCACTGTCATTTGTCAGGGAGAGAATCATGTTAATTTTTTTACGGGCAGAAGCTAAGGCATGAAAGAATCTAGTATTGAGGTCCCCGTCTTTAAACCAATGAACTTTTGCTCTTTGTTTCCAGAACATGTACTTTTGGGAGAAGTATGAAACAATGTTCTAGTTTCACAACCCAACAAGATAAGGTAGATGAAAAATTATCGTAGATATATTTTTTTAAATCATGGTATCCGGCCTTTCGACCAACTAATCCAAGAGGACTAATCCCACCATCCACTAGAGGGGGTCCCGTTTAAAGCCAGAACAAAGCTCCACATAGACTGGCCCACAAAAGGATTGATTGCACCCTGTAGGATTCAAACTTAGGACCTTGAGAGGAGCAAACTCTCAAGACTCAAGCCTCCACCACTAGGCCAACCCTTGAGGTTAGATATTATATTATTAAGTTTAATATTTTGATGTCAATTGATTCTGACTTTATATATATATATATATATATATATATATATATATATATATATATATATATATATATATATATATATATATATATATATATATATATGGATCACGATTGTTCCGGACCGATCAAAGATTTGGTCATCAGTTCTAAATCATTCCACAAAGCATTAAAGGTACAATGAAATCATGCATTGAAGCCACACATTATATCCATAATATTGATTATTGTCTTCCCTTAGATGTCATATAAGACATCCCACATAATATTTGAAGTATTCTTTGAACCATAATTCATTTTGCTCTTTATTATTTTATTGACTTAAGTATTTGAAATTCTGTGATCAGGTATGAGATGTCCTAAGAGATGTCCCAACACTTAATAGGACATTTGACAAATTTAACCAAAACTTAAACAGCAAGAAAAGTAAACAACACAGAAGTTTGTTAACCCAGTTCAGTGTATAACCACACCTACATCTGGAGGCTACCAAGCCAGGAGGAAATCCACTATTAGTAATATTAATTCTAGACTTAAACCACCCTGTTTAATCTATCACTTAATACTTACCCAATGCAATTTCTACCTAAGACTCACTTAGATAAGAGTACCCTACTCACTCCCCCTCAATCACACAATGATCAAGTTTACAAGTTTACAGAAATTGAAGACATCCTTCAAACAATACAGCTTGATCTTACTTCACAGTTTCAATCAAGTCACAAATGCACTTTTGCTTAAAAGCTTATAAAGTGGTACATAAAACAACCTGCTATTAAAAACACTAGACACCCTATTTTGACTTCTGAAATTCGTACTCAATTCTATGAGTTTCTGTTGTTTAAATAGGTATCTGAATTTTGGGCTTTCTGTAGAATGATCCAGCCCTAATGTGCAGCAGCTGTCACCTTGAATTTAGGGTTTGTTACTTCCTATATTCTAGGTGATTTAGGTCTTCTGTTTTAATCTGAATCTTCAATATAAAACACCCTACAGATGCGCCTTGTTCTGTTTTTATCCATCATTAATTAATTCCAGATACTTCTCCTTAAATATCTCTGATCAGTTAATCATTAATTAATTCTGGTAGCAGGTCTGAGATGTCTCAACATCTGTTGGGACATCCTGAAAAACTGAACTTAAGTTATTTACACAATGTCCCAACATCTGGTAGGACATCCTGAAATAAGTTCATATACTCTGTTTGCTAATGTCCCAACATCTGATAGGACATTCTGAACTGAATTTAACATTTCTTGTTTGGTCAAAAATTCTGCCAATTCTTAAACATCTACAAACTCCCCCTTTGGCTAATTTTTGGCTAACATCTTTTCTGGTTATCAGAGTGCAACAGAAGATCTTTTTATCAGAGTATATCATTATTTTTCTGTTGATTCTTATTTGAGATTACTCCCCCTCAAACAAATATGTATCCAGTCTTGTTGCAACAGAAAAAAAACATATTCAGTTCAGAAGCAAACAAACAGATTTTTTTTTTTTTTTTTTTTTTATTCATACTTAAAACAGCAATTACATTTGATGTTGTTCTCCCCCTTGGTAGACATAAAATTAGGGGCCAAAGACACTACTACTGTCATTACATTGCTGTCAATACATTTGCCTCACATACATTGATCACTCAGATTCATCACTCTCAGTTGCTTCCTCCACCTCAGTGTCTTCATCTTTATCAGCTTCACTTTCTTCATCAGCCTCACTGTCTTCACCAGATGCAGCATTCTGATCTTCTTCACTTTCCAACCTTTTGATGATTTCCTCAAGCTTCTGCTTTCTAGCTTCAAGCTCTTTGCAGGTGCTTTTGAGTTCAGCAATTAAAGTCTTCCTGGAGATTGGATTCTTAGCAGTGGAAGGACCAGCAGATGTCCCAGAAGGTGCTTCAACATCTGCAACATGGTGACTTAGGAATAATTTGTAGTGAAAAGCCAGGGGGCTCTCTCTCTTGCAGACTGTGTCCTTCTCATTTAAAATTCCAGGGTATTGACTTAGAACAATACCACACAGCAATGATGGAAAAGCTATTGGCAGCTTTGTTGCATTAGAGATGGCATGCTTCATAGTCTGATCAAAAATATATGCTCCATAATCCATCTTGGTTTGAGTTCCCACAGCATAGATGAATCTGGCCAGACCAGTTGAGATTGAAGAAGTGTGGTTGGTAGGCACCCAGTTAGCAGTTCCAATCCTGTTGAGCATGGCATACTTTCTGGTAAGCATGCTCACAGAGAGCTTTCCCTTCACAGGCCAAGCCTTGACCTGGTTTGCAGTGATCACTTTACAGATTTGATTATCTGTCTTGCCTAGCTCATTAGGTCCATCTGTGTCCCTTCCTAGATACTGATTAATGATTTGGGGAGAGAACTCAACACACTTACCTCTCACAAATACCTTTCTGAACTCTGAGGACTTACCATTTGAGCAATCCTCCTGAAGATTCACAATGAACTCTTTGACAAGAAGTTCATAGCAGGGAGAGAACTCTGAGACTGTCTTGAATAGTCCTGCAGCAGAGATTAGGTCAATGAGTTCTGTGCACTCAAGTGCATTGCTGCTCAGTTCTCTTTCCAGGGCAACCCTTCTTTGGTACACATACTTCCATCTGTTGACACTAGAGACAAGATGGAATGATATGTTGTCCAAGGGAGCTTCTGGAACAGCAGTTGAAGCTCTTGCTGGTGTTGGTCTTTTCTTGGGAGGAGATGTTGGGACATCTGATTCAACATCTGAATCTGATGGTGTGGCAGCTTTTCTCTTCTGGGATTGGACTTTGCTCCAGGGTTTTGTTGGACCAAAGGTAGCTTTAGCTTTGCCTTTCTTTGGACTAGCCTTCTTCTTCTCAGGGATGACAGGTTCAACTTGCATCTTTCCTTTCCTGGACCTTAGTCTTTTAGCAATGCTGGGTTTCACAGATGATATGATCTCTGCATCAGAGTCCTGCTCCAGATTGACCACTGGAGGAGATTGAGCAGCCTCCTCTTCAGCTGGTTGATCAGCAGAGATTTGATCTTCATTTGAGCCTTGAGCCTTTTCTTCAGAGACCTCTTCATCATTTTCTTTTGAGGCTTTGTGCTTAGTTTGTTCCAGATCAACATCAGATGAGTTCTTTTTCTTATCTTCAGATGTTCCAACATCTGTTGGGACATCTTGTTCTGCAGCAGTGTCCTCTGTATCTTGAGCTGGTTCTTCTTGAGGTGCAGGAATGGTGTTCAAAGGAACAGAGATCCCTTTCACCATTCTTTGTTCAGAGAAAACTTGGTTGACAATCTCCTTGATGGAATCATCAACATATTTGGAGTATTTTGAGGACATGTTAGTAGGAGAGGGAATGCCTTTAGCTTTGCTTCTGATTTGATCTTTACATCTCTTTGGTGTTCTTGCCTTTTTAGTGTGAGAGGCGTTTCCCCTGAGCTCGTCCATTGGTGTTGATGACATTGGCACAACAGAGATTGGAGTGGCATGAACCACGTCTTCCTTGTTGAGAATTTCCTCAGCTGTTTTAGGGTTTTGAGACATTGTTGAGGAAGATGAATGTGCAGCTTTAGGGTTTATGATTTCTGAAGGATTGCTGGTTAATGTGATTCGCTTGTGATAGTATGATGAGAATCTTGATGGCAGCTTATAAGTAGTTACTAAATAAGTAACCGTTACAGTGCAAATGATGAGAGGTGGAATTCCCAAGGATTTTGTCCAGACTGGTTTTGCCATCTGGACCTTATGCCATGCAATGTCATATGACATGTTGGCACATCTCATTAACTGCTAAATATCACATAAACAGATTCCAAGTTTGCCCCTTAAGTTCTCAAATTGTGTAGCATCCAATGCTTTGGTAAAGATATCAGCTAACTGCAGATTTGTAGCTACATGCTCCAATGAAATCACCTTTTCTTCTACAAGATCTCTAATGAAATGATGTCTGATATCAATATGCTTGGTCCTGCTATGCTGGATAGGATTCTTTGATATGTTGATTGCACTTAAGTTGTCACAGTACAATGTCATGACATCCTGTGGGACATTGTACTCAGTGAGCATTTGCTTCATCCAAACCAACTGAGAACAACTGCTACCTGCTGCTATGTACTCAGCTTCAGCTGTAGATAAGGATACACAATTCTGTTTCTTACTGAACCAAGAAATCAGATTGTTTCCTAGAAAGAAGCATCCTCCTGAAGTGCTTTTTCTGTCATCAGCACTTCCTGCCCAATCAGCATCACAGAAGCCAGTGAGAATTGGTTTGCAACCATGAAAGTACATTATGCCATAGTCACAAGTACCATTAACATATTTAAGGATTCTCTTGACTTGATTGAGATGACTGACTTTTGGATCAGCTTGATATCTTGCACAAACTCCTACTGCAAATGCAATGTTTGGTCTGCTAGCAGTCAAGTATAACAAGCTTCCAATCATGCTTCTATATAAACTTTGATCTACATTCTCACCCTTTTCATCTTTAGTCAGCTTTAAATGTGTGGGAGCAGGAGTTCTTTTATGAGAAGCATTTTCCATTCCAAATTTCTTCACTATGTTCTTGGAGTACTTACTTTGGGAAATAAACATTGAGTCTTCCATTTGCTTTACTTGCAGACCAAGAAAGTAGGTTAATTCACCTACTAGACTCATTTCAAATTCAGATTCCATCTGCTTGACAAAATGTTTGACCATCTTATCAGACATCCCACCAAACACAATGTCATCAACATATATTTGTGCAATCATGACATTTCCTTCTTCATCTTTAACAAACAGGGTTTTATCAATACCACCTTTTCTGTATCCTTGCTTGATAAGAAATGTGGTCAGTCTTTCATACCATGCCCTTGGAGCTTGCTTCAGACCATAAAGTGCTTTCTTTAATTTGTATACATGATTTGGACAACTTGGATCAACAAATCCTTTAGGCTGTTCTACATATACCTCTTCATTAAGATAACCATTAAGAAAGGCACTTTTCACATCCATTTGAAATAACTTGAACTTTAAGATACAAGCAATTCCCAACAGTAGTCTTATTGATTCAAGCCTTGCTACTGGTGCAAAGGTTTCATCAAAGTCTACCCCTTCAATTTGAGTGTATCCTTGAGCCATAAGTCTAGCTTTGTTCTTTGTAACAACTCCTTGTTCATTTGACTTGTTCTTATACACCCATTTTGTACCAATCACATTTATGTCATCAGGTCTAGGAACAAGATTCCACACTTCATTCCTTGTGAATTGACCTAATTCCTCTTGCATAGCACAAATCCAGTATTCATCAGTGAGAGCTTCCTTGACATTTTTAGGTTCTATTTTGGAAACAAAACAAGAACCTGAAATCACTTCTCTTGATCTAGTGCTTACACCTCTGTTGGGATCACCAATTATTAAGTCTTTGGGATGATCCTTCTGTATTCTGATGGAGGGAGGTTTGCTTGAATCTTCTGACCTTGTATCATTTTGAGTGAAGTTATATTGATCATTCTTTTCTTCAGCTTCAATCTTGATATCAGCAGATGTTCCAACATCTTCTGGGACATCTGTAGAAGCATCATCAATTATCACATTTATGGACTCCATGATAACCTTTGTTCTGTAATTAAATACTCTATATGCTCTGCTGTTTATAGAGTATCCAAGGAAAATCCCTTCATCACTTTTAGGATCCATTTTTCTCCTTTGCTCCCTATCTGCCAGAATATAGCATTTACTTCCAAACACATGAAAGTACTTCACAGTGGGTTTTCTGCCCTTCCAGACTTCATATATTGTGGACAAAGTTCCTTTCCTTAAAGTAACTCTGTTATGGATGTAACAGGCAGTGTTCATAGCTTCAGCCCAAAAGTATAGAGGCAACTTTTTAGCATGGATCATAGCTCTTGCTGATTCTTGAATGGTTCTATTCTTCCTTTCAACAATCCCATTCTGTTGAGGAGTGATAGGTGAAGAATATTCATGATTGATTCCTTCTGAAGAGCAGAAATCTAAGAACTTTTGATTCTCAAATTCCTTTCCATGATCACTTCTAATTCTGATCACACAGCTGGATTTTTCCCTTTGTAATCTTTGACATAATTCTTTGAATACATCAAATACATCTGACTTTTCTTTGATAAAATTTATCCATGTATATCTTGAAAAGTCATCAACCACCACATAAGCATACCTCTTACCACCAAGACTTTCAACCTGCATAGGTCCCATAAGATCCATATGTAGAAGTTCCAAAACTTTGGAAGTTGTCAGATGTTGGAGCTTTGGATGGGACATCTTGGTTTGCTTGCCTATTTGACATTCACCACATATTTTGCCATCATCAATCTTTAGTTTAGGAATACCTCTTACAGCATCCATAGATATGATCTTCTTTATGCCTCTGAAATGAAGATGACCTAGTCTTTGATGCCACAGTTTCACTTCTTCTTCTTTAGCTAGAGAGCAGGTTGAAGTGAGACTAAGATTTTGGGATTCCCACATGTAACAGTTGTCTTTAGATCTGGCTCCTTTCATGACAACCTCTTGTTCTTTGTTAGTCACTATACATTCAGATTTGGTAAAGTTTACACTGTATCCTTGATCACATAGTTGACTTATGCTGATCAGGTTAGCAGTTAAACCTTTAACTAGCAGCACATCATCTAGTCTTGGAACATCTTGACAATCCAAGGTTCCAACTCCCTTGATTTCTCCTTTAGCTCCATCTCCAAAGGTAACATACCTGGATGAATGTGATTTTAAGTTTACTAGCAAATTCTTTAATCCAGTCATGTGTCTTGAGCATCCACTGTCAAAGTACCAGTCTTCTTTAGCTGATACTCTCAGAGATGTATGTGCTATGTATGCAGTACTTTTCTTTGACCAGATGAGATGAGATTTCTTTTGATGCCTCTGCTCTGAGTGTTGTTCAGCTGATCTCCAATCTTGATTGTTGATCTTGTTCTTGGGTATGTGGCTTTGATCAGTCTGAATGTCAGCTTTTGGTCTCCAAACTTTCTTGATGACCTCTGTCTTCTGCTTAGGAGGTTGCTGATTTCTATGCAGCACTTTTTTTGTACCTTCTACTTTCTGCTTGGAAGGTTGCTGACACATCTGATTTGGATATCCATGAAGCTTATAACAGTGAGGTTTGATATGCCCAAACCTTCCACAGTGATGGCATCTCCATCTTTGATATTTTTTCTTCATTTTGTTCTTTCCAGAATGTTGAGACATCTGTTGGAACATTATGTTTGTCTTTGTGTTCTGATGTTGGAGCATCTGTTGGGACATCTTGTTTGACTGTGTAGTTTTTGAAGTAGTTCTGCTAGAGCTTGCTTCATCTCTGTCATATCCCAGTCCACTTTTGTCCCCTGAGTGTTTATTATTGCTGAGAATAACATCCAGTGTGTTTGAGCTGCTGTTCAACATTCTAACAGATTTGGACATATGTTCCAACTTAGAGTTGAGAAGGCTTACTTCACTTTTTAAGGCTTCAATGATCTCCTGATCATTTGCTTTGTCATCTTCTAAAGTCTCATTCTGCTTCTTTAGCTTTATAACTTCACTGCATATTTCAGAGCTTCTTTTGTATAGATCTTTGAATGCTTACTCAAGTTCTTCATAAGTAAGTTCTTCACAACTGGAATCACTATCATATTCACACAGTCCAGCTAAAGCAGTAATATGCTTAGCTGATTCTTCTTCTGACTCTCCTGAGTCTTCATCAGACCAGGTCACAGAGAGTCCTTTCTTTTGCCTCTTTAAGTAGGTAGGACATTCAAACTTGATGTGTCCATATCCTTCACATTCATGACATTTGACTCCTTTATCTTGACTGGTCTTTTCAGCATACTTTAATCTTTTGTTAGCATCATAAGGTCTTCTGTTCTCAGAGTTTGTGTTTCTTCCACTAGGTTTGGATTTGCCTTCCATTCCTCTGAGAATTTGTTTGAACTGTTTTCCAAGCAGGGCAAGGTTTTCTGATAAGCTTTTATCATTTGCTGATTCATCATCCTCTTCTTCATCTGTATTTGACATTAAGGCTATGCTCTTGTTCTTTTTGGCATTTGTGTCATTCATTCCCATCTCAAAAGTTTGAAGGGAACCAATGAGTTCTTCAACTTTCATGGAGCATATGTCTTGAGCTTCTTCTATTGCAGTGACTTTCATATCAAATCTTTTTGGCAAAGATCTGAGAATCTTTCTTACAAGCTTTTCATCAGTCATCTTTTCTCCCAAAGCTCCAGAAGTATTGGCTATATCCAAGATGTTCATATAGAACTCATGAATTGATTCATCTTCCTTCATTCTCAAGTTTTCAAACTTGGTGGTGAGAAGTTGAAGTCTTGACATTTTTACTTTTGATGTTCCTTCATGAGTTGTTTTGAGAGTATCCCAAACATCTTTGGCCAGCTCACAATGATGCACAAGTCTGAAAATATTCCTATCAATGCCATTGAATAAAGCATTTAAGGCTTTTGAGTTGCCTAGTGCTGAGTCTTCTTCCTCCTTACTCCATTCTTCTTCAGGTTTCAGCACTTTAGATCCATCTTTGGTGTCTTGGATAGGATGATCCCATCCAACATTGACTGCTCTCCATGCCCTGTTGTCAAGTGACCTTAAGAATGCAATCATTCTTGGCTTCCAGTAGTCATAATTAGATCCATCCAGAATAGGTGGTCTATTTACTGACCCTAAATCTCTGTCCATGTTACAGAATTTGTATTCCCTAGATCTCACCCAGAATAAACAGGCAGGGTGCCTGCTCTGATACCAATTGAAATTCTGTGATCAGGTATGAGATGTCCTAAGAGATGTCCCAACACTTAATAGGACATTTGACAAATTTAACCAAAACTTAAACAGCAAGAAAAGTAAACAACACAGAAGTTTGTTAACCCAGTTCAGTGTATAACCACACCTACATCTGGAGGCTACCAAGCCAGGAGGAAATCCACTATTAGTAATATTAATTCTAGACTTAAACCACCCTGTTTAATCTATCACTTAATACTTACCCAATGCAATTTCTACCTAAGACTCACTTAGATAAGAGTACCCTACTCACTCCCCCTCAATTACACAATGATCAAGTTTACAAGTTTACAGAAATTGAAGACATCCTTCAAACAATACAGCTTGATCTTACTTCACAGTTTCAATCAAGTCACAAATGCACTTTTGCTTAAAAGCTTATAAAGTGGTACATAAAACAACCTGCTATTAAAAACACTAGACACCCTATTTTGACTTCTGAAATTCGTACTCAATTCTATGAGTTTCTGTTGTTTAAATAGGTATCTGAATTTTGGGCTTTCTGTAGAATGATCCAGCCCTAATGTGCAGCAGCTGTCACCTTGAATTTAGGGTTTGTTACTTCCTATATTCTAGGTGATTTAGGTCTTCTGTTTTAATCTGAATCTTCAATATAAAACACCCTACAGATGCGCCTTGTTCTGTTTTTATCCATCATTAATTAATTCCAGATACTTCTCCTTAAATATCTCTGATCAGTTAATCATTAATTAATTCTGGTAGCAGGTCTGAGATGTCTCAACATCTGTTGGGACATCCTGAAAAACTGAACTTAAGTTATTTACACAATGTCCCAACATCTGGTAGGACATCCTGAAATAAGTTCATATACTCTGTTTGCTAATGTCCCAACATCTGATAGGACATTCTGAACTGAATTTAACATTTCTTGTTTGGTCAAAAATTCTGCCAATTCTTAAACATCTACAGTATTAAGTGTTAATCGAACATATTCGCCCTTGCGTCATCGTATCAAAGATCTGCTCCGCTGCATCAAGAGTATACTCCATCATTAGATCAAACATTTTTGTTTTCCTATAGTATAACAAAGATCAATTGATCAAACTTAATATATAACAGTTTTGATATTTCTTAACCTGATATCTTTATTGTTATTATTAGAGTTTAAGGCTTAACAATAATAAAATTCATTGTTTGATTAAAAATTATAATACCATATATCATATTTATAAAGTGTAACATTAATAAAAAATAATTTGACATATCAATGAGTTACATAAAAATTAATTGTTTATAAAATTGTATCAAACTTATTAATTTTTATGTATATGACTGACATGTCAAATAATTTTTTATTATTATAAAATTTTATTAAAATTAGTTAAATTAACATTTTTTTAAAAGATTAAAAATGATAAATAAATAAATATGCAGTTCATGTCATAAAAAAATTAACAATGTAATATCACATCAACGAATTTGTTGATCAAATTCAATGAAGAGTCAAAATAAGAAAATTTTAAACTCCAAAAAGAGAAATTTGTATTTTTTTTTCTTACATGTAATATTTTCCAATTTATGTGCGTGTCAGATAGTAACTTTTAATTCATTGGTAAATTTTATCATACGCAAACATGCTTCAAGAAAACTATCAAGAATTTATTTTTCATTATCCTTTCAATCCCCATTTTCCTTTTGGTGTCTTATGTTTTCAACATTTCTTCTCCACTCTCCTAGCTTCTATGATCTTCTTTCCCCTGCTTGATGCTTTATCCACATTTGTGTGATCCTTGTTTATGTGTTTCTTGAGTTCCTTTGTTGTGTCTTGTGTTTATCATCTTCTCGTTTTGTCTTTCCTCCCATAGCTTTGTTTTCTGTCTTCAGTTTTTTAGTTAATTTGTTGTTTTGGTTTCCACCTTCTTTTATGTCTTGCTCTTTTTGCTTAGCCATAGAACACATGGGCACAAGCACGTATACTATTCGACAAATGGTCCCTTTGAAAATCAATCGTCAAGAACAACATAACCCTCAGAAAATTACTATTAATAGTCATATTAACAAAACCTTTCCTGCTAGAAATCCAACCATTCCAAACAATTAAAACATCAATATGGAAAAATGCAAAAAATGAAAACCAAGATTCTAATCCTGACCTTGATTTATTTCTTTACGGAGAATAAATTCAAGAGAGCTTAAACCCCCTAATTAGTATATTGGGTAAGATAGTTATAGAAACATTAATCCATAGAAGGTCTTTGCAAAGTGCTGGTGCAACCCAAAGAACCTCTTAGTCCAAAAAATGGAATCGGTTATTTTCAAGTTCACTATGGAAAAAAGCAAAGATCATAAATGATTCATGAAAGGCAACCCATGGTTGTTAAGAAACTCATGTATTATAATACATGAATGGGATGGAAGAAGTGCAGTCACCAATATGGAATTTTCTAAAGCCCCTGTGTGGGTGCAGATTCGAGGCTTGCCAACAAATGCAAAAACGACACATGTGAGATTAAACCATGGAGAGAGAATCAGTGAATTGATAGATGTTGGAATATAAAATATGCCCGACGGAACAACGATCATGAAAGTTAGAATCAACCTAAATGTCTTATCCCCCATTAGTCATGGCATGTACATAAGCTGTAAAAACAACGATATAACCTGGATAGACTTTCTATACGAAAATTTTGCCTCTATTATTGTATCGTGGGGCATAGTGAGGAATTTTGCAAAAAGTTTTTTTTCTCCTAGCCATGGCATAACAAATGTTAATCCATTAGGCCCTTGGATGAAAGTTAATCAACTAGGATGGAAACACATCTACATTGCCGAAAGACAATTCAATAGCAACCCAACAAATAAACCTAACATGAGTATATACATCATCATTCCTAAATATATGATTGAAAAAATGGAAGCTATATCCTTGAAGGAAGAAAAAAAAACAAGAGGGAAAGTTGACCCAACACCCTCAAACCAAAACAAGAAAAGAAGATTGCTTGAAGTGGATGAGAAGCACTCAAACACAACAAATCTTTCAACACCAACAATCATGATATGCCTCATGGACAAGGCAGCCACTAAAGTATGAAGATCCTTTCCTTGAATTGCAGGGGGTGGGAAACCCCCTATCTGTCAGAGCTTTTAAAATTTTGATAAGATCCTATTCTCCAAATGTTTTGTTTTTATCTAAAACTAAGAAGCAAAACAATGAAATTATGTTCAAAGACATCTTTAAAATTGGAACCTTAACCAATGTGTATAATATCAGTAGTGGTAATAATGGGAATGAGAGGTATGCGGGTCTTTCTCTTATGTGGAGTAATGATGTTAACCTCATGATCATGGATTCTAATAAAAAATTATTGATTTCTATATTATGGCTCATAATATTGATAATGGTAATAATGGCACTGATAAAATTCTATGGAGAGGGACTGCCATTTATGGTTACCCTATGTCCAACCAAAAAGGTCTCACGTGTACTATGATCACTACTACGGAAAAGTCATACCATAATGGTTGGAAAATGGATACCACAATGTCTGACCAATTGTTGTAAGGGGAGAGGTGATTGTATGTATGGTGTTTTCCATCACGCTTGCGAGGCCATGATAATAAGGCAAGACGCACACTGCCTATCACAATGGTTACTTATATCAAATGTTGTGAAGAAGTATACCTCACTAAATAAATACAACCATTCAAATTGATGAAGAAGTATATAATCTGAAAATTAAGGTAGGACGTACACCTCACTAAATAAATACAACCATTCAAATTGATGAAGAAGTATTTAATCGGAAAATTAAACTATTCTTGAAAACCAACTTAAACAAACCATTGTTTTCCAAATTGCATGTGTCTCATCATTCATTTCCCACTTTTTAACATATAGAATGTGGTTCAATACTAGTTTATGTAATTGATTCCTTCTATACTAGTTTAATTTGAATAACATCAATTTATAAGTGAAATCTACCTCATCATTATCACGTATCATCATAACAATCACGATGAAAAGCGACGATGATGAGGTAGAGTTACCCAATAAATTGTTGTTATTCAAATTAAACTATAATAGAAGATATCGATGTAATGAAGGAATCAAGTCATTGAATTGCATTCTATATGTTAAACAATATGAATTTAAAGAACAAAACATTGTTAAGTCACAAGAGAAGATATTGATGTAATGAAGGAATCAATGTAATGAATGAATTAAGAATTTAAAGAATAAAACATTGTTAAGTCACAAGAAGCTTCTTTCTTGTGACTTAGCAATGTTTTGCTTTTGTTCTGATATACATTAAACAACAACAACAACATACAACAACATTTATCAACAACAACAATATACAACAACATTTATAAACAACATAAAAACATACAATAAAATAAAAAAAATAAAGTTCAAGAATGCAAGATATAATAAATAACAACAACAAATTATGAAGTTCTGAGAACATTAATCAACAACAACATACAAGAACACAAGATATAATAAAATGTTTCGAGAACACACCTTTTTTTAAACTAATCCGGGAACTGGAACAAATTATGAAATTTATCTAGTTTATGATGCTATGAAAAAGAAGTGAAAGGTGACTGAAGTTTACACAATAGCTTCATACTTCTTGTATTTTTTTCATAGAAATACAAACCATATGTACCATAGCCAAAGTATGTGCTTTGTTAAGATGGTGAAGATGAATATGAAACAATGAGAACATTCACCAAATGAAAAAATGAGAACCCATTTTTAACAAGAAACATAAACAAAATTGAAGGTTAAAGTATGTTTAAAGTGTGGCATGGATGTTAGGGTTATGTTATGAGAGAGAATAATGAAATATGTTAGGGTTTTATTTTGAGAGAAATGACTGGTATGTACTGAACGACAAATACTTTTTCTTATATACTAAAAATGATCACTTTTCATCACGGTTGACAAGAAAAACTGTGATGCAATGATTGTACTTTCCAAGGCGATTGAAAAATATAACCATAATGATATAAAAGAAGCTGGGATAGTGAAGGAATTGGGATTCAAACCATGGAACTCTTGATACATTTCACTACAGAGTTTAATAAAGACTGTAGTGAAATACCTTTTAGTCAAAACCAAAATAAAAAAGCGCCCAAAAATGTGATTCCACCAATGTTAAAGAAAGGTCAATATAATATTGTTTTAGAAAAGGTATTTTTCATAGTAGTGGATTAATAACTTGGCCCAAAGACATAGCAACCCTAAATGTCTTACCTTTGGATATTTGAACTTAATTACTAACAATTATGAGAAAGAGAGGGAAATCCTTTAGACCCTCATTTAAAACAGGTTATCATGGATACCTTTAATTCTTATCGCCTATTTGATTTAAGTTATGCAAGTAACATGGTTACCTGGTGCAACAAATAGTAGGGAGATAAATGTATATCGGCTAGAGTTGATAGATTCATGGTGACAAAAGGATGGCTAAAAAAAGACCAAAAAGGTTTGAAAACATATGGTTGGAGTCCCTGGATACCCGAGGCATTATAGTCGAGTCCTGGAACTCCAACAAAAATTAGAATATCAGCCACAAGCTCTCCTATACGTTTGACTCTCTTTGGAATTGGGGAAAAACAAACTTTTCCCGCCCCACAAAAGAAATAAACAAGCTAAGCCTCATTCACAAACATTTGCAAGACAATAATTTCCAGAACACGAATATGTTTAAATTCAAAATAAAATTGTTTCTCTCCTCCAACACAGAGAAGTCGGGTGGGCCCAACGTGCTAAAATGTATTGGCTTAAAGAGGGAGACTGAAACACATAATTTGTCCACCAACAAGCTACCTAGAGAAGGAACCACAATAGAATTATTTCTATGGATAAAGGAAACAATTTTATCACCTATGATGAGGAGGAAATCCAAGACACCCTTATGCATTTCTGTATTAAGCAATTCATTGTAGAAAAGACCAATAGTCACAATGATTGTTTTCCTAAAAACTATCAAAAGTGCCCCCATTGAGATGACCAAAAACCTTGATACTCCATTCACTCAAAAGGAAGTTCTTAAAGTTATCAAACAACTCAAAGGCAATGCATCCCTTGACGACTTCCCAACTAGGTTTTATCAAACATACTGGGATATTGTTTGAGAATAAGTCAATTACAACATCCTCAACTTCATTAACAATCAGGAAATCCCAGAATATCTCTGTAACCTATATAAATCTAATTCTTAAGAAGAAAAATCCCTTTGAACTAACAGATTACACACCTATAGCCTTATGCAATGTTATCATGAAAATCATCACCAAAACCATAACTAACCAATTAAATCCAATCCTACCTATTATAATTAGTGAAGAAAATGTATCAAGAGAATTTTACAGAAAACATGGCATACGAAATGCCTCAGTGTCTTCAAACTCTTGGAGAGATTTGTCGGATCTTGAAATAATTGCCCTTGACTGCATGGTCTGTGCAAGAATTTGCCTCGCGAGGACTCATGAAGAACCTCATATCACTATGAGATAGTGTGTCCTAGTATTTGAACCTTGGATAGGTGCTTCTGGTTAACCGTCTTCAGGAGAAAGTGACTTCTCATGCTCTTGGGGTGGCCTGCCCCGGTACGAGCCTTGAAGTGATCACCTCTGACTGACTGTGCTTTGAAGAAAACACCCATACCAATTGTTCTTTGAGAGATTGGATATCGAAGTAATTGACCCTGTTTGGTTGAAATTTGAATGAATGCCTCAGACTCATGGATCTTTGAGAGATTTGATCTCGAAGTGATTGCCCCAGCTTGACTGAATTTTGAAGAGATTGCTCGACATGATTGCCCCGGATTAGTTGGCTCTTACCACGACTGTTGGGAAAGTCCCTACTCAATGGAGTTTTCTTGAAAAGTGCACCTCGACAGATTGTCTTTCGGAAGTTTCAGACTTCTCAACTTGGCAAGATTAAGCTTCTGGACTGAAGTTTCGTATGTGAATTTTTATGATGCCCAACAAATATATGCAAGCAGAAAATGTTTATTCTAAGAATTAAAATTCTAATGCAACACACATGTTAATCTTGCAGTTTTACTGAAAAAGATGTCGCAAACCTTTGTGAGCGAATCACTGGTTAAGATACGACATTAATTTTTTTGAATAATAGAAAGCATGCACATGCAACACCAACAAAGATCTTTCAACACCACTCATAGGAGTCAGGAACGCGGTCTCGTGGTAGTACGCTCTCAAAAATAACCCTGTTTCAGTTAGGACTTTTGAGGGTTGTATCGTGGCCTGATTCACGGTTATAGAAACAAAGGATATAGGCTCGAAGTTTATTTGTGCCCACCCCTCTTCGTGACGTTCTCCATTCCTATGTTCAGCTAGCTTTTACAAGCGCTCACCTCTCAAAAAAGGTTTTGTGATGGTTGAGGAACCAATTACACTAACGGTTAAGCACCAATCAGATTATTGTTTGGAGTCAGTCACCCCTTCATCTTTCGTGTCTGTATCACACGACTTTGTTTTTGTTCGAGGATCTTTCTTGTGTAATCCTTTTTGTCTTTTGCTTTTGCATTGTTTTTATTATCCCTAACTTTTTCCTGGACTTTTTCTTGTGAATCTTTGATTGTGAAGTCCAGCGGGATGCCCTAATTTTTGCCTAAGTCGTTTGTTTTCAAGTTTCGACTTAGCATGCTTTTTCACTTCTTTTTTTTTCAATTTTTTTGAACAAATCGTGTGACACTGGTTGTCTTGATTGCTTTGAAAGGGTCGTGACTGTCTCACTTCTTGGTTGATGAGGGATAACCATTATGGTTTCCGGTCTCTGGACCTCTTTCTTGGGATAACCATTGTGGTTTCTGGTCATTGGACCTCTTGATTTGGTACAACGAAAGGTAATGGATCCTCAGATGTGCACTCCTTTTTGAAATTTGAACGCCCGATCAAACTAACTGACGCCTACCCTACCCCTGGGTCAAATGCAAGGGTTTTTTCTGTGAAAAGGAACTCCTACTTCAAGGCTCAAATGGGTTGGCGAGGGTCTATCTCCCTTATATCTTCGGTGTTTATGATTGGAAAAAATGCTTGTACATCGTCAACAAGGTCTTTCTCAAAAGCACGCAATTAGAGATTCTTGCATTTTCATTTCGTCATCCTCCCTGATAGAGTTTAAGCACAACAATATCTATTGCAATGCACCTACACAAAATCATAAGTGAATACAAATGGATTACTTCAAGAAAAACATGTGAATTATATTATGATTAACATTCAAAAACAAATAAGTTTCTTGCATGCATACAAATGTTTAAACAAACAATATAAACTGCAAATAAAAATGCAGTAAAGAAGCTGAACATTGTCGTCATTGAGGAGACTTGACTCCATCTGGACTTATTGCTTCTGAAGATGCCCTTGCAAACTAGGATGCCAATTTGATGAGGAGATATCAATATATAGGCAGACTTCCTGGCATGATGACCTTTGAGTCGATCAAAATTTGAACCTTGTGGTTGAACACATCACAGTTGTCAATTGTATGCCTAAATGCCCCTGAGTGGTACTTACATCGAGCATTCACTTTGTGGTGGTCATTGTTGAGGAGGCCTGACTCCGTCTGGACTTATTTCTTTCGGAGACTTTCAGTAGTTAGCGGTCTTGATGTTCATTCTATTACTGATTCGGTGCCATATTCTCACTTTTACCTGGTGCGAATACAATAGTCTTGAAGTCAATCGGATTTAGGACCTTGTATTTACCTCTGCCACTGAAAGACTTGCAATCTTAAATTAAAAGGCCAGGTGCCCCAGAATGGTAATCATACATGGAATTGAAACCCCAAAGGAAGCTTTGTCGGAGATGATCCTGATGCGGCTAGCTCAACCAATTTGAATCTGAGCAAATGAGGAAACTTGTTGCGCGTACGACCTCGGAATATGATCAAACTTCTTCTCAAGCTTCTCTGGCCTTTAACCATATGCTCTTCCCCAAGGATTCTCTTGGGAAGCTGAGGTTGGATGCTGACAATCGACATCTGGAGGGAAGAGGTTGATAAAGTTAATAGATAAGATTGCTCAGAAAGATCTTGCACGATCTCCTGCCTACGTATCTCCATTGACCAATGGAGAATCAGAGCAGCGTAGTTCCCCTCACTAGGGATGACAATAGCTTCATTTCCTTGACATTGCATTCAATATTTCTATAACCGGCTCATCTGAGTCTTCATCTGGTTGACTTCTTCTTGCAACAGTTTCTGATTCTGAAATAAAGCTTGTACCTCTACCCTGAATGGCCCCAGCTGGGTCTTCCTTTCGGTTACCTCCGCCTGGAGTTATACCTTGATAGTTGTGATTCAAGTTGGCCATTGTGAAGGGAAACCAAGTCAGGATAAAAATCAGTCTCCGAACACCTGTCATGAATCCAAGGATGTATGCAAATGCTATGTTCAATCATTTCTAAGGAATCTATCTGCTTTGATTCAAGTTTTGACATAGAAAAATCCAACAGCATGATTCATATATGTGATCCTCGGAAATAACTGAACATATGTGCTGGAATGATATGATGTCATGTATGCAACAGGCATGTGATCAATGATCTGATGTTAGTGTCGGTGTTGAGTAATGAGTCAAATGTCTGAATAGAACCATAATAGTAGCACCATCTCTGTATAGAACCCCATAACTGAGAACCCAATAACTGTAGAACTGGATCACATAATATAACAATCACTGATGGTGTTGAAGTTGAACAACGAGCCAAGTGTCTGTGGAGAGTCACAATATCAAGGTCACAATGGTAATCACAATAACAATTTCTCTAAATAGAACTCTCGAATCTCAGAATCAGAGAACCATAAAACACTGAACAATACTGACAAAGTGGGTATGTTGAAGTTTAGGGTTCCTGCAAACCTGTAAACCCCTCCCAATCTCACAGGTGTGCTACTCGGGTCAACATCACGGACTCTCAAAGCCGAATAGCAATAATACGTTCACCATTTCCGAGAAATGGCTCATGACCAAATCAGGGAATCGGTTTGGCATTATGTACTATTCAGGGAGGCCTTAGCTGAGTCCAGAAAAACAAGCATCCCTCATAAGTCCTCAGCTTCAAGCACTGAATCGAGAAACCATAGTACATTTATCTCGAAGGGTACAAACAGTTTTCCTTAACTGGATTCCTATGAGAGAACCAGGCCATCCTATGCGAGTTCCCAGTGGGCCCTCGGATGCGAGTGGGTTTACCAACAAATGTGGTCTGCCACTGTCATCACTGGAGAGGGTTGTTTCCACTAAGGTTCTCAATGATCGGTCCCCAGCTGCACATAACCATCAAGGTTGTATCCCGAAGTGGGGAAGAACCCTCACACAAGATAGTTCCAAGACGGTCGCAACCTGGGTGTGGAACTCATCGCCACTCATCATGTAACCATATGAGTACAACATGTCCACGTTAATCCTACAGTGCACTCAAGCCGGGTATTTGGCTTATCACACAGTAACTCCCGTCCCGCAAAAAAAATGAAAACCAGCACAGCCAGACAGTCCAGTATAATATGATGCATGGAAAATAAATACTGAAAATAGTAAATAAATGCGGTAAAGTAAAGTTGTAAAGTAAATACTGTAAATAAAAACAGTAAAGCTAAACTAAAGCACACAGCAACACACATATAAACACCCAAAGAAACAAAACCAAAAAGGCGCTAGGATTGACTCTACAAGGGAAACCAGAGATTCTAGGTTCGATCCCCAGCAGAGTCGCCAGCTGTCGCTCCCGGGATTTTCATCCTAGTACAAACGCGAAAGTGGCGCGGAAAAGGTAGAGTCGCCAACCAGACATTTTTATCCCGAAAGAATGGGAAAGGTAATGTTGCACAAACTTGAGGAAGAAGAAAAGGACAAGGTCCTGCGAACCAAAGATCTGGGTTCGGGAGTCGGTTACGACCTGGGAAGGTATTAGCATCCCAGATCGTCTGTCGTACCCGACGAGATCCACGCTTGCTTGCTTTGTTTCAAAGGGTGAGAAATAAAACTGTTGCTGAACAAATGAACTGCTAACTGGAATAAGAATGAGAAAGGAACTAGAAAAGAGAACAGAAAGAGAGGGGAAAATGTAGGGAAATTAAAGAATGTGGAAAATGTAGGGAAAATAAAGAATGTGCTCGAACGGGCCCTACCCCGCTGCCTACGTACCTCACTGGGAATATGAGGATCAGAGTCGACGTAGTTCGCCTAACCAGGCGGGAACTATTTGTTTGTGTTTTTTACATCTTGAACTGCGTATGTCTATACTCAGGTGTTGCAGGCTCGTCTGGTACGAGTGCATTTACCGTCTTGCATGAAAGACAAGTCGTCGCGAGTTCGCGTTGTGAGTGAATGAGATGAGAAAAGAAGTTCCCGCAGGAAAGCCACTTATTGTGTTTGTTTTGTCTTTTATGAGAAGTGTTTTGAATTTGTTTGTGAACATTCTCATACTAAGACCTATCCATCGCGGGAAGTACTTACACCTCGCCCCGAAACAGGACGCGTATAAGTACTCCGCAACAAAGTCTCATGGCGTATAAGGACATTCGATTTTCATTAAATGTTTTATTGCTTTTCTTTATGAGATGAGAAAGAATGACTCAAATTACAAAAGGCAAAATCTAATGGGGACTAAGACACAACCCTAATTTTTGTTGATTTATTCACAAGTGAGATCCTATGGTTAATGTGGTTTTCTAAACCTAATGAAGGAAGAACTTAGAAACTACTAGAATGCAACTTACTTCCTAAGGAAGATAAGTTGATTCTAAAGCAAAGGGGGGAACCTATTCAAGTGAAATATCAATCAATATAACAAAGCAACAAAAATTGAATATAAGAATAAAATTCTAAACAAAACATTTAAAGGCATAAACCTAAAATAGCCTAAATTTATTCTAAGTTCAATTAGTATGAATCCTAAGCCTAAGTCCTAAAACTAAGGGCATTACCTAATATTTTCATTCTAAAAAATCAGAAACTAAACTAGTCTAATTCACTATTAAATCCTAAGATTAAATCTAATTAAACTATTTTTTTAATGAAACTTAATATTCTAGCCTAAACTAATGGAAATTTATATGTAACAAAGCCTAAAGATTAATACACTAAAAATAGTAAAAGCTCTGGAAAAATTATGAGATTAATTCTATAGGGTCCTAAAACTACCTATAATATTGTGTTAAAAAGAATCCTAAAAAATCAGAATTTTGCTATGCCTAAAAATCAATTAATTCTACCTAAGGATTAACCATTATTTTCTAAGGATTAAGCTACTAAAACCTGAGATAAAATGTCCTAAAAAATCTACTAAAATTATGATAAGTACTATTATGAGTCCTCTAACTATGGTAAAAAGAGTGGACCAAAAATGTTACTGGAAGACTAAAAAATAAAATCAACAAATTTATGTACAGTTGAAGGAAATTCACTAAAAACTACTTACATGAAAAAATCAGAATTTAATTCAAAAACAATTAAAATTCAGAAAAATAAAATGCCAAACATTTCCAAAATGACTTAAAAGCTTACTTGATTTTTTGGGGAATTTTCCTAAGCATTTTTATATTTTTATTTGATTTATTTCTAACCTATATTAACTAAAAAAAATAAAATCTAAAAGAAAAGACAGGGGGTTCAGAAAGTATATTTTTCTAGTTATTTATTGTTATTGGGCTTAGCAAGGGGAGTGTTAATAGAAATGGGATGCTAAGCCCATGCGCAGAGATGAGGGGGAGTGCAGGAAGCAGTTTTCTTTAGTTCATTTTCTATGGGCTTAGAATGGGAGGTGTGAATAGCAACAAAAACGAAAGCCCAACTGTGCTAGATTGCAGGGAGGTGTAGGGAGTGATTTCTTTAGCTCTTTTCTTTAATGGGCTTATGAGAGGAGGTGGAAATAGCAAAATGGAAGAGGCCCACGCAGATTATGAGAGGGAGCATGGTTACTATGGTGTCTGTCCGCATATGATTATGGAAGGGTGGCCCAACCGGACGGTGACAAGTGTCACCGTCGGAGTGGCAAGGGAATAAAAAAAATCCACTCTTATCCTATCCCCTTTTGCAGTTTACAATGGTCTTTATGGGAAAAAAGTGAAAATTAATTTCATTAACCTATATTAATTATTTTTAAGGCTAATTATCACCTTTAACTTCTCAAGATATTTTCTTAATCTCCCAAAACTCCATTAATTTATCTTAATGAAATTAAGTATTACCATTGACATTAATACACACACAAAACTGAACAAACACATAGCAAAAACCCTAAGCCCTCTTCCTCAACCGCCGTCGTCCCCTTCATCGTCTTCTTCCTCTCTTCCTCCAATCGGAATACCACCGAACAACGCCAAAGAAGAAAAACCATCACCGCAACGAATTGACTCCTTTCACCATCATTTTCAACAGAACGAAACTTAACCTAACTCCACCTTCTATTTCACAAGCATGAATCACAGCCTAAACAAAGTGCAAAACAAGGTAGATGCATCACACCTTATGAACGAATGAGGACGTTGGTTGATGCACGAGGGAGATGATGCTCCGATTTCAAGAGCTTGATGACGATGAGGATGCGTGAAAGCTGCTTCTTTTGTTTCGCGAAATTCATGTATGCGTTTGATTTCAACCTTTCTTCCTTGAGTTTTTCTAGCCCTCTCTGAGCACTATTATCGCTGTTTCTTGTTGAAGCAGAATCTTGTATATATATGTGTTGCTGAAATCTCGGAACTCCTACAGGTGTAGATGATAACGAGCATTGAAGAAGAGGATGAGGTTGTTGGTGATGAAGGTTCGGGTTCGAAATTATGGAAGGGGGAAGATTGAAGAAGTAGGGGATTGAAGAGGTTTCGAGGAGAAGATTCAGAAGCTGTGGTGAAGAAGCGAGAAGATTGAAAGTAGAATTCGTGAAGATTGAGAAAGAAATCTGTGAATGGAGGAAGAACAGATGAAGATTCTAGGAGAAAAATGGTGAAGAAAAATGAAGAAAGGTTGAAGAAGAAGAAGAGATTCGGATTGAAAGGGTGAAAAGGTGTGGAGAGAGTGAAGAAGGTTGAAGAAAATAAATGGTGTGCGATCGATCAACCCTGGTTTGAAGAAGCTGATGCTGATTTATAGATGGAACTCAAGGATGGTTCTGGAATCAAATTCGGTTAGAATCAGTTCTTAGTTTGTTATTTTTCTGTTATGGATTTGTTTCTCACTTTCACTTGGCAACTTTGTATGATTTTTTGACTTTGTTTATTTCTACTGTGAAATTGTATAAGGATCCTCTTCTCTTCTGAAATTCTGTTAGGGTTCTGTTTTGAAATTCTGTTAGAGTTTTTTTGTGAATAGGTTGAAAAAAATGAAGTTTACTGGGATCCAGTAACCCCTCTTTTGCTGAACTTTCTACTGAGTTTCTATTACATTTAGAATGTCTTTGCGTTGTCGTTTGCTTTGTACAAAATCTTGTCATGAATTGTGCTTTATTGATGCTGCTGCAGAAGTAAAGAAGAAGATAACTGAATATTGTGATTGGAATTTCTGTTTTTCTGTTGTTCAATTTTTTTCCTTTTTCTTCTTGGATATGCGGATCCGTTCGCGACGATGTTGAATTCCTTGTTTGAACTTGCAGGATTCTTGTTGAAGATGATGATGCGATGACGTGACGCTGATAAGGAACTTGCGGAAGGACGTGTTGAAGATGATGATGTAGGTTGAAGATCGATAGTGAAGGTTGCATTTCCGTGGAGCTTGATGAGGTTTTTGAGATGAAAAACATGGTTTTTACGAAGAAGACATGAAGAAGGATGAGAAACAAAAGCAGAGGTCCCCAAAAATGAAGAGGAAGACGTGTAGAATCCTCTTGAAGAGTTTTTTAGATTCAGAGAATAATCAGAGAGTTCTGTTTTTTTGTGAAAGTTGAAGAGGATGAAAATTGATGTGTAAAGGATTGGAGTGATGAAGAGTATCATTTTTTTGCAGATGAGATTGATGATGTTGGAGTCTTTTCTTTTTGAGTTTTCTGTGAATCTCCCCCTGTAACTTATTTTTGTTTTCTGTTATATTTGGTTGAAGGTTGCAAATGCCTTTTTTTCTGTTATTTTGTTGTGGCTTTTGTAACTGATTTTCTGGTATATCAGTTTATGTATGTAACTGATCATTTTCCACTTCCCTATAATGAAAACCTTTTTATCCTTTCCAACTTGATTTTTTTTCTGATACACATAGTTAGCCATCAATGCTGCATTTTTTGCTATATGGTAATGGGTATCATTTTAATAAAATGGGCTTTATTTAGAGATATGGACCAAAATAATAATCTAACATTAGTGTTGGATTTAAATTTTAGGAAATGGGCTTTGGGGTTAATGGGGATTAATAACCACTTTAATATGGATTAACAATTGAATATTGGTTCAAAAATAGAAGAAAGTCAAATTCAATAATGGACTTTGAAAATAAATGAATAAATGGGCGAAGATAGAATTTGAATTTGTGTTCGGATCTTGAATAAGTTTGAGGAATGAATATGGCCATTGGCTTTAAAAATTGAATATGGTTCAAAATGGATTACAGACAAAAAATAAATGGAAAAGTGAATAAAAGAAACTGAAAATGAATAGATGGAAACGTAAAGGATACTGGAAATTGAAGAAATGAAAGTGGAATGGAATAATCGGGAATGGCTTAAAACAATGAGAACAAAACAATGAATGGATATAGAGCCTCGATTTTAGCCCAAAGCCTATTTTGAATTCTTTCCACAAGCCTATGGGAACGACCACTTCTGATAAGTCACAACCCCTTTGAATCGTCTAGAACATGCCATGATCATTCGAATCCGGATGCGTCACTGATAAAACTGAAGATTCAAACCAAACTTCATACAAAACACTGCTCGATAAACTGATGAATTTCAACATACGGCAGCCTAAACATTGTCTAAGAACAGACCAATGGCCCAACTAATCTTGCAGTTGCAATAATCTTCTGATAGTTTGACCAAGATTAGGTCAAACTCCCATCTGAATTGAAACACAACTGAACAACTGCATTTGAAGTGGAATCGTTGTCCAGTGAATATTCTCCATCATCCCTAACAGATACAGATAAGGTACGAAACCCTAATTTCCCTGGGCCCTGATCATATGCCTTAGGAAACAATGAAATGCATGATTATGATGTTACGACCTAGTGAGAAATGCAGATGAATGTGAAACGATAAGCCAGTAAAGGGAATAAATAATGAGGGCAAATTTTGAGGTATTACACCTAGCCCTTGATCGCACTTTGAATATTCTAGATCCATTCCACCTTTATTCCTCTATATCAATTTGATCATTTTCCACCATATACCTTTACTAATCACCATTCTTTTATGAATTTCCCTCCAAATTTGATTTCCAAGCCTAATTTTGATTTTCCAAAGCAAGCTCCATTCCACCAATTTCCCATACCTAAAGTCTTTAAATAGCACCCTCATTTCATTCATTTTTCAAGCTTTTGATAGCCAAATTCACCTTGCAAAAATTTCTTGGAAGCTTTTGATAGCCAAATTCACCCTTGCAAAATATATCCTCAAACCACAAAATTCACCAAAGCTCATTTTCTTCCTTTGAAAGTTATCAAGAATTTGCATTTAATTCTTGATTAACTTTGAGCTAAACCTTCATCCTTTTCAGTTTTTTCATCAATTCCAGTAGTCCAAGCTTGCTAGTGGAGTAATTTGAAGTTTGTTCTTGGTAATTCATCTTCCTCCATTATTACACCTTCATCACCATCATTCAAGATGTAGATATTTGGTATTATTGGTTGTTGATACTTTGGATCATAAATTATTTTTTGATTATAGGGATTCCACTATTTTTACACTTTAAAATTCATGCCAATTCAGTTCATGATCATAAGGTATTTGAAAATTGTTTTAAAAGAGGATCATGCTGAATTTTGGCCAATTTGTTGCCTCTGGTTCAGTGTTAACCGATTAACCATTTGAAGTGCAAAAATGATTAACTTGTTAACTAATGCAAAACTTGCGCATAATTTGAATTTTTAATAACTGATTAACACTGAGTCAGTGGCAGATTTTGGCTTTTTTTTGGATTGTTTTGCCTCCTTTTTCCCCCTCTTCCCCTATCTTTTTTTTTTTTTTTACCTTGGGAGACATATTTGGGACTTATTTATCTGTAAATTCAATGGACTTTGGGTGTAGATTATAGGAGTTAATGTTCACTAGTTCAAATCGATCTATAAGTGAATTGTTTAATTCACTTTAGATGCTTTAAATTAGTGATATATTTTCATACCTTGAATCCACCAAAATGAGTGATTAAACTTAAAGACGAAAGAATACCATAAATGTAACTCAATTTGGTATTCATCTTTATTTTCGTGCGCCATTGTTTTCAAATAGCGATTTACATATCGTTTATCTCACATGTATTAGCACTAACATCGTTAACCTTAATTGGTTTTAGCTGGCCTCATTTGTAGGATAATTACTCCGTAAATTACTCGGTGATTTCTTAACATAGACCTAAATGTGTCCCTACTTCGGAATAAAAATCCAATTGGATACTTGCACTTTTGTGGACCAAACCTCGTATTGGTCGCATAATCTCAAGGTGGTTTATTATTTGCGTTAGATCAACGACTTTTGAAGCTTGATGCGTAGTTGTTTTGGTTATCCCAAACTTATTTCAAGTTTCATTGAATTTGGGTCTAATTGCATCAATTAATCACCACAGTCTAAGATACTAAGCGGAATTGGTTGCCTTTTCGATTTTTGACATTAAAATGCCTTGGTTACTCTTTTGGTTGTGGATGATTAAGTTCACCATACCACTATTATCTATATATTATTATTACTATTTTAATTTTCCTCTTGCACCTTATCCTTATTAATTTCCTTCTTGCTCTCTTATCTCCTTTACTTTTATTATGCTTTATCATTCATTATCATGTTTATGTTTATGTTTATATATCCTTGTGCTTTTTCTTTGGTCTATTTGGACACAAAAATATTAATAAAGGATTAAACCTTTTAAAAAATTATGATCTTCATATTGGACTATAGTTACTATCCTTTGCATTGGAATTTGAATTTTGGACTTAGATCCTAGGACCTTCCATTTACTTTGATCATCATGAAGTTGGTACTTTAGCCTTTATTTGGCCATTTGCTAGATTATGCTTATAAGCATGGAACTCTTTTGCTTATTCTTAGAAGTATCATCAAGTTTGGTTAGATCTTTCCTCCTTTATCTCTTTTATTTTCTTTTTTAGGATAGCCTCTTCATCTCCTCCACTTCTTCAATTTTCAAAACTTCCCTTCTTTTTCAAAGGATTCTTGTTTTGAAAAACCTTCACCTCTTTATTAAATAAAACTTTGACTTTTTATCAAGTGTCTTTTACTTCTTCTTTTCTTAAATAAATGTCAATGAACTTAATCATTTTTACTTCATTTCAAAAAATAAAAAGAACCAAACTCATTCAAGTTGTTTTGTGCCTTTGTGCACCTTGTTGTTGTTTTCTTTGCAAGTTTAGATTATGAGTCATTTTTTCTAGTCGGGTGCAGGTCTTTCAATCTCCATGGTTGTAGTTTGATGTAATTGAGTCTCTTATCATTCGTGGGGGTTTAGTGGCATACTCGTCGATTTTATCCGAGTTGGCACCATCCCCATAATGATGTATGAGTCCATGCCCTCATTCTCATGGTATATTTGTGAGGTTATCCACTTGAAAGTGACAAATTATCTTTACTTAGTAAAATTAATCAAAACCAACCAATTTTCACTATTTGTACCATGAACTATGGGGTTTTAATCTTACATTGCACATTGTGGGTACGTAGGCATGAAGTGGTAAACCTCTCAAAACACAAAACATTAAAAATTTAATTCTTTTTCTCATCCCCCAAATCTCATTTAAACAAACCATTTTCAAACAAAAATAAATAAATTTTTTAAAGGGCTCCCGAGGAGTACCACATACATTTTGGGTGCTTAAAACCTTCCCATTTTGTAACGAACCTCCTTACTCTTTCTCTGCTTGTTTCTTTAGCTTTTTTATTTTAGATTCATTAGGATTTATTCGCTCTTTTTTTTTCCTTTTCCTATTGGAATAAAATAAAAGCGTGGTGGCGACTCTGTTTATTTTGAATTAAGTTAATTAATAGCTTACACTCATGATTTCTCCGCTACAAAAAAATGGAGACTCTTCTAGGAAGTAATCTCTAAGCGGGTTCGGCCTACTTTGAATTATTTATTGCTTTTGTTTGATTTGTTTGTTATTGCTTGTTCTATTTCGGTTAGGTGATCCTCTGTGAGTGAGATAGATCCTATACCCGGATCTGAGTGGAACTTATGATATGACGGCGATATTCAAGGAGATATGCATGGAGTAGCCCTATGCGCTATAAATTCGATAATCACCACTGAGTAAGGCTCTCTTGAATAACTGATGTCATGGCGAGGACCGTAGAACCTTTAACCCATCTAGGACATTTTAGGAACATAGTGCGGAAGCTATCCAAGTGTAAACCCAGGGTAGTTGTCACGCGATACTACACTCGGACGAGGTCCTCTTGAGGAAATTATCGATTTAGGAGTAGTCCAATGAACCCATGATATCTGATGGATGGCTGCTAACTTCGGGAACCTCTGTTAGAACCCTTTTTGGTTTTCTGCAGGTACAATAAAGAAAAAACCTTAGTACATACCTTTGTGGGTTGGTGTTCTTATCCCTTTACTTCATGCTCGTGACTCGGAACCTTGACCCGTGTGCTTTGTGTGATCTTGTTTGTGTTTGTTGCATACATAAACTCATGCATTCATGTGCTTTTTTCTCAAGATTTCAAGGTACTTATAGGCACTTTTGCAAATATTTCATATATATTTGGCTTTGAATATCGAAAGGAGGAATAATCGGAAGTACGGTTTCAAGAGTCCTAATTTAGGAGAGTTGAGAAAGCTCGGAACTTTGGTGGATGATACTGATGATTTACGGAAACGTTATGGAAAACCTTTGTTTATTCTGAAGACCGGTGTACCAGAGGGAATTATTCAAACCTTGGTTGCGTTCTATGATCCATTGCATCATTGTTTCACCTTTCCTGATTATCAACTTGTACCGACCTTAGAAGAGTATTCTTGGATGGGTGTGTCGATTTTGGACAAGGAATTTCTTTTTAGTGGTTTAGAAGAGGAGCTTACGACCAAAGTTATTTCCAGAGCCCTTTGTCTTAAGGAATCCGATCTTTAAGGAAGGTTTGTTCTTAAAGGGAATGTCTGTGTGTAACACGGTGAGAGAATTGACTTTGTCGTTTTTGTTTTCACAAAAACTATGTTGCAAATAGCAAGAGTCGCCACCGACTTTTATTTTATCCAATAAAGAAAGGCATAAAAGAACATGAAATACCTTTGAAAAAGATTTGAGTTCGGGGGGTAAGTTATACAAAGGGAATGTGTCAGCACCCTTTGTATCCATGGTTATCCATGGGCTCTTAACTGCTTAGCTCAATTTACTTTGTTTGAAAATAGTGGTGGTGTATTTATAAAAAAGCCCACCTTTGTAATGATTCTCGTATGAATGTATACAAAGGGGTTTTCTTGGAAAGTTTTTGAAAATGTGAAGTGTAAAGAGTAATTTTTGCTTTTGAAATGGTGCGCAAGCAGTTAAGGGCTTCCTACCTACTCAAGGTCGTTCATGTTATTTTTCGTTCCTTAGAGATAAGATTGTCCTAAGGACTCCGCTCACATCAATCTGAACGACAATTTCATCACCAGCCTTCAAGGTGGTAAAGAAGGTGAGGAACCTAGGAAAAAAACAACATTAAAAGTAAGAAGGAGATTAAAAGGGACAATAGGCAGAAAATAAAGAGAATGGATAATGATACTCATCTGAGAGGCAATGTTGACAAAGTTAGCATAAGCACTATGCCACAAACAGATAATGACCTACATTCCAATCACCGGGAGAAATGAAAACAGAAGGACCTCAAAAGCAACAACAATCAAAGGAATCATAGTGGAACGAAAGGTATCACTCGGAAAAGATAAAAATAAAAACAAAAATAATAGTCAGAAAAGTAATACTCAAGAATCCAAGCAGAAATCGAAGGGTAAGATGAGTTACCAACTCATAACCAACAACCAACTCAATCTATCGAAGTTGGATCAGAACAACAATCAGAATAACAAGGATAACCTAGAGTTTGATCCTGAGAGCCACAACCAACATGAAGTCATTCCAAATCCAACACACAAGAAGGAAAACGACAACAAATTATAACAGCTATACCTGGGAGAATTCGATGAAAGAGTGGGTGATAATCAACACAGATGCTTGCCTCATTGAAGAAGGATTCCAAGGACTAGGTGAAATATCAGTCGCGAGAGAAACAAGGTGACACACCATCTCGTTAGGGTTAGAATGACAAAGAAGCTCATCACAAAAACATTAAAGGATCATTTTGGATCAAAAAACTGGCCTAATGCCCTTTGGGCTTTAGTTTTTTTTTAATTGTTTTTAGGACAATCCTTATCTAAAAGATATATTATACACTTACACATCCTTAACCATCTTTGGTATAAATTTAATACATTTAATATATGGATATACGAGAAAATTACAATATGCTAACTACTTTTTTTAGTTATACATCCTTAACTACCTTTAATAAATTAAATAAATAAATATACAAATTCAATATCTATTTATACAAACAAATTCATCGTATCATTTTATTTGAACTAACTTATTTGAACGAACTTATTTGATTTTAGACCAAATTACGGTTAATTTTAATCCTCGATTTTGTATGATTCACAAAAGTTAATCTTTTTTTTTTAAATTAAATAATTTTGATCTCTTATTTTAAATTTAAATAGTTTTAATCACTCTCATATTTGTTCATAAAAAATCTATGAAATTTATGTTTCTTTAACTTGTATTATTTTCTATAAAAATGAATAATAAATTTATATTTATCATGTTTCATAAGTAATTAGTCATTCGAAAAATAAAATATTGTAATTTCAAAGTATAAAAATATGAGATGGAGACCAAAACAATTTAAATTTAAAATAGATGATCCAAACCTTTTAAATTTAAAATAGATGGATTAATATCATAAATCAAATAAAATAGGGAAAATAAAATTGTAATTAACATAAATTTGATTTGATTTGTTTAAATAAATTGTGATATTGTTTAGGAGAAACTATCAGAATAGCTGATGACATTAGTTTATCAATCATTTTGAATTTATTTTATAAAAAATTAAAAATAGTTTATAAATATATATATATATATATATATATATATATATATATATATATATAAAATTTAAATTTATTTATTTATTATTATAAAAATAATATATACAAATAAATTTATAAATTCTTATTTTAATAAATATTTATGCTATAAACTATAAATAAATTATTTATTAAAATATATGTTTTATTTTAATTAGAAAATTAATTGTATGCTAGCTGAAGCTGCTACAAGACATTTGAGTATCTGAGAATAGCAGCCTCCCAAAGTTGATGATTGGTTTCAAATTAGTGATGAGAAATTTCATCAATGACAACAAATTGTCAAAGGGCATGGGACATGCTAGGAAAATACAGCAATGCAAAGAGACAAACACGTTATAGCCTGACTGTAAGATAATAATTTTCTACATGGTAGCTAGCAGTCAGCATTCAGTAGAATAAAACAAACATCTATACTTTTTTATTCTCTATAGTGTAAATAAATTAATGATAAGGTAAGGTGATTCAGTGCTTTGGCGAATGAGGACTCATTTAAAGGGACTAATTACAATCGACATTCACACTAAGGGTGATTTTATTTGATAATTTAATGTAACCACTAAACATAAACATAGGTATCACTATATTGTGTAAGTATTCCACAACATGTGTTAGTTTATAGATATAGACTATCTATCTAAAGTTATAGGCGTTTTGAGTAACGAACAATCAACCTTATTTTTTATAAGATTGATGAGAAATCTCTAAACAAGACAAAGATTACCGTAGGAAAAAAGTATGACATTATTCTTTAAGAATGTATGACAATTTTGAAATAACGAAGAGATTAATGGTTATGCATCGATAATATAAAATGTATTTTAATATTCAATTATTATGATTTATTGATAGTGTAAAAAAATTTTATACGGTAAAAGATTAAATATGTTTTTAGTTCCTATAAATATATTAATTTTATATTTTAGTCCTTACAAAAAAAACGTCGAATTTTTACATGTAAATTTAGTCTCTATAAAGGGACTAAAACTACGTACAAAAGTAAATTTATAGGAACTAAAACTCGACTTTTTTATAAAGACTAAAAACAAAATTAAGATATTTATATTTAATCCTACCGTATGATAAACGGTAAATGTACTTCAATTAAATCTAATAACTAATGCCACATCTAATGTTTTTGGAGGAGAATGGATGGGAAACTGCAAGGCGAATGATAAGACACCATGTGTAATTGTCCTATTAGATGAAATGAATTTTAGAGTTATTTGTTAATATTCAAGGTAAAGAAGACTAATAAATATTTTTTGCTTAAGGTGTTTGATGTCATTGACAAGGTGTTTCCTTAGTAATATAATTAATGAGACATAAGAACAGATAATTGTGTGAGACTCTTTATGCGACAAATTAGAATAGGAAAAAATTTGAAGCACGTGAAATCTCCAAATAACATGTGTTTGATATCTTGGATCCTAGTCTCGGAAAACCTGAATCGATAGTTGATGATACTAGCAAAACTCAACACTTTCTAATTCTTAAAGAGAAAGTTGATTGCGTAAATATGGTATTCTTATCTGACTTTCTAGAATTATGCAATAAAGAACTCGATGACTATCTTGGATCCAAATCTTAGAGGGTCCAAACCAATATTTTATGGTGGAGTTGTTCTCAATGCTATGTCACTTTTAACTTTGAAGAAGTTGGATAAAACAAAGATGATTTGATTCCAACCAATATGAAGATGGCAAGTTTTGTGGATCTATGTGCTTGTAGGTTTAATGATTGCAGCAATCAGATTGCCTATTTGATTTTGATGATGACAACATTGTGGTGTGAAATCCTCATCTGAGGTGATAATCAAGGCTTTGTGGTTCTGATGATGATAATATTGTGATATGAAGTCTTTATCAGATGTTGTTATCAGGTTGTGGTGCTTGGAGATTAAGATATTAAAGCCTATCTCTGAAGGACAACAACAAGTGGCATCTGGTAGAGTCAGTGAAGATATCAAACAAGTAATATCTTTGATGATGATGCTCTACTTGAAGATATCTCAAACATCATCATATAGAAGTGAAGATCAAGTCCCAGATGAAGTGCTCAATCAATGTTGTATCTATAAAGGAATCATGAACCTTCGAAGTTATGAAATAAAGGAAGTTGTGAAACCTCATTAGGTCAGTGTCGAGTGATTTGAGTATATAAAGGTATATGATCAACGCATAAAATTATTAAGGAAAATCATACACATACGCGTTTGAATGATCAGAAAGCCAATCCAATTTAATTAAAATAAACAGAAAATATGTGTGTCCCTAGTTAGTTGGTCACTATCTCAAATCATCTTTTATGAGTGTAGTTTACACTAAATAATCGATTAGCATTTTAAGCTAAATAGATTATTTCTTTTGTAATTCCCCATTGTCAATTATTAGAATTTATAATCAATTAGTGGTGACGATATTTAAAAACCTTGTTTTTTTGTACTGCATAATCGATTATGCATTTTGCATAATCGATTAGGAGCATTGAAAAGCCCGTGGATTATTTTTATTTTTGAGCCACATCTTCTCATATAAATATAGGGTTTCCCCTCATTTCAGTTCACACTAGAAAACATACACTACTACAGAAAAGTAAAACCACAACGGTTAGAAAAGGGACACCATAATGCCTAACCATCCTTTGTGAGGTAATGGGTGATTTAAGATGTGAGAAAACCACAAGAAAGAGGGGGTTTGAATTGGTGTCTTCACTCTTGTTATCTTTTCGAATCTTCACTTTAAATTTTATCATTTATTGCAACAGAAGCATAAATAAATAAAGTAAAGCATAAACAAGATAAAGAGACACACAATATATCCTAGTTCACTTGAGAAATTCCCAAGCTAATCCAGTCCATTCCTCAAGGGGATTTGCCTTAGACAAAGACTTTATCCACTATAACTAAACTGATTACAAAGCACAACTTTAGTTGTGACAAACTGCACAACTAACTAAAATGACTTACAACATTGGGTTACTAGCTGATGTGACTTCCTTGCATGGCTACCTAGCGTGACTGACTGCACAACAACTGTTGTGACCTCCATTGCACAACTACCTGGTGTGACTGACTACATAACCAACTAATGTGACTTACAACATTGTCCAACTAGTTGATTCAACTTCCTTGTGCGACCAACTATCATGACTAACTACGCAACAACCATACGACTTCAGCACCAAGGTACACATAGTCATGAGCCTCCTAAAGTTCTGACCTTCACTCGGTCCTTTAGGGATTACAAACATTATGTTTGTAATTGGGTAACATTTACATATGTTTGCTTCTTACATAAGCATGAGTAAACACAATTAAGTACATCATAAGATCGCCTAATACACACTAAGAATGTTATATTGTATTGTAGCTCAAATGTGTGGAGTCTTGTTCTTTTTCTTCTTCAAGTAGCTTCTTTATGGACAACAACCCAAAGCTCTTGAGTTGCTTAAAGTCTTCTTCTTCTCAAACTTCTAAAAGCTTTGTTGATCTTTAATTTAGCACTTAGAAGAACTTCTTCTGCTTGATTATAATAAATAGAACATTACAGACAACAACCATGTTCTATCATCTTCAATGATCACATCAGAACACAACTATTAGTTGCGCATTTGTAATTCAATTTCCATGATCATCTTCTTTATCTTTTGCGGCTATCACAAACCTTTTGCAATATATGATTTTATGCATACTTAAGCCGTTTTTTCATAAGTAGATGGTTGTCAAACAATACCATTCATGTTTCTCCCATAGGTTGTCCAACCAACCTTGACAACATTGACAGGCTCACACCAACATGTGAAGAACGATCATCAAGAGGTGAAGGAAGATCACCTAGCAGGGTACGGCTGCTCTCGGGGTTTTATCACGACATAGGATGAATGTAGAATAACAAGATCAACGATGGGGACGGCCATCGGATAAATGATGAGGGACGGTCATCAAAAAGGTGAAGGACGATCACCTAACAGTGGACGGTTGCTAAAAAATCACGACATAGGACGAATGCCGGATAAAAGGTTCTAATAATGGATATTCCACTGGGGAAAGGATGAGGGATGGTCATCCAAAGGTGAAGTACAATCACCTGGCAGGGGACGACTGCCGAAATTATCACGACATAGGATGAATGTCGGATAGAGGAAAGTTGTTTTGTTGGTGACTTACTAGGTGTTGCACCCCAAAATTTGACCTCCCCTAGTCAATGCATTGTGTACCAAGGTGTCCTAAGAGGTTCACAAGGTTCACAAGGTATCCCAAGATGTTCACAAGGTTCACAAGGTTCACAATTAGTCAGAAAGTTTGACAATTCCCTCAGACAAAGCATCCTCCTAAGCAATGCATCCTAAACTAGGGTTTTGGATTTCATCAAGCTAAATGGGCTTCCAAGGCCTCAAATGAGCTTCATATCACCCTATATGTCTTCAAGAATCCCTATGTCAAGTTTCAAGGCTTTCCCAAAAGGTTTGCTCAGTCAGATGATCAGATATGCAAAAAAACAATCAAGGTGGTTAAAAAGTCAAACTGAGGTCAACTGTGGTCAAACCAAAGTCAAACTTCATGATTTTTTTGCCAAAATAAAGTTTATGAAGTAAAATTCATCATTTGATCAAGGGTTGATCATGATTCATCAAGGAGATTTCATATCATCAAGAATCAGGAGTTTCTAGATTAGGGTTTTCATAGGAAAAGTCAACTAAACTTTGACCAGCCATAACTTTCACATGTTTCATCAAAAATTTTCCCTCCAAAGCTCATTTTGAATTAAATTGAATTTTCTACAACTTTGTGTCTCACAAGCCAAGCCCAAAAATGCTTCATTTGGAAGGTATGAGCTAAAACATTATAGGTCATTTTAAAAGTCAACAAAAAGTCAACATCTTCCAAAGGGCATAATTTGAAAATGGTAATGGATATGGACATGAAACCAAAGAAGTTGGTTAGACGACTCTCTAAGCTTTCCAAAATTTCCAAGAACACCTTCATAGCCTTAAAATTGAGGGAGATGTGCCTTGTCAAAGTTGGGAAATTTTTGGGAGGTATGTGAAGCAAATGAAGCCTTAAAACCAAATTTTGCCAAATGGGCCTACCAAATTGTCACCCAATCTTCATGATATCCTCAAGCACGACCCAAACCAAGAATTATCTGATTTTTTATTTTTTATTTAGTATTTATTTGAATTTTATTAATTAAAATGCAAATTAAATCAAAATCAAATATATAAATCAAATATTTGGATATGATTGTGGTTCTAAAAGCTCATAAACCTCATTCAAAACTAATTGATATGATTTAATTTCAGACAAAACCAAAATAGCAAGGATATATTGAATTTTTTTGATATTTTGAATCACATCTTTCTTCATCATCAAGTTATCCAAAAGCCCAAAGAAGGGACATGTTTTCTTGACCTAATTTCATCCACTATATGTATATGAACATAACACAATACCATGGGACGAAAATCAGAGGCCAAAAAACACCTTTCACATTGCAAATTTTTCAAGAAAAATTAATTTTCGGTTTTGGTCATTGAGATTGTTTCAAGGCATTCTAAAGGTTTCAATACACTCCTTGATGTTCACTGAACTCATAGCAATCTTTATCATCATCAAAAACATCTCCAATTGCATAAACCGAATTATCATGTTCTTGACTTTTTGGATTTTTCGATTTCATTAATTCATGCAATATAAATGGTTTTTGTGCATTGATACTTGTTTATTAACTGATCGCGGTAAACTATACGTCTAACGGTTTCTAACTGCAAGTGCACAGCCTATCGCGTAGTAATAAAGATATCGAACCCACAGAGACCAATGTCAACCTATCGTTATCTATCGTTGCGTTGTAAAGCTAAGGCTAATGATATTTTTATGGTTTAAGGGAAACTAAAACTGAAACTAAAATAAATCTAAGAAAGAAAATAAGAATAAAACGAGGCCGGGATATGGATTCCGCGCTCCTAAGGGACTTTATAGAATTCGGTACTAATTACGACTATAGCTAGTTCTGTAGAATATATCAGCTTAAAGACTCCGCCTCACGCTCTCGCGGTCTTAACTAAAGCCACACTTCCTAATCCCAAGATTTTGCTCTCGCTCGCCCGGTAACTAAGAAACGTGTTTTGAAAGCTAATAATATCCTAATTCATCGAATTTAAAGAGTCCGCTCCGTTAGGCTAAATGGTCGGGTAAGGGCCACCTAACTTAAAAGGAACTTATCTTATCATTTGCTTTTCTAATTCAATCATTTTTCATGTCTAGAGATCATACATATATTTGCATTGGTTACTTACTTAGTTTGTTCATAGGATGGTGCCGACTGCTAATAAAAACTACTTAGAAGCTACTTTCGAAAGCTTGGAGACTAAGGTTTCAGCATAATGTCTACTCAAATCGATTTTACATAACGAGGGGGTTTAGGGTGTCAAAACAGTATTCGTGTTATTGAAATGTCCCCAATTTTCTCTAACAAGCCTAAAGCGACAGCCTATATACTTCCAGAGTGTGTGCCATGCCTCGAAAAAAGAAAATATTTTGATGGAAAAATTTTAAAGTTTCGGGGAGATTTGATAACAACTGAAAAACATCATGCTAAACAAAAAATAGTGAATATGCTAGAAGACAGTAAAATGAAAACGGTAAAGTTCCTCCCCCACACTTAAACCAAACATTGTCCTCAATGTTTTGATAAAAGGTGGAAAAGGAAAGATAGAACCTGTATAGATGCCTTTGTTTGCTACCACGGCCAAATTCGCTCTGATTCTTCCCTTGTTGTCCCTGTCTTTGCTGATCACCTCTTCTCCGACGTCTTGTACTACGAGATATCTGAATCTGCTGATGCTTCACTTTCCTGAAGTTGCTCATCATATTGCCTATTTCCGAAGAAAGTACCTGCAAAACATGTTAGGAAAATACGGTGCGGTGTGTGCAGGTGGAGCCAGACCATGCAAAGAACAGGGATAAGGTGAGTAATCGACGGGAGAGACATGCCATCTCCTATCATACTCAACATCGGTGTCACCACCAGCAGCGACATTCAAAGGAATGTGCGTGGGCACCATCTCATCTTGAGGGGTTGTCATCTAGAGATCTTTCGTCTAAAAGTAGCTGAGACGCGAAAAACGATACAATTCTTTATTTTCTGCAAACATAAACAATAAAAGTAAAACATTAAATTAAAAGCTTGTGGGTTACCGCCCATGCAATGTTTTGTTTAATGTTGATAGCTCGACGGTTATGAGCGTTACTCTTTGGTTTCCATTTCCACTTATCAAGCCATCTCACATATCCCTCACCTTTCCTTTTCTTCCTTCTGTGGGGTGGTTTATTCTTTTGAACTTGTGGTGGTGGTTCTGGATCTATGCTAGGTATTAGCTTTTCATGTTTGAACCTAGTTGTTTCATTCATCACCTTAAAGTCTAACCTTACCCTCTTAGCACTAATGACTTCCCTCGTTTCATGGTCCTTAAATTTTCTCTTTTTATGCAGGGGTTCGAACAAGGGTGCATCAGTGTGGATATTATCCAATATCTCCTCATAAGTTTTGGATTGGGAGTCGGCAAACATATGTGGGATAGGAATTGGTGGGGTATATGGAAGAAGATCTACAATAGGTTCTTCATTCTCAACTTCTATGATAACCTCCCTTTCGGGTGGTGTCGGTGAATTGTGCTCAACCTCTACTCTTTTCCCACCAGAACTATCCTCAACCTTATTATAACTCTCCTCAACTTCATCTTCAATCTCCTTAGGATTTTCGAATTGTTCTTCACTACTGGTTGTTATAACATACACATTCTCCTCAGGGGAAGGACCTATAGGTGTCATCGTGAGTAGTAATATTTGGGTCTCCAATGCATCAGTGTGAGTCGTGAGGGACTCGATTGTAGTGTTCATCTGCCTAAGGGTTTCATAAGTATCGAGATGTTGTCTTCTAAGCTCTTCATTCTGGATAGTTTGTGCGTCCACAAAACGCTCCATCATAGACTTTAGCCTAAAGTTAGCTGAGGTTTCAAGGAAATCTTCCATTAATGTTTCGAGGTTGGGATTAATAGATTCTTCTGGTTCCTCGAAATATTGGGAATGATGATCGTACAGGAAGTTTGGTTGTGGTTCCTTGAGATACTGGGAGTGAGTCAGTGTCGCATTGAAATCTTGCATTAATGCTTCAAGGTTGGAATTATGGGATTCTTGCGACTCCTGAAAATGTTGGGGTTGGTAATCATAAGAAAAATTTGGGTGCAGCTCCTCAAAATTTTGGGGTTGGTAGGTGCAGAGGTAATTTGGGTGAGAATGGTTGAACGAAGGGTTAAAATTCTCCATATGTATTTCGAGGTTGGGATTATGGTATCTTTGAGATTCCTCGAAATACTGTGAATGGGGATTGCAGAAATTTTTTTGGTGGAACATAGTTAAATAAATAAGAAAGAAAATGCCTTAGTCTATACGGTGCAACAACGGAATAACAATATTGACTTTTGGTCCCCGGCAACGGCGCCAAAAACTTGATCGCGGTAAACTATACGTCTAACGGTTTCTAACTGCAAGTGCACAGCCTATCGCATAGTAATAAAGATATCGAACCCACAGAGACCAATGTCAACCTATCGTTATCTATCGTTGCGTTGTAAAGCTAAGGCTAATGATATTTTTATGGTTTAAGGGAAACTAAAACTGAAACTAAAATAAATCTAAGAAAGAAAATAAGAATAAAACGAGGTCGGGATATGGATTCCGCGCTCCTAAGGGACTTTATAGAATTCGGTACTAATTACGACTATAGCTAGTTCTGTAGAATATATCAGCTTAAAGACTCCGCCTCACGCTCTCGCGGTCTTAACTAAAGCCACACTTCCTAATCCCAAGATTTTGCTCTCGCTCGCCCGGTAACTAAGAAACGTGTTTTGAAAGCTAATAATATCCTAAACGTCTCTAAAGCGCTCTCGCTGTTTTTAGATAAGTTGCCTAATTTCTACTATCTGGTTCGATCCCCATGCTCTCGCTGTGCCGGTTCTAACCTTAATTAGTTTCTCACTCTCGTGACAAAACCGTGTTAAATAACATCTCACTCTCATGACAATGCTAATTAAATTACGCTTAGAAATTAAAACCAAAACAGACATACAATCATAATTTCGCACCTAATAATTTCTACGGAGTTCCGTCGGTAACGATGGTCCTCATACGTCGGACTCTAAATAATTAGCTAGACATATCTATTGAATCGGACAAGCATAAATTATGATTTAAAAACATTATGGCATTCACAATAATTAAATAACGAGAATTTAACATAAACAAAATATTACTTAAATTAAATATAATTAAAACCTGAATAACAATTAATTCCTCGAGCTCCTTCTTCCACAAGTCGGCAAGATTGGAACCTTCGGAATCGAAACTAAAAGCAAAGTCTGAGGCTAAAAATAAATCTAATTAACATAACAATTTCCTAATGTTGGAAATTGTTATTAAAGGGTAATTGGGAATTAAACAGAAACATCAGGAAAACAAAAGTTGGGAAATGGTTTGTAAAATGGGCAGCGCTTTCGCACGGAAATAACCGGCCAAAGTACCCCTTTTTCAAGTTCTAATAAGCTCTATTTATACTGCAGGGACCCTTCGGAAGTTGTAGAATTTTTAGGAGCACTTTCTCCACTTTGTTGAGAAGTTTACGTAATGCTTGGTCATGTGAGAAATAATAGGAAGTGTTGAACGTGTGTTATGTTTTGACTCTTTCTGGAGATGCTTCTGATCCAACGCATAAACCTATTTTTGTGCGCGTCACGGTCGTGACCATGTGTTACGGTCGTCATACTTGAAAAAGGCGCGTCACGGTCGTGACCATCCCAAGACGGTCGTGACCATGTGCATGGATTTCCACTTTACGTATATATTATTTTTTTCTGCACTTTTGTTTTGTCACGGTCGTGACAGGTCCATCACGACCGTGACAACCTTCTTAACTTTTCCAAAAATGTAGATCTTTCCGTTAGCTTTCCAGCGCTTCGAACGGGGCGTCGTTTCGATTTACGGTTCAAAAGTTATGGCCATTTTCGTCAGACAGCTCCTTGTATGCGAATTGTTCCATTTCTCGCCTGATTTGCTTCCTTTCTTCGCATACGACTCTTAAATGGTTGAATACCTGAAATAAACAAAATAAACAGAATACCAACATAATATGGTGCAAATGAAAGTCAAAACGAGTACAAAATATGCATTAATAAAGTCAAATAAACAATGTATTTTCACGTCATCATTAACATCCCTGGAATGTTTTTATATGCTTGAATTGAGTTTTTGTTGCAGAATCAAGGAGACGCCATTGTTAGGGTTTTAAGCTCGAATTTAGGATCTTAGGATTTAGGGCATATAAATGGATTCTAAAAACATGGCTATATCGTATGAACACTTGGTAATTAATTTGGGTTGTTAATTTTTATTATTATTGTGGTTTGTATGATGTTTCAAAAACCTAGGTTCGTCCGGTTAGCAATGCCCGCAGGAAAATTCGCAGGAGAAATTGCATGAAATTTCGCAGGAAATTCAAATGAGGAAGATGAAGTCTTGGCGCCATCTGAAAATTAAACATTTATTTTAATATTTTTACAATTATTTTATGTTTTATTTCAATGAATGTTGCTTGGTCCAATGGTAGGAGGCATGCGCGTGTGAGACTATGATCCTGGGTTCGATCCCAGGTTTTGGTACTTTTTGATAATTATTTCATATGTTTCATAGGTTTAATATATAATATTCAGTAACCAACATAATATCAGACGCGCCCCATGTGGCTGGATGGCAAGAACTTTGTTTAATACCTGAAAGGGTTGGGGTTCGAATCCCATCACCCACCAATTTTTTTCCTTTTCATCATATTTTGCAAGTTGAATATATTATGTGTTGTTGTTGATTCTTTACCAACTAGCATGCGCAGCCCAGTGGTCATTGCCTTGGTCAGGTAATGGGGAGGTCCTGGGTTCAAATCCAGGCCTCCCCCATTTATTTTAATCTCTGTTTTATTTTCTTTTTCTTTATAATTTTCTTTAACTTAATTATTATTATATTATTTAATTATCTAATTAACTAATTAACTAATTAACTAATTAATTAACCCTAATTTTAACTTAAGTATATTATATCATAAAATATTTTTTTGTAAATAAATATTAATTATTCCTTTTAATAATTTTTATTATAGTATTAATCTATATTATATACAATTTGTAAATAATTTACTTAAGTTTTAATTAATTCTTTAAACCAAAATTCTTAACCCTAGTTTTCTTAATTAAAATACTAACCCTAATTTTTCTATTATCCCTAAAATTTAATTTATTTTTCTAAACCCTAATTAATATATTAACTTTTATTTTTATTAGTATATAAATAATTTAATGTTTTTCTTAATATTGTTATTAAATTGTTATATTTTCTTAATTAATCTCTAAAAAATTTATAATATTTGTTTAACCTAAAAATAATTTCTCTTTTAAATTTTAATCTTGATTTCTTTATTTATTATTATTATCATTTTTATTATTTTTATTATTTTATTATTGCTTATTTATTATTTTTATTATATTTATTATTATAATTTTTATTTGATTATTATGTATCTGCTAAAGCCATGTAATACTTATAGGTTTATTTTCTATCTTTATTTTATTTTGTAAATATTTTATTGTATGGTTAGTAATTTTAGGGTGTGTATAACCTATATGTTATTAACATTAATTTAGAAAATTAATTTAAATAAGATAAATATTTGAAACAAAACACTCACTCACGTAAGTCGATCTTTGATCGCCATCTTGCACTTCCAAATTTACCCCTCTCAGTTGCCTTAAAAATGGTCAAGTCCCTCGAATATATGGGTGTCTTAAGCAAAGTCCCTTCATAAAATCATCAAGTCCCTACAGTTTAAAAGATCAAGTCCCTTCGAGGTTGCCTACGGAATAATGATCTTGTCCCTTCGAATAAATGATGATAGTCCCTACGAATTGCTAAAGACACCCTTACTTGTTGCCTTCATTGATGATACGATGACCCTACGCTTGTCCCTTACAAATCCAAGGTAATGACTACTTATTCCTTAATAATAGGGATAGTCTTACCATTGAAAGAACATACGAGAACACGAAAGACTTAATCTAGGGTAGGTACCTCATAGTTACTTGCTCACTCTTCACAAATACTTTTCACACCTCACTATTTTCAAACATTTTCTAACAAGGATTTGTATACATCCATACGAGGATCATTACAAAGTACTTAGAAAATTTATAATCACACACTACACTCTTCAAAGACAATTTAAGTGAGCTAAGTAACTAAGAGCCCATGGATAACCATGGATATAAAGGGTGCTAACACCTTCCCTTTATATAACCTACCCCCCGAACCCAAGTCTTTTAAAATAGGTATTTCCTGTTCTTTTATGTCCTTTCCTTATGGATAAAATGAAAGTCGGTGGCGACTCTTGCTATCCGCAACATTTATAGAAAGTCAGTTCTCCCACCATGTTACAGAACTGGCGACTCTGCTGGGGAATTAATAAAAGAGGGGTACCCTTAGGAATTAGATCACTTAAATTGTTTGCCTCGTTTGCTTTATATTACTTGTTGGGCTTTATGTGTGAAAGATCCTAACCTGGATCTAGTGTACCTTAGGTAAATGGAAATATACCAAGGAAATTGTACGGCGTATACCGATATGGTTGATCTGGTGGCCATAGTTAGTGTGACTTCTTGGTTGGTGCTTATATTCCTTAAGTAAGTTGAGGATAATATGAGGCTGCCATATGTTGTCAATACACTAACTGACTTTTAGAACCCTAGTCATCCCATCTTGGCCTTTAGAAAGTAGTGAGATAGCCGGCTTTGGTGAAGACTGAAGTTGGTTGATACTCGATACTACACTCATTGAGATCCTAAACTTGGAGGGTTTTGGTTGGCAAGTAAGTTGCCTACTGAACAACCACCCTTAGGAAGGATCAGTGATATTGAGATCCCTTAGAACCCGGTTACTTTTGTAGGACAGGATGAACAACCTAACTTCAGGGGAAGGTACTTACCTTTAAACCTCATGCAAGCCTCCAAACCTAGGGTTATGGTGTGACTTGTTTGTGTGTGCCACATGTTTGTGATTGAGCATAACATCATAACATCATGGCATCATAAGCATAGTATTTTCACTAACCATTTCAAGGACCAAAGGATTTATTTTTGTTCTTTGTTGCAGGTCATGGCTTTTGCTCGTAGGAATACTATCCGGATCAACTTTGTAGGAATACCTCCTAAGCTTAAGGAATTGGTCTCTCAAGTTTCAAAAAACTCCCAATTCATCAAGAGGCATGGTCACCTACTGGATCTAGTCACTTCAGGGTTCAATGAAGACATGATGAGTGTTCTGTTTCAGTTCTTTGATCCTAAACATCATTGTTTCACATTCCCCGACTATCATCTGGTTCCTACAATGGAAGAATTCTCCAAACTATTGGGTATACATATCCTTGATCAGAGACTCTTCACAGGCTTAGAAAAAGAGCCTAAACCTGAAGTCATTGCTACAGCCCTACATCTGAAGAAATCAGACATTGTCCTAGAAACGAGAAATGGAGTTAAGGGTATCCTTGCTAAGGTATTGATGGAGAAAGCTCAAGTGTTCCTGAAGGCTATGAGTTATGATGCTTTTGAGGAGATCTTAGCCCTATTAATTTATGGCTTAGTGTTGTTCCCTAATCCAGACCAGTTCATAGACATACACGCCATCAACATATTTCTGACTCGCAATCCAGTGCCTACATTACTTAGAGACATCTTACATTCTCTCCATACCCGTACTACGAAAGCACGAGGAACTTTGATGTGTTGCATACCTCTACTGTCTAGGTGGTTTATTTCTCACCTTCCTCGATCAGTAATGAAGAATGAACAAGGGTTAAGGTGGTCCAAGAGGATCATGTCACTTTCTCATTCAGACATTCATTGGTGCTCTAGATCCATGGAGAATGTTACTATCATCGATCGTTGTGGGGAGTTCCCTAATGTGCGACTCCTTGGCATAAGAGGGGGCATTACTTACAACCCTTCTTTAGCTCTACGCCAGTTTGGTTATGTTCAGAGTAATGGTCCTCATGACATGCTTATTCAGGGTATTGTGTTCGACTACGACAACGATCTGCAAGGTTACCGTCAAAGGTTCATACGAGCTTGGGGTAAAGTGAACAAGGTTGACAGCAAGACTCTAAAACCAAAGTACTCCATTCCTATGGAACCTTATCTCAGATGGGTACGAGCACGTGCTCAGACTCTTATGATGCCATATCCTGCTATCCTGCCAGTTACCATGGAACCCGTTGCTGAAGGAGATACTCCTTATATCATCCTTCATCTAGACATGCCCACTGACATGGAAGAGTTGCAGAAGTACTGGATCCAGTTGAAGGAACAAAGGGATACTTTTGAGACTCATTTCAAAGCTAGTCAAGAAAGAATCTTGGAGCTGACAAGACAACTCCACAAGGAGCAGAATCTCAACACATACCTCCATACAAAGAGGAAGTGTCCATGGGAGACGTAAAACCCCATCTTTGTATTCATTTCATTTTGTTGTAAGCCAAAGAGGCAAACAAGTTTATTGCTTACTAATAAAAGTTTCATTTCTGGTTGTTTAAACAAATTTAAATCCTGCGGTCCTTGAAAACATTGCATATGCATCTACATACCATATCATTGCATCACAGGTTTCTTATGAATAGGTATCTTATCTTCTCGCTGTTTATTTCAACAGAAATGGCTCTCGAACAAACTATTAAGGATCTCAAAGCTCAGAATGCACAATTCCAAGAACTGATCTTGAACTTGTCCAAGGGACAAGATGAGCTAAAGGCACTTCTGACTAAGAAGAAGAAGAATACTAGAAAATCAGGGGGTCTCATCAACCTGGGTAGAAGATTCAGAGGTCCTGTCAAGACAAAAGAAGAGGTTAAGGATCTTGAGTCTGAAAATTCTGAGAAAGAAAGAGGTAGTCTCCATGATACTGTGGAAGATTCTGATTCTGAGGCGAACTATTATCATGATCCTGCTAGTGAGGAGAAGTACAAGATATTGGTATATATAATGAACGCCATGGAACTACAAAAATCTTCTGGGCTTGATTTTTTGAAGATTTGAGTTTAGTTTCTGGAGTGGTTATACCTATTGGCTTCAAGGTTCCTGTTTTTGTGGTGTATGATGGTGTTTCATGTCCTAAACTGCACTTGAGGTCCTATGTCCGGAGGATTCAACCACATACTGCTGACAAGAAACTGTGGATTAATTTCTTCCAAGAGAGTTTATCAGGAGCTCAATTGGAATGGTATTATCAACTTGAAAGTGTTAATATTCTTGATTGGAATGATCTTGCTGAGGCCTTCTATAGGCAATACCAATATAATGCTGATTTAGCACCAAATCGCATGCAGCTCCAAAGCATGTTTATGGGTGCTAAGGAGAGTTTCAAAGAGTATGCCCAGAAATGGAGAGACCTGGATGGCAGAGTTCAACCTCCTCTGACTGACAGGGAGCTGGTGGATATGTTTATGAGTACGTTGAATGGTCCTTTTTATAGTCACCTCATTGGAAGCTCATCATCTGGTTTCACTGAGCTGATAATGACTGGAGAACGTGTGGAAAGTGGGATAAGAAGTGGTAAGATACAGGTGGGTGCCTCTTCATCAAACACTGCTAAGAAGCCCCCTAGTGGAAAGAAGGAGCCTAATGCTGTGTATGGTCAACATAGTCGTAACAGGAGTCACCAATCTGTGGGAGCAGTTCACATCTCCAATCCTGCCCCTACATCACCAGATCAACAACAGAACAATCAATAGAAGCCTAGAAGATAGTTCACCAAAATCAACATGTCACTGGCCCAAGCCTTGCAACACATGTTGAAAGGGGAGCTAATTACTTTAAGGGATCCTCCTCAGAATCCTAATACATCCTCTCCTCGGTACAATCCTAATGCAAGATGTGCATATCATTCTAATAGTCCGGGACATGACACCAACAACTGCTGGGTGTTGGAAAATAAGATTCAAGACATGATCGAAGCTGGGGAAATTGAATTTGACCCTCCTGGGACCCCAAATGTGATCACTGCTCATATGCCCAATCATGAGATGACTGTTAATGCTATTGATGAAGTTTCTTATGTTTCCTCAGTAACAGATTTGACTACTCCTCTATCCATTATCAAGAAGAAGTTGGTGCAGGCTGGGTTTTTTCCAGGTTGCAAGGAAGACTGTTTTTATTGTGCCTATAAACCTGATAGTTGCTAGAAGTTGAAGGATGGTATTCAACGCCTCATGGACAATTACACCATATTGTTTGAGAGGACTCCTTCTATGGAAAGTATGTGTGAACATCTAACTCGAAGCTTGAAGATGTAGCTGTGGTTGATAAAGTACCAGTGAAGATTACCTCCAAAGGTCCTGTTAGGATTACATCCAAAGGACCAGTGAAGATTACTGCTGAAGGTCCTGTGAAGACTGTTGCTGAAGCTAGAGTGGCTCCCATGATCATTACCACTCCTGGCCCTGTTCCTTATACTTCTGATAAAGCTATACCCTGGAATTATGGTTCTGATGTTTATATCCATGGTGTCAAACAAGAGCCTTTGACTGATGCACCTGTTACTGATGTTAGTCTTGATGTGGACAACATTGCTGGATCTAGTAAGGTCACCAGAAGTGGAAGAATCTTCTCCCCTCAAGATACCTCTAAAAGTACAGTTACTCCAGCTCATACCTCTAATTCTGGGCCAAGTACTGATGCCCAGGGCAAAGGTCCTGTGATTGAACCTGTGCAAGCTGAGACACCAACTGCTGAAAATCTTTCTAAACAGATGGAAGAAGTACTAAAGATCATTCGCAAGAGTGATTATGATATTGTTGACCAGTTGGGGCATACTCCCTCTAAAATCTCCATGTTATCTTTGTTGTTGTGTTCTGAGGCCCATGCTAAAGCCTTAATAAAGTTCTTAAAGGCTGCTAATGTGCCCAATGAAATTTATGTGGATCAACTTGAGAATTGTGTTGCACATCTGACTAGTGATAATGGTCTGGGTTTTTCTAATGCTGATCTGACTCCTGCCAAGAGAAACCATAATAGAGCTCTGCATATCTCCATTGAATGTAGGGGCACTACTTTGTCTCATGTGCTGGTGGACAATGGTTCTTCATTAAATGTGCTCTCTAAAGAGGTTCTGGACAAGCTCAGTCCTGAGGGTTGATAACACTAAAATTCACCGTATTTCTGACTCCGATTTCGCATGCATTCTTAGCTTTTATTGTTATTTTGTTATGTTATTACTTTTTTTTCTTTGTTTTTCAGGATTTCTATGTAATCGGGGCCTAAATCGAGAAAAGGAGCGAAAAAGGAGTGAAAACGGACGAAAACCAAGAAATTCAGCGTTTTACACTTATGGCACCCACCATGGCGGGTGCCATGGGGTCTGCCATGACGTGGCCACGTCTCAAGACCACTCCACAATTGCTAAGACCCACGAACCCCACTCTCTCATTCCCTATTAGTCTCATGGCGGGCGCCATAGGCCTGTGGCGGGCGCCACAAGGCAAAAAGGCTTCCCTCCACTTTTTAGTGGAGGGGGCATCCTGGTCGTTTCCCATTTAAACTTTACCTATAAATAGGAATTTAGAATTTCGTTTTCTTCATCCAAACTTAGAATCTCTTAGGAATATATCAGTTTTAAAGCAGTTATCATTCCACATCAGGGTGTTACTGCAATCGAGTGATCGAGTCTGTATACGTCTGTGTGATCGAGTTTTGGAGCACTCTGGGAGGAAGTTAATCCTGCCGCCATTTTAATTCCAGTTCGTATTTTATTTTTCCGCATTGCTTTACTTTTATTTATTTCTCGAACTGCTTTATTTTATTTATTTCCCGCACTCGCTTTATTTTATTTATTTCCCGCACTCACTTTATTTTATTTATTTCCTGCACTCGCTTTACTTTTATTTATTTCCTGCACTCGCTTTACTTCATTTACTTTCCGCACTCGCACTACTTTTATTTACTTTCCGCACTCGCACTAAATTACTTTTATGAAAAATTATAAAAAGAACTTTTACTTTACTATGTCTAACTAAATCCATAAAGGTTAGAATGTAAGGATCGTAATTGAACCAGTAATCCGTACAATTGTTCGTGGAAACACTTAAGGGCTATTTTATCTTTCAATTTAAGTAATTTTTTTTAACTATTTCAAAAATAGCCAAAAGCGCTTTGTCTAGTTCACTAGGAGTTTTTAGATTAAAAAGAAAAGAGATTTTAAAACGATTTTCGGACGCGTTATGAAGTTTAGAGTCTGGTTCGTGAGAACCTCTTTTTGCTAAGAAATCCAGGTTAAAATACTTTTCAACTTAGTTAAGATACTATATTTCTTATAAATAGGTTTACTACTCTAACGCAGTACGCACCTTTTTATCCGTGACAATAGGAGGGGTTGATTAGAGAGTACAACTCGGTTCTGAATACGCGAAAGCGACAGTTCCTGTTAAATTAGTTCTTTTCAAAGGAGAAAACATTGCCCATAAGTAGTTCTATTAACAAGTACCGGATTATCAATTGATTACGTGAATTACATCCGAGCCTGTCTTTTATTTATTGTATAAAATTATTATTTTATTTACCATTACGCATTCGTTAAAACCCTTTTATTCAGTTGCCTTAGATACACACCATAACAACAGGTACGATAGATTGACACTTGGTCTTTGTGGATTCGACAATCTTTTATATTACTCCGACGTGTTCGTACACTTGCGAAAAACACGCATCAAGTTTTTGGCTCCGTTGCCGGGGACCAATTTCGTCAAATTTCATACCCTGTAGTTATACCGTTTAGACTAAGGTTGTTACCCACCGGTCAATGCGAAAGACTCGCAGTGCCGGAAGTTTAGTAGACCCTCTAGCTGAACCTGAACGTTACGCTCGTGCACGTTTGTTTTCCCATAGGAATAGGAGAGCTATGGCCGAAGATCAAAACCGAAGACCTCTTAAGGACTTCGCCCAACCATCAAACGAGGAACCTAGTTCCAGTATAGTAAACCCCGCTATCCCAGCCAATAATTTTGAACTTAAACCATCCCTGCTGCAATTAGTGCAACAAAGACAATTCGCAGGTCTTGCTACTGATAATCCAAACCAACATTTAAAAAATTTCTTCAGTTAGCAGACACCTTTAAAACCAATGGAGCTCCTCCTGAGGCGATACGCTTAAGATTATTTCCCTTTTTCCCTCACAGATAAAGCTCTATCATGGTTAGATTCCCTTCCACCCAATTCCATAACAACTTGGGAAGACCTTAGAAAAGTATTCCTTGCTAGATATTTTCCCCCAAGTAAGACCGTTCTTCTTCGAAACCTAATAACCATATTTACCCAACACCAAGGAGAGTCGTTGTTCGAAGCCTGGGAGAGATATAAAGAGCTATTAAGAGCATGCCCACATCATGGCTTAGAGAATTGGCTAATCATTCAAACCTTCTATAATGGACTTCATTATAACACTAAGATGACCATCGCCGCTGCCGCTGGTGGCGCACTGATGAACAAACCTTACCCTGAAGCTAGTGCCCTTATCGAGGATATGGCCCAAAACCATCAATCATGGGGAGTAGAATGAGCGACAGTGGAAAAGAAGGAAGCCCAAGAAGGAATACATGAGCTAAGCTTTATGGACATGATGCAAGCTAAAATGGATGCATTGGCCCTTAGAGTCGAACATATGTGTACAACCCCGAATACTGTAGCCGCAGTTTCGTCAAGTTGTGAGATATGTGGGACGCAAGGACACCAATCCGCCGAATGCAATCTGTTAAATGAGACCAATCCTGAGCAAGTGAATTATACCCAAGGGAACCCATTTTCAAACACATATAACCTTGGATGGAGGAATCACCCAAACTTCTCCTACAAAAATAATAACCCTATCCAAACTGCCGCACCTCCGAGACAACGAGGTTACCAAGCCCCAAGAACAAATCAACCTGTACCACCAAGTCCGAGCCTTGAGAAAATTGTGGAAAATTTTATCACCGCTCAAACACAATAAAACAAAGAGTTCATGAACCAAAAATTCCATGTTAACGAACTAATTACCCAATTAGGGACCAAGGTTGATCAAATTATTACTCATAATAAGATGCTTGAAACCCAGATCTCTCAGGTAGCTTTAAACCAAGCCCCTCAGACTACACCTGGAGGACAGTTCCCTAGACAACCTCAACAAAACCCAAAAGGGAAAGCAAATGCCATTACTCTACGAAGTGGAACCACTTATAAGGAACCTTCTAACCCTAGATTAAGTGAGCCTGAAACTTCTGAGAGAAATGAGGAGAAGGAACTAGAGGAATCTGAAAACCCGGAAAGTCAAGAAAAAGGAGAAGAACCTAAAAATAAAACCTATGTACCACCACCTCCATACAAACCACCTATACCATACCCTCAAAGATTAAAGAAAACCCAAATCGATAATCAGTATCAGAAATTCGTTAAGGTTATAGAAAAACTTCACGTAGAAATCCCCTTTACAGAAGCCATCACCCAAATACCTTCTTACGCTAAGTTTCTCAAAGACATACTTACAAATAAACGTACACTTGAAGATCCGAAACCCGTGGAATGTAATTCTATTTCCGAAAATAGGTTAGCAAAGAAAGATAAAGATCCCGGAAATTTTTCCATTCCTTGTATTTTGGGGAATCATGTCATCGAAAAAGCCTTTCTAGACTTAGGAGCTGGTGTGAGCTTAATGCCTTTAGCAGTTTGTGAGAGATTAAACTTAGGAGAATTACAACCTACTAAGATGTCAATTCAATTAGCCGATAGATCCGTTAAATACCCTATAGGCATACTTGAAGACATCCCTGTTAGGATAGGTCAACTATTTATACCTACTGATTTTGTTGTCATGGACATTAAAGAAGATGATGACATACCAATCCTCCTAGGTAGACCGTTCTTATCGACTGCTGGAGCTGTAATAGATGTTAAAAAAGGGAAAATAACCTTTGAGGTAGGTGACAAGAAGATAGAATTTATACTTTCGAAATTTCTTATGGCACCTGTAATAGGAGATGCTTGTTATGCCTTAGATATCATTGATGAATGCATTAGGGAATTAGAACAAGAAGAAGAAACTGAATCTATAAAATTGCCATCAACCCTTATTTTGGAAGATGACAATTATAAAAAACCCTACATTGATGATAACCTTCACAAATGTTTATCTCTTACCCCAGATCCTATGCCTTGCCCTATGAAACCAACCGTAAAACTTAAGGAACTGCCTAAAAACCTGAGATATGAATTTCTTGATGAAGAAATGAACCGTCCAGTTATAGTCAGTGCTACCTTAAACCAAGAGGAAACAACCCAATTATTAGATGTTTTACGAAGGTACCCCTCAACCTTAGGATATAAGATCTCAGATCTAAAAGGAATAAGCCCATCTGTATGCATGCATCGGATTTTGCTTGAAGAAGATTCAAAACCCTCCAGAGAACACCAACGAAGAATAAATCCTATGATGAGTAATGTAGTTAAGACTGAAGTTCTTAAGTTACTAGAGGCATGTATAATATATCAGATCTCGGACAGTAAATGGGTGAGTCTTGTGCATGTAGTACCTAAAAAGGGAGGCATCACAGTCGTGCAAAACGAGAAGGGCGAACCTGTAGCAAAAAGAACCGATGGAGGTTGGCGTATGTGCATAGACTATAGAAAATTAAATAAAGCAACTAGGAAGGACCATTTCCCATTACCATTCATAGACCAAATGTTGGAGCGCCTAGCCAGACACTCTTACTTTTGTTACCTAGATGGATATTCAGGATTCTTCCAAATACCTATTCACCCCGAAGATCAAGAAAAAACTACCTTTACATGCCCTGTTGGAACATTTGCCTATAGAAGAATGCCCTTTGGACTCTGTAATTCCCCTGCCACTTTCCAATGCTGCATGATGCCTATCTTTGCAGACTATTTAGATGGAATCATTGAAGTATTTATGGACGATTTCTCAGTTTGTGGATCTGATTTCAAAAATTGTCTTATCAACCTTGAGAAAATCCTGGAAAGATGTGTGGAGGTAAACCTTGTGCTAAATTGGGAAAAATGTCATTTCATGGTCACCGAAGGGATTGTTTTAGGACATATAGTTTCCGAAAAAGGTATAGAGGTAGACAAAGCTAAAATAGAAGTCATAGAGAATCTAAAACCGCCGAAGACTTTCAGGGAGATAAGAAGTTTTCTTGGACATGTCGGATTTTACCGACGTTTTATCAAGGACTTATCCAAAATAACAAAGCCCTTAACTAGTCTTTTAATGAAAGATGCTGAATTCATCTTCGATGAAAAATGTACTGAAGCATTTAATCTTCTGAAGCAAGCTCTGATTTCAGCACCTATAATGAAACCCCCTGATTGGTCAGAACTGTTTGAGATAATGTGTGACGCTAGTGACTATGCTGTTGGAGCTGTTCTAGGTCAGAGAAAAGATAAAAAGTTACACACGTAATTTATTATGCCAGTAGAACCCTAGACGTTGCACAGCTCAACTACGCAACAACCGAAAAAGAGCTCCTAGCTGTAGTTTTCGCCATAGACAAATTTAGATCTTATCTAGTAGGAGCCAAAATTATAGTTTACACCGACCATGCTGCCATTCGTTACTTACTAAGTAAAAAGGATGTCAAACCTAGGTTACTTGATAGATTCTATTACTGCAAGAGTTTGATTTAGATATCTGTGATAAGAAAGGCACAAATAATGTAGTAGTTGATCACCTTTCTAGGCTAGAATACCTGAAACCTGACTCAGTACCCATAAATGACGATTTTGCCTATGATAGACTGATAGCCCAACTAGAAACCATTGAAGATGATAACCCAGACCCACATGAGTATTCTCATAAATCCTTAGCTATAAGTAATGCACCTTGGTATGCAGACTTTGTTAATTACCTAGCCGCTGACATCATACCCCCTGATCTAAACTACCACCGGAAGAAGTTCTACAGTGATGTGAGAAACTTCTATTGGGACGAACCATTTCTTTTCAAGAGAGGTAAATATGGCATTTTCCGCTGTTGTGTTCCAGAAGAAGAGGTACATAATATAATTGAGCATTGTCACTCTGCACCCTATGGTGGACATGCAAGCACATCTAAGACCTACGCCAAGATTCTTCAAGCTGGCCTATTCTGGCCTACTATGTGGTGTGATGTCCATGCTTTCGTTGTCAAGTGTGACAGATGTCAACGCACAAGAAATATTTCAAGACGTAATGAAATGCCTCTAAGAAATATCCAAGAAGTAGAACTCTTTGACGTATGGGGTATAGACTTTATGGGACCGTTCCCACCACCTTTCGGAAATCAGTACATCTTAGTAGCTGTTGACTACGTGTCTAAATGGATTGAAGTTATCGCCGCACCCACGAACGACACCAGAGTAGTCATCAAATTATTCAAAAACTATATATTTCCCAGGTTTGGAACCCCCCGTTTAATCATAAGTGATGGAGGATCACACTTCATATCGAGAATATTTGATAAACTTTTAAGCAAGTATGGAGTTAAGCATATATTAGCAACACCATACCACCCACAGGCCAATGGACAAGTGGAAGTATCTAATAGGGAGATCAAACAAATTCTTGAGAAGACTGTCTCTATATCCAGAAAAGATTGGTCGCAGAAACTTCAAGAGGCATTATGGGCCTATAGAACCGCTTTCAAAACCCCTATAGGAACAACCCCTTATCAACTAATCTATGGAAAATCATGTCACTTACCTTTTGAATTGGAGCATAAGGCCTATTGTGCCATCAAAACTTTGAATTTGGATTACTTAACTGCTGGTGCAAAACGTATCCTTGATATCCACAAATTAGAAGAGCTCAGACAATCCGCCTACGAAAATGCCATCATATACAAAGAAAGAACAAAAGCTTGACATGTCAAAAGGATCATAAGAAAAGACTTCAAAATAGGCGATCCTGTTCTCCTGTTTGATTCTAGGTTACGACTTTTTCCAGGGAAGCTTCGTTCGAGATGGACTGGCCCTTTCGAAGTATCTAAGATTCTATGATCTGGTGCTATCGAAATCAAGAACCAAACATGTAAACCGTTCATCGTCAATGGACAGAGGTTGAAGCCCTATGAAGGAGGTGGCATCCCAACAACAAACACCTGCCATACTTTGAGTGATCCACCATATCCTTCAAATGATGTATAAAATCCGGTCGTCGAGCTAATGACGTTAAACAAGCGCTGCATGGGAGGCAACCCATGGTTTTCTTATTTACGTACTTTTTTATTTTTACTTTATTTTAATTTGTTTATTTTATTATTATTCAGGACTAACGATTTAATGTTTTACTTGATTTCAGGACTTGTTTGCTAACCTTGTGCAGAATGCAGAACCCCGATGACATGCATGTGGCCTTTAGAGACGACGCACAGAGAGAGCGTTACTATGTCCACATGAGACACCCTATGGCTCCTACCAGGTACCCTGACGCCCTTGTTTGCATGGATGCCTTGGGGATAGAGCCAAGCGTCAGATTCTTATGCCATCAACTCCAGTGGGACCAGTTTGACGATATGAACAACACTTACAGGAACTTGACTCTAGAGTTCCTCAACTCGTTTCATTATGATCCTTGGGCGGGACCCGATGGATATGTTGTTTTCAGGTTGTTCGGGATTGACTACTCCTTCTCTCACAAAGAGTTTGGTGATTTACTAGGTTTTTAGACTACTCCTGATGCTATTTCAGAGACATCGATGGGGTATTTTATGAGCAGAGAAGTGGAAAAGTTTTGGTCTAACATCTCAGGTAGAGGGAGCCAAGATCCTTCCACCCAGTTTTCTCAAGTAATCCACAACCCTGCGTTAAGGTACTTCCAGATGATTCTAGCACATTCTTTCCTCGGTTTTCCAGATACAGAGACTCTGCTGAGTGAAGAGGAGATTTTCCTACTGTTTTGTGCGACTCAGTCACGCCCAATTGCTTGTGGCAACTTTCTGTTGAAAGGCCTTGCTAGTGTTGCCAGATCATATCTGTAGGCATTATACATGTCGGTGGGATTGTTACACAGATAGCTACTGCATTGGGTTTGTCTCGCAAATTATTGCATCTTAGGACCTTCTGCTGCTACACCACCCTGGATGTTGATTTTTGTCTTGACAGAGGACTGATGAGGAGGGCCTCTTTTGAGCCCAACACTTTTAGATTATTGATCGACGATGAAGTGATACATTACTTTACATTACCAGACCCGCTGATGACCAGTGTCCATGATCCTGCAAATTGGAGTTATGCTTTAGAGGGTTATAGAGAGACTGTCGAAGAGCCGAAATTGGAGTTATGCAAATTGGAGTTGTGCGACTCACTCATGCCTCAGAGGCCGATGCTCTATATCAGGAGATTGAAGAGCTTCGGAGGGAGATAGCTGAGATTCGTGGATCAAACCAGGAAGAGAAGCCTACCACATGATTCGTTTTACACTGACATTATTACCCTAGTATTTGATTTCTTTTTCATACTGTATTTTATTTCTCGCATCTCCAGAAATATCTTACATTATTGCATCTATTACATTTTCTTTTTTTCATATACTTTGAGTTTATCTTATATATATATATATATATATATTATTTCGTGCACTAATGTCATTTTTTCTCTTTTCTTTTGATTTTTTATTTTATTTTATTTTTGTCGAGCAAAGAAAAAAATATAAAGACAAAAATATATTCATTTTTGTCTTCATAAAAAAATATGCAAGCCTCGTGCCTTGGAAGAGAGAAGAAAACGCTATTTGGACCCCCCCCCCCCGAAGACCGAATGTGCAAGAGGGCCCAAAAGAAGATTTGAAAATCCAATGCCCAACAGGAAATGGCCTTGTGGCGGGCGCCATACCCCCTGTGGCGGGCGCCACACCGTCCTCATCAAATACGGGGCTGATTCCCCATTTCCCCCATTTTTACACCTTCCAACTTCAAAACCCCATTTTTACAACTTCCAAAAACTCCATTGAACCCCATTAAAGCTCCCCCATTTCCAAAATACTCACCCTCTATAAAACTTATCCAAAATCCATTTTCATTTTCATCCACCACAAACCATAAAAATCAAACCTTTATCATTTCTCTCATAAACCATTTTTTTACCACTTTTCACTTCTCAAGGAGCAACAACAATGGAGTTCAATGGATTTCTTCTTCGCGATGGAAGACCGGGTGATAGGCAAAGGAAAATTATTTAAAGTCTTCAGAGTCGAGAAATTATCTCGACTAGGTATGTCGATGATAACTGTCTGTATGCTTTGGGCATGTATCATAGTGTTTTTCATTTATTAGATTTTTTAGGCTTGCATAATATTTTTGTTAACCAGGAACCTACCTATGAGAGGCTGACAGTTGAGTTTTTAAGTTCATTGATATACACTGTCAGTCCTAACACTGCTAGCACAGTCGGTACTGTTAATTTTAGACTGTTTGGAATTGAATACGAATACAGTACCGACAGACTAACAGGCTTGTTAGGAATCCTTCATAGGGAAGGTGCGATTTGTGAGGCACCTTTGGATGCGGAATGGTCAGCCGAGGTATTTTCCTTCTGGCAAAGGCTGTCAAGTACTTCAATAAATTCTTTTGAAGGAATACTTGCGTCGACCATCCATAACCCGACCATAAGAGTTTTCAGATATCTTTTGGCATGTACTATTTTTGGTCGGGAGAGTCCAAATAAGGTAAACGCTAGAGAACTCCTATTTTTGCAAGGATGCCTCACTAGTACCCATATCAATCCGGTCCCGTTTATGCTTGCACACATGGCTTTACTTACTAATAAAACAGGACCGATTGTTTTTGGAGGGCTTGTTACGTATATTACTCGGGCTCTTGACCTGAACAATGAGATAGCTACACTTGAACCACTACCTCCTCGCACAATTAATTTAAAATTTCTAAAAGACATGAAATTGTGCCGAACAAGGAGAGAAGGTGGTTATGAGTTGATGGTTCATGGGGCAGCTATCCCATTTGTTGCTTTACCTTGCAGTAGACGTACTGATGTACGTAATGAAAGGAACTGGACCTATGATCTGAATGCTCCACCTGTTTTGGGTCCACTTCCTCCTAATATTCCTGATGGGGAGGAACATGACACTGATGAAGAGTATGACCGGAGAGAGCAGTCTCCCATACCTCACATGTCCCCCCATCATCCTTCACAGTCACACACCGCACCATCTTCCTCTAACCCTGTTGCAGGTGTTGCTCCTAGATTCTATGTCACTAAGGAGATGTGGCGTGATATGACGACTAGAGAGGAAAAGCGAGACAGCCTTCTCTCTACTATTTCACAATAACTGACGGACAATATGAGCTTCATGCAACAATCGCGATTGGTTTCGGATCGTGCTTACAACAACGTTTGTCGTACCTTGAACGATATCACATCAGAGCAGACCCGTCAGCGAGAAGTCAACCGCCGACACTACCAGCTTATGGAGGCCACTCAGGGTTCCTTCTTAGGTAACCTTCAAGAGGTCCGGGGTGCCCAAGCTGCCTTATCGGCACGACTTAACCAGAGGGACCAAGAGCGCAGTAGATCCCGTCGTTCCAGACCATCACAGCAGGACGGCGAGGGCACCGATGCTCCTCCGCAGTAGTTTTTTCAGGTTACTGTCATTTCCCTTTTTAGTTATTGCTTTCTGTCATTTCCCTTTTTAGTTATTTATTTGCTTTCTGTCATTTCCTTTTTCCAGTAAGTTATTTAGTTTAATTTTCTTAGATAATGCATGAGTCTGACGAGTCACCAGTATAGTGTATTTTTAGTACATCCTCATTTTTCCCATTTCCTTAGCCTTACCAAAAAAAATTTAAAAAAGAAAAACAATGTTGTTTCACATGTTTTTTGGGCTTTGAGACAGGTTTGGATTAGGATGTGGTGACTTAGGTCGACTTTTTGAAACATCAGTACCATTTTAGCACCATAGACCTCTTGAATATAGGAATCACTCCTAAACCCCACACCATGGCCTTTATTATCATTCAAAAAATTGTCCTAAGTAGTTTATTCTAGCAGTCAGCTCCGACCTAAGCATGCTCTACGTAAGGGGCCGATGAACATAAGTGAATGATCCAGTGCTAATAAAAAAAGAGGAAAACTCTGGGATAGGTGACCCTCAAAAAGTCATTTAAACCGAAAAAAGAGAAGAAAAACTTTTTTTCCACAAAAAGAAAAAAAATTTGCAGTCAACTATTGTTAGTTGGTTCAGAGGTATCTGGTACTGAACTTGGTAGGGCGGATTACGATTCGATCCCCCGCAGCTACAATTAGGTCAAATAAAACAGGTTTACACATGCTTATGTGCCAGAAACCTTATGTTATGGATCAGAATCACTAACCGGTCACTCTACTATGCAGCATGTACGGATAACGGGCTTAATGTGATTGCGCCTGAATGAAAAGGACCCAAAAGATGAGAAGATAGGCCTAGGTATTGTGGGATGACATGGGGTGGTTAATATAGGATTGAAGTTTGTGTCTGTGTTATTATGGTACCCTTGGTTCACTTAGTTAGTACCCGTCACTGCATCCTGACTTGATCTTAGAAGCCCTTTAGTCTAAATCACGTGTCGACACCATTTTTTCTTCTTGAGCTTTAATGTTTGCTTGAGGACAAGCAAAGGTCTAAGTGTGGGAGAATTTGATAACACTAAAATTCACCGTATTTCTGAATCCGATTTCGTATGCATTCTTAGCTTTTATTGTTATTTTGTTATGTTATTACTTTGTTTTCAGGATTTCTATGTAATCGGGGCCTAAATCGAGAAAAGGAGCGAAAAAGGAGTGGAAACGGACGAAAACCAAGAAATTCAGCGTTTTACACTCATGGCACCTACCATGGCGGGCGCCATGGGGTCTTCTATGACGTGGCCACGTCTCAAGACCACTCCACAACTGCCAAGACCCACGATCCCCACTCTCTCATTCCCTATTAGTCTCATGGCGGGCGCCATAGGCCTGTGGCGGGCGCCACAAGGCAAAAAGGCTTCCCTCCACTTTTTAGTGGAGGGGGGCATCCTGGTCGTTTCCCAATTAAACTTTTCCTATAAATAGGACTTTAGAATTTCGTTTTCTTCATCCAAACTTAGAATCTCTTAGGCATATATCAGTTTTAAAGCAGTTATCATTCCACATCGGGGTATTACTGCAATCGAGTGATCGAGTCTGTATACGTCTGTGTGATCGAGTTTTGGAGCACTCTGGCAGGAAGTTAATCCTGTCGCCATTTTAATTCCAGTTCGTATTTTATTTTTCCGCATTGCTTTACTTTTATTTATTTCTCGCACTGCTTTATTTTATTTATTTCCCGCACTCGCTTTATTTTATTTATTTCCCACACTCGCTTTATTTTATTTATTTCCTGCACTCGCTTTACTTTTATTTATTTCCTGCACTCGCTTTACTTCATTTACTTTCCGCACTCGCACTACTTTTATTTACTTTTCGCACTCGCACTAAATTACTTTTATGAAAAATTATAAAAAGAACTTTTACTTTACTATGTCTAACTAAATCCATAAAGGTTAGAATGTAAGGATCGTAATTGAACCAGTAATCCGTACAATTGTTCGTGGAAACACTTAAGGGCTATTTTATCTTTCAATTTAAGTAATTGTTTTTAACTATTTCAAAAACAGCCAAAAGCACTTTGTCTAGTTCATTAGGAGTTTTTAGATTAAAAAGAAAAGAGATTTTAAAACGATTTTCGGACGCGTTATGAAGTTTAGAGTCTGGTTCGTGAGAACCTCTTTTTGCTAAGAAATCCAGGTTAAAATAATTTTCAACTTAGTTAAGATACTATATTTCTTAAAAATAGATTTACTACTCTAACGTAGTACGCACCTTTTTATCCGTGACAATAGGAGGGGTTGATTAGAAAGTACAACTCGGTTCTGAATACGCGAAAGCGACATTTCCTATTAAATTAGTTCTTTTCAAAGGAGAAAACATTGCCCATAAGTAGTTCTATTAACAAGTACCGGATTATCAATTGATTACGTGAATTACATTCGAGCCTGTCTTTTATTTATTGTATAAAATTATTATTTTATTTACCATTGCGCATTCGTTAAAACCCTTTTATTCAGTTGCCTTAGATACACACCATAACAACAGGTACGATAGATTGACACTTGGTCTCTGTGGATTCGACAATCTTTTATATTACTCTGACGTGTTCATACACTTCCGAAAAACATGCATCAAGGATGTTTTGTTAAGACCAAGTAATGTGGTTGTGAGGGCCTTTGATGGTTCAAGAAGAGCGATACATGGAGAAGTAGACCTCCCAATCAAAGTAGACTCTCAAGTCTTCAATTCTACTATCTATGTGATGGATATTCATCCTGCGTATTCTTGTTTGCTTGGGCGCCCATGGATCCATGGGGCAGGTGCTGTGACTTCCACCTTACATCAGAAGTTGAAATATCCGGTGAAAAACAAAATTGTCACTGTCTATGGTGAAGAGGAGTACATGGTTAGCCATGTGAATACTTTCAAATATGTAGAAATGAAGGGTGAATTGGTTGAAACTCCGTATCAAACATTTGAAGTTGTTCCTTGCTCTGCTCCTGTTCCTCAGTCTGTCCCTACTTTTGAAAGAGCTCTTGTGGTTACTAGAATACCTCCTGCAATGGCCTCCCTCAAAGATGCTAAGGCTGTGGTTGAAAAAGGTGGTGGTGCTATTTGGGGTCAGCTTCCCAACATCCCTTACAAGTCTGACAAGTTTGGTTTGGGTTTCACTGCAGAATCTCAGAGGGTTGTTTGTCGTGCTCGTGCTGTTCGTATCACTAATCAAGGGGTCATAAGAGATCAAATCAATGTTGTGGGTGACCATGATGAAGACAACAACCTGGATGATTGGATCTTTCCTACCGTGGGTGATGGGCTCAACAATTGGAAGGCTGAAGACGCCATTCCTATCTCCTTTAGTCAGGAGTAAATACTATTACTGTGTTCTGTTTTAAGTTTGTAATTTCGAACAATAAAACCTTTTAAGCCTTGTGTCTTACCCGGGGCACAATGGTATGCTTGTTTCGGGATGTCATTTCATTTGCATACTTCATTCAATAAAAATCAATGGACGTTTCGTTTTTGTAAATATTGTGCTCCTTGTCTTTATTTTATTATTATTTCTGTTTCATCAGTTATGTGTTCTTACACACACCCACATCACTAAAATGCAGATCCTCATCCACTCTGGATCCTGTTGATAATAGTTCTACTATTGCCAATTATGATTTCAAGAATCCGATCTATCAAGCTGAAGATGGAAAGGAGGAAGATTGTGAAGTACCTGTAGAGCTTGCTAGGTTGTTGCAACAAGAAGAGAAAGCTATACATCCACATGAAGAGCCAATCGAAGTTGTGAATCTGGGAACTGAGGAAAACAGGAAAGAGGTCAAGATAGGGGCTGAACTAGAAGATGGTGTTAAGAACAGGCTAATCCAGATGTTACGTGACTATGTGGAGATCTTTGTTTGGTCGTATGAAGATATGCCAGGGTTGGATACTGACATTGTGGTTCACCGTCTGCCGGTAAAAGAAGATTGTCGTCCAAAGAAGCAAAAGGTTCGTCGCATGCGTCCTGAAATGTCAGGAAAGATTAAAGCAGAGGTGATGAAACAATTTGATGCAGGTTTCTTAGCTGTGACTTCTTATCCTCAATGGGTTGCAAACGTGGTACCGGTACCTAAGAAGGATGGTAAGGTACGCATGTGTGTGGATTACATGGATTTGAATAAGGCCAGTCCTAAAGATGACTTTCCACTTCCGCATATTGATGTTTTGGTAGACAACACTGCTCAACATAAGGTATTCTCTTTCATGGATGGTTTCTCTGGTTATAATCAGATTAAGATGGCACCAGAAGATATGGAGAAGACTACATTTGTTACACAATGGGGCACTTTTTGTTATAAGGTGATGCCATTTGGTTTGAAGAACGTTGGGGCAACATATCAGCGTGATATGGTGGCTTTGTTTCATGACATGATTCACCATGAGATAGAGGTATATGTGGATGATATGATAGCCAGGTCCCAGAATGAGGAACAACACCTTGATCACCTGCACAAGTTGTTTGAGAGGTTGAAGAAGTATAAACTGAGATTGAATCCAAACAAGTGTACTTTTGGATTTAGGTCTGGTAAACTTCTGAGTTTCATTGTCAGTGGAAAAGGTATTGAAGTATATCATGCAAAGGTAAAAGCTATACAAGAGATGCCTACTCCCTATACTGAGAAGGAAGTCAGAGGTTTCTTGGGACGACTGAATTACATTGCATGTTTTATTTTCCAGTTAACTGCTACCTGTGAGCCAATCTTCAAGTTGTTGAAGAAAGATCAGGTAATGTAATGGAATGATGAGTGCCAGGTAGCCTTTGATGAGATCAAGAAATACCTCCAAGAACCTCCAATTTTGATGCCACCAGTTGATGGAAGACCCTTGATTATGTACTTAACAATATTAGACAACTCAATGGGGTGTGTGTTGGGACGACATGACGAGTCTGGTCGAAAAGAGCAGGCAATATACTACCTTAGCAAAACGTTTACCGACTGTGAAACAAGATACTCACTGCTCGAGAAAACTTGTTGCGCTTTGGCATGGGCGGCTCGCCGACTAAGATAATATATGTTGACTCATACTACCTTGTTGATTTCAAAGATGGATCCAATCAAGTACGTATTCGAGAAACCTGCACTCTCCGGACAAATAGCGAGATGGCAAATGATTTTAACAGAATATGATATACAGTACACCACTCAGAAGGCCATCAAAGGAAGTGTTGTAGCTGATCATTTGGCTCATCAGGCAGTGGATGATTATCAGTCTATGAATTTTGAATTCCCGGATGAAGACATTATGATTGTTACTAAAGAACCTAGACAATATGACGGACCTGAACAGGGATCCCGATGGACTATGGTTTTTGATGGAGCTTCTAATGCGCTTGGTAATGGTGTTGGTGTTGTGATCATTTCCCCTTAAGGTTGTCATACTCCAATTATTGCAAGACTTTGTTTCTATTGTACCAATAACATGGCTGAATATGAAGCATGTATCATGGGTATCAAAGTTGTCATTGAGATGAAGATTCAGTTTCTGGACGTATATGGAGATTCAGCCCTGGTAGTTAGTCAGATTAAAGGAGATTGGGATACCAAGCACCCAAATATCATTCCTTACAGAGAGCATGTGTTGTTTTTAATCCCATAATTTGAAGAGATTACCTTTGGACATATTCCACGAGAAAAGAATCAGTTGGCAGACGCTTTAGCCACCATGGCATCTATCTTTGAGATTAGTTGGGATGATGAAGCTCCCAGAATCACTATTGATAGGTTTGAGAAGCCTGCATATTGTAATGAGATTGATACTGAAGGAGTAGAGGGAAAGCCCTGGTTCTATGAGGTAAAGAGGTATCTTGAAGCTCAGGATTTCCCTGAAGGGGCATTTGTCAATGATAAGAAGTTTCTGAGGAGGTTTTCTACTAAGTTCTTCTTGATTAATGGAATTTTGTACAAGCACAATCATGATTCGACTTTGCTTCGTTGTGTGGATAAGAAGGAAGCAACAGAGATTATGGAAGACATGCATGATGGGATCTTTGGCACTCATTCTAGTGGTCATACCATGGAAAAGAAGATATTGAGAGCAGGTTACTATTGGTCTACCATGGAAGCTGACTGCTATCAACATTCCAAAACATGTCACAAGTGTCAGATTTATGCTGATAAAGTGCATGTACCTCCAGTTCCGTTGAATGTGCTGACTGCTCCTTGGCCTTTTGCCATGTGGGGCATTGATATGATTGGTGAGATCAAGCCTATTGCTTCCAATGGGCATCGATTCATCCTTGTTGCCATTGATTACTTTACAAAGTGGATGGAGGCAGCCTCATTTGCATCTGTTACGAAGAATGTTGTGGCTCGATTCATTAATAATAATCTCATATGTAGGCATGACATCCCTGAAAGGATTATCACAGATAATGGCTCTAATCTGAACAACACTATGATTACTGACCTCTGCGCGCATTTCAAGATTAAACATCATAATTCTTCTCCGTATCGTCCAAATATGAATGGGGCAGTAGAAGCTGCTAATAAGAACATCAAGAAGATTCTACAGAAGATGACTGTTACGTATAAGGATTGGCATGAGATGTTACCATTTGCTCTTCATGGTTATCGTACTACAATACGTACTTCAACAGGGGCAACCCCATTCTCCTTAGTCTATGGTATGGAAGCAGTTCTACCCATTGAAGTTCAGATCCCCTCCTTAAGAATCATGAAGGATGCAGGCTTGGATGAAGATGAGTGGATTCAGACTCGACTTGACCAGATAAATTTAATTGATGAGAAAAGGCTAGCAACTGTTTGTCACGGTCAGATGTACCAGAAACGAATGATCAAAGCTTTTAATAAGAAGGTTAAGCAAAAGGTATATCAGACTAGAGATTTGGTAATCAAGCGTATCGTATTACCACAGGGTGATCCTAGGGGCAAGTGGACTCCTACATATGAAAGACCATTTGTAGTCAAAAGGGTATTTTCAGGAGGTGCCATGATGCTTACTACTATGGATGGTGAAGATTTCCCACAGCCCATAAACGCAGACATAGTTAAAATATACTACGCATAAAAAGAGACCCGTTAGGTTGACTTGCCTAGGCAAAAATAAGGGCATCCCGGCAAACCAAAAGGGATTGTGAAAAATTTAGGGATATATATATATATATATATATATATATATATATATATATATATATATATATATATATATATAAGATTGTACACCCGGCAAGTCGAAAACCCGAAAGGGAGGCTTGGGCAAAAAAGGGTATCCCGGTGGATTGAAAACCTGAAAAGGCAATCCAGGCAAAAGTTAGGGATTAAAGCGTATGACTATGTCTCATTTGGATCACTCATGTAACCTCAACCAGTTGTGCTACCTGGATCAAGTTCAAACAGATAAAGATCAATCCAATCATTTCTATCTCGACAGCAAAGGATGAGATACTTGAAGATAATGGCAATAGTAGAATTGGAACTCAATAGGATTATTTTTCACATAGTTGTTTTTCTTTGTTTTTGTAAAACTTTTATGACGAATTCCACTTACTAGGATTTCTGTCTCCTTGTACAAACTTGCCTGTGTATAGGCCATTTTCTAAATAAATAAAGTCTCATGTTTAAATTCAAGTTTACTTTTCCCTCGTTTACTTAAGCGAAAACGTCCATTGGTTGTGTTTGAATGTAGGTATGCTTTTGAATATGATTGATGTTTACCAGAAATGCATAAAATGCAGTAATAGTATTTACTAAGGACGAACGAGAGAAGGAATTTAATGAAGCTTCGCCAGTCCATCCCTACAGGGCAATCTTTACGGATATCCATACAAAACTCTTCAAGTAATATCTTATACTTCCCACTCGACGAAGTCTTCAAGCAGTTTCATATCCTCCGAAGAATTGATACTTAACCAAATAAGTCTCCCGGATTTATGTTCATCTCTTTTATCCTCAGTCGGGATATTCAGGAACTTATTCCTTCAATAAGAAGTACGACGAACGAAGACGGGAGGTTCTAAGTACCATATTATTAAACAAGATGGGAAAGAAGTCCTCATATTCCTCAGCAGTGAACCAGGATTTATTTTCCCCAACCAGCAGTTGTTATACAGAGATACCAAGACACTTCAGGCTACACGATTCATACATACATCATTTACATTATATCATGGCATACGCATCCATAACCCATATGACATTCTTACTTAAGAGCATCATGCCATACATGCATGCATTAAATAATCTTGCATAAACTAACCTCTCCTTTTCAGGATAGTTGCAGGCAGATAAACACTATCAACTCCTTGAAACAGTTCAGAGATGATCTATACGAAGATCTAGTGCTAATACTTAATTCAGAGATAATCGTTACGAAGATTTATTTCTGATGGTCAACTATCTTTGGGATAGTGTGTAAATGATCTATACGAAGATCTAGCACTTAATCCAAGAGATTCTTTCAGAAGAAGTTCAGGGATAATCGCCACGAAGATTTAATCCTGATATTCTTTTTGTCCTTGGGAAGGTATGTAAATGGTCTATACGAAGATCTATTACCTAATCCGGGCTATTTCCAGAAGAGATAATCGCTACGAAGATTTATTTCTAATGGTCTATGCAACAGTTTATCTTTGGGATGGTACATAAATGATCGATACGAAGATCTTGTACTTAGCCCAAGATATTACCAAAAGCAATTCAGAAAAGATCGCCATGAAGATTTGATTCTGATGCTTAAATTAAAGTATGTTCCTAAAGATGGTTCAGAGCCGATCTATACGAAGATCTAAGTACTGACACCTAATGAAGAATATTCTTTTCCCCTAGAGATAATGCAGAGACGATTTATACGAAGATCTAGTGCTGGCATTCAACTCAAACCATGTTACAGAAATGATTCAGAGATGTCCTATACGAAGACCTAGTACTGATATCCAGGGACAACATAAAGATACTATCACCTTCTGATATTATGGATGGCATCTATAAGCCCATCTTCAGTCCTTCCGAGTGGCGCCTTTAAGCCCATTCTAGCATATACAACCAATCAGCAGTGTTACTTTACGCACCGACGAGTGCAAATTTTTGGGCTTTTGTGTTCAATCCCCTTCAACCTTCCAAGTCACGAATGGCACACAGGCCAATCTAACTCCTCAGGTTTCAGAAAATTGAACAGTGGAAACTGTTGCACCCCAGAATTTGCCCTCCCCTAGTCAAGGCATTGTGTACCAAGGTGTCCCAAGAGGTTCACAAGGTTCACAATTAGTCAGAAAGTTTGACAATTCCCTCAGACAAAGCATCCTCCTAAGCAATGCATCCTAAACTAGGGTTTTGGATTTCATCAAGCTAAATGGGCTTCCAAGGACTCAAGTGAGCTTCATAGCACCCTATATGTCTTCAAGAATCCCTATGTCAAGTTTCAAGGATTTCCCAAAAGGTTTGCTCAGTCAGATGATCAGATATGCAAAAAAATAGTCAAGGTGGTTAAAGAGTCAAACTGAGGTCAACTGTGGTCAAACCAAAGTCAACTTCATGATTTTTTTCCAACATCAATTTTATGAAGTAAAATTCATCATTTGATCAAGGGTTGATCATGATTCATCAAGGAGATTTCAGATCATCAAGAATCAGGAGTTTCAAGATTAGGGTTTTCATAGGAAAAGTCAACTGAACTTTGACCAGCCATAACTTTCACATGCTTCATCAAAATGTTTCCCTCCAAAGCTCATTTTGAAGGAAATTGAATTCTCTACAACTCTGTGTCTCACAAGCCAATCCCAAAAATGCTTCATTTTGAAGGTATGAGCTAAAACATTATAGGTCATTTTAAAAGTCAACAAAAAGTCAACATCTTCCAAAGGGCATAATTTGAAAATGGTAAAGGATATGGACATGAAACCAAAGAGGTTGGTTAGAGGACTCTCTAAGCTTTCCAAAATGTCCAAGAACACCTTCGTAACCTTAAAATTGAGGGATATGTGCCTTGTCAAAGTTGGGAAATTTTTGGGAGGTATGTGAAGCAAATGAAGCCTTAAAACCAATTTTTGCCAAATGGGCCTACCAAATTGTCACCCAATCTTCATGATATCCTCAAGCACGACCCAAACCAAGCATTATCTGATTTTTTATTTTTTATTTAGTATTTATTTGAATTTTATTCATTAAAATGCAAATTAAATTAAATCAAAATAAAATATATAAATCAAATATTTGGATAGGATTGTGGTTCTAGAAGCTCATAAACCTCATTCAAGACTGATTGATATGATTTAATTTCAGACACAACCAAAATAGCAAGGATATATTGGATTTTTTTGATATTTTGAATCACATTTTTCTTCATCATCAAGTTATCCAAAAGCCCAAAGAAGGGACATGTTTTTTGACCTAATTTCATCCACTATATGTATATGAACATAACACAATACAAGGGGACGAAAATCAGAGGCCAAAAATCACCTTTCACATTGCAAATTTTTCAAGAAAAAATAATTTTAGGTTTTGGTCATTGAGATTGTTTCAAGGCATTCTAAAGGTTTCAATACACTCCTTGATGTTCATTGAACTCATAGCAATCTTTATCATCATCAAAAACATCTCCAATTGCATAAACCGAATCATCATGTTCTTGACTTTTTGGATTTTTCGATTTCATTAATTCATGCAATATAAATAGTTTTTGTGCATTGATACTTGTTTATTAACATCCCTGGAATGTTTTTATATGCTTGAATTGTGTTTTTGTTGCAGAATCAAGGAGACGCCATTGTTAGGGTTTTAAGCTCGAATTTAGGATCTTAGGATTTAGGGCATATAAATGGATTCTAAAAACATGGCTATATCGTATGAACACTGGGTAATTGATCTGGGTTGTTAATTTTTATTATTATTGTGGTTTGTATGATGTTTCAAAAACCTAGGTTCGTCCGGTTAGCAATGCCCGCAGGAAAATTCGCAGGAGAAATTGCATGAAATTTCGCAGGAAATTCAAATGAGGAAGATGAAGTCTTGGCGCCATCTGAAAATTCAACATTTATTTTAATATTTTTACAATTATTTTCTGTTTTATTTCAATGAATGTTGCTTGGTCCAGTGGTAGGAGGCATGCGCGTGTGAGACTATGATCATGGGTTCGATCCCAGGTTTTGGTACTTTTTGATAATTATTTCATATGTTTCACAGGTTTAATATATAATATTCAGTAACCAACATAATATCAGACGTGCCCCATGTGGCTGGATGGAAAGAGCTTTGTTTAATACCTGAAAGGGCTGGGGTTCGAATCCCATCACCCACCAATTTTTTTCCTTTTCATCATATTTTGCAGGTTGAATATATTATGTGTTGTTGTTGATTCTTTACCAGCTAGCATGCGCAACCCAGTGGTCATTGCCTTGGTCAGGTAATGGGGAGGTCTTGGGTTCAAATCCAGGCATCCCCCATTTATTTTAATCTCTGTTTTATTTTCTTTTTCTTTATATTTTCTTTAACTTAATTATTATTATATTATTTAATTATCTAATTAACTAATTAACTAATTAATTAACCCTAATTTTAACTTAAGTATCATATATCATAAAATATTTTTTTGTAAATAAATATTAATTATTCCTTTTAATAATTTTTATTATAGTATTAATCTTTATTATATACAGTTTGTAAATAATTTACTTAAGTTTTAATTAATTCTTTAAACCAAAATTCTTAACCCTAGTTTTCTTAATTAAAATACTAACCCTAATTTTTCTATTAACCCTAAAATTTAATTTATTTTTCTAAACCCTAATTAATATATTAACTTTTATTTTTATTAGTATATAAATAATTTAATGTTTTTCTTAATATTGTTATTAAATTGTTATATTTTCTTAATTAATCTCTAAAAAATTTATAATATTTGTTTAACCTAAAAATAATTTCTCTTTTAAATTTAAATCTTGATTTCTTGATTTATTATTATTATCATTTTTATTATTGTTATTATTGCTTATTTATTATTTTTATTATATTTATTATTATAATTTTTATTTGATTATTATGTATCTGCTAAAGCCATGTAATACTTATAGGTTTATTTTCTATCTTTATTTTATTTTGTAAATATTTTATTGTATGGTTAGTAATTTTAGGGTGTGTATAGCCTATATGTGATTAAAAATAATTTAGAAAAATAATTTAAATAAGATAAATATTTGAAACAAAACACTCACACACGTAAGTCGATCTTTGATCGCCATCTTGCACTTCCTAGGTTACCCCTCTCAGTTGCCTTAAAAATGGTCAAGTCCCTCGAATATAGGGGTGTCTCAAGCAAGGTCCCTTCATAAAATCATCAAGTCCCTACAGTTTAAAAGATCAAGTCCCTTCGAGGTTGCCTACGGAATAATGATCTTGTCTCTTCGAATAAAAAATGATAGTCCCTACAAATTGCTAAAGACACCCTTACTTGTTGCCTTCATTGACCATACGATGACCCTACGCTTGTCCCTTACAAATCCAAGGTAATGACTACCTATTCCTTAATAATAGGGATAGTCTTACCATTGAAAGAACATACGAGAACACGAAAGACTTAATCTAGGGTAGGTACCTCATAGTTACTTGCTTACTCTTCAAAAATACTTTTCACACCTCACTATTTTCAAACATTTTCAAACAAGGCTTTGTATACATCCATACGAGGATCATTACAAAGTACTTAGAAAATTTCTAATCACACACTACACTCTTCAAAGACAATTTAAGTGAGCTAAGTAACTAAGAGCCCATGGATAACCATGGATATAAAGGGTGCTAACACCTTTCCTTTATATAACCTACCCCGAACCCAAGTCTTTTAAAATAGGTCTTTCCTATTATTTTATGTCCTTTCCTTATGGATAAAATAAAAGTCGGTGACGACTCTTGCTATCCTCAACATTTATAGAAAGTCAGTTCTCCCACCGTGTTACACTAGGGAACGGTAAACACGGACGAGTGTTTACGCTTTCAAGAAGTAAAGGATATATGTGTTTGACGATGTGTATAGATCAACGATGCGGACGAGCATCCTTAGGACCATGATACGGACGAGTATCGGTAGAAACAAATGTTGACGCGTGTTCAAAGATGATGATTCAGACGAGTACCAACCGGTTAACAAAGAACACAGACGAGTATTGAATCTGTTAAGGAGTGATATAAACAAGATACAGACGAGTATTAAAGACTTCTGTATAAGTATAAGTGAGTATTGATTTGTTGGTGAAGTATGAACAAGATACGGACGAGTGTTCGACTTGCTGTGGAAGGTATGACACAGACGAGTGTCAAACATGTATAAATATAAACAGGCATCCGTTTTGAGAGTGCAAAGGAGATGCTTTGGCTTTCTATGGGGAGATTATGATGACACGGACAAGTGTCGAGAAGATCACATTATGGACAAGTCTCTGCTTGCAGAAGGTGTTCGAGCGACCTGTGGGGATAAAGTGACACAGACGGGTGTCGAAAAGTGTATGTTATGAACAAGTATTCGTACTTGAGAGTGCAAAGGGGACGCTTTGGCTTTTATGTGCAAGGGATGTATTTTGTATATTGATGAAATATTGATAGTAATTGCAGGTGACTGGCTTGAACCTGGCTTGTGATCATGCAAATGTTTGATTTTTACCGTAATGCTCCATATTAGACGGAATGCTACGCTTGTTTGGTGAATATGATGCGAATGCTATGATTATGCAAAAGAGAAACTGATCCGAGACTTGGATCCTACTGGGATGAAGATCTCTGGCTGATCTGTTTGGAGGAACAACTCGGCTGGGGGAAGAGATCATTGGTAGATCTGTTAGGAGGGAGTATTTTACTTGGGGGAATAGACCATTGGTAGATCTATCCGAAGGGAGAACTCAGCTGGGGAAAAGGAAGTTCCAGCCACTCTGTTGGATATGGGTTTCAGGCATTTCTCTTCTGGGGAAAGAATGGAAACTCTGCGGGGAAGCAGTTCCATTAACTTTGCTGAGGATGAGAGATCTGACACTCTGGTGGGGAATAGGGAATTCTTTGCCCATCTTGCTGTGAAATAGCTATCAGGCACTGCTCGGGGAGGTGATAACTTATGGGAAGTAGCATGCTGGGGTTTCAATGTCTGACATGCCCCACGATGTGTATTGAATACCTGCAACCTGTTTAAGACAAAAGTAAACACATAAGTATCCTGAGGCATCCCTTACCGGATTCCGTCATAGGAGTTAGACTTTCCTGAAAGTAATATATTTCCTGCAAGCATTTATTAAAAATGGATTATTTGTTTTATGCAAGTGTTGTATTATGAATATTGGACATTTTGCAAACGAAACAAAAATGTACAAAACGAGGTGTGACTGAAAACTCTGATTTTATTAATTTGGGTGCCCTGAATTGGCAAATACAGTCAAAGAAACAAATCCCCTGGAATGAGGAGATTGTTGTAAATTGAGAAAATAAAAGTGTTGGCGAAGACGTTCTGGTGAACCTCCTTTGCTATGACCTGTATGACCTTAACGTTCTTCTTATCTTGCTTTCTAAAGAAGGTTGATTCTGACCGATGCTTTGTCCTTTCAAAGCTTGCCATGTTGTGAATGATACAGGCGAATTCAGAATGCAGTTGTTCGCTCATTCCCTGATTTTGCGTGGATCTCCCTTTCGGGTTTTCAATCCACCGGGACACCCATTTTTGCCTGAGCTGTCCAATACGGTATTTCAACTCAGCGGGTGTACATATTTTTTATTTTTCCCTTATTTTTTCCCGGGTCTTTTATTTTGTTTTTGACTCGCCGGGATGCCCTATTTTTGCCTGGACGTACATTCTGTTTTTATGTCCAGCGGGTCATTTTATGCGAAGTATTTTTTTAACTGCATCTGAATTCACAGGGGATAAGAAATCCTCGCCATCCATAGTAGTGAGCATTAGTGCTCCGCTAGAGAAAACTTTCTTTACTATGAATGGGCCATCGTAGTTCGGCGTCCATTTTCCCTTGTGGTCTGTATGAGGAGGAAGATGTCTTTTCAGAACACGATCTCCCACTTGGTATTCCTGAAGACTGACTTTCTGATCGAAGGCTTTCTTCATCCTCTTTTGATATAACTTCCCGTGATAGATTGCAGCTAACCTTTTCTCTTCGATCAAATTCAACTGATTGTACCGAGACCGGACCCATTCTACTTCATCCAGCTTTACATCTATCATTACCCGTAAGGAGAGTAGCTCAACTTCAACAGGTAGGACAGCTTCAATACCATATACAAGCTGATAAGGCGTTGCCCCAGTGGACGTTCTGATTGAGGTTCGATACCCATGCAAAGCAAATGGTAGCATTTCATGCCAGTCTTTATAAGTAACCACCATCTTTTGCACAATCTTATTGATGTTTTTGTTAGCTGCCTCAACAGCGCCATTCATTTTCGGACTGTAAGGAGAAGAGTTGTGATGTTGGATTTTGAAGTCCTGGCACAGTTCTGCCATCATTTTGTTGTTCAAATTGGAACCATTATCAGTAATGATTCGCTCGGGAACTCCATATCGACAGATGATGTCTCTTTTCAGAAATCTGGCTACCACTTGTCTGGTGACGTTTGCATACGAAGCTGCTTCAACCCATTTGGTGAAGTAGTCAATGGCTACCAGGATGAATCGGTGACCATTTGAAGCAGTCGGTTCAATCTTTCAAATCATATCAATACCCCACATGGCGAAGGGCCAAGGTGAAGACATCACGTTAAAAGGATTCGGAGGCACATGCACCTTATCTGCGTAGATCTGGCATTTATGGCACTTTCTGGCATAGGCACAACAGTCTGCATCCATTGTGATCCAGTAGTAACCTGATCTTAACAATTTCTTTGCCATTGCATGTCCTCCGGCATGGGTACCTAAAGAGCCTTCATGCACCTTGTGCATCGATAGGTCTGCTTCCTTCTTGTCAACACATCTGAGTAACCATGTCAAAGTTTCGCTTGTATAATGAACCATCAACATTAAGGAAGAAACTACCGGCCAAACTTTTTAATGTCTTCTTATCATTGGATGATGCCCCAGGTGGGTATGTCTGATTCTCCAAGAAGCATTTGATGTCATGGAACCAAGGCTTGTCATCATTAACAGTGCCCACAGAGAATACGTATGCTGGTTGGTCCAGTCTGGATACCAAAATCTGAGGTACATAATTTGCAGTTTGAACCTTGATCATGGAGGAAATGGTAGCTAAAGCATCTGCAAACTGATTTTCGTCTCGAGGGATGTACTCAAGTTTGACTGTTGTGAAGAAAGTCAATAATATCCTCGTATAGTCACGGTATGGAATCAGATGCTCCTGATGAGTGTACCATTTGTCGTTGGTCTGATTGATTACCAAAGCTGAATCACCGAATACATTCAAAGTTTTGATCCTGAGGTCAATGGCTTCCTAAAGACCCATGATACAGGCTTCGTATTCAGCCTCATTGTTAGTGCAGGCAAAGGTGAGTTTCGCCAAGAAAGGCATATGAACTCCTTTAGGTGTAATGAGCACTGTAGCAACCCCACGACCATTCATATTGATAGCCCCGTCAAACATCATAATCCATTCTTCTTCTGGGTCCAGCCCTTCAGTGTGAACTGGCTCTTCATAGTCTTTTGCTTTTAAGAACATGATTTCTTCATCAGGGAAGTAAAATCTCATGGGATGATAATCATCAATGGGTTGTTCAGCTAGATAGTCAGACAACACACTGCCTTTGATGGCCTTTTGAGAAGTGTACTGAATGTCATACTCTGTCAGAATCATTTGCCATCTTGTAACCCTTCCGATAAGTGCTGGCTTCTCGAATATGTACTTGACGGGGTCCATTTTTTAGATCAATAAAGTAGTATGGGTCAACATATACTGTCTTAGTCGGCGAGCAGCCCACGCTAAAGCACATCAAGTTTTCTCGAGCAGTGAATAACATTTTTCACAGTCGGTGAACTTTTTGCTTAGGTAGTATATTGCATACTCTTTTCGACCAGACTCGTCATGCTGGCCCAACACACACCCCATTGATCCTTCTAATACTGTCAGGTACATTATCAGAGGTCTTCCTTCAATTGGAGGCATGAGAATTGGAGGCTCTTGCAGGTACTCCCTGATCTTGTCAAAAGCTTTCTGACAATCGTCGTTCCACTTGACTGTTTGTTCCTTTCTTAACAGCTTAAACAAGGGCTCACAGGTTGCAGTGAGGTATGATATGAACCTTGATATGTAGTTCAATCTACCTAAGAACCCTCAAACTTCTTTTTGAGTCTTAGGTGCAGGCATCTCTTGAATGGCTTTGATTTTGTCGGGATCAACCTCAACTCCCTTTTCACTTACGATAAATCCCAACAACTTACCAGAACGTACCCCGAATGTGCATTTGTTGGGGTTCAACTTCAGCTGATACTTCCTCAGACGCTTGAACAACTTCAGCAGATTTACCAGATGATCTTCTTCAGTAAGGGACTTGGCAATCATTTCATCCACATAACATTCAATTTCTTTGTGGATCATATCGTGGAATAACGTTACCATAGCCCGTTGATAAGTTGCACCGGCGTTCTTCAATCCAAACGACATTACCTTGTAACAAAATGTGCCCCAAGGTGTGATGAAGGTAGTTTTCTCCATGTCTTCGGGTGACATCTCTATCTGATTATATCCAGAAAATCCATCCATGAAATAAAATACCGAGAACTGAGCTGTGTTGTCCACCAATACATCAATGTGAGGTAATGGGTAATCATCATTCGGGCTAGGTCTGTTCAGGTCCCAGTAATCCACACACATACACACCTTGCCATCCTTCTTAGGCACGGGTACAATGTTAGAAACCCACGGCAGGTAACTAGTTACAGTAAGGAAACCGGCATCCCACTGTTTTTGTACTTCTTCCTTAATCTTCATGGCCATATCAGGGCGAGTACAGCGTAACTTTTGCTTCACTGGAGGGAAATCTTCTTTCAAGGATAGCTTGTGCATGACAATATTTGTATCTAGACCTTGCATGTCTTGATAGGACCAAGCAAAGACATCAACGTATTCTCGAAGCATGTGGATAAGTTGTTTTTTTACCGAAGCTTGCAGACTGGCCCCAATATTCACTTCTTTCAAATCGTCCTCGGTACCAAGATTAACAGTTTCAACCTCCTCCTGGTGAGGAGTAATCACTTTCTCCTCTTGCCTCAACAACCTGGATAACTCCTCAGGCAACTCATAGTCTTCTTCAACCCCTTTATCATCTTGATTAATTGGATTGTCGAAGTCATACGAGGTCATAGCAGTGCTATTGTCGGTGCAATCTGGAGGATTATTTCTGCAAGGGTTGAGATTTGTTCGGTTTAGTGATCAATTTTAATCTTGTTCAGAAAATGAAGTTTATTTATTTTGAAAACATTGCCATTTTATTGTTTTGTGCAAAAAATAACAAAAATGAAAAGACAATGAGTGAAAGAGAAAATTGTTTGCAAAAGATGACCGATATTCATTGATATTCCATTTTCACAAAATTACAAATATGACCCAATTACAAAATGAGTCCTGACACCTTTGACAAGATCCAGGACTTGGTGCATGCTAATAAAAAAGCAGGAAATAATAATTACTCTGCAAGAGTAACCCTTATAATTTCTTGGGAAGACCAGTTAAGGACTTGGTAACCCGGGATCCTTGGATGAATCCAGCTTTCCAGGTTGAGGTCGCTTTCCACTTTGTCTTCCACGTTATTGACATCATCTGGGGTTAGCATCCCACCACTTATGAACTTGGGCTCCTTAGCAGCCTCTGCTTGATCTTGTCGGAATGGTTTGTAACCCAAACCGAATCTGTCCTCCTTCTTCTCCACCGGTAGCAGCTTGCCCCAGCCTTGGGCATTTCCATCTTCAACAACCTTCCGAGCTTGTTGATAGGAGACAATTGAAGTACCCATCCTATCTTCCTGGGATGCAACAAATACTTCAGTTGTCGTCTCATTGATGTTCAGTGCTTCGAACCCTTGGCTCATGGTTTCATGGATTTCACCATCCATCTCAATGTATTTGTAGGTAGCCAGATGGCTAAAACAAATATCCTCTTCACCACAGATTGTGATAATTTGCCCTTCCCACTCATATTTCAATTTCTGGTGAAGGGTTGACGTAACTGCGCCAGCGGCGTGAATCCATGGTCGACCCAACAAACAGCTGTAGGCCGACTGAATGTCCATCACGTAGAAAGTAGTTTGAAAGACCTGCGGGCCAATTATCACAGGGAGTTCCACCTCTCCAAGAACAGACCTCTTGTAACCGTCAAAAGCTCTAACCACCAGATTGCTTGGTCGGAGAGCTATTCCATCATATTTGAGCTTGACAAGAGCTTTCTTTGGCAAGAAATTGAGTGAAGACCCAGTGTCAACAAGAACATGTGAAAGCACAGCCCCTTTACATTCCAAAGTGATATGTAAAGCCTTGTTATGATGACGACCTTCCGTTGTCAAATCAGTGTTGGTGAAGCCTAGCCCATGGCTAGTATTAACATTAGACACCACTGTCTCAAGCTGATTTACCATGATCTCCTCCGGCACGTAGGCTGCATGCAAGACTTTAAGTAGTGCATCCCGATGAGCTTTGGAACACAACAACATGGATAAGATGGAGATCTTGGAAGGAGTTTGGTGGAGCTGATCCACAACCTTGTAGTCGCTTCTTTTGATTATCCTCATAAATTCATCCACATCTTGATCAAAGGATGTTTTATGAGCTTCTTTTGGTACAGGTTCTTCAGGTGCCACACTTTTACCAGTGGCATTGGCAGCAGCCTCTGCCTCAGTATTAGCTCTCAGAACTTGTGACGCGAAGAGGCATCCGCTTCAGGTGAAGCCTCCACCTCCCCTGACATTATCCACTTGTGGTGTATGAACTGAAGAATCAAGAAGGACTCTCTCTCTGTTGCAGTAAAGGTCTGAACCATAGTGCCATGGTACATCATTGTCTTTTTCGTATGGAATGGGCCCCGGCACCGTGATGATGACTGGACTGACTGCAGTAGAGGTAGGAACCGTTATTGTTTGTGGATCATAAAATATGGTAACAGGACTTTTGATTGACGGTGGTGGTGATTGACTGAAGCTGGGTTGTTGCTGAAGCTGTTGTTGAGATTGTTGCTGAAGATTGTTGGAAACAGGGACCATTGCAGGGTCGTAATATATGGTGATTGTGGAGACGTCGTTGTTAATGGTTGTTGTAGTTGTAGAAGCGGATGCGGTTGAACTAGTGTTGGTTGAAGTGATGGAAGAAGTGGTTGCTGATTTTGTAGACGAGTCTGTAGGAACAATTGTCTTTGCAGTTGTAGGAGGAATACTGGTTGTTGCTGAAAAAGGAGTTGCTGGTGTTGTAGAAGCGGTTGTTGTTATTTGCAGGATACCTTCTTTGATCAGGCCATTGATTCCACTTCTCAAGCTTTCACACCCATTGACGGAAACTTTGCAAGATTCACAACAGGCCTCACAACCTGGGAACACCCGGTATTTTAAAAGATGAGCTTTAACCTCTGCCAGAGGTGTTTGAATGCTTGCAGTATCTTCAATTAAATTCATGGGTTGACCCTCCTCAATTGCGTTTATCCTGGGCCCGCCATGGCTGGACATAGGGTTCTTCGTGACATTAGGAGGTGGTGCAAAATTTAGGGCATTTGAATCAACCAGATCCTGGACCTTCATGTGCAAAGCTCTGCACTTTTCTGTGGTGTAACCAGGTGCATTAGAATGAAAGACACATCTGGCGTTGACGTCGTAATTTCTCGGAAGGTTCTGAGGATCTGGTGGAGCCAAAGTCCTTAACTCGGCAAGATTAAGCTTTAGGAGTTGTGGCAACAAGGTGGCATATGGCATTGGTATAGGGTCAATTACCCTATTAACTTGAGATGGCCTTTGCTGGAAAGGGCGTTGTTGTTGGTTGTTGTTGTAGGATCTTTGTTGAGGAAACTGTTGCTGTTGAGGAAAATGTTGTGGTTGTTGAGTGTATTGAGGAGGAGGAGTAGGAATAGTGACAACGACAATTGATCTTGGAAGATACTGGGGTCTTCCTCTGCCCATGTGTACAGAATTTGTTTCACTGGATCTGTGAGGCCCTACAAATGGTTTCCTTGCACTGCTTGAACTGGTGCCATTATCAGAAATCTTTCCCATTTTCAATAAGCTCTCAATTCTTTCCCCAACTATGACTACGTCTGCAAAGCTAGTGGAAGAGAATGCTGAAGGGGCGTAAAACACAAGGAAGGGGGGTTGGAATTGGGTTTTCTTAACAACTTAAAAATAACTTCTATGACAAGTTGATTTATCCTGGTTCATTTGAACTCAAACTACATCCAGTCCACCTTCCAAGGTGATTTTGCCTCTATCACTGAGGTCTTAATCCACTATTCAATATTTAGATACAATCACAATGACCTACTGTCAAAGTCTTCTTGAGTCTACTGACTAACTAGTCACTCAAGGAAAATCACTTTTATAATAAACAATAATGTAACTAGTATGCTTCTAATAAGCTTTTGATTGTTACAAAGTTTTGGCGCAATAATACAATATATGAAAAAGTAATTCGTCAGCGTCTATTTCAATCTTCAAAATCATTCCTTTATATAGGCTTGAATAAAGTGACCGTTGGGAACAACTTGAGCTTGTTTTGGATATAAATTATTATCATAAATTCCTTCTAAAACGAGAGATACTTGTCTTCACCATTAATTGATATATTCTTTAATTAATGTCTTTAATATAAGAATCATCATCTTCTAGACATAAATCAGAGAGAATTAAATCTTGATACGCAGTCAATAAATCACGTCTTTAATGATGGATTCTTCAATAAATGTATCTTCTATATAGGGTGCAATGTTTCTTCTAATTAAGCACGTCTTCCTTTCAATAACTTCCTTTTCTACAACTTCTACACATATAACAAAGAAAGTTATTTTCAGTATGTATTAGAACTTCTATTCTTGCATAATAATAATTGTTATCATCAAAACTCTTAGAGGTTTAGAACCATAATTGTTCTAACAATCTCCCCCTTTTTGATGATGACAAAACATTTATTTAGATTTTAAGAATAGAGTTTAATAGGATTAGAAGAACTCCCTTTGGTTAATTTAATTCAGAGATTTCCATTAGAGGTTCCTTCAGAAGTTTTATCCTTCAGAAGTTTTATCAGCTTTAGCTCTGTCTTTAACAGCAAAACTGAAACACCAATCCTGGTACCTGGACTTTAGATGCTCACGACACATGACGGGAAAAAAGCATATGTTCCAAAGTCTTGAATTAAAAGCTGGAGGCCACGTAGGTTTTGGAGGCAACCAAAAAGGAAAAATAATTGGCTCTGGAACTATTGGTAATGGAAATCTTCCCTCTATCTCTAATGTTCTATTGGTAGAAGGATTAATGCATAATCTATTATCCATAAGTCAATTAAGTGATAATGGCTATGACATAATCTTCAATCAAAAGTTCTGTAAAGTTGTTAGTCAGAAAGATGGAACAATCCTCTTCAGTGGAAAGAGAAAGAACAACATATATAAAATAAAACTTTCTGAATTAAAAAATCAGAATGTAAAATGTCTAATGTCTGTGGAAACTGAGCAATGGGTCTGGCACAGAAGATTGGGACATGTTAATATGAGAAGATTATCTCAACTTAACAAACTCAATGTGGTCAGAGGACTTCCAAACTTGAAGTTCAACTCAGAAGCTCTGTGTGAAGCATGTCAGAAAGGCAAATTTTCAAAACCTTCCTTTAAAGCTAAAAATGTTGTATCTTCCTCTAAACCACTAGAACTTCTGCACATTAACTTGTTTGGACCAGTGAAAATTGCTTCAGTCAGTGGCAAGAAGTATGGATTGGTGATCGTAGATGACTTCAGCAGATGGACATGGGTAAAGTTCCTTAGACACAAGGATGAGTCAATTGTTGTATTCTCTAACCTCTGCAAACAAGTTCAAAATGAAAAATAGTTTAGAATTGTTAAAGTCAGAAGTGATCATGTTGGAGAATTTTAAAACAAAAAATTAGAATCATTCTTTAATGAAAATGGCATCTCTCATGACTTTTCTTGTCCTAGAACTCCACAACAAAATGGGGTTATAGAACGTAAGAATAGAACATTGCAAGAGATGGCCAGAACCATGATAAATGAGACTAACATGGCTAAATATTTTTGGGCAGAAGCAGTAAATACAACATGCTATATTCAGAATAGAATCTCTATAAGACCTATTCTTGAAAAGACTCCTTATGAATTGTGGAAGAACAGAAAGCCCAACATTTCATATTTTCATCCTTTTGGGTGCAAGTGTTTTATTCTAAATACTAATGATCCTCTAAATAAGTTTGACTCTAAGGCACATAAGTGTTATATGTTAGGATACTCTGAACGTTCAAAGGGATACAGAGTATACAACACAAAAACACGAATAGTCATAGAGTCTATTTATGTCAGATTTGATGATAAGCTTGGTTCTGAAAAACCAAAGCATAATGAATCTCTTGCAGATATAGAAGTTGAAATCACTACAAACAGAACATCTGAAGAACAATCACCTACTGAACAAAACAAGACAATCACTCCAACAATCTCTGAAGAACCCACTCAGAAGAAACTATCCAGAAGCAAGCTGAATCACCCAGAAGACAAAATCTTGGGAAAGAAGGATGAACCAATCAGAACAAGATCATCATTCAGAAAATCTGAAGAATCTCTAATGGGACTAGTCTCCCTGATTGAACCAACTTCTGTAGAAGAAGCTCTCTCAGAAAACGATTGGATTCTGGCTGTGCAAGATGAACTTAATCAATTCACCAGAAATGATGTATGGGATCTAGTTCCTAGGCCCAGAGGATTCAACATCATTGGCACCAAGTGGGTATTCAGAAACAAGCTAAATGAGCAAGGAGAAGTTGTCAGAAACAAAGCACGACTGGTTGCACAAGGTTATAGTCAACATGAAGGAATTGACTACACAGAAACCTATGCCCCATGTCGCTCCCGGGATTTTCATCCTAGTACAAACACGAAAGTGGCGCGGAAAAGGTAGAGTCGCCAGCCAGAAATTTTTATCCCGAATGAATGGGAAAGGTAATGTTGCACAAACCTGAGGAAGAAGGAAAGGACAAGGTCCTGCGAACCAAAGATCTGGGTTCGGGAGTCAGTTACGACCTGGGAAGGTATTAGCACCCCAGATCGTCCGTCGTACCCGACGGGATCCATGCTTGTTTGTTTGTTTCAAAGGGTGAGAAATAAGATGCTGCTGAATAAGAACTGCTAACTGGAACTGGAACTGAAGTGAGAAAAGAACTGAAAAAGAACAAAAAGAAAGAATGGGGAAAATGTAGGGAAAATAAAGAATGTGCTCGAACGGGCCCTACCCCGCTGCCTACGTACCTCATCGAGATAATGAGGATCAGAGTCGACGTAGTTCGCCTAACTAAGGAGGGAACTATTTGTTTTTGTTTTTTATGCTGGATCTGCGTATGTCTATGCTCAGGTGTTGCAGGCTCGTCTGGTACGAGTGTGTTTACCGTCTTGCAAATGAGACAAGTCGCCGCGAGTTCACGTTATGAGTGAATGAGATGAGAAGAGAAGTTCCCGCAGGATAGTCGCTTATTATTTGTTTTTGTCTTTTATGAGAAGTGTTTTGAATTTGTTTGTGAACATTCTCATACTAAGACCTATCCATCGCGGTAAGTACTTACACCTCGCCCCGAAACAGGACGCGTATAAGTACTCCGCAACAAAGTCTCGTGTCGTACAAGAACGTTCGATTTTTATTAAGTGTTTTATTGTTTTTCTTTATGAGATGAGAAAGAATGACTCAAGTTGCAAAAGGACAAACTAAGGGGGACTAAGACACAACCCTAAGTTAGTTATCATATATAAAAGGGAGATCATATGGTTAATGAGGTATTCTAATCCTAAGAAAGAGAAGGAAAAGAAGAAAAAAAGAGTTAGAAACTAACTTACTTCCTAAGGAAGTTAAGTTGTCTCTAAAGAAAGGGAAAGCCTAAAAGCAAAGCACAAAGTGCTAAGGCAAACACAATTAAAATGTATAAGATATAGGAATGAAGTAATGCTTACCTCAATCTTTCCCCCTATAAAACAAAAGTTAGCATGACAATGCATATTGAAAGTAAAATCAAAGCATGAAAGCGATTAAGTACCATAAACGTCCTAGAATGGAACTAGGGTTCAAAATAATACCTAAGTCTAAAGGTGAAGGTACCTAAAGGTTACATGACTTCTAAAGTCAGTAGCTACATGATATAGGTCCCTAAGGATGCTAGGATACCTCACGAGTTCAAACTATGCCAAACTATGTACAAAAAGTTCACCTAAGTTCACATGAATGCAAATTAGGGTTTATGGATGAAGTATGAATGCATATAGATTACAAGCATGAATTAATACATGAAATGAACATCAAAGTCAGTAGTGAATTCTTATGAATTAGGAAGAATGATCATACTATCATGGATGCAATGGATTAGGCATATGGGGCAAGGAGAAGAAGATGTGAGATGAAATGGAACAAACATCGCATAAGATCGCAAATGATGCAAACTAAGGAAGAATGGCATGTGAATATGAATGAAATGATTATGGGTCAGTAGAATACAAGATATGAGATTCACTTAGAATGCATGAATAGGCATTAATGATTTCCACATAATTAATGTTATTATTTAGAGGAGAAGAGAAATGAGTTTAGGTTGAGATTAGTTCACATAAGTATGCACTTTAAAGCACCAAAACAAACCAAATGAGTATGGTTCAAAAAATGACCTATGACTGGAATTAAAGACATACAAATGACCTATAATCAACTCCTAAAAGCTACCAAAAATCCCCTCAATAAAATGGCATGAATGCCTTCTTAACATTTAGGTTATGCGGCACATAAACACATGAATCAACCTAGGATCTAGGTGACATGGAAAAAAACAAAAAGACTTTAAAAATTATGAAATTAAATCCCTAGAATGATATAGTCATTATATTACATGGTCCAAAAGGATTTCATAAAATTATGCACCAAAGTGCCAAAACAAATCCTTGACTAGCAAGGTAACAAATCGTGATCACCAAAAAACGACTCCACAAAGTGGATCAAAAAAGGAACTAAAAATTATGAAAAAAAATTCCTAAGGAGCATCAAAATGTCACAAATTACAATGATTAATCATACACAAAAAATAGGTCTCACACCTATGGGGAAAAATGGTTTTTGGTCCCTTATGCCAAAACATTCCTTTTTGGGACAACTTATGATCTAAAATCCAAATTAATTATTAAAAACACCCAAATATGGAAACAAAAAATATGAAAAATTAATTAAAAGGATGAGGATCACTCATGAATTTTTCCAGAATTTTATCCCACCTAAAACTATTTTAAACAAATGCGACGAAACGGGCAAAAAAGTGGATTTTGAGGGAAGTGAAAGGAATCGATCCTAATGGTTCGCAACCTAATCCCTAAGTTCCGAAATCGACACAAATCAACATATATCATACATATATCCAGTGCCTCAGGTGGTAGGGCTAAATATGCACCTTAAGTTATATGGTCCTAAGCCGCATACAACTATAATGATGCTTAAAAGTGGAGAATCGAGATTACTTACTTGATCGAAGTGCCGATTCTTCACATAAAAGAAATCCGAAAAAAACCTCAAGCAAGGTCTTGTAGTCTCCTATGAGCAAAATAAATGCCCATCTTCCATAATCACTTCATGAAGATCCACCATAATTGAAATCGATCCAATATCGATCAAAAACAAGCTTATGAACTATTTAATCCAAAATTAGTCTTAGACAAATAATTAAAATTGTCAACAAAAATTTTATTAGAAAATACAAGAAAAATGGATTAAGTATTAATCCACCAAAATTAATTAATAAGAAAATTTATCCAATTTTTTTTTTACAAGAAGAAATCAAATAACCAAAATTCTAGAACAATAGAGAACACCAGGAGTTGCAAAAAGAAATCCACGCCGCAACAGATAGCAAAATTGGCCAAGGCCCAGTCTTCCTTTACCATGGTGCAGGGAGGTGTGATAAGTATCATCAAAGGTTCAAATAGAATTCGCAATGGGCCTGAGGACCCAAACCTAACATCCGAAATGGGGGGATGTGGATGAACATGATGGTGTGGTTGGCAAAAGTATTCCTTGGAGTTTTGGTTGTGTGGTAAGCCCAATCCAAAACCACTTTGACCTAAAATATTCAGCAGTACAAAATTGGAAGAGGAACATCATCTTCTTCATGAAACCCTACCGTCTCCGCCATCACCCTTCACGGCGCCGTCACATCCTACCATCAGTCGCTCCACTCTCCTTAAATCCCTCCATTTACTCGCCTAAAAAAACGATCCACCACGCCATTGCTTCACATCAAGCCACCCTGTTTCGGCTTCATCACCTTCATCGTTTCAGAAAGCCTCTAATCAGCACAAGAACAACAGTGTCGCCATACGTCCTCCTCCGCGACCTTTCTTCCGGACACCACGATACCCCTCATCACCGCCCTCGCTCTCTTTCAATGGAAAGAACCATCGGCCTCCATCAACATCTATGTCTCAGATCAAGGGACTTCACAGGAAGCAAACACGACTCCACCATAGACCCACCGTCCCGGTTTTCTTTCCGACTTCTTCTATGTTCTTCCGCCGCCAGACAAAAAACACACCGCCAAAGTCCTCTTCGTCGTGTCCTATTCAAAACCGAACAATCTCAAATGCACAAGGAGTTGATGATGTAGAGCATAAATCTTACGCGAATCGAATCCGCGAGGTATGTTCTTGAACTTTCGATGCGATTTTCTTGCTTATTCTCTTCTCTATTAATTGTTGCGAAGATTGTTGCCGCTGTGTTGATTCTTGCTTCGACTTGCAGATTTTCTTAAAGTGAAAAACCTGCTATGAAGATGATGATACAATTCTGAGTCGGTGCAGAGAATGATGGTGATTGGTGAAGTGATGTTGAAGGTTCGGAACGAATAGCTGAAGTTGAACGAGATTGCGGTGGTCGATAAGCGATGGCTCTGACTCAGGTATGCACTTCACTCTTTCTCTCGATTCGTTCCACTTTATTTCAAATCTGATTCTCTTTATTCGCGGTTTTTCGATTGATGCAGATTTGCTACGGTGACGAATTATTGAGGATGAAGATGGAGGAAGGTGAATCTTGAAGGTGGTGATCTTTGTTGTTGTTGTTGGAGTGCGAAGAATTGCAGCAGGGATTGGTGATGATGTCGATGATTGTGCGAAAATGATTGGAGGATGAAGAAGACTCAACTTCAATGTCGATTATTGATGATGTTGAATCTTTCAAGATTGACATTGATGTTGTTGTGATTTGCGATTACCGACGCAAATTCGTTGTAACAAACCTCTTCTAATTTCTGTTTCTTCTCCCTTCTCACGATTCTGAATTTTTGTTGTTAACGTTGATTCGATTTGCAGGTTTGTTGTATCGATCTGCCAATTGAATCGATGACGATAATATGGTGATGAATGATATCATAAGATCGCTCTTGCTGAAGAAGAGCGACGGTGAGATGGTGGCTGGTGTAGAGATTCTGTGTTTCAGGGCATGCTTGGAGATCGAAGAAGTTTGCTAAGTGTTGGTGAAGTTATTCATCCATGAAGAATGTTGAAGAAGAGTTCAGAAGATCCATGATGCAGGCTGAAGAGAGTGGTCAGTGATCGAAGATCAGTGAAGAAAAGCAATGCAGGTGGTGGAGAAGAAGGTTTTAGTTTGAAGGTCGAGTCTTTTTTTTTGAGTTTTTTTCCCTCCATTCTTTCTATCTTGGATTCTGATAAGAAGAAAAAAAATGTATCTCCCTCTTTTTTTTCTGAACTTCTTATCAGTTTGTTATAACTGATTTTTTGTATAACTGGTTTTTCTTCAACCAATTTTTCTGTTATTCGGTTGAAGGATTGGTAAGTGAATTTTCATCAAAATGTCTTCTTCTGGTTTTTTCTGCTACACGAAACTCTGCTATTGTTTATGTGATGAACTGATAAAAAAACCTCAGTTTTTTCCTTCAATTTCTCATATTAACCGATTTATTTTCTTTTTTTTTATGATTATTATTATTATTTTTTGGGATGTGAAATGGGTATTGGGCTTAGAACTTCTTCTTTTTTTTTGAATGGATAGTTATCAATGACTTAGAAAAGAAATAATTTGCAGATGGTTAAGAAAGGATGGAAATTTGGTAAAAAGGTGGTTATGGTAATTGGATTAAAAATTAAACTTGGGCCCAAAAAATATGGTATTGGCTTATGTGGTTGTTGAATTGAAAAGTAGACCTTAAAATGAGCATGAAATAATGTTCAAATTTGAATATGAATCGGATATTGGTTTATGGATTGTAAATTAAAATGGACTTAAAATGGATCAAAGGAATTGGTTATGTAATTGTACTTGGGAGAAGAGATACTTAATATGTGATTAGTAAAAATGTGAACTTAAATGGAATTAATTATTTTAGAATAGGATATATATGGTTTGAAATAATAGAGAATTGGATATGACTATGGTATTTGGATTGGATTGGTTAGGGTTAACATGAAATGGATCATGAAAGAAATGGTTAAATGATGAGCAAGGTTTATAGCATAGAAAAACAAATGGGCTTAAGAATTGAGTGTAAAAAACGGATAAAATATTCGGAATTGTTTATTATGAATAAACTTGAACTGCTCTTTTCAAAATAAGACCTATATCACACACCTTCCCCTTAGCTCAAATTGCACCTTTGAACAAAAACTTTTTCCTCCAAGATTTATGATGCCATGATGAACCAAAAGTCAATAATCCACAAATCATAGCTTTCTTTTAATCATTTAGAAATGCCGCACTTGAACAAATACCTTCACAACATAAACTTAGGTCATCAACCTTAATGATGAATAATCGTCGTGAATGAAACCTTTGAGGATCATTGAATCAGGGAAATAAACCCTAATTAAATGGCAAGAGAACAATAAGATGAAATTATTGATGACCACATAATCAAGATTTTGAACTTATTAGATAACCATACAAAAGGTGTGAGACCCTAGTTCCATAATCCGTGAAACAAACTCCAATGAAGTAGAAACCACGAACCCATGGAATAATCTGGTTCTCCAAGGGCATTAATCCCATGCCTGAGGTAATCAATGCAGATATATGATTGTAAGTGTTATGACCTAACGGGAGATGCATATGAATATGAAGCGAGCCAGTTAAGGTAAAAAAGAATGAGGGCAAATTTTGAGGTATTACAGCTGCCCCTATTCAATCATCTGCAAGCTTGAATGAATAATTGCAAAAGCTTTTAGACATTCAAGGTATGGAGTGATTGAATACTCGAATAAAACCTGAAAATTTAAACTCAGGATAACAGGAATGCCACCTGCCAATTTATTTATTTATATATTTTTGGTTTTGACCTCTGAATAGGTAGCGAAAATAGAACCAGGTGGAAATATGCTGGGAAGAATGCCATCCTCGAATGACCACTCAAACGGGATCCTCGGATCCAGTACTAAAACCCTCATCGAATAGAAACACAATGGTATACCGGCCGAAGGCGATAACCATCAACAACAAAGACTGACCTCGGACAGACTTTGCAAAAGAGACAAACTGACCTCAATCAATAAGCTCAAAAAGTGGACTACCATCCTCGAATAATAGCCACAAGAAACAAGACCAACCGCAGAAGGACTTGAAGAAAAGAATGCCATCCTCGAACGACAATTCAAAAGATCCTCGGATCTAACACGAAACCATCCTCGAATGGAGACGCAAAGGTATACCAGCCTCGACTGATAACCAAACACAAAGCTGACCTCAGACAGACTTTACAAAAGAGACAAACTGACCTCGATCAATAAGCTCAAAAAGTGAACTACTATCCTCGAATAATAGCCACAACAACAAGACCAACCTCGGAAGGACTTGAAGAAAAGAAATGCCATCCTCGAATGATAAATCAAAAGATCCTCGGATATAACACGAAACCATCCTCGAATGGAGACGCAAAGGTATACCAGCCTCGACTGATAACCAAACACAAAGCTGACCTCAGACAGAATTTGCAAAAGAGACAAACTGACCTCGATCAATAAGCTCAAAAAGTGGACTACTATCCTCGAATAATAGCCACAAACAAGACCAACCGCAGAAGGACTTGAAGAAAAGAATGCCATCCTCGAATGAAAATCCAAAAGATCCTCGGATCTAACACGAAACCATCCTCGAATGGAGATGCAAAGGTATACCAGCCTCTACTGATAACCAAACACAAAGCTGACCTCAGACAGACTTTGCAAAGGAGACAAACTGATCTCGATCAATAAGCTCAAAAAGTGAACTACTATCCTTGAATAACAGCCACAACAACAAGACCAACCTCGGAAGGACTTGAAGAAAAGAATGCCATCCTCGAATGACAATCCAAAAGATCCTCGGATCTAACACGAAACCATCCTCGAATGGAGACGCAAATGTATACTGGCCGCAGGCGGTAACCAGAAACAAAGAAAATAGGACAAGATGGAACGGGATCGTTGTACATAAATGAGAGCCCAAGTAAACAGGACCATTGTACAAAACGGGAACCTGCGACGCAACTGTTGTACCAAACAAGACGCAGAATAAGTGACAAACATTGACTTGAAAAGACAAGGATGTCTGATAAGTGATATTGGTATCCTCTGTGCGAAGTACTTCAGGTTGAGAAGATGTTCGTAATATACCTCAAAACTGGCCCATGCTGGCATGCATATGTTTGGATTAATGGCGTAATGCTGCATGAGGATGGAAATGCTACGCTTTGGAGGATGCAAATGTAATGATGATTATGCGTATGCAAATGCAAGGAGATCTCCTGATAAGGAGACTACAGGAATCCCATATAGCTTGACTGGGGAGAAACTGATGATCACTGCATTGATCTGGTTCATCTTAACGAAGAATAGACAACTCTGCGGGGAAAGTTGTCAATAATTCATCGGCCCTAAATAACCGCCATTGCCAAAAATAAATTGGACTTGAGATTGGAGTGCCAAGACCCTGCTAGAGATGGACCCTTCTTGAACTCTGGTGGGGAACCAAAGGCATGATACTGCTGAGGAAGCAACTGCTGGGGAGGCAAAACACTCCTTATACTGCTGAGAATTGCCCCTGTCTGAAGGGAAACTTCTGCTTGGGGATGGCACCAACCTTCTGCTGCCTTGCTGTGGGAGATTTCAACTTCCAACTCTACTGGGGATGATGGAGGATGTCAATGATGAAGCTTCCTACTAAAGATAAGAGTTTAAGTTGCCACTTGCTGGGGATAAGAGATAAATCCTCTCATGTTGGGAATGAGAGATGTAAGGCATCTCATGCTGGGGATGAGAGATGATGATATCCTTCTGCTCAAGAAGTAACCTTCCATTTGCCGCACTACTGGAGAAGGGATTGTCTAATGAGACTTTCTAAGGAATTTTGATCAATGAAGCTTGCTGATGAAATAACTCTTGAAGTACTATGCTGACAATGGCTTTGCTTCCGGCCTCTGGGTTGATAGATCGCCAACTAACCATGATTGAATAATGGTTCTCTGAAATTTTCAACTCGCCTCAGACTAAGGTCCATCGGAAGAAAATGTCTCAAGAGGATTTTACAGAAAACATGACATACGAAATGCCTCAGTGTCTTCAAACTCTTGGAGAGATTCGTTGGATCTCGAAATAACTGCCCCAGACTGCATGGTCTGTGCAAGATTTTCCTCGCAAGGATTCATGAAAAACCTCATATCACTGTGAGATAGTGTGTCCTAGTATTTTGAACCTTGGGTAGGTGCTTCTGATTAACCGTCTTCAGGAGAAAGTAACTTCTAGTGCTCTTGGGGTGGCCTGCCCCAGTACGAGCCTTGAAGTGATCACCTATGACTGACTGTGTTTTAAAGAAAACACCCATGCCAATTGTTCTTTGAAAGATTGGATCTCAAAGTAACTGCCCCAGTTTGGTTGAAATTTGAATACATGCCTCAGACTAATGGCTCTTTGAGAGATTTGAATCTCGAAGTGATTGCCCCAGCTTGGCTGAATTTTGAAGAGATTGCTCGACATGATTGCCTCGGATTGGCTAGCTCTTCCCATGACTGGTTGGTAAAGTCCCTACTCAATGGAGTTTTTTTTGGAAAAGTGAATCTCAATAGATTGACCTTCGGAAGTTTCAGACTTCTCAACTTGGCAAGATTAAGCTTCTGGACTGAGATTCCATATATAAACTTTTATGATGCCAAACAAATGTATGTAAGCAGAAAATGTTTATTTTAAGAATGAAAATTCTAATGCAACACACATGTTAATCTTGAAGTTTTACTGTAAAAATATGTCGCCAACCTTTGTGAGTGAATCACTGGTTAAGATACGACATTGATTTGTGATGAATGAAAGCATGCACATGCAACACCAACAAAGAACTTTTAGCACAACTCATAGGAGTCAGGAACGTGATCTTGTGGTAGTACGCTCTCGAAATAACCCTGTTTCAATTAGGACTTTTGAGGGTTGTATCATGGTCTGGTTCACGGTTATAAAAATAAAGGATATAGACTCGAAGTTTATTTGTGCCCACCCATCTTCGTGATGTTCTCCATTCCTATGTTCAGCTAACTTTCACAAGCGCTCACCTCTCAAAAAGGGTTTTGTGATGGTTGAGGAACCAATTACACTAACGGTTTAAGCACCAATCAAGTTGTTGTTTGGAGTCACTCACCCCTTTGTCTTTTGTGTCTGTATCACACGACTTTGTTCTTGTTCAAGGATCTTTCTTGTGTAATCCTTTTCTTCTTTCGCTTTTGCATTATTTTTCTTATCCCCAACTTTTTCCTGAACTGATCCTTGTGAATCTTTGATCATGGAGTCCAGCGGGATGCCCTAACTTTTGCCTAAGTCGTTTGTTTTCAAGTTTCGACTTAGCGGGCTTTTTTATTTCTTCTTTTTTTCAAATCTTTTTTTCCGAACAAATCGTGTGACACTGGTTATCTTGATTGCTTTGAAAGGGTCATGACTGTCTCACTTCTTGGTTGATGAGGGATAACCAATGTGGTTTCCGGTCTTTGTACTCTTGATTGGGATAACCATTGTAGTTTCTGGTCTTTGGACCTCTTGATTTGGTACAGCGAAAGGTAATGGATCCTCAGATTTGCACTCCTTTTGAAATTTGAACACTCGGTCAAACTAACTGACGCCTACCCTGCCCCTGGGTTAAATGCAAGGGTTTTTTTCCATGCGAAAAGAAACTCCTACTTCAAGGCTCAAATGGGTTGGCGAGGGTCTATCTCCCTTATATCTCCGGTGTTTAGGATTTGAAACAATGTCTGTACATCGTCAACAAGGTCTTTCTCAAAAGCACACAATTAGAGATTTTTGCGTTTTCATTTCGTCATCCTCCTTGATATAGTTTAAGCACAACAATTGGTATTGCAATGCACATACACAAAATCATGAGTGAATACGAATGGATTACTTCAAGAAAAACATGTGCATTTTATTATGGTTATCATTCAAAAACAAATAAGTTTCATGCATGCATACAAATGTTTAAACAAACAACAGAAACCACAAATGAAAATGCAGTAAAGAAGCTGAACATTGCCGTCATTGAGGAGACTTGACTCCGTCTGGACTTATTTCTTTCGGAGACTTTCAGTAGTTAGCGGTCTGGATGTTCATTCTATTACTGATTCGGTGCCATATTCTCACTTTTACCTGGTGCGAATACAATAGTATTGAAGTCAATCAGATTCGGGACCTTGTATTTACCTCATCCACTGAAAGACTTGAAACCTTCAATTAAAAGGCCAGGTGCCCTAGAATGGTAATCATACTTGGCACTGAAACCCCAAAGGAAGCTTTGTCGGAGATGATCATGATGTGGCTAGCTCAACCAGTTTTGAATCTGAGCAAATGAGGAAACCCGTTGCACGTACGACATCAGAATATGATCAAACTTCTTCTCAAGTTGTTTTGTCCATTACCCATATGCTCTGCCCCTAGGAATATCTTGGGAAACTCAGGTTGGATGCTGATAAATAACATCCAGAGGGAAGATGTTGATAAAATTAATAATAAGGTTGCTCGGAAAGATCTTGCACGATCTCCTGCCTACGTATCTCCATTGACCAATGGAGAATTAGAGCAGCGTAGTTCCCCTCAATAGGGATGAAAATAGCTTCATTCAAAATTTCCATAACCAAACTCATCTGAGTCTTCATCTGGTTGACTTCCTCTTTCAGCAGTTTCTGACTTTGAAATAAAGCTTATACCTCTACCCTGAATGGCCTCAGTTGGGTCTTCCTTTCGGTTACCTCCTCCCGGAGTTGCTTCAAATATATACCTTGATGAATGTGATTCAAGTTGACCATTTGAAGAGAAACCAAATCAGGATAATAATTTGTCTCTGAACACCTGTCAAGAATGCAAGGATATATGCAAATGCCATGTTCAATTATTTCTGAGGAATCTATCTACTTTGATTCAAGTTTTGATACAGAAAAATCCAACAACATGATTCAGATATGTGATCCTCCGAAATAACTGAACATGTGTGCAGAAATGCTATGATGTCATGTATGCAATAGGCGTGTGATCAATGGTCTAATGTTGGTGTTGAGCAGTGAACCAACTGTCTATATAGAACCACAATAGCAATGTCATCTATGTATAGAAACCCATAACTGAGAACCCAATAACTGTGGAACTGGATCACATAATAGAACATTCACTGATGGTGTTGATGTTGAACAACGAGCCAAGTGTCCATGGAGAGTCATAATAACAGTCACAATATCAGGGTCACCATGGTAACCACAGTAACAATCTCTCTGAATAGAAATCCCGGATCTTAGAATCAAAGAACCATATAGCACCAGATAATATCATAAAACAACACTGGCAAAGCGGGTATGTTGAAGTTTAGGGTTCCTGCAAACCTGTAAACCCCTCTCAATCTCACGGGTGTGCTACTCGGGTCAACATCACGGACTCTCAAAGCCGAATAGCAATAATACGTTCACCATTTCCGAGAAATGGCTCATGACCAAATCAGGGAATCAGTTTGGCATTATGTACTACTCAGGGAGGCCTCAGCTGAGTCCAAGGAAACAAGCATCCCTCATCGATCCCCAGCTTCAAGCACTGAATCGAGAAACAATAATACATTCATCCTGAAGGGTACAATACTACCGTCATACGAACAGTTTGCTTTAACTGGATTCTTATGAGAGAACCAGGCTATCCTATGCAAGTTCCCAATGGGCCCTCGGATGCGAGTGGATTTGCCAACAAATGTGGTCTGCCACTGTCATCACTGGAGAGGGTTGTTTCCACTAAGGTTCTCAATGATCGGTCCCCAGCTGCACATAACCATCAAGGTCGTATCCCGAAGTGGAGAAGAACCCCCACACAGAATAGTCCCGAGACAGTCGCAATCTGGGTGTGGAACACATCACCACTCATCATGTAACCATGCGAGCACAACGTGTCCACGCTAATCCTATAGTGCACTCAAGCTGGGTATTTGGCTTATCTCACAATAACTCCCATCCCACAGAAAAAATGAAAACCAGCACAGCCAGACAGTCCAGTATAATATGATGCATGGAAAATAAAATACTGAAAGCGGTAAATAAATGCGGTAAAGTAAAGTTGTAAAGTAAAACTGTCAATAAAAACAGTAAAGCTAAACTAAAGCACACAACAATAAACAAATAAACACCCAAAGAAATAAAACCAAACAGGCGCTAGGATTGACTCTACAAGGGAAACCGGAAGAATCAGGTTAATCCCTGTAAACACCCCAAATTTGCCCTCACCCATTCACACCATGGCTTATGATCTTTTCATATGCATAGTTCAATCATAGCATCTCATATTGCATTTTTGATTCACTGCATTGTTCCCAAGTCATCTGCATCTAGGGTTTGTGATCTGGGCAATCCAAGAGCTATTTGAGCCACTCCAAAGGTCTTCAATCACTTCAAAGGGGTCCATGTATGTTCAAGCATCATATTGTATCCTCACAAAGTCAAGAAAGTCAAACAATCACAAGAACTGAGAAAGGCATGGAAGCAGAGCCAGGTTTAACTGCGCAGATGACCTAGAATTAGGGTTTTGGTTTCAGAGGCCATAACTCCAAATTTTTTGGTTATTCTTGTTTCTATTAGTCTCTATATGGTACAAGGATCATGCATATCAATTTTCATTAAGAAATTCCATGGGGAAGGCATCTAATCAAGAGTTGACTTCTTGAGCAAGTCAATGCAAAATCAGGGCATCTGAGGCCCCCAATGACCCAACCAAAGGGTGTTCTTCATCATTTTGAATGTGTATGATCTTTATTTGATCATAGAAGATGTTATAAGTTCACAAAATTGACGAATTTCAAGCCATTTGCAAAGTTTCCTTTTTGGGAAAATGACTTGTAATGGAAACTTGCCATTTTGGGAAACTTTTTCAACCCTTTCTTTTTTATTCAAAAAAGCTTCAAATGGGAAAACTTTGGTCATGAAAGTTGTAGAATGGATCTTTCACTTTTCAAAAAGTACTAGAACTCATTCTAATTCATTTTGGATCAAAAGTTATGGCTTGTCAAAGTTGGGAAAAATCACATAATTTCAAGTTATGTACCAAAGAGGCAAAATTGCAAAACCACTTGCCAAGACAAATTGTGCTTTCAAATGAACTTCTAATCTTTGTACAAACAAAAACCAAGGCCTAAAATTCAGAATGTACTAAAGGTTTGCCCATTTTCATGACTTATGGATCAAGAAACTTCAAAAGGGGCAAAAAGTCACAAAGTTGCAAAACCTATCACAAACCCTAATCCACTTGCTGCATTGCCTCTAATCCTTTTCCATGGTCCTCCCTAAAATCAGCTGAGCCAAGCCATACCCCTATCACAGCCTTACACTTGCCCATACCTCAAGTACACCTAACTTGGACTTTTTGCAAAAAGACCCATACCAATCAAGCTAGGCCACACCAACTTCTCTGACCTCTCTAGTTGTGATAAGTGGACCAAATGAGATTAAACACACAAGACAACACAAGCTGAAACCAGAGATTGCCATAGTTATCAAAAATCCTCCAACTTGCAAAACCTTTCGAATCTCTCAGCTCACTCAACCAATCTTCAAACCAACTTCACCATTGATCTCAAGATGACTCACTGACCACAAACCAACCATTGAAACAGCCAAAAACCTCACATAAACCAAACACGATTTCTGACCAGTTGGCTTGCAAACTCCCAAATCAGCCAAAAGAAATTCCTTCCAAGCATCAAAACTTCATCAGGAGTTCAAGAGGAGTGGATTGCACAAAGAGAGAAGGCCTAAAAGTCCAAACTGAGAAAGCTCAAGCTCAGGTTTGAAACATTTTTCTAGAACTCTTTTTTTGTTTCTAAATGGTTAAGTTTGATCCCCTGAGTTCAATGTACCTTTTATTTTTGAAAATGATGAAGAAATGAGTGTGTATGATCTGACTGAAATTTCTGCCATTTTTGAACTTTGCTTCGAATCTTGTTAATGGTGAGAAATAAATTCCATTTGAGGGCAGGGATGAGTTTAGGGAGGTGAGAGGAAGTGATTTGGAGCTTTAGAGCTCTAGAAATAACCTAGGGAGTGATTTTGAAATTTTCAGGGAAGGGGGTCACCGGAGAAGACGACCGGAGCTCGTCTCCGGTGACCTGAAAGTGATTAAGGTTTGATATTTAGGTTTAGCCAAGTTTGAATGTGGACCTTTGATTTTGAGGACTTTTGTTGACTCCCGCGTGAATGGAGAGCCTGGATCTCTCATTAAACCCTAATCCAGATTAATTAGGTTAATTAATTAGGATTAATTTTGAATTTCCCAGAAGCAATCCCAGCCACTCAAACGCGCGCCAGTCAACTCCCGCGTGTTTAGTTTGAATCTCAGCCTTAGATCCTGCTTACTTTCCATTTTATTTCATTTTATTTCATTTTTATTCATTTGTTTTGCATATTTATTTTAAAATAGCTAAAATCATTAAAAAATTATGGAAATTTTTGTCAAGGGTTTCATGAATTTTCAGAACACAAAAATATTTTTATTTTTATTTTTTGCATTAAAAATAATTTTTAAATCATTTAAATGTTTATTTTTAATTAGTTAATGAAAATTAATTAATTAAAAATACATTTAGGTATTTAAAAATCACAAAATAATTCACATTGCATTTAAAAACATTTAGAAACATTGTCCAACTCTCAAACCAAATTTCTTTTTTGTTCTTGATGCCTTTTGATCATTTTCATTGGATTTAATTTCATTTCAAGGCAATATTTTATGTCAAACTTCAAAAATTTCTTTCTGCCTAACCATTGAGAGTTGGATAATGATTCTTTTTGCATTACATCTTGTATAGCATGTAGTTTATAGGAAAAAATTGGTTGGATTTGATCTTGAATTTTCAATTTGTTTAGCATTTTTCTTGACTAGGTACCTTAAAACCCTAACAACCTTAGGAAATTCATAACTTTCACTAGGTTAAGAGTTGGATCCCCTCCTTTGGGTAGTGAGTTTGTATAGGTTTAGGGTATCTTTGGTTGCATTTTCAAATTTTTATCATGTCATTTGCTTCTGGTTTGAATTTTTGCTTTGTGTGATGCATATAACCCTAATTTGTGCCTTCCCTTGCATCCATCTCTCATTTTCTTGCATCCATTGACTTGCCATGACATTTTGTGCATTCCTTTGATTCATAATACATCTTAGGACATATTAGAACCATGTTTGATCATTGCATCTTTCATTTGCCATGTTGTATGTTCATTACATTTCATAACTTTTCATGTACTTTCATGATTCAATGCATGCCTCATTTGCATCTTTATGTTTGTATGATCATTCTCATGCCTTGCCTCATGTTTGTATCATCTCTTAGCATCATTGACATCATGTAAATGCTCCTGGTTTTGGTTTGCATCATCACATTTCATCTCATTTGCATTGCATTTCATTTCTTATGCTAACTTTTTAGGTGGTAAGTTGTTTGAGAAGTGAATTTGCCTTCACTTCTCACATTCTCTTTTCATCTCTTTCATACTTCCTTTGCTGCATTTTTTGTATGTGTATTGAATTGAGCTTGCTCATTTCTTGCTCATCTTACTTTCTTTCTTCAAGCAACTTGTCTTCTTAAGTGAAGCAAGTTGTTTTGCTTCTCTCTGCTTCTTGCTCCTCCCATCTGCTTCCTTCCTGGTGGTTTCCCTGAAGATCTTCTTGCAAACCTCATTAACCCTAGGATCTACAAGCACGACAATAATTAGGGTTTGATTAGTCCCCCATTTAGATTTTACCTTTGTGTCATCTTTGAGTCTTTTTTTCTCATCTCATAATCAGGGACTAAACCCTAAAGGCTTTAAGGCTTTGTGGTTAAGCTTATGCCTGCATCCTTCTATTAGGATGGAGTGTACAACTTTAATCCTAAGTGTTAAACCCTTAATGTGTTTAAATCCTTCAATCAATCCACTTAATAATCATCAAGACATCAAGCTTGTAACTTGGGCCTTGCATTAGGGTCCTAATTCTTCCTTAATTGGTTAAGAAGGACTAACCCTAGTGTTAATGGACAAGTCCCCCTCAAGTTTGTCTTACAAACCATAAAACTCATTTCTTCATCTTATCATTAACTAAAATCCACTTAATAAAGGCTTTGTTTTGTCATGAGGTTAATCCCTAATCATGGATTAAGTTGAGGAGTCTTTCTCAGCTTAAATGTTCTCATCTATTATCCTTCTATTAGGATGGTGTAATGAGTCCATTAAATCCTTGATTATGGCTTAAACTCATTACTTAACACTAAACAAAAACAACAAAAACATCTAAATAAAGATAAGTAGGTTAACGATCTTAATCCTACATCAGGGAGATTAAGTGTGAGATGCTGACTTCACATTTAAGGTATTCTCATTACCCCTAATCAGAGGGAGGATGTGATGAGTTTACTAACCCATCGGTTTAGGCTTAGGCTCATTAACTTACCACAAACACCAAAAACAATAAAAGATTGAAAACACAAGAACAAACAATAATCGCCTCCTCCGGGATTCTTTTCTCATCTCATTCACTCACAAACGAGAACTTGCTTCTTCCGTCTAATGCAAGACAGTTTGCACCTGAGCCAGACAGGTCATACACTTGAGCATAGACAAGCAAGCAGTTCACAAGTCAATGTATCTTTCAGTCTCTTTGAGTCGAACTACGGTGTTCTGACTTCCTCATTGCACGAGAGGATACGTAGGCATAACTTAACAGTTATCGAACAAAAGTCTCTGTATATTCCCCCTCCTTCCAGCATCATTCTTTAAGCCTCATAGTCTTGAGATTCATACTCCTGTTCTTACACTGACACTTCTCTTATACACTTCACTTTTCTTTTTGCACTGACACTTGCATTCTTTTCCAGCTTTGATACACAGATTGCACAGACACTACCCCTTTAAAACACAAATCTTTCAAGCGTGGATCCCGTCGAGTACGACGGACAATCTGGGTGCTAATACCTTCCCAGGTTGTAACCAACCCCCTTTCTCAGTCTCTCTGGTTCGCAACCGTCTTATCCATATCTTTCCCAGGTCTATGCAGCATTACCTTTCCTTCGGGATAAAAATGCCTAGCTGGCGACTCTATTCATTTCCTTTCTCCTTTCGCCGACCGTTCGCGTCTGTACCCCTTCTGACCTGAGGTGTCATTTGGTGGGAGCGACAATCCCCAGCATAGTCGCTAGCTGTCGCTCCCGGGATTTTCATCCTAGTACAAATGCGAAAGTGGCGCGGAAAAGGTAGAGTCGCCAGCCAGACATTTTTATCCCGAATGAATGGGAAAGGTAATGTTGCACAAACCTAAGGAAGAAGGAAAGGACAAGGTCCTGCGAACCAAAGATCTGGGTTTGGGAGTCAGTTACAACCTGGGAAGGTATTAGCACCCCAGATCGTCTGTCGTACCCGACGGGATCCACGCTTGTTTGTTTGTTTCAAAGGGTGAGAAATAAGATGCTGCTGAATAAGAACTGCTAACTGGAACTGGAATTGAAGTGAGAAAAGAACTGAAAGAGAACAAAAAGAAAGAATGGGGAAAATGTAGGGAAAATAAAGAATGTGCTCGAACGGGCACTACCCCGCTGCCTACGTACCTCATCGGGATAATGAGGATCAGAGTCGACGTAGTTCGCCTAACTAAGGCAGGAACTATTTGTTTGTGTTTTTTATGCTGGAACTGTGTATGTCTATGCTCAGGTGTTGCAGGATCGTCTGGTACGAGTGCGTTTACCGTCTTACAAATGAGACAAGTCGCCGTGAGTTCGCGTTATGAGTGAATGAGATGAGAAGAGAAGTTCCCGCAGGATAGTCGCTTATTATTTGTTTTTGTCTTTTGTGAGAAGTGTTTTGAATTTGTTTGTGAACAGTCTCATACTAAGAACTATCCATCGCGGTAAGTACTTACACCTCGCCCCGAAACAGGACGCGTATAAGTACTCCGCAACAAAGTCTCGTGTCGTACAAGAACGTTCGATTTTTATTAAGTGTTTTATTGTTTTTCTTTATGAGATGAGAAAGAATGACTCAAGTTGCAAAAGGACAAACTAAGGGGGACTAAGACACAACCCTAAGTTAGTTATCATATACAAAAGGGAGATCATATGGTTAATGAGGTATTCTAATCCTAAGAAAGAGAAGGAAAAGAAGAAAAAAAGAGTTAGAAACTAACTTACTTACTAAGGAAGTTAAGTTGTCTCTAAAGAAAGGGAAAGCCTAAAAGCAAAGCACAAAGTGCTAAGGCAAACACAATTAAAATGTATAAGATATAGGAATGAAGTAATTCTTACCTCAATATTCCCCCCTACAAAACAAAATTTAGCATGACAATGCATATTGAAAGTAAAATCAAAGCATGAAAGCAATTAAGTACCATAAACGTCCTAGAATGGAACTAGGGTTCAAAATAAGACCTAAGTCTAAAGGTGAAGGTACCTAAAGGTTACATGACTTCTAAAGTCAGTAGCTACATGGTATAGGTCCCTAAGGATGTTAGGATACCTCACGAGTCAAACTATGCCAAATTATGTACAAAAAGTTCACCTAAGTTCACATGAATGCAAATTAGGGTTTATGGATGAAGTATGAATGCATATGGATTACAAGCATGAATTAATACATGAAATGAACCTCAAAGTCAGTAGTGAATTATTATGAATTAGGAAGAATGATCATACTATCATGGATGCAATAGATTAGGCATATGGGGCAAGGAGAAGAAGATGTGAGATGAAATGGAACAAACATCGCATAAGATCGCAAATGATGCAAACTAAGGAAGAATGGCATGTGAATATGAATGAAATGATTATGGGTCAGTAGAATACAAGGTATGAGATGCACTTATAATGCATGAATAGGCATTAATGATTTCCACATAATTAATGTTATTATTTAGAGAAGAGAAATGAGTTTAGGTTGAGATTAGTTCACATAAGTATGCACTTTAAAGCACCAAAACAAACCAAATGAGTATGGTTCAAAAAATGACCTATGACTGGAATTAAAGACATACAAATGACCTATAATCAACTCCTAAAAGCTACCAAAAATCCCCTCAAGAAAATGGCATGAATGCCTTCTTAACATTTAGGTTATGTGGCACATAAACACATGAATCAACCTAGGATCTAGGTGACATGGAAAAATAACAAAAATTCTTTAAAAATTATGAAATTAAATCCCTGGAATGATATAGTCATTATCTTACATGGTCCTAAAGGATTTCATAAAATTATGCACCAAAGTGCCAAAACAAATCCTTGACTAGCAAGGTAACAAATCGTGATCACCAAAAAACGACTCCACAAAGTGGATCAAAAAGGGAACTAAATATTATGAAAAAAAATTCCTAAGGAGCATCAAAATGTCACAAATTAAAGTGATTAATCATACACAAAAAATAGGTCTCACACCTATGGGGAAAAATTGTTTTTGGTCCCTTATGCCAAAACATTCCTTTTTGGGACAGCTTATGATCTAAAATCCAAATTAATTATTAAAACCACCCAAATCTGGAAACAAAAAATATGACAAATTAATTAAAAGGATGAGGATCACTCATGAATTTTTCCAGAATTTTATCCCACCTAAAACTATTTTAAAAAAATGCGACGAAACGGGCAAAAAAGTGGATTTTGAGGGAAGTGAAAGGAATCGATCCTAATGGTTCGGAACCTAATCCCTAAGTTCCGAAATCGACACAAATCAACATATATCACACATATATCCAGTGCCTCAGGTGGGAGGGCTCAATATGCACCTTAAGTTATATGGACCTAAGCCGCATACAACTATAATGATGCTTAAAAGTGGAGAATCGAGATTACTTACTTGATCGAAGTACCGATTCTTCACATAAAAGAAATACGAAAAAAACCTCAAGCAAGGTCTTGTAGTCTCCTATGAACAAAATAAATGCCCATCTTCCATAATCACTATATGAAGATCCACCATAATTGAAATCGATCCAATATCGATCAAAAACAAGCTTATGAACTATTTAATCCAAAATTAGTCTTAGACAAATAATTAAAATTGTCAACAAATTTTATTAGAAAATACAAGAAAAATGGATTAAGTATTAATCCACCAAAATTAATTAATAAGAAAATTTATCCAATTTTTTTTTACAAGAAGAAATCAAATAACCAAAATTCTAGAACAATAGAGAACACCAGGAGTTGCAAAAAGAAATCCAGGCCGCAACAGATAGCAAAATTGGCCCAGGCCCAGTCTTCCTTTACCATGGTGCAGGGAGGTGTGATAAGTATCATCAAAGGTGCAAATAGAATTCGCAATGGGCCTGAGGACCCAAACCTAACATCCAAAATGGGGGGATGTGGATGAACATGATGGTGTGGTTGGCAAAAGTAGTCCTTGGAGTTTTGGTTGTGTGGTAAGCCCAATCCAAAACCACTTTGACCTAAAATATTCAGCAGTACAAAATTGGAAGAGGAACATCATCTTCTTCATGAAACCCTACCGTCTTCGCCATCGCCCTTCACGGCGCCGTCACATCCTACCATCAGTCGCGCCACTCTCCTTAAATCCCTCCCTTTACTCGCCTAAAAAAACGATCCACCACGCCATTGCTTCACATCAAGCCACCCTGTTTCGGCTTCATCACCTTCATCTTTTCAGAAAGCCTCTAATCAGCACAAGAACAACAGTGTCGCCGTACGTCCTCCTCCGCGACCTTTCTTCCGGACACCACGATACCCCTCATCACCGCCCTCGCTCTCTTTCAATGGAAAGAACCATCGGCCTCCATCAACATCTATGTCTCAGATCGAGGGACTTCACATGAAGCAAACACGACTCCACCATAGACCCACCGTCCCGGTTTTCTTTCCGACTTCTTCTATGTTCTTCCGCCGCTAGACAAAAAACACACCGCCAAAGTCCTCTTCGTCGTGTCCTGTTCAAAACCGAACAATCTCAAATGCACAAGGAGTTGATGATGTAGAGCAGAAATCTTACGCGAATCGAATCCGCGAGGTATGTTCTTGAACTTTCGATGCGATTTTCTTGCTTCTTCTCTTCTCTATTGATTGTTGCGAAGATTGTTGCTGCTGTGTTGATTCTTGCTTCGACTTGCAGATTTTCTTAAAGTGAAAAACCTGCTATGAAGATGATGATACAATTCTGAGTCGGTGCAGAGAGTGATGGTGATTGGTGAAGTGATGTTGAAGGTTCGGAACGAATAGCTGAAGCTGAACGAGTTTGCGGTGGTCGATAAGCGATGGCTCTGTCTCAGGTATGCACTTCACTCTTTCTCTCGATTCGATCCACTTTATTTCAAATCTGATTCTCTTTATTCGCGGTTTTTCGATTGATGCAGATTTTCTACGGTGACGAATTATTGAGGATGAAGATGGAGGAAGGTGAATCTTGAAGGTGGTGATCTTTGTTGTTGTTGTTGGAGTGCGAAGAATTGCAGCAGGGATCAGTGATGATGTCGATGATTGTGCGAAAATGATTGGAGGATGAAGAAGACTCAACTTCAATGTCGATTATTGATGATGTTGAATCTTTCAAGATTGACATTGATGTTGTTATGATTTGCGATTACCGACGCAAATTCGTTGTAACAAACCTCTTCTAATTTCTGTTTCTTCTCCCTTCTCACGATTCTGAATTTTTGTTGTTAACGTTGATTCGATTTGCAGGTTTGTTGTATCGATCTGCCAATTGAATCGATGACGATAATATGGTGATGAATGAGATCAGAAGATCACTCTTGCTGAAGAAGAGCGACGGTGCGATGGTGGCTGGTGTAGAGATTATGTGTTTTAGGGCATGCTTGGAGATCGAAGAAGTTTGCTAAGTGTTGGTGAAGTTATTCATCCATGAAGAATGTTGAAGAAGAGTTCAGAAGATCCATGATGCAGGCTGAAGAGACTGGTCAGTGATCGAAGATTAGTGAAGAAAAGCAATGCAGGTGGTGGAGAAGAAGGTTTTAGTTTGAAGGTCGAGTCTTTTTTTTGAGTTTTTTCCCTCAATTCTTTCTATCTTGGATTCTGATAAGAAGAAGAAAAATGTATCTCCCTCTTTTTCTTCAATTTCTCATATTAACCGATTTCTTTTCTTTTTTTTTTTTATGATTATTATTATTATTTTTTGGGATGTGAAATGGGTATTGGGCTTAAAACTTCTTCTTTTTTTTGAATGGATAGTTATCAATGACTTAGAAAAGAAATAATTTGCAGATGGTTAAGAAAGGATGGAAATTTGGTAAAAAGGTGGTTATGGTAATTGGATTAAAAATTAAACTTGGGCCCAAAAAATATGGTATTGGCTTATGTGGTTGTTGAATTGAAAAGTAGACCTTAAAATGAGCATGAAATAATGTTCAAATTTGAATATGAATCGGATATTGGTTTATGGATTGTAAATTAAAAATGGACTTAAAATGGATCAAAGGAATTGGTTATGTAATTGTACTTGGGAGAAGAGATACTTAATATGTGATTAGTAAAAATGTGAACTTAAATGGAATTAATTATTTTAGAATAGGATATATACGGTTTGAAATAATAGAGAATTGGATATGACTATGGTATTTGGATTGGATTGGTTAGGGTTAACATGAAATGGATCATGAAAGAAATGGTTAAATGATGACCAAGGTTTATAGCATAGAAAAACAAATGGGCTTAAGAATTGAGTGTAAAAAATGGATAAAATATTCGGAATTGTTTATTATGAATAAACTTGAACCGCTCTTTTCAAAATAAGACCTATATCACGCACCTTCCCCTTAGCTCAAATTGCACCTTTGAACAAAAACTTTTTCCTCCAAGATTTATGATGCCATGATGAACCAAAAGTCGATAATCCACAAATCATAGCTTTCTTTTAATCATTTAGAAATGCCTCACTTGAACGAATACCTTCACAGCATAAACTTAGGTCATCAACCTTAATGATGAATAATCGTCGTGAATGAAACCTTCGAGGATCATTGAATCAGGGAAATAAACCCTAATTAAATGGCAAGATAACAATAAGATGAAATTATTGATGACCACATAATCAAGATTTTGAACTTATCAGATAACCATACAAAAAGGTGTGAGACCCTAGTTCCATAATCCGTGAAACAAACTCCAATGAAGTAGAAACCACGAACCCATGGAATAATCTGGTTCTCCAAGGGCATTAATCCCATGCCTGAGGTAATCAATGCAGATGTATGATTGTAAGTGTTATGACCTAACAGGAGATGCATATGAATATGAAGCGAGCCAGTTAAGGTAAAAAAGAATGAGGGCAAATTTTGAGGTATTTCACCCCAGTCGCCAGGTTAGAATCTATTAGACTTCTAATTTCATTTGCTGTAAACCATAATATCATTCTATATCAAATGGATGTCAAGAGTGCATTTTTAAATGGTTGTATTGATGAAGAAGTGTATGTGCACCAACCCCCTGGTTTTGAAAATACAAAATTTCCAGAACATGTCTTCAAACTCAAAAAATCTTTATATGGTCTGAAGCAAGCTCCCAGAGCTTGGTATGAAAGACTAAGCAATTTTCTTCTGGAAAATGATTTCATCAGAGGGAAAGTGGATACAACACTCTTCAGTAAAAACATTAAAAATGACATTCTGATTATGCCAAATTTATGTAGACGATATAATATTTGGTTCTACTAAAAGTGCTATGGGAAAGGAGTTTGATAAGTCTATGCAAGCAGAATTTGAAATGAGCATGATGGGAGAATTAAAGTTCTTTCTAGGAATCCAAATCAATCAAACATCAGAAGGAACATATATTCATCAAAGAAAATATGTCAAAGAACTTCTGAAGAAATTTGATTTATCAGAAAGTACCATCTCTAAAACTCTTATGCATCCTACATGTATTCTGGAGAAAGAAGAGGTAAGTAAGAAAGTAGATCAGAAAATCTACAGAGGTATGATTGGCTCTCTCCTCTATCTAACTGCTTCTAGACCAGATATTCTATACAGTGTTTGTTTATGTGCTAGATTTCAATCAGATCCTAGAGAAACTCACTTAACAGCAGTTAAGAGAATTTTTAGGTATCTGAAAGGTATTACAAACTTGTAGGATACTGTGATGCTGATTTTGCTGGAGACAGAACAGAAAGAAAAAGTACTTCTGGAAGTTGTCAATTTCTGGGAGATAATCTAATTTCTTGGTCTAGCAAAAGGCAGTCAACCATAACATTATCAACTGCAGAAGCTGAATACATTGCAGCAGCTGGATGCAGTACTCAGATGCTCTGGATGAAAAATCAGCTTGAGGACTTCAATATTTATAAGAGTAACATTCCCATCCTCTGTGATAATACTTCTGCTATATGTCTCTCTAAAAATCCAATTTTACACTCTAGAGCTAAACACATAGAAGTTAAACATCATTTCATTAGGGACTATAATCAGAAGGGAATCTTAATTTTAAAATTCATAGACACAAATCACCAATGGGCTGACATTTTTATAAAACCCCTTCCTGAAGATAGATTTAATTTCATTCTAACCAACCTTAGTATGGAATTATGTCCAGAATGAAAATGCTTTAATTGTATGTTTTTATCTCTCAGAAGTTCTGAACTAAAACCTCTGTTTTATTCTTTCAGAAGTTATAATTTCTTTTTGGCTATGCCCTTGATTAATGAAAACTTGTTTCGTTTTGCTTCTTCACTCTTTTTGTTTTCTGCATCTTTACTTTTTGATTATGACAAAAAGGGGGAGAAACGTAGAAGATTTTGATCTATATCAGTTATCAAGATTTACCTCTAACATATATATTCTAATAAAACTATTTGAGTTGTGATTCTAAAATAGAAACAGGTCAAGTAACCAACTCAGGGGGAGCTAAAGCTGATAAAACTTCTGAAGGATAAAACTTCTGAAGGAACCTCTAATGGAAATCTCTGAATTAAATTAACCAACGGGAGTTCTTCTAATCCTATTAAACTCTATTCTTAAAATCTAATAATTGTTATCATCAAAACTCTTAGAGGTTTAGAACCAGAATTGTTCTAACAAATGCAGCCAACCTATCAATGTAAGTCCCCTGGAGGGTTTTCATAAACATATCTGCCATTTCTCTTTCTGACATTGGAGGTTGAACGGCAGAAGCTAATTGCCTCCATCTTTGAGCATACTCTCTAAAGCTTTCCCTGGAAGACTGTGACATTCCCATTAGAAGTGTTATGTTAGGAGCCATGTCCAGATTGTATTGATATTGGCGAATGAAGGCCTCGGCCAAATCTTTCCAATTCCTTACTGTGGCCCTGGTCAGGTGAGAGTACCACTCACGGGATTCCCCTGTCAAGCTATCCTCAAAATAGAACATCCATAGTTTTTCATCCATGGTGTAGGCTTTTAATCTTCCCAAGAAAGGTTGGAGATGGGTGCGAGGGCAGGATGTACCATTGTATCTTTCAAAACAAGGAGGTTTGAACTTGTGAGTAATTCTAACCCCCTCCACTAGTCCCATATCAATGACATCAAAACCTAAGGAGTTTTGGGATTCCAGAGACCTCAGCTTTTCCGCTATCTCGTCCAGCCGACGATCGTAGACTTCATCTCCGGCCCCAACTACAGTAAATTGTTCTTCCTGAGGGTCCTCCTGCAAAACACACCCTCTAGTGTTTCCCTGGGTATTTCTTATAGCATTGATGTCTGGGTTCAGATGAGGTCCAAACTCTGGGGGATTAGTACGAGGCTGTACATGATCATTGTTGCTGGTACCCCCTGTACCTGGGTGGTTTTCTTTTGGAGTTTGCCGCTCGACCAACACTCTCAGTCTTTCTTGGCTTTGGGCCAACCTAGTCATCACTGCCATAAACTGGTTCATTTGGGCCCTTATCTCAGTCCTTTCATTGGCCATCTGGGTTCTCACGTCAGTCAGATCTTGTTGAACCTGGTCCATTTGTAAGCCCGGAAGGTTGTTTCTTGTCGGATACCGGTGAACTCTGTTGATGGGGAAGACTTTTCTACGAGCAATGTTTCTTGAAACCACAACAAAGTGAGAAACAACAAAAACAATATACCTACAAAACAAGGAAATGAGGTTAGTATGCAATGTAGGATGCCTATTTGTCTTCCAAGGGTATCCGGTTTGGTTCTTTGGTTTTGACCTTCCAGACCTCGAGGAATGATGATGTTGAAGAAAGATGAAGCCCACAAACTAACACACACCATATATTACAAAAATGTAAAGATACATAGTTTGATTACAACAAAGTTCCCATGGTGGGTCAAAATACAAAAACAAAAATACAAACAAAATGAAGTTTAAAGAAATCAAACATCTAATCCATAATCATCCTTTCTGACTTCTTCTAGGAGAGCCTCAGTCACTGGGCCAACTGGATGCTCTGTGATGGTCCTGATAAGAAGGTTCCTGGTGGCAATGGCACTTGTCAACTTCTTATGCTTGTCCTGGTCCTTTGATCTCTTTAACCCCGCCCGGAGTTTCAACTCAGAGATCTCTTTTTGTGCTACGGACAAGGCTTCCTGATTCTTCTTCTCATTAGCTTCCAGCTGCTCTATCTTAGCCTGGGTCCTCTGATCTTCCTGTGAACGAGCCTCGGTGATCCTGATCCACCTAGCCTGACTCTCCTCCAGGTAGTGCTCAGCTCTGGCCTTCTGAATCTTGGCTTCCTTGCAAGCATTCTTCAATACCAACTCTCCTGCTCTAGCCCTTCTGATGTAATCATTTGTCTTCTCAATCTTGGTCATATGCTCGATCCGGAGCTTCTCTAACCTCTCATTGTCCAGACGACTATCATTCCTCTCCCAGAGGGTTTTCTTTAGAGCTTCAGAAAGCTGAGTATTCCTCTCTTTTAACTTCTCAAAATCCTATAAGCTGACTGTAGCTGCAGGCTCTACTGCTGATGGCCCAGGCACATCCTCTAAGGTGAATGGCATGCGGGTGATATGTCCCCTGATACGAGACCAATCAAGATACTGAGCTGAAGCTATGTTGTTACACTTGCCAAGAATAACAGTCCCTTTTGTCTGAATATTATCCCAAGCCCAAGCTGCTTGTCTGGCAATGGAAAGGTTGTGCTGAATGTCACAGTAAAGGGTTTTTGTCAAGTCTTGCTCTCTTGGTGGATGTACCAAGGCATACCCTAATTGCCTTTTGAATAGCAAAGGATTGAATTTGATGCAACCCTTCACTCTAATCAGGGGTACATTGGGATACTGCCCACAGCTGGTGATGATATCTCTGCCCTTGGTGCTCTGAGTGCACCATCTGATGTCTTCTGAAGTAAGCGCAATCATTCTCTTAGCCCAGTTCCTTGACTGATGAAGATTCAAGAAAGCCTCTGACTTTAGTAAGTGCCTCAATAACCAGCAATAGAAGAGAGGTGCACAACATCTGACTAATCTTCCCCTCTGCCTCTCATTCCTTTGATGCACTGAGTAGTAAAAGTCTCCAAGCAAGGTAGGGACTGGATTCTTCAATAAGAAAAGGTGGATAGCACTCTTGCTTACAAACTTAGGCTCATCTGCAAACAAGATGATACCATATATGCTAAGGGCCAGGAGAGCACAAACAGTGTCCCACTTCCCTGCTGCAGCATGAATGGTGGCCTGAGTAACCAGGAAGTCCAAATGAAGGCCTGGGATTCCAGCCTTGGTGGTCATATTCTGGTCAATGAGGGTGGACTCCAAGTGCAAAGCCTTAGCTACATCTTCATTCTTGGGAGCAGTCATCTCAGGGTTGAAAGGAATCCCTCTCCTGATGGGGAAACCCAACAACATGGAGAACTCTTCTAGCAGAGGTCCCAACTGAAAATCTGGGAAAGTGAAACATCTGAGAGGAGGGTCATAAAACTGAAGACAGATGTGGATCATACTCCTCTGGGAGGCATCCAAGTCCATGATCATGTCCATAATGCCACCATAATGTTCCCTGAATAAAGGGACATGATCAGGAGTGATGAGTGTCTGGATCTGTCTGATGCCTGTCAGAGTGGGCTCAAAGAAATGATAAGTGATGTTGCTCTTCCTGGATGGGTCCATGCTGACAATGGATGCTGATGAAGAAGACTGGGGAGAATATTGGAGAAAACTGCTGAAGATAACTGAAGAAGAGACTGATGCAGATAGCTGAAGGAATCTGAGCAGTAGAACAGGTCAAAACCAAACCAAAGACAAAATGTGGATATCCGATAAAAAAAATAGACAAATGTTAAATGATGCAAAATGATGTATGCAGAATGATATGCAAGGGTTTGTGATCAAGTGATGGATCTGTTATCTGCCTTGATAGGGTCCATGTGTGTTCATAAGTCCGGATGGAGGCTTAGAAAACCAGTAACTAGGTGGGGGACTCAAATAAAGAGTCACAAGTCCAGGGTTTCACAAGAACAGTCCAAAAGAATGCAATCTTAAAAAACTGGTAACAGGGTATGATGAGGCCGAGGGTTCCTGCAAACCTGTAAACATCCCAACCCCCTCACATGTATTGTTTTAGAACAAGGATCCTCAGACTTGGATCAGTTATGAGAAGTGTAAACACTTCTAACCCTGAGGTACCGTGTTTACAATAACCATAAATGATCCTCTTCTAATTCACCTCATCTGCTGAAGGTCATAAAAAGGTCATCCAGACTTAGCAGGCTTCCCAGATAGCCCTAGTACTACAGGAAATCCGTAGCACAGAGTTCTCAAGAAGAAACCCATGTCTGAACCGTGTTTCATATTCCCGCACCAGACCGAAACGGAATAGGAAAGAATATGAAGCCACTCTATCCTATGTGTCACTCAGGCTCCCGGTATGGAACCTTACTCACTCAAAATCCCTCCCACCAAGGAAAACAACAGATCCAGCACAGGTGATAGGATGATAATAGTATGAAATGCATATAAGCAGTAAATGAAAGCAATAAATAAAGATGTATAGAAAGTAATAAATAAAGCAAATAAACAACAAGCACAAGTAGCACATAACACCCCCATAAACATAAATCAAACAAGTGCTAGGAGAAACCCACAAAAAAGAACCAGAAGCCCTGGTTGCAAGATAAGAGTCCCCAGCAGAGTCGCCAAGCTGCCGCTCCCCCGAAAAGACACCAGGGTCCCAGGGTGCAGACGCGAACGGTCGGCGAAGAGAGAGAATGAAGGTGAAGTGAATAGAGTCGCCAACTAGGCATTTTTATCCCGAAGGAAAGGTAATGCTGCATAAACCTGGAAAGAGATGGATAAGACGGTTGCGAACCAGAGAAACTGAGAAAGGGGATTGGTTACAACCTGGGAAGGTATTAGCACCCAGATTGTCCGTCATACTCGACGGGATTGTAACACGGTGGGAGAACTGACTTTAGTTATGTTGCGGATAGCAAGAGTCGCCACCGACTTTTATTTTATCCAAAGGAAAGGCATAAAAGAACAGGAAAGACCTTTTTAAAAGATTTTTGGGTCCGGGGGGTAGGTTATGTAAAGGGAAGGTGTTAGCACCCTTTACATCCATGGTTATCCATGGGCTCTTAGTTACTTAGCTCACTTTAAAAAGTTTTTGAAAATGTGAAGTGTGTGAATAGAAATTTTCATAAGAGTTTGATAATGATCCATGTACGGATGCGTAAAAAACTTGTGTTTGAAAATTGTTTGAAATTGGTGAAGTATTTGAAAAGTTTGAATAGTGAGCAAGTAACTATGAGGAACCTACCCTAAAGTTTAAGTCTTTCTGTTCTTTATCCTTTGAATGGTAAGACTATCCCTATTATTAAGGAATAGGTAGTCATTACCTTAGATGTATGGGACATATGGAGGGACATCTGTTTAATGAAGGCAACTGTAGGGTGTATTAAGCATTTTGGAGGGACTGTCATCATTATTCGAAAGGGACTAGATCATTATGAAAGGCAACCATTAAGGGACTTGATCTTTGATTATGAAGGGACTAGATGACTTTACTTTGAGGGACTTTTGCTTTATACACCCCACTTGACCTTTTAATTAGGCAACATTGAGAGGCAACCCTAGAAAGTGAGATGGCGATCAAAGATCGACTTACGTGTGTGAGTGTTTAATTTTATATTTATCTTATGAACTAAGTTAATTTTAAATAGCATACATGTTACACTCCCTATTTTTACTAACCATGACATAAAAAATAAATAATATAAATATTACAAAAAATTACATCCAGGAGCAATTACAAAAAATAATGATAAAGCAATTTAAATAAATAGTAAAATAAATAAATAAATAAATAAGCAAAATATAAATAATAAGTAAAATAAATAAGCAATTTAATTGGGTTAGTAATAATAATAATAATCACAATTTAAAAACAAAGGGGGTTAGTATAAGAACATAATTAAAATAATAAGCAAAAAATAATATAATAATTAAAAGATTAGATTTTAATATAAACAATTAAAAAAAATATGAACAATTATAAAATTTTAAGTTAAGTATAAATTATAAAATTGATTATGAACATATTATGAGAAATTATTAAATTTGCAATTTTTAGAAATTATTTACATATATAATTAATTATAAACAATTAGAAAATATTTTCATATTATAAATAAATTGGACATTTTAATTTCTACACATATTTATATACAAAATTTTAAGTTTATAAACAATTTATGTATTTAATAAAAATTAGATCAAATATTTTAATTAAATTATGAATACAAATAATAATATAAAAGAAGAAAAGAAAATTAGGGTTTTACATGTTTTTAGAAAATAAATTAGGATTAATTATTAATTATACAAAATTAAATTATTTTACTAATGATATTTAATAATAATAAAAAAAATGAGTTTAGATTATAATAGAGAAAATAATAATATACATTATATATACTTTTTTAGAATTTATTTAATTATATTATAAACATATTATTTAAAACATAATAATAAACAAGAAAAAATGGAAAAAAGGAACTTACCTGGTTGGGGTTTGAACCCAGGACATCCTGACCTCATGAACCTATGCCAGCAACCACAACCACTGGGCCACGCATGCGTTGGTGTAAGAAGAATGAGTCCAGTTGCTTTTGTTCTATATCCTGGAAAATCAAAAAAATAACAAGAAAAACCAAAAGGCCTGGGGGATTCGAACCCAGGACCTTCATAGCAAACACACCAAACGTTACCATTCCAGCTAGATGAGCGAACCTGTTACCAATCCCACTACAAATAATAATATATTAAAGCTGTAGTAAAAATGGAAAAATATCAAAAGAATTGGCTGGAGGCAGGATTCGAACCCCTGCCCTTCAATCAAACACACGCTAGCCTTACCACTGGGACAAGCGTTGGCTTGTGAAATAAAACAGACAATAAAACATAAAATATTTAAAATAAAATTCAAATTTCCAGAAACGCGCGCAGGGGTCATCTTCAACCTCTGGATTTTTAAATTTGCTGCGAAAATTGTTGCGAACTCACTTGCGATTTTTCCTGCGTTTACAAAACCTACGAAATTCAAACACTAACAAAACAGTGAAATTTCATGAAATTGATTACACCATTGAATTCCTAATGAGATTTCCAGTCACTCTATGTCTTTAGAATTCGTTTATTTGGGCTAAATAATGGAACCCTAAATGAAGCTGCAAACCCTAACTATGGTGAAACTCCAATCCTGCATCAAAAATCAAATTATTTTGTCCAGAAACATTCATAAGCTCAACACAAACATGAATCTAGCATCATAATCAATTTATATTACATGTATGTATGAAAACGAAAAACGAATAAATGTCTCAATATTTGAATTCGGTTTGAGTGATTCATGGTGCTTTTGATGCAAATGAGAGTTGGGATTGCTTCTGGGATGTTCAAGGAATGTTTCTATGTTCTCAAATTACCTTCAAATGCCCTGTATGATTGAAACCGAATTTGAGTTTGTGAAGGATTTTTGGAAGATGCAACTTACACTTGGGAGGCAGAAAATTCGTGCTTGTCATTAGGGTTGTGTCAAGTACTTATAAGATGATCAATTTAGGTCAAAAAGTTGGATAGTTGTGTAGAAGATTTGATCCAAAAAGATTCAAAAAGATGGCCTTTGAAAATCATTTTTTTTTTGCATAAACACTTGCTATTTTGGTATTATTCTCATTACTCTTGTATCAATCAAGTCTAAATATAATTTAAGACCTTCTAGAAACCAAATCAAATTTAATTTTCATTATTTTATATTTTATTTGAATTTAAAATGATTTTTTAATATAAAAATCATAATAAATAAAAAAAATGAATAAAATTATGAATAAATCAATTTAATTTCGTGCAAGATGTTTTGATGTGGATTGGGTCATTATTTGGCAAGCCCATTTGGAAGAAATTGGTTTTAGACCTCCATTTTCTTCATAAACCAACCCAAAATTTCCCAACTTTGCAAGGGCACACATCCTTCAATTTTAATGCTATGAGGGTGTTATTGGACATTTTGAAAAGCTTGAAGAGTCCTCTAAACAACCCCACTGGTTTCATGTCCATATCATTTACCAATCTCAAGTTATGCCCTTTTGAAGTTGTTGACTTTTTGTTGACTTTCAAAAGGACCTGTAATGTCTTAGCCCATAACTTCCAAATGAAGCATTTTTGGGCTTGGCTTGTGAGACACAAAGTTATAGAGAATTCAATTTCCTTAAAAATGAGCTTTGGATGGAGACTTGGTGATGAAGTATGTGAAAGTTATAGCTGGTCAAAGTTCAGTTGACTTTTACTAAGGAAACCCTAATTTAGAAACTCTTGATTCTTGATGATCTGAAATCTCCTTGATGAATCATGATCAACCCTTGATCAAATGATGAATTTTACTTCATATACTTGATGTTGGCAAAAAATCATGAAGTTTGACTTTGGTTTGACCACAGTTGACCTCAGTTTGACTTTTTAACTGCTTTGACTGATTTTGACTTATCTGATCATCTGACTGAGCAAACTTTTGAGAAAAGTCTTAAAATTTGTCATGGGGGTTCTTAAACAAATATAAGATGTTATGAAGCTCACTTGAAGTCTTGGAAGTCCATTTAGCCTGATTAAAGTCAAAACTCTAGTTTTGGATACACTGCTTAGGAGGTGCATTGTCTGAGGGAATTGTCAATTCTTCTGACCAATTGTGAACCTTGTGAACCATCATAAAATGTCTTGTGAACCTCATGGGAGGTCTTGTGAACCTTGTGAACCTTGTGAACCTCATAAAGTGACATGTGGACTTCATGAACCTCATGACAGGTCTTGAAAGCATTGTGAATCTTTGTGAACCTTGTGAACCTCATAAAGTGACTTGTAGACTTCATGAACCTCATGAAAGGTCTTGAAAGCATTGTGAATCTTTGTGAACCTTGTGAACCTCATAAAGTGACTTGTAGACTTCATGAACCTCATGAAAGGTCTTATAAACATTGTGAACCTTGTGAACCTTCTTAGCACACAAAGTTTTGTATTGTGAGGGCAAATTTTGGGGTGCAACAGGGATCCACACTTAAAAGATTGTGTTTAAAGGGGCAGTGTATATGCTATCTATGTGTTTAAAGGGGCAGTGTATATGCTATCTATGTGATTGTCGGGATCAACCTCAATTCCCTTTTCACTTACAATAAAACCCAACAGCTTACCAGAACGTACCCCGAATGTGCATTTGTCGGGGTTCAACTTCAAATATTACTTTCTCAGGCGCTTGAACAATTTTAGTAGATTCACCAAATGTTCTTCTTCCATAAGGGACTTGGCAATCATATCATCCATATAGCACTCGATTTCTTTATGGATCATATCGTGGAATAATGTTACCATAGCCCGTTGATATGTTGCACCGGCGTTCTTCAGACCGAACGACATTACCTTGTAACAGAACATGCCCCAAGGTGTGATGAAGGTTGTCTTCTCCATGTCTTCAGGTGACATCTTAATCTGATTGTATCCAGAAAATCCGTCCATGAAGGAAAATACCGAGAACTGAGTTGTGTTATCCACCAATACATCAATGTGAGGTAATGGGAAATCATCTTTTGGGATTGCTCTGTTCAAATCCCAGTAATCCACAAACATACACACCTTGCCATCCTTCTTAGGTACGGGTACAATGTTAGCAACCCACGGCGGGTAACTAGTTACAGCGAGAAAACCGGTGTCCCACTGCTTTTGTACTTCTTCTTTAATTTTCATGGCCATGTATGGGCGAGTATGGCGTAATTTCTGTTTAACTGGCGGACAATCTTCTCTCAGTGGCAATCTATGCATGAAAATATTTGTATCTAGACCTGGAATATCTTGATAGGACCAAGCAAAGACGTCGATATATTCCCGAAGCATACTGATAAGTTGTTCTTTCATCGGAGCTTGCAGACTGGCCCCGATCTTCACCTCTTTCACATCTTCCTCGGTACCAATATTGATAGTTTCAACCTCCTCCTGATGAGGAGCAATCACTTTTTCCTCTTGCCTTAACAACCTGGCCAACTCTTCAGGCAAATCATAGTCTTCATCAACCCCTTCATCTGCTTGATTAATCGGATTTTCTAAGTCATACAAGGTTATAGCAGTGTCGTTGTCGGTGCAATCTGGAGGATTATCTCTGTAAGGGTTGAGATTTGTTCATTTTAGTGATTGATTTTATTTTATTTTAGAAAAAGTGTGAATGGAATTATTTATTGAAAAACATTGCCATTTATTGTTTTGTTTGAAAATAACAAAAATGAAAGACAGTGAGCGACAAAAAAAGATCGTTTGCAAAAGATGTCCATTTGTTCATTAATCATTCATTTGCACAAAATACAAATATGACCCTATTACAAAATGAGTCTTGACACCTTGGGCAAGATGCAGGACTTGATGCATGCTTAAACAGGAAAAAATAATTACTCTGTAGAAGTAATCCTTATAATTTCCTGGGAAGACCAGTTGAGGACTTGCTGGCCTGGGACCCTTGGACGAATCCAGCTTTCCAGGTTGAAGTCGCTTTCAGCCTCGTCTTCCACATTGATGATTGCATATGGGGTTAGCATACCCCCACTGATAAACTTGGGAGCTTCAACAGCCTCCTCTTGGACCTGTCAGGATGGTTTGTAACCCAACCCGAACTTGTCTTCCTTGACCTGACCTTGCAACAGCTTGCCCCAACCCTGGGCATTGCCATCTTCAATAACCTTCCGAGCTTGCTTATAAGAAGAGATTGAAGTACCAGACACTTCAGTTGTTGCTTCATTGACATTGAGGGCCTCAAACCCTTGGCTCATTGTCTCATAGATTTCTCCGTCCATCTCAATATACTTGTAAGTATCTAGATGACTAACGAAGATATCCTCCGCCCCACAGATTGTGATAACTTGGCCCTCCCATTCGTATTTTAACTTCTGGTGAAGGGTCGACGTCACAGCGCCAGCGGCATGAATCCAAGGCCGACCCAACAAACAGATATAGGCAGGCTGAATGTCCATCACGTAGAAGATAGTTTTGAAGATCTGTGGGCCAATCACCACAGGCGGCTCAATTTCCCTAAGAACCGATCTTTTAGAACCGTCAAAGGCTCTCACTACCAGGTTACTTGGACGCAGTGCAAGACCATCATATTCCATCTTGACCAAGGCTTTCTTTGGAAGAACATTGAGTGAGGACCCAATGTCAACCAATACGTGAGAGAGAACATCACCCTTACACTCCAAGGTGATATGCAAAGCCTTATTATGGTTACAACCCTCCGTAGTTAGATCAGCATCGGTGAACCCTAGTCCATGACTAGTGTTGACATTAGAAACCACCGTTTCTAGCTGATTAACTATAATCTCTTCTGGCACGTAAGCTGCGTGCAAGACTTTGAGAAGTGCATTCTTGTGAGCTTCGAAACACATTAGCAGTGATAGAATAGAGATTTTGGAGGGTGTCTGATGAAGCTGGTCCACAACCTTATAGTTACTCTTCTTGATTATTCTCATGAACTCGTCTACATCCTGGTCAAAGGATGTCTTCTTAGCTTCCTTGGCAATAGGTTCTTCAGGCACCACACTTTTTCCCTTAGCCTTGGCAGCAACTTCTACTTCAGCATTAGTTCTTGGGAATTGTGAGGTAAAGAGATGTCCGCTTCGAGTGAAGCCTCCGCCTCCCCCCCACATTATCAATCTGTGGTGTAGAAGTGTCAAGAGTGACTTTCTTTCCGTCGCAATATAAATATGAGCCTTAGTGCCAAGGTACGACACTACTGTTGTCATATGGAACGAGTCCTGGTACTGTGATAGTAACCAGACTGATTGTTGCGGTAGAAGGAGTTGAGACAGTCTGAGGTTCATAATAAATTGTGACAGGACGTCTGACCGGAGATGGTGCTGATGATGAAGGTTGCTGATGTTGATGGAGATGTTGATATGAGTTGTTGAAAGAATCTGGAATATGGATCGTTGCCGGATCATAGTAAATAGTAATTGTGGAAATGTCTTCATTGATGGTTGTTGTTGTTGTATAAGGATGTGTTGAACTGATATTTGTTGAAGTTGAAGAAGGGATGATTGTTGATGTTGTAGAAGAATCCGTTGGAATGATTGTTGTTGAAGTTGTAGGAGTGATACTTGTTGTATCTGATGTAATGACATGTGATGGAGTTGTAGGAGGAATGGTTGTTGATGTTGTAGGAGCTAGAAATGTTGAAGTGATCTATAAATTGCCTTCTTTGATGAGATTGCTGATACCAGTCTTCAAATTTGCACAACCGTTGATAGAAATTTTGCAAGCTTCGCAATGGGCCTCACAACTCGGGAACACCTAGCATTTCAAAAGTTGGGCTTTAACCTCGGCCAGAGGTGTTTGAATACTTGCAACACTGTCAATTTGGTTCATTGGTTGATCCTCCTCAATGGCATTTATCCTAGGCCCACCATGGCTAGGCATAGGATTCTTGGTAACACTTGGAGGAGGTGCAAAGTTGTCTGCCTTAGAATCAATCAAATCCTGAACCTTCATGTGTAAGGCTCTGCACTTCTCTGTTGTATGGCCAGGTGCATTGGAGTGGATGGCACACTGGGCGTTGATATCATAGTTTCTTGGAAGATTCCGAGGATCTGGTGGGGCCAGAGTCCTCAATTCAATCAGATTGAGCTTTAATAATTGTGGAAGTAAGGCAGCATAGGGCATCAGAATGGGATCGATAACCCTGTTGATTTATGAAGTCCTTTGTTGAAACAGACGTTGTTGTTGATTGTTATTGTTGTAAGATCTCTGTTGAGGAAATTGTTATTGTTGTGGGAAGTGTTGTGGTTGTGGAGGATACTGTTGTTGAGATGTCGGAGATGGAATGGTGACAAAAACTACTGTTCTTAGCATGTATTGAGGCCTACCTCTGCCCATGTGCACTGAGTTGGTCTCACCTATCCTGCGAGGTCCTGAGAAAGGTTTTCTTGTATTGCTGGAACTAGCTCCATTATCTGAAATTTTGCCCATCTTCAAAAGACTCTCAATTCTCTCACCAGCTATAACTACATCCGCAAAGCTGGTGGACGAGAAAGCATCAAGTCTTTCAATGTACGTTCCTTGCAATGTGTTCATAAACATGTCGGCCATTTCTCTCTTAGACATCGGAGGCTGGACAGCAGCAGCAAGCTGTCTCCATCTTTGGGCATATTCCCTTAAGCTTTCCCTTGAAGACTGAGACATACCCATTAGGAGAGTCCTGTTGGGTGCCATGTCCAAGTTATATTGATATTGGCGTATGAAAGCTTCGGCCAAATTCTTCCAGTTTCTGACTGTTGCTCTGGACAGGTGAGAATACCATTCACGGGATGCCCCGGTCAGACTATCTTCGAAGTAGAACATCCACACCTTTTCGTCCATGGTATAAGCTTTCAGTCTCCCTAGAAAGGACTGCAGGTGAGTACGTGGACAAGAGGTACCATTATATCTCTCAAAGCATGGAGGCTTGAATTTGTGAGGAATCCTGATTCCCTCAACTAGACCCATGTCCATTACATCAAATCCCAAAGAGTTTTGGGACTCCAAAGATCTCAGCTTCTCCGCTATTTCGTCCAAACGACGATCATATGCTTCATCCCCAGCACCAATTACTGTAAACTGTTCTTCTTGAGGGTCCTCTTGCAAGGCACGACCTCTAGTGTTTCCTTGAGTATTTCTGATAGCATTAACTTCAAGATTGAGGTGAGGCCCAAACTCTGGCGCATATGTTCGTGGCTGCCCATGATCATTGTTACTAGTACCTCCTGTACTTGGATGATTCTCTTCAGGAGTTTGCCGCTCGACTAACTCTCTTAATCTTTATTGGCTTTGGGCCAACCCAGTCATTACTTCCATGAACTAGTTCATCTGAGCCATCATCTCAGTTCTCTCATTAGCCATCTGAGTTCTCACGTTAGTCAAATCTTGTTGAACTTGGTCCATCTATAAGCTCGGAAGGTTGTTTCTTGTAGGATACCGGTGAATTATGTTGATGGGGAAAACCCTCCTACGAGCAATGTTTCCTGAAACAACAGCAAAGTGAGAAAACAACAAAAAAAGAATGAGGTTAGTATGCAATGTAGTATGTCTATTTATCTTCCAAGGGTATCTGGTTTAGTTCTTTGGTTTTGACCTTCCGGACCTCTGGGAATGAAGATGTTGAAGATAAATGAAGTCCAAGAGAAAATCCAAGTGATATATAAACCATAAATGCAAAAGATACATAATTTATGATTACAACAAGTTCCCATGGTGGGCCAGAATATAATTAAGTCAATAATACAAACAAAATCACCATGAAAATTAAAGTACAACCAAAATAAAATACAAGCAAAAGAAATCAAACATCCAGCCCAAAGTCATCCTCCATAACTTCTTTCAAGAGAGCATCAGTCACTGGTCCAATTAGATGCTCTGTGATGGTCCTGATAAGAAGGTTCCTGGTTGCAATGGCATTTTCCATCTTCTGGTACTTGTCTTGTTCTTTTGATCTCTTCAACCTCGCCCAGAGTTTCAGCTCGGAGATTTCCTTTTGTGCTGCTAACAGTGCTTCCTGACTCTTCTTCTCATTGGCTTCCAACTGTTCTATCTTATCTTGGGTCTTCTGATCTTCTTGCAAACGAGCTTCGGTTATTCTGATCCATCTAGCCTGACTCTCTTCCAAATAGTGCTCAGCTCTGGCCTTCTGAATCTTGGCTTCTTTGCAAGCATTCTTCAATACCAACTCCCCTGCTCGGGCTTTTGTGATGAAGTCCTATGTCTTCTCTATCTTGGTCACATGCTCGATACGGAGCTTCTCTAACCTCTCATTATCCAGACGACCATCATTCCTTTCCTAAAGGGTCTTCTTTAAGGCTTTAGCTAACTGGGCATTACTCTCTTTCAACTTTTCAAACTCTTCTAGGCTCACTGTAGCTATGGGCTCAACTGTTGATGGCCCTGGCACATCTTCTAGGGTGAACGACATGCGAGTGATTTTTCCTCTGATGCGAGACCAATCAATATATTGAGTTGAAGCTATGTTATTACACTTACCCAGAATACCAGTCCCTTTTGTCTATATGTGGTCCCAAGCCCAGGCTGTTGTCATACGGTGGCATGATTATTCAGAATAGCATAGTAAAGAGACTCTGCTAAGTCCTGCTCCCGAGGTGGGTGTACCAATGCATATCCCAATTGTCTTCTGAAAAGCAAAAAATTGTAATTGATGCAACCCTTCATTCCAATAAGAGGTACATTAGGATATTGTCCACAGCTTGTAATTATCTCTCTGCCCTTGGTGTTCTGAGTACACCACCTGATGTCTTATGAAGTAAGGGCAATCATCCTCTTAGCCCAATTCCTTGACTGATGTGGATTCAAGAAAGCATCAGTCTTCGGCACATGTCTCATCAACCAAATGTAAAAGAGAGGTGCACAACATCTGACCAGTCTTCCTCTCTGCTTCTCATTCCTCTAATGCATTGAGTAGTAGAAATCCCCTAGCAAGATAGGAACTGGGTTCTTGAGCATGAAGATGTGGATGGCATTCTTGCTTATAAACATAGGCTCATCTGCAAACAAGATGATACCATATATACTAAGAGCCAGGAGAGCTCAGACAATTTCACACTTCCCTGTTGCAGCATGACTGGTAGCCTGAGTGATTAAGAAGTCCAGATGGAGGCCTGGGATTCCAGCCTTGGTGGTCATATGCTTATCAATGATAGTTGCTTTCAGATGCAGAGCCTTAGCTATGTCTTCATTCTTAGGAGCAATCATCTCAGGGTTGAAAGGAATTCCTCTTCTGATGGGGACACCCAACAACATGGAAAACTCTTCCAACAAAGGGCCCATCTGAAAGTCTGGGAAAGTGAAACATCTGAGAGGAGGGTCATAAAACTGAAGGCAAGTGTGAATCATGCTCCTCTGTGATGCATCCAAGTCCATGATCATGTCCATAATACCACCATAATGTTCCCTAAATAAAGGGACATGATCAGGAGTATTAAGTGCCTGAATCTGTCTGATTCCTGCTAGGGAGGGTTCAAAGAAATGATAAGTAATGTTGCTCTTCCTGGATGAGTCCATACTGACAATGGATGCTGAAGAAAATAACTGATGAAGACAGATAAAGAAGATCTCTGAGGAAGATAACTGATGAAGATGGATGAGCAGAAGAACAGTCAAAACCAAACCAAAGAATATGTGGATACCCTATAAAACAAATAGAAAAATGTTAAAATGATGCAAAATGATGTATGCATAATGATATTCAAGGGTTTGTGATCAAGTGTTGGATTTTCCATTTTCTTTTGATAAGGTCCATGAGTGTTCATAAGTCCGGATGAAGGTCTGAGAACCAGTAATCAGACGGGGGACTCAAATAAAGAGTCACAAGTCCAGGGTTTCATAAGATCAGTCCAAAATAGTGTAACCTTAAAACAACATCTAGTAACAGGGTATGTTGAGGCCAAGGATTCCTACAAACCTGTAAACATCCCAACCCCCTCACAGGTATTGTTCTAGAACAAGGATCCTCAGACTTGGATCTGTTATGAGAAGTGTAAACACTTCTAACCCGAAGGTACAGTGTTTACATTAATCATAAAGGACCCTCCTCTAATTCACCTCAGATGATGAAGGTTATATAAAAAGGTCATCCAGACTTAGCAGGCTTCCCATATAGCCGTAGTACTATAGGAAATCCGTAGCACAGAGTTCTCAAGAAGAAACCCATGTCTGAACCGTGTTTCATATTCCCGCACCAGACCGAAATGGAATGGGAAATAATATGAAGCCACTCTAATCCTATGTGTCACTCAGGCTCCCGGTGTGGAACCTTGCTCACTGAGATACCCCTCCCACCAAGGCAAACCAACAAATCTAGCACATGATATGATGACAATAATATGAAATGCATAAAAACAGTAAATGAAAGCGATAAATACAGGTGTACAGAAAGCAATAAATAAAGAAATAAACAAAAAACACATATAGCAAATAACACCCCCATAAACACAAATCAAACAAGCGCTAGGAGAAACCCACAAAAAGAACCAGAAGCCCTGGTTGACAGATAGATCCCCAGCAGAGTCGCCAAGCTGTCGCTCCCCGGACTTACGTCCCGGTGCAGACGCGAACCGTCGGCGAAAGAGAAAGGGTTTGAATTGAATAGAGTCTCCAGCTAGGCATTTTTATCCCGAAGGAAAGGTAATGCTGCATAAACCTGGAAGGATATGGATAAGACGGTTGCGAACCAGAGAAACTGAGAAAGGGGGTTGGTTACGACTTGGGAAGGTATTAGCACCTAGATCGTCCGTCGTACTCGACGGGATCCACACTTACAAGATTGTGTTTAAAAGGGGTAGGTGTATGTGTTATTTGTGTGTAAAAGCTAAGGAAAGAGAGTACAAGTGTCAGTGCGAAAGGTGTGGATTGCTCAGGAACTGAGGCTTAGAAAAGAATGCTGAAAGAGGGGGATGAAAAAGAGACTTTTGTTCGATAACTGTTAAGTTATGCATACGTATCCTCTCGTGCAATGAGGAAGTCAGAACACCGTAGTTCGAATCAAAGAGACTGAAAATAAATTGACTGTGAACTGCTTGCTTGTCTATGCTCAAGTGTATGACTCGTCTGGCTCGAGTGCTAACTGTCTTGTATTAGACGGAAGAAGCGAGTTCTCGTTTGTGAATGAGTGTGATGAGAAAAGAATCCCGGAGGAGACGATTATTGTTTGTTTTTGTGTTTTCAGTTTTTTATTGGTTTTGGTGTTTTGCATAGGATAATGAGCATAAGCCTAAATCAATGGTTTGTAAACTCATTATATCACCGCTGATTAGGGATAATGAGCCTACTTAAGTGTGAGATAAGCATCTCAACTTAATTACCATGATGATGTAGGATTAAGATCATTAACCTACTTGTGATTATTTAGATAATTTTGGGTTTTTGTTTAGTGTTAAGTAATGAGTTTAATCTCTAATCACGGATTAATGAACTCATTACACCATCCTAATAGAAGGATGATAGATGAGAACACTTAAGCTGAGGAAGATACCTCAACTTAATCCATGGTTAGGGATTAAATTCATTATATAACAAGCCTTTATTAAGTGGATTTTAATTAAAGGATGAGATTAAGAATTGGATTTTATGGTTTGTAAGACAACTTGAGGGGGACTTGTCCATTAAACACTAGGGTTAGTCCCTCTTAACCATAAGGAAGAGATAGAACCCTAATGTAAGGCCCAACTTACAAGATAAAGTCTTAGTGATTATTAATGTGTTTTGATTGAGAGGTGTAAACAAATTAAGGGTTTAACACTAAAAATTAAAGTTATACACTTCATCCTAAGATAAGGATGCATGCATAACCCTTATTCCAAAGTCCTAAAGCTTTAAGAGTTTAGCCTCTGATTAAGAGATGAGAAAAGAGACTCAAGGAGACTCAAAGGTAAAAGACTAAGGGAGACTATACACAAACCTAAAAATTATCATGCTTGTATATCCTATGGTTTGTGAGGCTTAAGAGAAAATATCTTCAAGAAGGCCACCATGGAAGAAGCAGATGAAAAGAGAAAGAGAGAAAGAAGGATAAGTTACTTACTTCCTGAAGAAGATAAGTAAATTAGGAGAAAATAAAGGAGCAAGAGAAACATAAGTGAAGCAAGTTCACTTAAAAGACAAGTAAATATTCAAATGAGATGAAAGAAAAGGTGGGAGGTGAAGGCAAATCCACCTCCCAAATAACTTACAAAAAGTTCCTGAAATGTTAGTATGAATGCATAAGGAATGAAATGAAAATAAATAAGACAAATGAAGGTGCAAAGACCAAAGTCAGAAGTGAATATGAAATGCTAATGTGTTATGAGATGATGCAAAGTCATACAAGATGCATATGAATGGTCATACAAGGATGAGATGCAATGGAAGCATTTTTAGAAGCATGAAAACACATGGATGTTCATGAAATGTAATGGATGCAAAGCATAGCAAATGAATGAAGAAATGATCAAGCAATGCTTCAAACATATCCTAATATGTCTAAGATGACATACAATAGAATGTAATGGCATAACAAGTTCACAAGTTCATGATATGCAAAGAAGAATGCAAATGAAAATGCAAAATTAGGGTTTTAAGGCAACATAAGATGCATATGACCAAAACAGAAGCAAACATCATGGTAAAAAATTGAAATTGAGCTCAAACAAACCCTAAACCTATACAAGATCACACCCCAAAGGAGAAGGTCAGAAGTCAATCCTAGTGAAAGTTATGAAATTTCTAAGTTACCTAGGGTTTTTGGGTGCTTCTAAAGGGAAAATGCAAATCAAATTGAAAATTCAAGATAAAAATATGAGGTAAATAACCTAGAAACTATATGCAATATGTGAAGCAATGCAAAAAGAATCAAGTTCAAACTCATCATGGTTAGGCAGAAATGAATTTTTCAAGTTAGGGTTGAAAATATGAAATTTAAGAACCCTAATTCAAAGAAAATTATGAAAATGTGATCAAACCTAAAAAGAAATTTGTATGGTGAGTTTGAAAATGTTTCTAAATGTTTAAGAATGCTTCATGATTTTTTTGGTGATTTTTAGAAACCTAAATGCATATTTAATTAATTAAAATCAATTAATTAATTAAATAAAACATTTAAATATTTTAAAAATACTTTTTAATACAAAAATTAAAATAAAAAATGTTTTTAGGTTAAGAAAAATATTTAAAACAAAAATGAGATTTTTTGAAAGTCTTTTGCTATTTTAAATAAAATGGATAAAAGAAATGCAAGAAAAATGAAATAAAATTAAAATAAAGGAAAGTCAAATGATCCAGTGGTCTAGATTTGAACTTGGGGAAAAGGGGTTGACTGCACGCGCAGATGGAGGGATGAGATTCATTCTGGCATTTTAAATTAATTAATCATAATTAAAACTAATTAATCAGATTTAGGGTTTTAATGAAATGATCCTGGGCATTAAAAACGCGCTAAGCAAGATCCAAGGGCCTAAATTCAAACTGGGAAGATTAACCCTAATCCTAACCCTAAACATTTTCAGGTGACCGGAGCAAGCTCCGGTTATCTTCTCCGGCGAGCACCTCAACCTATCTTCTTCCCTAGGCTACCCCAAACTCCCAAACTCTCCAGAATCAACCCCCAAACCATCCTAAACAAGAATCAGGCCATGAAAATCATTTATCATGCTTAAAACTCATGAATCGAACAAAAACATTTTCAGATCAAAAAGTTTCAGAACATCAATACATCCTGGTTTCTCAATCATTTTCAAAAATAATCATATCAGCATGATCAGGGAGACACATAGAATCATTCTAGAACTTAAAATAAGAGTTCTGGAAAAAAGTTTGAAGGTGACTACCTGAGATGAAACTTTCTGATTCTGAGCTTTCTGACCCTTCCTTTGATGTAAAACCACTCCAATGGTCCCTCTTGAGCTTCTGAAAGGCTTGAATGAAGCTTGTATGACTTGGTTTGTGTGTTTCAGTTCTGATAACTTAGAAATTGTATTTCTGATTGAGGGGTTTTTAGGCCATGGCAAGGGGTGGGAAATGATCCTTATGATGTGTGGAGATGATTGGTGGTGAAAGTTTTGAGTTTGAGTGGCTGAGGAGTGATTTTCGAAAGCTTGAAGGTTTTGGGGATTTTTGAGCAATCTGAGTTGTGTGATGTTTCAGGCTTGTGTGTGTTATGAAATGAGCTGCATAAGGTTAGTATAGGCCAATGAGAGTGATCAGAAAGTGGGTGGTGGCATAGTGTGATTGGTATGGGACAAGTTGCAAAAATGTCAACATTGTGTACTTGAGGTATGGGCATGGTTCAGAGTTGGCTTTAGGGGTGTCTTGGCCTCAATTGAGTTTGTGGAGAGCCCTAGGATTGATAGAGTGCAGCTGGATGGCCTTGATCAAGTGTTTGCAAGCTTTATGCATTTTGACAACTTTGAAAATTCTTGAGAAATTGGCCATGAAAACTTGTGATTCAAGGCATGATTCTGATCCAAATTTGTTTCACTATGTTGGTATGATTTTTAGAGGTCAATTAGAGGTCATGAAATGGCTTGGCAAGTGAATTTGCAAAATTCCCTCTTTGGTGCACACTTGAAAATTATAGGATTTTTGCTAACTTTGAAAGGCCATATCTTGAGTTCTAGGATAAATCAAGACATGTTCTTGTACTTTTTGAAAATGGGAAGACATAATCTACAACGTTCATGTCCAAGAATTTTTCATTTGAAGCATTTTAGATCATGAAAGAATAGGTTGAATATCTTTCCCAAAATGGAAAGTTTCCATTACAAGTCATTTCCAAAAATAGTAAGTTTGCATTTGGCTCAAAATTCTTCAACTTTGTGAACTTCCAACAACTTATAAGATCAAATAAAGATCATAGAGACTCAAAATGATGATGATTACCCTTTGGTACCCTTGAGGAAGGCCTCGGATGCCCTGATTTTGACTTTACTTGCTCAAGAAGTTACCCAATGATCAGATGACTTCCACAGTGAATTTCTTCATCAAACTTGGTACATATGATCCTTATAACATATTAAGACCATTAGAAACAAGAATGACCAAAATATTTGGGACTAAGGCCTCTGAAACCAAAACCCTAATTTTAGGTCATTTGTGTAGGAAATCTTCAGTCTGCCTCTATGCCTTTGCCATGCTTTGTGATCCCTTGACTTTTATGAACTTTGGGGAGCATATTATGATCATGAAACACACATGGACCCTCTTGGTAAGCTTCAAGACCTTTGGGATGGCTCAAATCACTTCTTGTATTACCCAGATCACAAACCCTAGATGCAGATGAAATGAAACTATGCAGTGGGATGGTATGCTTATGTAATGCAAAAATGAAAGATCACAAGCCATGGTGTAAAAAAGTGAGGGCAAATTTGGGGTGTTTACACTCATATAGACGTGCTTGTTGATAATACTGCTCAATTTTCTGTGTTCTCTTTCATGGACGGGTTTTCAGGTTATAACCAGATTAAAATGTCTCCCAATGATATGGAAAAGACTACCTTCATCACGCCTTGGAGCACCTTTTGTTATAAGGTCATGCCATTTGGTCTTAAGAATGCTGGAGCCACTTACCAACGGGCAATGGTGACGCTATTTCACGATATGATTCATCATGAAATTGAGGTTTATGTTGATGATATGATAGCAAAATCCCAAACAGAAGAAGAGCACTTGGTCAATCTAGCAAAGTTGTTTGACAGACTCCGGAAGTTCAGATTGAGGTTGAATCCGAACAAGTGCACCTTTAGGGTCTGTTCTAGCAAGCTACTAGGCTTCATTGTTAGTGAGCGGGGAATTGAGGTTGACCCAGCCAAAGTAAAAGCCATCCAGGAGATACCTGAACCAAAGACTAAAAAGAGAGTGTGTGGTTTCTTAGGGAGACTAAACTACATTGCACGATTTATCTCTCACCTAACAGCCACGTGTGAGCCCATCTTTAAGCTTCTGAGGAAGAATCAGGCCATCAAATGGAATGAAGACTGCCAAAAAGCCTTTGACCGAATCAAGGAGTACCTGTTAGAACCTCCTATTCTCATGCCTCCAGTGCTAGGGAGACCCTTAATCATGTATCTTACTGTGCGCGAAGGATCAATGGGGTGTGTGTTGGGTCAGTAGGACGAGTCTGGTTGAAAAGAGCATGCCATTTATTACCTTAGCAAAAAGTTTACCGATTGTGAGACACGCTAATCACTACTCGAGAAAACTTGCTGCACTTTGGCATGGGCTGCTCGCAGACTAAGATAGTACATGCTGACTCACACCACCTTCCTGATTTCCAAGATGGATCCTGTAAAATATATCTTCGAGAAGCCAGCTCTGACAGGAAGGGTAGCCCGATGGCAGATGATCTTAACAGAATATGATATCCAGTACACTTCGCAAAAAGCAATCAAAGGGAGTGTATTGTCAAAATACCTGGCTCAGCAGCCAATTGACGATTATCAACCCATGAAATTTGAGTTTCCGGGTGAAGACATCATGTTCCTCAAGTCGAAAGACTGTGAAGAACCGCTTCCGGAGGAGGGGCCAAACCCCGAATCCAAATGGAAATTGATGTTTGACGGAGCTGTGAACGTAAACGGAAGCGGAGTAGGTGCTGTCATTATCTCACCAGAGGGTATCCATATGCATTTCGCTGCTCGGTTGACTTTCGAATGTACCAACAACGAAGATGAGTATGAAGCCTGTATCATGGGAGTTGAAGAGGCAATTGGTTTGCGAATCAAGAACCTCAAAATCTTTGGAGATTCTGCTCTGGTGGTAAACCAAGTCAACAGCAAATGGTTAGTTCATCAACCTCACTTGGTTCCTTACAGGGATTACACCAGGAGGCTGTTAACCTTCTTCACCAAAGTCAAGTTGGATTATATCTCTCGAGATGAAAACTAGTTTGCTGAAGCTCTAGCAACTTTGTCATCCATGATCAAAGTTTGTCAAGAGAATTTCGTACCTCAGATCTTGGTCTCTCGCCTCAAAAGACTTGCCTATGTCTTTGCAGTTGACAGTGGTGAAGATAATAAACCTTAGTATCATGATATCAAGCACTTCTTGAAGACTCAAGAGTACCCGGCCGGGGCATCCAGTAAAGACAAGAAGATCCTCAGAAGATTAGCAGGTGGTTTCTTCTTGAACCAAGATGGTGTGCTATACAAGCGAAACTTCGACATGGTTCTGCTCAGATGCGTAGATAGACACGAAGCAGACATATTGATGCAAGAGGTTCATGAAGGATCCTTTGGTACCCATGCTGGAGGACATTCTATGGCTAAGAAGTTGTTAAGATCGGGATATTATAAGATCACCATGGAATTCGACTGCTATAAATACTCCCATAAATGTCACAAATGCCAGATCTATGCCGATAAGGCCCATGTACCTCTGAATCCTTTGAGTGTCATGTCTTCGCCTTGGACGTTCTCCATGTGGGGCATTGATATGATTGGCAAGATTGAACCAACAACTTCCAACGGTCACTGCTTCATCCTAGTTGCTATAGACTATTTCACGAAATGGGTCGAAGCGGCGTCTTATGCCAACGTTACAAAATAAGTGGTAGCCAGGTTTATCAAATAAGACATCATTTGCCAGTATGGAATTCCCTAAAGAATCATTACTGATAATGGTTATAACCTCAACAACAAGATGATGGCTGACTTGTGTCGGGATTTCAAAATAGAACATCACAACTCTTCGCCGTATCGCCCGAAGATGAATGGCATCGTCGAGGCGGCCAACAAGAACATCAAGAAGATCGTGCAGAAGATGGTTGTGACATACAAAGACTGGCATGAAATGCTACCGTTTGCTTTACATGGGTACCGAACGTCTATGCATACCTCAACAGGGGCAACCCCATTCTCATTGGTATATGGTATGGAGGCAGTCCTACCAATTGAAGTGGAGATCCCCTCGTTGAGGCTAATGATGGACATTAAGCTAGATGAAGCTGAGTGGCTCCGGTCCATGTATAATCAACTGAGTCTCATTGAAGAAAAATGCCTAACAGCTATATGCCATGGACAGTTGTATCAACGGTGCATGAAACAGGATTTCGACAAGAAGGTACGGCCTCAAAGGTATATACCAGGTGACCTGGTGTTGAAAAATATTCTTCCTCCTCTTAATGATCACAGGGGCAAATGGACACCCAATTATGAAGGACCATTCGTGGTTAAAAAAGGTTTTTTCAGGCGGAGCCTTGATGCTAACAACCATGGATGGAGAAGACTTCCATTCCCCTGTCAATTCAAACGCAGTAAGAAAATACTTCGTGTAAAAAGACCCGCTGGATAAAAACAGAATAAAGATCCAGGCAAAAATGGGCATCCCGGCGAGCCAAAAACAGAATAAAAGGCTCGGGCAAAAATTAGGGAAATATTGAAAAAATGTACACCCGCTGAGTTGAAAAGCCACATCGGACAGCTCAGGCAAAAAAGGGTATCCCGGTGGATTGAAAACCCTAAAGGGCGGTCCACACAAAAGAGGGATTAACACGAACGATTGTGATCTGTGAAATTCATAATCCATCTGCAACTAAAGTTATTCTAAGGGTTGAAGACCAGTTCAATCATCTTTCTCAAGGGGCAGAGCAAGTGGATAGTCGTGAAGATATACGAGTCATAGCCAGGTCGAAACTTGATGAGATTCATTTTTCACATTGCCAATAGGATAATCTGTTTTCTTTTTTGGCTACTTCCTCTTTCCGGGGAATGGCTTCTTGATATAATGTTATTCATGGCCATGTTCCAAATTAATAAAATTCAATTTTAGTCAACTTGTGACTATTTGCTTCTTGTTTTTGTTTTTTTATCTAGTATTGTTTGATTGCAAAAATGTCCAACAAATTGTGATTTATATTGTGTTGTGAACATTTGAATGCTTTCTAACTCATGCAGGAGGACATAAACATTTAATACAACTCTAAAAAGGGTGTTAAGTGGCCAAGATGATGATTCATGTTATAAGCCTGGGGGCATATAGGTCCAAACTAACTCTCCTTGTTGCAGGCACTATCAGTTGTGTTTACGCAGGTACAGGTGCATGTGTTGGTAGCAGAGCTAAAGCATATTTCTAGGAGGAATATTTCAACAACATACTTGAGCAAGAACAGGTGCCTTCCCGTGTGTCTCCTGTTATCCCCAGTAGAAGTGAAGTTGAAATTCTTCCCCAGCAGTAATGACAGAAGATAGGTATCCTCCCCAAGCAGAGGTTTTCTTTCAATACAGGGGCAATCCCAAGCAGTGCAAGGAATGTTTTTCTCCCCAACAAGTTGCTTCCTCAGTAGTGCCATACATCCAGCTCCTCAGCCAAGTCAGAAGTGTCTTCACTTCCCCATCAGAGTGCAAGAAGGGTCCATCTCCAGCAGGGTCTTGGCTCTCCAATCTCAAAGTCCAATTTATTTTTGGCAATGGAGGCAGTTCAGAGTCGGTGTATCATTAACAACATTCTCCGCATATTTGTTTTCTCCTCACAAGGATCAACCAGATCAATGCAGTGAACATCATTTCTCCCCAATCAAGCCATATGGGATACTTGTGGTCTCCTTGATAGGAGATCTCTTTTGCATTTGCATACGCATAATCATCATTGCATTTGCATCCTCAAAAGCGTAGCATTTCCATTATTATAGAGCATTACGCCATAAATTCAAACATGTGCATACCAACATGGGCCAGTTTTTAGGTATATTACATACAAGCTATAACATCTTCTCAACCAGATACTCCCCACATAAGATATTTACACCATCTGCTAGGCACCTTTGTCTTTCCAAGTCAATGTTTGTCATTTTTTCCGTGGCTTGATTCGCTCAGCAGTCACGTGTTAAGCCCTGTTTCTCCAACTGGCACTTTCTTTGTGGCTTGATTCGCTCGGCAGTCACATTGTCGAGTCCCATTCCGCTAATGGTCTCGTTAAGCCCTGTTTCGCTAATAGACACCTTTCTTTGTGGCTTGATTCGCTCAGCAGTCACATTGTCGAGTTTTGTTTCGCTAACGGTCTCGTTAAGCCCTGTTTCGCCAACAAACACCTTTCTTTGTGGCTTGATTCGCTCAGCAGTCACATTGTCGAGTCCCGTTCCGCTAATGGTCTCGTTAAGCCCTGTTTCGCCAACAAGCACCTTTCTTTGTGGCTTGATTCGCTCAGCAGTCACATTGTCAAGTCCCATTCCGCTAATGGTCTCGTTAAGCCCTATTTCGCCAACAGGCACCTTTCTTTGTGGCTTGATTCGCTCAGCAGTCACATTGTCGAGTCCTGTTCTGCTAATGGTCTCGTTAAGCCCTGTTTCGCTAATAGACACCTTTCTTTGTGGCTTGATTCGCTCAGCAGTCACATTGTCGAGTTTTGTTTCGCTAACGGTCTCGTTAAGCCCTGTTTCGCCAACAGGCACCTTTCTTTGTTGCTTGATTCGCTCAGCAGTCACATTGTCGAGTCCCATTCCGCTAATGGTCTCGTTAAGCCCTGTTTCGCCAACAAGCACCTTTCTTTGTGGCTTGATTCACTCAGCAGTTACATTGTCGAGTTCTGTTTCGCTAACGGTCTCGTTAAGCCCGGTTTCGCCAACAGGCATCCTCTTTGTGGCTTGATTCGCTCAACAGTCGCATTGCAGGTTATTACAATGATTCTATTCCACCTGGTTCTATTTCCGCCACCTATTAAAAAAAAGAGATAAATAAAAGGCAGATGGCATTTCTCTTATTCACCGAGTTCAAATTTCCAGGTTTTTATTCGAGTATTCAATCACTCCATACCTTGAACGTCTAAAAGCTTTTGCAATTATTCGTTCAAGCCTGCAGATGATTGAATAGGGGTAGCTGTAATACCTCAAAATTTTCCCTCTCATTTCCCCAACATTTTGCATAGCATTTTGCATACATAAGTGCATGAAATAATAAAAAACATTGCATCATGTGTAGCATAGTTGAGGCATAGGTATGTGATCAATAATTGGAGCAACTGAAGGCTATACAAAGGAAATCAAAGGTGCACAAAGCTTCTCAACATTGTGGAAATGGATCACAACATCCCACAAGTCCTCCTTTGAAGCCACAAGCCATGGAAAGATTTGGTTTGATCAAAGAAGGCAAGCAGTGCAACTTCTCCTGATGGAAAAGGCCAAATTAGGGTTTCACTTCTATTGGCTTCTCCATGAAATTTTGATTCAAAGTGGATTCCATTGTCTTATATATGATGTCAAGTTCCTAGGGTTCTAATTTCATCCATAGCAACATTTTGGAAGAGGTTCAATTGGCCAAATGATTGAAAATCAAGGATTTGGGGAAAAGTCAACCATGCTGAAGAAAAGTCAACTCCTGACTTTTTGAGATCAAAATCATGAAATTAGGGTTACAAGGATCCTATGGTTCAAATTTGATCAAGAAATTATGGAGGGATCATGAAAAATCAAGAAAACTAAAACTTACCATTTTTGGAAATTTTGGGTTTCCAAAAATGGCAAGTTTTGGTCATTTTTGCAACCACTTCAAGAGAGGTTATTTTTCCAAAATAAGAGGCCTACGAAAATTCTACCTTGAGAAAATGAAAGAGGGCATCCTAAGCTTCAAATCCATATGTGGAACTCCTTCATAGGATCAAAATTGAGAGAGATATGATCGTTCAAAGTTTGGGCAAAAACGAGGCAATACAGCAGGCTATGTATCGACGCATACGACTTATGAATCGACGCATAAAGGGCCCATGTATCGACGCATAAACCTATGTATCGATACATACTGAACTCCAAAACACCATGTATCGACGCATCCGATCTATGTATCGACGCATGCTATAGAAAAACCAGTTTTTTCTGCATTTTTTTTGCATTTTCTTGGAATTTCAAGCTGGTTTATGGTTGGTTCATGTTATAAATGCATTTGGCATCAAAAGGCATTGAATATGGGCTGAAATTGGCTGCAAATACCACCACCATAATTGTCATGTATTGATCAAAACATTGAGGCATCGATCATTGATCAATTGAGTTGCAAGCAGGCTGCACTCTCACCATAACAATCCTAAACTTCACCACATAAGATCACACCCAAAGTTGCATAACTGAATTTTCCAATCCACCCTCATTGCATCTTACACCTCAAGTTAGAATTGACCATGTTTTTAACTGTTAACCATGAGGGTTAACAATTAACCTGGGATATATAAGGCTTTCTCCAACTGAATTTTGAGAACACACTTCATTTCTACAAAATTTCATCACAAACTTCATCCATTTTCCTCTGTTTTTATTCTGATTTTGGAAGCTACATTGCACTTCATCTTCATCAATTTAGTCCCAATCTTCATCAATTCAGTCCCAATCTTCATCAATTCAGTTCCAATCTTCATCTATTCATCATCATCAACATCAAGAGCTTCATCTTCATGGCAGAATTTCATTGAATCTTCCACTCTATACCAATGCACATTACTGCATTTTGCCTCCATACTCTTTGATTCTTGTCTATAGCATCACACTTATCATCAAATCATCATCAACATCATGATTTGTAGCTTCTCCATGGATATAATGGAGTGAAAGATCAAGATTACATTGCTGTAAATTTTCTGCATATTCATCAATTGCTCAAGATTCTTCATCAACAAAGTGTTTATTTCACTTCACAAAGGATCAAGATCAAGCATAGAAGACCTTGGAACCTCACCTATGGATTTCTACAACTCTAAACACCACTGGATTTCAGGTTTCATCTTCAATTCCATTGACACGAATTCTAATTTTTTTGGTTGTTTTGTGTTGATATGAGCTCAATAGGAGCAATGCTTGTGCTGACTAGTTGATAGGCACCTTAGGTGCTTAGATTCAATTCTTAGGTTGATTCTTGTATGCTTCGATTTGCATTATTCATGAGCCTTAGGAGAAAACCAGGCCTAGATTGTTGACGTACTTGAGGAGATGACTTTGTCCATGGCCTTATTTTTCAGTTTGGTAGACATTTGTCCAAACCCTAACCGGAGAGTGATCGGAGAAGATGATCGGAGTTTAGCTCCGGTGACCGGAATAGTAAGCCTAACATTAGTGTGGGAACATAACACAACCGTTAGATCAGCCTTCATCTGGCGAACCAGAATCAGCCACCACATTAATGAACATGTGCCAATCATGTGCCATAATTTGTGAAGAGTTTTTCAGATCACTATTTGCACCCCAGCATGTTTGGGTCCAGCCCAAATCAGTTCAGTTTTCCACTTCCTGCACCCCTTTCCATTTTACTTTGTTTCTTTATTTTTCTGTTTTGCATAACTTTCAATTTTAATCCACAAAAAATACCAAAACTCATGATAAAATTCCCCAAAAATCACAGAGACTTCCTAACTCATCTTAGAAATTTTCCACACTTTTACTTTCTGGTTTTAGCCATTTCCCAATTTAATTTCGATTTTCCATTTAATTAGTTTTCCATGGAATTCTTTCAGCTATACTTCATTTTGTTCATTTTATTTCTCCCACTTCCCGTAATCTTTTTACCCCATTCTTTTTGCTATGATTAGAGGACTCATAATAGAACCTATAACAATTTTGGTCATATTTTTAGATCCATTTTATCCACTGCTTTGGCAGCATAGTTTGTTGAAGTTTGTGAACAAATCTTATGTAGATTTAAGTGACCTTTTGACATAGTTAGGTTATGAATTTTTAGAAGATTTTTTAATACAACTTTATATTTAGGTTAGGGACATTAAGGATTTAATCTCATATTTTTCTAGGACATTTACCATTTTTTTTGTGCTTTGACTTTATTCGAGTTTTCCATGCAAATTCACCTAGCCTTCACTTAGGGGTTTAGTAACACTTTAGGGCATAGTTCGACTTTAATCCCTTTAGAAACTTTTAATATGATTTAGCTACTTAATATTTAAGTATGTTACCTTATAGGATGCCTTAGACCTAGGTATTAACCTTAGAAGTTCACTAACATCTTTCCTTAGCTAATGTGAGTTGTTCTTGAAGTTTTCCATGTTATAATTGTTCATATTACTTCATCATGCTAACATTTATTTTGTAGAGGGAAGATGAGGTAATAATTCTTCATTCCTTATCACTTATGCATTTAATTGTCCTTGTCTTAGCACTTTGTGCTTTGTTCATAGGCTTCCCTTTTATTCCTTAGATTCAACTTAACTTCCTTAGGAAGTGTTCTGGACCGGCCCAATCCTTACAATTGGGCCAAGAAGACCAATCCAATAGGCCTGCTCGACATCGGGCACAATTATGAAAAGTGGTCCCTGTCGACCACAAACAGTCCGACCACGATGAGGTTCCCTAACGGCTAGTATTGACCGTTACCTATTTTCACGGATTCCTCGATCCGCGCCTCACAGAATGGACCAATAATCTTCCAGTTAGTCCCTTATATAAACCCTCTCATTTGAGAGGGTCAGGTATTCAATTTCTCTGACCTTTATACTTGTACTTGCCCACTATTTGCTTAGTTACTTACTTTGGCATCGGAGTGCCTTGCAGGTACAACCCCTTTTTTCTCCTCAACGACCATCTGCATCAGCTCTCGAGGCTTGCCGTATCGGATCCTGATCTCCAGGTACGATCAGGTGGCGCTGTCTGTGGGAAACTGATTTCCCCGTTCTTCTTTCAAAATCCTCAAAGAACCAAAGTTTTAACAAGATCCATGGCTGCTCGGGACAACCAGGAAAATCGATCGAACGATGGCATGATTCTCACACAACGTGAGAGAACCATCCATCCTCCTCTACATGACGAAACGGTGCAAGACCATCCGGACGGGAAGGCGATATCACCTTCACCCGATCGCGACCAACCTTTGGAGAGTCTCCCGGAAATTCTTTTTCCTTCAACTCCTTCAGGGTCGGATTTCGCCGCATTGGCCGAGATCCTGAATCAAACAAACTTGCTGCTCCTCGCCCATGGCGAAAAAATCGCCCGTCTCGAAGATAATTCTCATCGACCACCGTGTCTCGCGAGACTCCAAAGGGATCATACTCCGTCTCTTGCCAAGAAGAAGAGGAAAGGGCACACCGACGAATCGACAGGAAACAAACATTTTCGTCAGTCTTCCCCACGACCCTCTCCTAGAAGAAAATCAAGAAGGAGCAGGTCAAGGTCTACCTCTCCCCGACGAACAAAGAAACATGCTCATAAATCCTCGTCGTTTAATTCCAGCGACGACGAGGATGCTCGGGGTCCCCTCTCGTCTGAGATCATGGCGGCCAAGCTTCCAAGGGGCTTAGAGAAACCCCCTCCGTTAGGCTCGTACGATGGGACCACAGACCCAAACGAGCACATCGAGAATATTGATGCACTGCTCGACTATCGGGGTGTACGAGGGGCAATCAAATGCCGCCTCTTTCCTACAACGCTGAGGAAAGGAGCAATGACATGGTACAAAAGCCTTGAGGCCGAATCCATCACCTCATGGAAACAACTTGGACGCACGTTCTTGTAAACACCCCAAATTTGCCCTCACCCATTCACCATGGCTTGTGATCATTCTCATATGCATAAACACAATCATATCACCTCATATCCCACTTTTGATTCACTGCATAGTTTCTAAGTCATCTGCATCTAGGGTTTGTGATCTGAGCAATCCAGGGGCTTCTTGAGCCACTCCAAAGGCCACCAATCACTTCAAAGGGATCCATGTGTGTTCATCTATCATATTACATCCTCTCAAGGTCAAGATTTCCAAAGAATCACAAGAACTAGGGTTTGAATGGATGCAGAGCCAAGTTTGACTGCACAGTTGACCTTAAAATTAGGGTTTTGGTTTCAGAGGCCACAACCCCAAATTTTTTGGTCATTCTTGTTTCCATTGGTCTCTATATGGTATAGGGAGTATTCATATCAATTTTCATGAAGAAATTCCATGGGGAAGTCATCTGATCAAGGGTTGACTTTCTGGACAAGTCAGTGCAAAATCAGGGCATCTGAGGCCCCCAATGACCCAACCAATGGGTGATCTTCATCATTTTGAGTGTATATGATCTTTATTTGATCATGGAAGAAGGTTGAAGTTCACAAAAATCAAGAATTTGGAAGTTTTGCAAATGTTGACTTTTTGGGCATAGTTGACTTTTTAAGAATGCTTCATTTTAGGTCATTTTTCAAGCCTTGATTCTTGATCCAAAAATGCTTCAAATGAAAAAACTTTGGTCATGAAAGTTGTAGATCTCATCTTTCCCTTTTCAAAAAGTACAAGAACATGATCAAACTCTTCTTGGATCAAAAGTTATGGTGTGACAAAGTTGGCTAAAATCATTGATTTTCAAGGCATGCTTCAAATGAGAATTTTGCAAAATCATGAACCAAAGCCAATTGCAACTTCTAATTCATTTCAAACCAGTATGCAAACATTCAATATGTCCTAAAAATCAGAATTGGACCAAGGTTCCACATGGTTATGGTTTGTGTAACTAGACTTTTTCATGAAGTTTCAAAAGTGTGCCAACTTGCAAAAACATCATTGTGCTTCTCTCCACTTGATGCATTGGCTGCTGGACCTTCCCAACATCACACACACACCATGCTGCACCAAAACCATATCTTGTACTAGCCTAGATCATGAGCCATACTTTCCTTACTCAAAATTTGACTTTTTGCAAAAGCAAACTTACCAATCACCATAGGCCAGGTCACATCATCTGACCTATAGGATTAAAATACAATATCATTTGGCAAGCAAAATGTATCAAGAAGCCATGCTGAAACACTTCATAACAACACATTCACAAAACACACCCTAGCTGCATATTGCTTCGAATCTCTCTGCCCATCCATCAAACATCCAAACTATTTCCACACTTCAACTCACCATACTTCATAGACCTCAAACCACCAAGAGTCAGGCCTGAAACAAGCAAGAACACCCCATTGCCATTCCTCACCTCAACTGGCAGTTTCATTCGAAACTCTCTCCACAGCACACAAACATCAAAACCAACTCCACAGACCTTCTCCACACATCATCTGGACCACAAACAACCCCTCACAATGGCCTGAAACTGCCTGAATCATCCCTGCCATTTCTGACTGAGCTTGAGCAGAAGCTTGTCAAACTCCTCATCCAGCCAACATAAATTCCTTTTGAGCATTCAAACATCATCAAGAGGTCCTAAGGAGTGGATTGCACAAGGAGAAGTGGCCAGAAAGTCATCAGAGTGAAAGCTTCGAATCTCAGGTAGCTTGAAAAATATTTTTCCAGAAATCATTTCTTTTGTTCTAAACTTGTTCTTTGTGTCTTCCTGATCATGAATATGCTTTTAGTTTTTGAAATGGTGATGAAATGAACATTTAATTGATCTCTGAAACTTGCGTGCCCTAAAAATGTTTTGTTTCGATTCATGTGATTGAGGGAACATAAATGAGTTTTAGCTTGGGGTTTTGGTTCAGTGAAGTGTGGGAAGGATTTCTGTTTGTTTAGATTTCATTTTAGTTGCGTTTTGGGGGTTTTAGAAGTTTTCAGGTGGGGTTCCCACCGGAGAAGACGACCGGAGGTCTTCTCCGGCCACCTGAAAATGATTAGGGTTAACCAGCGTAATTAATGCAAGTTTGAATTTGGACCCTTGATCTGGCTGACTTTAGTTGACTCCCGCGCGAACCAATGGCTCAGATCTCTCATTAAACCCTAATCCTGATTATTTGAATTAATTAATTGTGATTAATTTTGAATTCCCCAGAACGAATCTCAGCAATTTAAACGCGCGCCAGTCAATTCCCGCGTGTCAAGTTTAAACCCTGGCCATTGGATTAGCATACTTTTCATTTAATTCAGTTTTTATTTCATTTTATTTCATTTCTTTTCTCCAATTTATTTAAAATAGCAAAAAATGTCTAAAAATTATGAAACTTTTTCTCTTAAGTTTTATTAATTTTCAGGACACAAAAATATTTTTATTTTATTTTTTATCATTAAAAAAGTATTTTTAAATATTTAAAAGATTATTTTTAATTGGTTAATGGAAATTAATTTATTAAAAATACTTTTAAGTATCTAAAAATCACCAAAAAATTCATGAAATGTTCTAAGACATTTAGAAACATTGTCCAACCTTCAAACCAAATTTCTTTTTTGATCTTGATGCATTTTAAGAATTTTCCATTGAATTAAATCATTTTTTGTGCATTATTTTGATCATAGGTTCAAAAAATCATTTCTGCCTATTTGAGAAGAGTTGGACATTGATTCTTTTTGCATTGTTTTGTGTTTAGCATGTAGTTTCTAGGATTAAATGGCCATGATTTGATCTTGCATTTTCAATTTGTTTGGCATTTCTTTTGTTTAGGAGCCTTAAAAACCCTAATAACTTAGAAAAATCATAACTTGAGATTGGTTAAGAGTTGAGACCTTTCCTTTGGGCTTTGGTTTAGTATAGGTTTAGGATTTCTTTGGTTGGCATTTTCCATTTTTTATCTTAGGGTTTGCTTCTGTTTTTGGTTTTTGTTTGATGTTTGTTTCATAAACCCTAATTTGGGCTTCCATTTGCATCCTTCTTGCATTCTCTTGCATAACATGACTTGCCATGCCATTTCATGCCTCCATTTGATTCATTTGACATCTTAAGACATGTAGAAAGCATGTTTGACCATTGCATCCCATATTTGCCATTTTGTTTGCCATGTATGTTTCATAACTTTTCATGCAAGATCATGCTCCTTAACTTGCATCATTTGCATCCATGAACTTGTATGAAAATCTCCATGCCTTGTCTCATGCTTGTAGCATCTCATAGCATCATTATCATCATCAACATGCTTCTGGTTTTGTTCTCATCATGTCATCTTATCTCATTTTGCATTGCATTGCATCTTTCTTCTAACATTTCAGGTGGTAAGTGAGGTTGAGAAGTGAATTTGCCTTCACTTCTCATAACTTTTTCTTTTCATCTCCCTTGCATCCATTGATGCATTTTTGTTTGTGTTTGAGTTTGAGTCTGCTCATTCTTGTTCTTCTTACCTTCTTTCTTCAAGTGACTTGACTTCTTGAATGAAGCAAGTTGCTTTGCTTCTCTTGATCCTTTCATCTGCTTCCTGGTGGTTCCATTGAAGACTTGTTCTTGCAAACCTCACAAACCTTAGGAACAACCAAGCATGATAATGATTAGGGTTATGATTAGTCTCCCCTCTTAGTTTTACCTTTGTGTCTCTTTTGAGTCTTCTCTTCTCATCTCATAATCAGGGACTAAACCCTAAAGGCTTTAAGGCTTTGTGATTAAGCTTATGCCTGCATCCTTCTCTTAGGATGGAGTGTATAACTTTAATCCTAAGTGTTAAACCCTTAATGTGTTTAACTCCTTTAATCAATCCATCTAATAATCATCAAGACATCACACTTGTAACTTGGGCCTTGCATTAGGGTTCTAATTCTTCCTTAATTGGTTAAGAAGGACTAACCCTAGTGTTAATGGACAAGTCCCCCTCAAGTTGTCTTACAAATCATAAAACTCACTTCATCATCTTATCATTTAATAAAATCCACTTAATCAAAGGCTTGTTTGGTCATGAGTTTAATCCCTAATCATGGATTAAGTTGAGGAGCTTTCCCCAGCTTAAACATTCTCATCTATTATCCTTCTATTAGGATGGTGTAATGAGTCTGTTTAATCCTTGATTATGGCTTAATCTCATTACTCAACACTAAAAAAAACAACAAAAACATCTAATTAATCACAAGTAGGTTAATGATCTTAATCCTACACCAAAGGAGATTAAGTGTGAGAAGCTGACTTCACACTTAAGGTATTCTCATTACCCCTAATCAGAGGGAAGATGTGATGAGTTTACTAAATCTATTGGTTTAGACTTAAGCTCATTAACTTATGACAAACTTTCAAAAGCAATAAAAGACTGAAAACACAAAAACAAACAATAATCGTCTCCTCCGGGATTCTTTTCTCATCACCTTCATTCATAAACGAGAACTTGCTTCTTCCGTCTAATGCAAGACAGTTTGCACCTGGGCCAGACAGGTCATACACTTGAGCATTGACAAGCAGGCAGTTCACAAGTCAATTCATCTTCCAGTCTCTTTGGGTCGAACTACGGTGTTCTGACTTCCTCATTGCACGAGAGGATACGTAGGCATAACTTAACAGTTATCGAACAAAAGTCTCTGTATATTCCCTCTTTTTCCAGCTTTATTTTCTCAGCCTCATTATCATGAGCATTTCACTCTTTCCCTTACACTGACACTTCATTTATACACTTCACTCTCTTTTACACTGACACCTATACATCTTTTCCAGCTCATTTATACACAGATTGCACTGACACTACCCCTTTAAAACACAAATCTTTTAAGCGTGGATCCCGTCGAGTACGGCGGACAATCTGGGTGCTAATACCTTCCCAGGTTGTAACCAACCCCCTTTCTCAGTCTCTCTGGTTCGCAACCGTCTTATCCATCTTTTTCTAGGTCTATGCAGCATTGCCTTTCCTCCGGGATAAAAATGCCTAGCTGGCGACTCTTTTCATCTCCAGTGAATTCACGGCTGTGTGTTCTCATTGTCCCTTTCGCCGACCGTTCGCGTCTGTACCTTCATATGATCCATTTTCATTTGTCGGGAGCGACAGCTTGGCGACTCTGCTGGGGAACCTTATACTGCAACCAGGGCTTCTGGTTCTTTTTGTGGGTTCCTCCTAGCGCTTGTTTGATTTGTGTTTACTGGGGTGTTATGTGCTTATTTGTGTTTGTATTTTTGTTTTATTTTTGCTTTATGTACAGTTTGCTTTACTGCTTTCTTTATTGCTCTTGTATATATCATACTGTCATACTGCTGGCTGGATCTGTTTGTTTGCTTTGGTGGGTGGGTGATTCATTGAGAGTTAAGGTCCTATACCTGGGACCTGAGTGACACCTAGGCTAGAGTGAATCATATTCTTTCCCATTCCATCTCGGTCTGGTGCGGGAATATGAAACACGGTTCAGATATGGGTTTCTTCTTGAGAACTCTGTGTTGCAGATTTCCTGCAATGCTAGGGCTATCTGGGAAGCCTGCTAAGTCTGGATGACCTTTTAGTATTGACCTTCAGAAACTGAGGTGAATTAGAGGAGGAACTTTTATGGTTATTGTAAACACTGTAACTCCGGGTTAGAAGTGTTTACACTTCTCATAACTGGTCCAAGTCTGAGGATCCTTGTTCTAGAACACCACCTGTGAGGGGGTTGGGCTGTTTACAGGTTTGCAGGTACCTTGACCTCAGAATACCTCGTTACTCTGATTATTTAAGAATACTCCAATTTGGGACAGTTCTTGTGATTCTAAAACCCTGGATATGTGGCTCTTTATTTGAGTCCCCCACCTTGGTTACTGGATTTATAGACCTCCATCTGGATTTCTTACACACATGGACTTATATCAGGGCATTTTGATCAGATCCAGCTCAGTCACAGACCCCTTGCATTTCATTTGCATACATAACCATTGCATCATATTGACATTTGCTTATTTGTGTTTCAGGGTATCCATCTCCATCTGGTTTTGGTTTTGACCCCATCTTCAGTTTTGACTTGTCTTCATCAGCTGTTTGCTTCAGTTATCACCTACACCAGCCAGTCAGTGGCCCACTTCTTCAGTATTATCATCATCACCTGTCTCTACTCAGTCTCAGCATCATGGCTCCTAAAAAGAGCAATATCACCTATCACTTCTTCCAGCCAGAGCTATCAGATATCAGGAGGATTCAAACCCTGATCACTCCAGATCACATACCTTTGTTCAGGGAAAGTTATGGAGATATACTTGATATGGTTATGGATCTGGACCCATCACAGAGAAGCTTGATCCACACCTGCATTCAGTTTTATGATCCTCCACTGAGATGTTTTACTTTTCAAGACTTTCAGTTGGGCCCCTTATTGGAAGAGTACTCCTCATTAGTTGGTATACCTATCAGAGGTGGAATCCCTTTCAACCCTGAGATGGTCTTTCCCAGCAATGGAGAAGTGGCAAAGGCTTTGCATCTGGAACCTGTCCTGATTGAGCAGCATATGACTTCTAAAGCTGGGATCCCTGGTTTCCATCTGGATTTCTTGATCTCTCAAGTTACCCTGAAAGCTTCTCTAGGAGAATGGAAAGCTGTTTGTGCTTTACTGGCCCTGAGCATATATGGAATTGTATTGTTTGCAGATGAGCCTCGATTCATTAGCAAGAATGCAATCCATCTGTTCATCCTGAAGAACCCAGTGCCAACTTTATTGGGGGATCTCTACTATTCAGTGCATCAGAGGAATGAAAAGCAGAGGGGAAGATTAGTGAGGTGTTGTGCTCCATTGTTCCACACTTGGCTTCTCAGGCATTTGCCCAGGACAGATGCATTTCTAAATCCTCATCAGCAGAGCAACTGGGCTAAGAGACTCACTGCTCTAACTTCAGCAGACATCAGATGGTGCACTCAGAGCACCAAAGGCAGGGATATCATCACCAGCTGTGGGCATTTTCCTAATGTGCCTTTAGTAGGAGTTAAGGGCAGTATTAATTACAATCCTCTGTTGTTCAGAAGGCAACTGGGCTATGCACTGGTCCACACTCCTAGGGCACAGGACTTGGTTGAGACCCTCTATTGTGAGAACAAGATTAGTTTGACTATTGTTAGGCAGGCTGCTTGGGCCTGGGATAATGTTCAAACCAAGGGAATAACCATTCTAGGGAAGTGCAATAATGTGGCATCAGCACAATATTATGAGTGGTCCCGTGCCAGGGCCCAATTCTCTGGGATGCCCTTTACCATAGAAGACATGCCTGAGTCATCTTCAGCACCACCCCCTGCCACTATCAGCTTGGAGGAGTATGAGAGCTTGAAGGAAAGGAATGAGAAGCTAACCCAGGCTTTACAAAAGACCCTCCGGGAGAGGAGTGAAGGTATGAGGGAGATTGAGAGGTTGGAGAAGATAAGAATAGAGCATCTGACTAAGATTGAGAAGTCTGGGGATTATATCAAAAAGTCAAAGGCTGGAGAACAAATTCTGAAGAATGCTTGCAAAGAAGCCCAGTTCCAAAGAGCAAGAACAGACTTGTATTTGAAGGAGAGTCAAGCCCGGTGGGTCAGGATCACCGAGGCTCGTACTCTAGAGGACAAGAGAGTTCAAGACAAGATGGAGCAACTAGAAGCTAGTGCAAAGGAGCAGCAAGAAGCCCTGGCAGCAGCCCAGAGGGAGATATCAGAACTGAAGATCAAAGCAGGGGTGAAGAGGTCAAAGGACCAAACTCAGCACAAGAAGCTAACAGCAGCTGTTACGACCCGGAATCTCCTCATCAGGAATCTCACGGAGCGTCCGGCTGATCCTGTGACCGAAGCACTTCTCAAGGAAGTTCGTGAGGATGAGTTTGGTCTTGGTGTTTGACCATTTGTTTGTTGTTGCTTTCTTTCCATGTACTTTTATTTTCTTGTACTGTATTTTGACCCCTTAGAGGGCTTGTGTTGTAAAATGAACAAGTTGTATTATTTCACCTTCTGTAATATATTTGTGTTAGTTTGTTCCATCTGAGTTCGCTTTGAAAGCAGCATCAACAATATCTTCAAGGGTCTGGAAGGGTCAAAACTGAATGCCAAACCGGATACCTTGAGAGCAAATAAGCATAACTGCATTGCATGCTAACCCTTTGTTTGTTTTGTAGGTTTTGTTTTATTGTTGCTAACCTCTGTTGTGATACCTCAGGAACTATTGCTAGGCGCCGAGTTTTTCCCCTCAACCGTCCGCACCGCTATCCAACCCGAAACAACCTTCCAGGAATTCAGATGGATCAGATGCAGCAGGACCTTACTGAGGTCAGAAATCAAATGGCAAATGAAAGGCTAGAGATGAGGAATCAAATGACTCAGTTTATGGAAGTTATGAACAACATGGCTCAGAGCCAGGAAAGATTGAGAGCCATGGTGGAAAGGCAGAATCAAGAAGATCCGCATATAGGGACTGCCGGTACCAGTAACAATGAAAGAGTCCAACCTCACGTCAACCCTCCGGTATTTGGACCACACCTCCATCCTGAGGTCAATATTCCAGCAAATGTTCAAGGGACTGCCACCGCAGCCCGAGTACTTCAAGAAGATCCTCAAGAGGACCAATTCACAGTAATGGGCGCTGGTGAAGAAGCTTATGATAGAAGATTGGATGAGATAGCTGAGAAGTTGAGGTCCTTAGAATCTCAAAACTCTTTGGGCTTCGACGTCATGGACATGGGCTTGGTAGACGGGGTTAGGATTCCCCACAAGTTCAAGCCTCCATGTTTTGAAAAGTATAATGGGACTTCTTGTCCTCGAACCCATCTACAATCTTTTCTCGGGAGATTAAAAGCTTATACCATGGACGAGAAATTGTGGATGTTCTATTTTGAAGATAGCTTGACTGGAGCTTCGAGGGAGTGGTATTCCCATCTGACAAGAGCAACAATTAGATGCTGGAAGGACCTGGCAGAGGCCTTCATCAGACAGTATCAGTATAACTTAGACATGGCACCCAACAGGACCCTCCTAATGGGAATGTCACAGTCTTCAAGGGAGAGTTTCCGAGAATATGCCCAGAGATGGAGGCAATTGGCTGCTGCTGTTCAGCCACCTATGTCTGAACGGGAAATGGCAGATATGTTCATGAATACCCTTCAGGGAACTTATATTGACAGGTTGGCTGCTTTCTCTTCCACTAGCTTTGCAGATGTTGTCATAGCCGGGGAGAGAATTGAAAGCTTGTTAAAAATGGGAAAAATCTCAGACAACGGTGCAAGCTCGTCCAGTGGTACAAGAAAGCCTTTTGCAGGCCCGAGAAGAACTGGAGAGACCAATGCCATCCATTCAAACAGGGGCAGGCCCCAATATGCTCAAAGGTCAATAGCAGCAGTCACCATTCCTGCCCCAGCACATCCTCAACCCGTCTATCAACCTCCTCAGCAAAACTATCAACCGCAACCTCAATACCATCAACAAAATCAGTATCCTCCAAGAAATTACAACAACAGCAACACCAACAACAATAACCAGCAAAGGCCATTCCAACAAAGGCCATCTCAAGCTAACAGAGTGATCGATCCGATCCCCATGCCATATGCTACATTGCTGCCACAGCTTCTGAAACTCAACCTAGTTGAGCTAAGAACGTTGGCACCTCCGGATCCCAACAGTCTACCAAGGAACTATGACTCCAATGCTAGGTGTGCTTTTCATTCAAACGCACCTGGCCACAGTACAGAAAAGTGCAGAGCCCTGCATATGAAGGTACAAGACCTGGTAGACTCCAAGGCTCTGAATTTCGCACCACCGCCCAATGTCAATAAAAACCCAATGCCAAACCATGGTGGTCCCAGGATTAACGCTATTGAAGAAGACAAGCCGTCTTATTTAATAACCAGTGTGGGACAGATCAGGACACCACTGGTAGAAATCAAGGCTCAGCTCTTGGAATGTCAGATGTTCCCAGGGTGTGAATTGGGTTGTGCTTACTGTAATATCTCGGTAAATGGGTGCGATAATTTGAGGAATGGCATAGATGGCCTTATTCAGAGTGGCCAGCTTCAGATCACCACATCATTTCCAACAAATCCAGCAATCTCATCAGCAACGGTTTCAGAACCTCCTACAACTGCAGCAACCATTGTTCCTGACAATTCTTCGGCCTCATCAACAAGCACTTCATCTATCATTTCAACTGATCAGTTTTCAACAAATTTTCCTGCTACAACTTCAGCTTCACTCCATTTTGAGACTCCTACAACAACAACATCCATTCTTCCGCCAATATCTCCTACAACTCCAGCAACAAATCATGAAGATGTCTCAACTGTCACAATATTTTATGATCCTGAGAACAACTCTGCCTACCATTCAGAAGGTGCTGCTCCCATCAGAGCACCAGTTACAATCTTTTATGATCCACAAACAATTACAGTCCCTTCAGCAGCAGCAATCAATCCAGTCACTGTCACGGTGCCTGGACCAGTACCATATGAAAGCAATAGGGCCATCCCTTGGCACTATGGCTCTGACGTGTACTGCGAAGGAAAAAGAATCACTCTTGAAACATCAACACCTGCACCACAAATAGATAATGTGGGCGGAGGCGGAGGCTTCACTCGAAGCGGACGTCTCTTTGCTCCACCAATTCAAAGACCTACCGCCGAAGCAGAAGCTGCTGCTAAGGCAAAAGGGAAGAGCCCTGTGCAGGAAGATCAAGCTGTTAAAGAAGCCTTGAAGACACCGTTCGATCAAGAAGTTGATGAGTTTATGAGAATCATCAAAAAGAGTGATTACAAAATTGTGGATCAGCTTCACCAAACGCCATCCAAAATCTCTATCCTCTCACTGCTTATGTGCTCCGAAGCCCATCGGAATGCACTACTCAAAGTCTTGCACGCAACTTACGTGCCTGAAGAGATTACTATCAACCAGTTGGAAACCGTGGTTGGAAACGTTACTGCTAGCAATGGGCTAGGGTTCACCAATACTGACTTGACAGCGGATGGCCGCAACCACAACAAAGCCTTGCACATCACCATGGAATGCAAAGGGGCAGTCCTTTCTCATGTGCTGGTAGACACGGGGTCGTCCCTTAATGTCTTACCAAAGAAGGCTCTGGTGAAGTTAGAATATGATGGATTGGCATTGAGACCCAGCAACCTGGTAGTAAGGGCCTTCGATGGTTCTAAGAGATCGGTTCTGGGAGAGATCGAGCTACCTGTGACAATTGGCCCACAGACCTTTAAAACTATCTTTTATGTGATGGACATTCAGCCCGCCTACAGCTGTTTGTTGGGTAGACCCTGGATTCACGCCGCCGGCGCAATAACGTCTACCCTTCACCAAAAGTTAAAATTTGAGTGGGAAGGCCAAGTTGTTACAATCTGTGGGGAGGAGGATATATTTGTTAGCCATCTGGCTACTTATAAGTATATTGAAATGGATGGGGAGATCCATGAAACAATGAGCCAAGGATTTGAAGCCTTGAATGTGAATGAAGCATCTGCTGTATCTGGGATCTCCATGTCATCATACCAACAAGCCCGGAAGGTTGTTGAGGAAGGAACTGCCCCAGGCTGGGGCAAGGTTTTAGCTGTGGAAGAGAAGAAAGACAAATTTGGGTTGGGTTACAGACCAACTCAACATCAAGCAAAGGCTGCTGAGAAGCCCGGTTTTGTCAGTGGGGGGATGCTTACCCCCGATGCTATCAACTGTCTGGAAGACGAGCTGGAAGAGGAACGCAACCTGGAAAGCTGGATTCGTCCAAGGATCCCGGGGAGCAGTGTCTCGAACTGGTCTTCCCAGGAAATTATAAGAGTTACTCATACAGAGTAATTATTATTTCCTGTATTTTTATAAGCATGCATCAAAGTCTTGCATCTTGCCCAAGATGACAAGACTCATTTTGTAATCGGGCCATCTGTACTTTTTGTGCAAACAAGATCAATTAATGAAATGTCAGACATCTTTTTTGCAAACGAGTCTTTTTCTTTTCTGCTCACTGTTTTTCCATTTTTCTTTTTTGTACAAAAAATAAATGGCGGTGTTTTCAAAATGATAACTTCATTTCACTTTTCTAAATAAGACTAAAATCAGATCACTAAAATGAACAAACTTAACCCTTGCAGAGAGTGCCTTCCAGACAGCACCGACAACAGCACGGCTATGACTCCATATGACTTTGACAATCCAATCAATCAAGCTGATGAAGGGGTTGAAGAAGAATATGAGCTTCCTGAAGAGCTAGCCAGGTTGTTAAGACAAGAGGAAAAGGTTATTACTCCTCACCAGGAGGAGGTTGAAGTGATCAATCTTGGTACAGATGAAGATGTGAAAGAGGTCAAAATCGGGGCCTGCCTGCAAGACTCGGTAAAAGGACAGCTGATTGACCTGCTTCGAGAGTATGTAGATGTGTTTGCTTGGTCGTACCAAGACATGCCAGGGTTGGATACCGATATTGTCGTGCACAAGCTGCCTTTGAGAGAAGAATGCCCACCAGTTAAGTAGAAACTGCGCCGAACTCGCCCCGACATGGCTATGAAAATCAAGGAGGAGGTACAAAAGCAATGGGACGCCGGATTCCTTGCTGTAACCAGCTATCCACCGTGGGTTGCTAACATTGTGCCTGTGCCTAAGAAGGATGGTAAGGTAAGAATGTGTGTTGACTACCGGGATCTGAACAGAGCCAGCCTGAAAGATGACTTCCCTTTACCTCACATTGATGTATTGGTGGATAATACAGCTCAGTTCTCGGTATTCTCCTTCATGGACGGATTTTCAGGATACAATCAGATTAAAATGTCACCTGAAGACATGGAGAAGACAACATTCATCACACCTTGGGGCACGTTCTGTTACAAAGTGATGCCATTCGGACTGAAGAATGCTGGTGCAACATATCAGCGGGCTATGGTAACATTATTCCACGATATGATTCATAAAGAGATAGAATGTTATGTGGATGACATGATTGCCAAGTCCCTCACTGAAGAAGACCATCTGGTAAATCTGCTCAAATTGTTCAAGCGTCTGAGGAAGTACCAACTGAAGTTGAACCCCAACAAATGCACATTCGGGGTGAGATCTGGTAAGCTGCTGGGTTTTATTGTAAGCGAGAAGGGGATTGAGGTTGACCCTGATAAAGTCAAAGCCATCCAAGAGATGCCTGCACCAAAAACAGAGAAAGAAGTTCGAGGTTTCTTAGGTCGATTGAACTACATTTCAAGGTTCATCTCCCACCTTACAGCAACCTGTGAACCCTTGTTCAAGTTGTTGAGGAAAGAGCAAACGGTCAGGTGGAATGAAGACTGCCAAAAGGCTTTTGACAAGATCAAAGAATATCTGCAAGAACCTCCGATCCTTATGCCTCCAGTTGAAGGAAGACCTCTGATTATGTACTTGACAGTATTAGAAGAATCAATGGGGTGTGTGCTGGGCCAGCATGACGAGTCTGGTCGAAAAGAGTATGCGATATACTACCTAAGCAAAAAGTTTACCGACTGTGAACAACGTTATTCACTGCTCGAGAAAACTTGCTGTGCTTTAGCGTGGGCTGCTCGCCGACTAAGGCAGTATATGTTGACCCACACTACTTTGTTGATATCCAAAATGGACCCAGTTAAGTACATTTTCGAGAAGCCAGCTCTTACCGGACGGGTTGCAAGATGGCAAATGATTCTCACAGAATATGACATACAGTACACATCTCAAAAAGCCATCAAGGGTAGTGTACTATCTGAATATCTTGCTGAGCAACCCATTGATGACTACCAGCCTATGAGATTTGACTTCCCTGATGAAGACATCATGTTCATTAAGTCAAAAGACCATGAGGAACCTGTTCACACTGAAGGGCCTGACCCGGAAGAAGAATGGACTATGATGTTTGATGGGGCTGTTAACATGAATGGTCGTGGTGTTGGTGCAGTACTCATTACACCTAAAGGAGTTCACATGCCTTTCTCGGCAAAACTCACTTTCAACTACACTAACAACGAAGCTGAATACGAAGCTTTCATTATGGGTCTTGAGGAAGCCATTGATCTCAGGATCAAGACGTTGACTGTATTCGGGGATTCAGCTTTGGTAGTCAATCAAACCAACGGAAAATGGTACACCCACCAAGATCATCTGATACCTTACAGGGATTACACAAGAAGGTTATTGACTTTCTTCACAACAGTCAAGCTTGAGTATATCCCTCGAGACGAGAATCAGTTTGCAGATGCTCTTGCTACCATTTCATCCATGATCAAAGTTCAAACTGCTAACTTTGTACCTCAGATTTCAGTGTCCAGACTCGACAGGCCAGCATATGTATTTGCAGCAGATGTTGTCAAAGACGATAAGCCTTGGTTCCATGACATTACGTGCTTCTTGGAGGATCAAACATACCCACCTGGGGCATCTTCCAATGATAAGAAGACTTTGAGAAGGCTTGCTGGAAGTTTCTTTCTGAACACTGATGGGTCTTTATACAAAAGGAACTTTGATATGGTACTCCTCAGATGTGTTGACAAGACAGAAGCAGATTTATTGATGCATGAAGTGCACGAAGGATCGTTCGGTACCCATGCCGGAGGGCATGCCATGGCTAAAAAGTTGTTAAGATCAGGTTATTACTGGATCACAATGGATGCAGACTGTTGTGCTTACGCCAGGAGATGCCACAAATGCCAGATCTATGCGGATAAAGTGCATGTGCCTCCCAATTCTTTGAACATCATGTCTTCGCCCTGGCCCTTTGCTATGTGGGGCATTGACATGATTGGTAAGATTGAGCCGACTGCTTCAAATGGCCACAGATTCATCTTGGTCGCCATTGACTATTTCACCAAGTGGGTTGAAGCAGCCTCATATGCAAACGTCACAAGACAAGTGGTAGCCAGATTTATGAAGAGAGATATCATCTGTCGATACGGAGTTCCCGAGCGAATCATTACTGATAATGGTTCCAATCTAAATAACAAGATGATGGCGGAATTATGCCGGGACTTCAAGATCCAACACCACAATTCTTCTCCTTACAGGCCAAAGATGAATGGCGCTGTTGAGGCCGCAAATAAAAATATCAAGAAGATTGTGCAGAAGATGGTAGTCACTTACAAAGACTGGCATGAAATGCTGCCGTTTGCCTTGCATGGGTACCGCACGTCAATCAGAACATCCACTGGGGCAACACCGTATCAGCTTGTGTACGGTATGGAAGCAGTCCTACCTGTTGAAGTTGAATTACCCTCCTTACGGGTACTGATGGATGTTAAGCTGAACGAAGCAGAATGGGTCCGGTCCCGATATGAACAGCTGAGTCTGATCGAAGAGAAAAGACTAGCTGCAATCTGTCATGGGCAGTTGTATCAGAAGAGAATGAAGAAAGCCTTCGATCAGAAAGTCAGGCACCGAGAGTACCAAGTGGGAGATCTTGTGCTGAAAAGAATCCTCCCTCCTCATACAGACCACAGGGGCAAATGGACTCCAAATTATGAAGGGCCATTCGTGGTAAAGAAAGTTTTCTCTGGTGGAGCACTAATGCTCAGCACCATGGATGGTGAAGATTTCCCGTCCCCTGTGAATTCAGATGCAGTTAAAAAATACTTCGCATAAAAATGACCCGCTGGACACAAAAACAGAATGTAAGTCCAGGCAAAAATAGGGCATCCCGGCGAGTCAAAAACAGAATAAAAGACTCGGGCAAAAATAAGGGAAATAAATAAAAAATGTACACCCGCTGAGTTGAAAAGCCGCATTGGACAACTCAGGCAAAAATGGGTATCCCGATGGATTGAAAACCCGAAAGGGCGATCCATGCAAAATAAGGGAATAAGCGAACAACTGCATTCTGAATTCGTCTGTATCACTTGCAACTTGGAAAGCTCCAACAAAATCAGGCTTCAATCAGAATCAGCCTTTTTCAGAAAGCAAGACGAGAAGAACGTCATTGTCATACGAGTCATAGCAGAAGAGGAAGCTCCTTAAAGCGTCGTCAACACCGCCAGCATTTTGTTTCTCAATTTATAACAATCTCCTCATTTCAGGAGATATGTTTCTTTGACTGTATCTTGCCAATGCAGGGCACATGAATTAATAAAACCAGATTTTTCAGTCATGTTTCGTTTTGTATATTTTTATTTGCAAAGGATGTCTGATGTCTCTAAAAAATCAATTGCATAAGTACAGATGCTTTTCTCCAAAAAAATGATGATAATAAAACACATGCTTGCAGGGAATATACTTACTCTTGAGAGTGCTTAACTCCTATGACGGAATCCAGTAGAGGATACCTCGGGACCTTTTGTGCGTTTCCTTATCTTTGCAGGATTGCGGGTATCCAGAACGCAACTCGGGGCATGCGAGCTACATCTCAGCAAGCTGGCAAATCAACAAAAGGCCTCAGCACCCGAAGTGCTCTCTCCCCAGCTGAGTTGCCTCTCATGACTCCCCCAGCTGAGCTGCCACTTGCTACTGCTCCCAGCCGAGTTGCCATCTCGTCCTCAGCCGGAGTACAGGAGTCAGGGAATCATCTCCCCACGGAGTTCCAGCCTCTATCCAGAAGAGCAATGCATGAAGATCACAACAGAGTGAAGAAAGCTTCTGCAAACCCCAGCTGGGCCTCTCATTTATTAGGATAGGTCTATCAGTGACCCGTATCCCCAAGCAAATATCATCTTATTAGAGCTACCAATGATCTCATCCCCAGCTGGGAGGTCCATTTCAAACAGATCAGCCAGAGATCTTCGCAGCAACGGGATCCGAATCCCGGTTTGATATCTTTGCATAATCATGGCATTTGCATCATATTATCCCCTCAGAGCGTAGCATTCCGTCTAATACGGAGCATTACGGCAAAAGTCAAACGCATAGCATAATCATAAGCCATGTTCTGAATTAACACTTGTGAATAATAGCAGTTCATCAACATACAGAAGAAAAATCCCCACCAGAGTTACCAGCAAGAGCAGTTGCCTCACAAATCATCAAAACACCAGTATATACACCTTTTGGCACCCGTCCGTGCCATCTTTCCCCAGTAAAGTCGCCTGAACACTCTTTACAAACAAATCACCCATATCACGGATACTTCATGACACCCGTCCGTGTCATATCACCAGCAGAAAGCCGAAGACACCCTCTTTGCACTCACACATACTTATATATACACTTTCTTGACACCCGTCCGTGTCATATCCCCAGCGCAGTCGCTTACACTTTTGCAACCCATATACTTGTTGATATCACACTTTTCTCCTTTTGACACTCGTCCGTGTCACCCTCCCCAGCAGTTAAACACCATCTATACAACACTCACTCTCATACGGATACTCGTCCGTATCTTGTACATACCAGTCATATACCCACAGATTCAACAGTAGTCTTTGTTCTTTGTTAACCAGTTGGTACTCGTCCGTATCATCATCTCAGAACATTGCGTCTAATGTTTGTTTCTACATGATACTCGTCCGTATCATACTCTTAAGGATGCTCGTCCGCATCTTTAATCCATACACTGTGTCAAACACTTTTGTCTTCTTGAATATAGACACTCGTCTGTGTCTACTATTCCCCAGAAGAGTCCCTTCAGATTCAACACTCGTCCGTGTTCCTTGTTAACCAGTTGATACTCGTCTGTATCATAATCTCTGAACACGTGTCAGTTTGTTTCTACCTAATACTCGTCCGTATCATAGCCTTAAGGATGCTCGTCCGCATCTTTAATCTATACACAACATCTAAATACTTACACTTTCCTTTCTTGGTTGTGAACGCTCGTCCGTGTTCACTATATCCCCAGTAGATCACCAACAAAGCATTTTCTTTTATCCGACACTCGTCCTGTGTCATGATAACCCTGAGAGCAGCCGTACCCTGCTAGGTGGTCGTCCTCCACTTCTTGATGGTCGTCCTCCATCATGCTCATCCGATGGCCGTCCCCATCGTTGATTTTAGCAGCCGTCCCCTGCTAGGTGGTCGTCCTCCACCTTTTGATGATCGTCCTTCATCATTTTATCCGATGGCCGTCCCCATCGTTGATTTTAGCAGCCGTACCCTGCTGAGTGGTCGTCCTCCACTTCTTGATAGTCGTCCTCCATCATGCTCGTCCGATGGCCGTCCCCATCGTTGACCTTTTCTATCCGATGGCCGTCCCCATCGTTGATATTTTCGGCAGCCGTACCCTGCCAGGTGGTCGTCCTCCACCTTTGATGGCCGTCCCCATCATATTTCTTTTATCCCCAACAGAGCAGCCGTCCCCTGCTAGGTGATCGTCCTTCACCTTTGATGGCCGTACCCCATCATCTGTTTATTTCATTTATTCTTTAACCCGATGGCCGTCCCCGTCGTGGTCCCTTTTCTTTTTTAGCCCGATGGTCGTCCCCATCAGTGGTTACTTTGCCTTATGAACTTGATGGCCGTCCCCGTCATGTTTCATTAAATCCTCAGAGAATTTTACAGCTTTATCTTGATGGCCGTCCCCATCATGATTTTATTTCCCCAGCTAGTCGGCCGTCCCCGTCTTGGCTTTACCTTTTATCCCCAGCATGTCGGCCGTCCCCGTCATTGCTATTTACCCAGCAGTCGTCCTCTGCTCGACGGTCGTCCTCCGTCGCCCACACCTTGCAATATGCTTTATTTTCCTTTACAATCTATATCCCTTTTCTTCTTCATTTCTGTGAGTGCAAATTTTGGACTGTCTTTGGTATTCAACCACAAGTTATCTTGTTTGCCTGTTAAGCCGTTGCTTACAACCTGCACAGCTAACTCATGTTTGAATAGGGGAAGCTGTAAACACCCCAAATTTGCCCTCACCCATTCACCATGGCTTGTGATCATTCTCATATGCATAAACACAATCATATCACCTCATATCCCACTTTTGATTCACTGCATAGTTTCTAAGTCATCTGCATCTAGGGTTTGTGATCTGAGCAATCCAGGGGCTTCTTGAGCCACTCCAAAGGCCACCAATCACTTCAAAGGGATCCATGTGTGTTCATCTATCATATTACATCCTCTAAAGGTCAAGATTTCCAAAGAATCACAAGAACTAGGGTTTGAATGGATGCAGAGCCAAGTTTGACTGCACAGTTGACCTTAAAATTAGGGTTTTGGTTTCAGAGGCCACAACCCCAAATTTTTTGGTCATTCTTGTTTCCATTGGTCTCTATATGGTATAGGGAGTATGCATATCAATTTTCATGAAGAAATTCCATGGGGAAGTCATCTGATCAAGGGTTGACTTTCTGGACAAGTCAGTGCAAAATCAGGGCATCTGAGGCCCCCAATGACCCAACCAATGGGTGATCTTCATCATTTTGAGTGTATATGATCTTTATTTGATCATGGAAGAAGGTTGAAGTTCACAAAAATCAAGAATTTGGAAGTTTTGCAAATGTTGACTTTTTGGGCATAGTTGACTTTTTAAGAATGCTTCATTTTAGGTCATTTTTCAAGCCTTGATTCTTGATCCAAAAATGCTTCAAATGAAAAAACTTTGGTCATGAAAGTTGTAGATCTCATCTTTCCCTTTTCAAAAAGTACAAGAACATGATCAAACTCTTCTTGGATCAAAAGTTATGGTGTGACAAAGTTGGCTAAAATCATTGATTTTCAAGGCATGCTTCAAATGAGAATTTTGCAAAATCATGAACCAAAGCCAATTGCAACTTCTAATTCATTTCAAACCAGTATGCAAACATTCAATATGTCCTAAAAATCAGAATTGGACCAAGGTTCCACATGGTTATGGTTTGTGTAACTAGACTTTTTCATGAAGTTTCAAAAGTGTGCCAACTTGCAAAAACATCATTGTGCTTCTCTCCACTTGATGCATTGGCTGCTGGACCTTCCCAACATCACACACACACCATGCTGCACCAGAACCATATCTTGTACTAGCCTAGATCATGAGCCATACTTTCCTTACACAAAATTTGACTTTTTGCAAAAGCAAACTTACCAATCACCATAGGCCAGGTCACATCATCTGACCTATAGGATTAAAATACAATATCATTTGGCAAGCAAAATGTATCAAGAAGCCATGCTGAAACACTTCATAACAACACATTCACAAAACACACCCTAGCTGCATATTGCTTCGAATCTCTCTGCCCAGCCATCAAACATCCAAACTATTTCCACACTTCAACTCACCATACTTCATAGACCTCAAACCACCAAGAGCCAGGCCTGAAACAAGCAAGAACACCCCATTGCCATTCCTCACCTCAACTGGCAGTTTCATTCGAAACTCTCTCCACAGCACACAAACATCAAAACCAACTCCACAGACCTTCTCCACACATCATCTGGACCACAAACAACCCCTCACAATGGCCTGAAACTGCCTGAATCATCCCTGCCATTTCTGACTGAGCTTGAGCAGAAGCTTGTCAAACTCCTCATCCAGCCAACATAAATTCCTTTTGAGCATTCAAACATCATCAAGAGGTCCTAAGGAGTGGATTGCACAAGGAGAAGTGGCCAGAAAGTCATCAGAGTGAAAGCTTCGAATCTCAGGTAGCTTGAAAAATATTTTTCCAGAAATCATTTCTTTTGTTCTAAACTTGTTCTTTGTGTCTTCCTGATCATGAATATGCTTTTAGTTTTTGAAATGGTGATGAAATGAACATTTAATTGATCTCTGAAACTTGCGTGCCCTAAAAATGTTTTGTTTCGATTCATGTGATTGAGGGAACATAAATGAGTTTTAGCTTGGGGTTTTGGTTCAGTGAAGTGTGGGAAGGATTTCTGTTTGTTTAGATTTCATTTTAGTTGCGTTTTGGGGGTTTTAGAAGTTTTCAGGTGGGGTTCCCACCGGAGAAGACGACCGGAGGTCTTCTCCGGCCACCTGAAAATGATTAGGGTTAACCAGCGTAATTAATGCAAGTTTGAATTTGGACCCTTGATCTGGATGACTTTAGTTGACTCCCGCGCAAACCAATGGCTCAGATCTCTCATTAAACCCTAATCCTGATTATTTGAATTAATTAATTGTGATTAATTTTGAATTCCCCAGAACGAATCTCAGCCATTTAAACGCGCGCCAGTCAATTCCCGCGTGTCAAGTTAAAACCCTGGCCATTGGATTAGCATACTTTTCATTTAATTCAGTTTTTATTTCATTTTATTTCATTTCTTTTCTCCAATTTATTTAAAATAGCAAAAAATGTCTAAAAATTATGAAACTTTTTCTCTTAAGTTTTATTAATTTTCAGGACACAAAAATATTTTTATTTTATTTTTTATCATTAAAAAAGTATTTTTAAATATTTAAAAGATTATTTTTAATTGGTTAATGGAAATTAATTTATTAAAAATACTTTTAAGTATCTAAAAATCACCAAAAAATTCATGAAATGTTCTAAGACATTTAGAAACATTGTCCAACCTTCAAACCAAATTTCTTTTTTGATCTTGATGCATTTTAAGAATTTTCCATTGAATTAAATCATTTTTTGTGCATTATTTTGATCATAGGTTCAAAAAATCATTTCTGCCTATTTGAGAAGAGTTGGACATTGATTATTTTTGCATTGTTTTGTGTTTAGCATGTAGTTTCTAGGATTAAATGGCCATGATTTGATCTTGCATTTTCAATTTGTTTGGCATTTCTTTTGTTTAGGAGCCTTAAAAACCCTAATAACTTAGAAAAATCATAACTTGAGATTGGTTAAGAGTTGAGACCTTTCCTTTGGGCTTTGGTTTAGTATAGGTTTAGGGTTTCTTTGGTTGGCATTTTCCATTTTTTATCTTAGGGTTTGCTTCTGTTTTTGGTTTTTGTTTGATGTTTGTTTCATAAACCCTAATTTGGGCTTCCATTTGCATCCTTCTTGCATTCTCTTGCATAACATGACTTGCCATGCCATTCCATGCCTCCATTTGATTCATTTGACATCTTAAGACATGTAGAAAGCATGTTTGACCATTGCATCCCATATTTTCCATTTTGTTTGCCATGTATGTTTCATAACTTTTCATGCAAGATCATGCTCCTTAACTTGCATCATTTGCATCCATGAACTTGTATGAACATCTCCATGCCTTGTCTCATGCTTGTAGCATCTCATAGCATCATTATCATCATCAACATGCTTCTGGTTTTGTTCTCATCATGTCATCTTATCTCATTTTGCATTGCATTGCATCTTTCTTCTAACATTTCAGGTGGTAAGTGAGGTTGAGAAGTGAATTTGCCTTCACTTCTCATAACTTTTTCTTTTCATCTCCCTTGCATCCATTGATGCATTTTTGTTTGTGTTTGAGTTTGAGTCTGCTCATTCTTGTTCTTCTTACCTTCTTTCTTCAAGTGACTTGACTTCTTGAATGAAGCAAGTTGCTTTGCTTCTCTTGATCCTTTCATCTGCTTCCTGGTGGTTCCATTGAAGACTTGTTCTTGCAAACCTCACAAACCTTAGGAACAACCAAGCATGATAATGATTAGGGTTATGATTAGTCTCCCCTCTTAGTTTTACCTTTGTGTCTCTTTTGAGTCTTCTCTTCTCATCTCATAATCAGGGACTAAACCCTAAAGGCTTTAAGGCTTTGTGATTAAGCTTATGCCTGCATCCTTCTCTTAGGATGGAGTGTATAACTTTAATCCTAAGTGTTAAACCCTTAATGTGTTTAACTCCTTTAATCAATCCATCTAATAATCATCAAGACATCACACTTGTAACTTGGGCCTTGCATTAGGGTTCTAATTCTTCCTTAATTGGTTAAGAAGGACTAACCCTAGTGTTAATGGACAAGTCCCCCTCAAGTTGTCTTACAAATCATAAAACTCACTTCATCATCTTATCATTTAATAAAATCCACTTAATCAAAGGCTTGTTTGGTCATGAGTTTAATCCCTAATCATGGATTAAGTTGAGGAGCTTTCCCCAGCTTAAACATTCTCATCTATTATCCTTCTATTAGGATGGTGTAATGAGTCTGTTTAATCCTTGATTATGGCTTAATCTCATTACTCAACACTAAACAAAAACAACAAAAACAACTAATTAATCACAAGTAGGTTAATGATCTTAATCCTACACCAAAGGAGATTAAGTGTGAGAAGCTGACTTCACACTTAAGGTATTCTCATTACCCCTAATCAGAGGGAAGATGTGATGAGTTTACTAAATCTATTGGTTTAGACTTAAGCTCATTAACTTATGACAAACTTTCAAAAGCAATAAAAGACTGAAAACACAAAAACAAACAATAATCGTCTCCTCCGGGATTCTTTTCTCATCACCTTCATTCATAAACGAGAACTTGCTTCTTCCGTCTAATGCAAGACAGTTTGCACCTGGGCCAGACAGGTCATACACTTGAGCATTGACAAGCAGGCAGTTCACAAGTCAATTCATCTTCCAGTCTCTTTGGGTCGAACTACGGTGTTCTGACTTCCTCATTGCACGAGAGGATACGTAGGCATAACTTAACAGTTATCGAACAAAAGTCTCTGTATATTCCCTCTTTTTCCAGCTTTATTTTCTCAGCCTCATTATCATGAGCATTTCACTCTTTCCCTTACACTGACACTTCATTTATACACTTCACTCTCTTTTACACTGACACCTGTACATCTTTTCCAGCTCATTTATACACAGATTGCACTGACACTACCCCTTTAAAACACAAATCTTTTAAGCGTGGATCCCGTCGAGTACGGCGGACAATCTGGGTGCTAATACCTTCCCAGGTTGTAACCAACCCCCTTTCTCAGTCTCTCTGGTTCGCAACCGTCTTATCCATCTTTTTCTAGGTCTATGCAGCATTGCCTTTCCTCCGGGATAAAAATGCCTAGCTGGCGACTCTTTTCATCTCCAGTGAATTCACGGCTGTGTGTTCTCATTGTCCCTTTCGCCGACCGTTCGCGTCTGTACCTTCATATGATCCATTTTCATTTGTCGGGAGCGACAGTTCTCCAGACACTTTACCGCATCAAGACAACACCCGAAGACAGAGGCTTCGCTCGAAGCAATCATCCAGGGGAGGGACGAGCCTTTACGAACTTACATCGAGAGGTTCAATAAAGAAGCGGTCCAGGTATCCACGACCGACGACATGAAAAAGTACTTGCTGGAACGAGGGCTACGCCCCTCAACTGATTTTCACCGGGCGGTCGGCATTGAAACCCCGGCCACCCTCGACGCGTTCCTACTGAAAGCCCAAGCCTACATCCAATATGAAGAAAAGCTAGCGGCCAGTTCAGTAAGAGACGCTCGACGCCGTGAAGACGCCAAACCACACCGGGTCGATGAACCTTCGACATCTCGTCGAGGAGGAGACAAAAGAAAGGATGATCGCTCCCGTGAACCGCGGGAGCACCGGGGACCTATCTGTCAGTTCCACGAATACACACCTCTCCTGGCCTCCAGAGAGAAAATTTTGTCTGAATGCGCCAATTCGGAATTCAAACAAGCAGGGGTACGTTTTCCGAGGCAACAACCTAGCAAGCCCGGCACGGATAAAACGAAATATTGTAGATTCCACAAGAGTCACGACCACAACACAGAGGATTGCATCCATCTCAAGTACGCGATCGAAATCCTCATCAAAGACGGGCACCTGAAGCAGTTCACCAAGTCCAGAGACACTCCTCGACAGGAAACACAGGAGACCCAGAAAGTCGAGGAAGCCATACTGATCCATGCAGATGCTAACATGCAGGTCGCTCTAAGCATTTATCGCCCGGAGGATTTCTTCCTACCGGACCGCGCCGAGAGCTCGGGGTACCTCTCCTCCCACAGCCTGTGGGAAGCTTTTCCGTCGGCAATGGTCATATCGGGAGGAGGATTCAACAAGATCACGGTCGGATCCGTAAAACAAAAATTCGACCAGCTAATTGCTAAAGGGCCCGCGCAAAACGCCACCATGGATCCGCCAAGAGAGGGCTCTATACCCCTTGCATTTTATCGGGAGGAACTCCTAGGAGGGGCGCCCAACGCTAGCATTCCTCTGCTCATTCGAGTGCGCATGGCAAACTTCGATGTGAGGAGGATCCTGGTGGACCAAGGCAGCTCCTGCGACATCATGTACTCCCAGCTGTTTTCGACACTTCAGCTAAACGAGACACACTTAACTCCATACGTCGGATCAGACCTGCAGGGTTTCAACGGAGCAGTATCCCGACCATGGGGCTATGTCGACCTATTTGTTACCTTCGGGGCGGGCGAGACGGCCAGGACGGTTAAAGTCTAGTTCGTAGTCGTGGACTGCCCATCGCTATACCAATGCATCCTAGGACGACCAACCTTAGCTGAGCTAATCGCTGTGCCGTCCACCGTCCACCTGAAGATGAAGTATTATACTACTTCAGGTAAAGTCGCCACATTGCACGGAGACGTCGACGCTGCCCACAGATGTTTCGAAGCAGCATCAAAAGGTCTCAGCTCAATATCATACCAACCAAGTCCCCTGACATCGAATTCGCCAGATATTCCTAGGGCTTTCCCTCAGGTAGACTCGATCGACCTAGACTGCAGATTTTCGGATAGTAGCGAGGGCGTCCAAAGGCCAACAGAGTCGTTATCCTGACCAATACCAGATGGAGACTTCGAGCTGATTCCTCTGGGAGAGGACCCAGCCCGGTGTGTTAAAATCGGAGCACATATGCCTGAGTTGGTGAAGCGACAGTTGGAAGCTTGCCTCAAAGGGAACGCAGATTTATTTGCTTGGAGCGCCGCAGAAATGCCAGGGCTCGACCCTGAGACAGCTTTCCACCACCTCTCCATCGACCCAACACACAAGGCGGTCGCTCAACGCAGGAGGAAGCAATCGACCGAGAAGACCGAAGCTGCTGAATCTGCTGTTAAAGACCTCCTAGAGGCTAAATTTGTAACCGAGGCCAGGTATACGACCTGGCTCTCGAATGTTGTACTTGTGAAAAAATCTAGTGGAAAATGGAGGATGTGCGTTGATTATACCAATCTCAATCGGGCATGCCCGAAAGATACATACCCTTTACCTAACATCGATAAATTGGTCGACAATTCGTCCGGTTTCAAGCTGTTATCCTTCATGGACGCATATTCAGGGTACAATCAGATACCCATGGCCGTGTCTGACAAAAAATACACGGCCTTCATGACCGAATCGGGCAATTACTTTTACAACGTTATGCCCTTCGGTCTAAAAAACGCGGGCGCAACATATCAGCGCATGATGAATAAGGTTTTCTGAGCTGAAATCGAAGACATGCTCGAAGTATACATGGACGACATGATCGTCAAATCTCAACAAGAAACGGACCACGCGTCCCATTTACGAAAAGTGTTCGATCAAGCACGAAAGTGCAAAATGCGCTTCAACCCTGAAAAATGTACGTTTGGTGTCCGAGCAGGAAAATTCCTCGGATTCTACTTAACCGAACGAGGCATCGAGGCCAACCCTGACAAATGTCGGGCATTCGCGGAGCTCCCAACTCCCACTTCTAAAAAATCCATACAATCACTAAACGGGGTCCTTACCTCCCTCGCTCGGTTCGTAGCAAAATCCGCTCAACACGCTCTCCCTTTTTACAAACTCCTCCGCAAAGAGGCAACTTTCGAGTGGACGGTGGAGTGCGAGCTAGCACTGTCCCACCTAAAAAAGGCACTAAGTGAACCCCCAGTCTTATCCAGACCTGAAGAAGGGGAGATACTGTATCTCTACCTTGCAGTTGCAAACGAAGCAGTAAGCGCGACACTCGTGCGCGACCTACCCGAAGGGCAAAAACCTGTATATTTCACAAGTAAAGCACTCCATGGCCCAGAAATTCGATACCTCCAGATAGAAAAGGTTGCTTTGGCCCTCCTTCTCGCAGCTAGAAGGCTACGCCATTACTTTCTGGCTCACACCATCATCGTAAGGACCGATCAGCCTATAAGACAGTTGCTCGGTCGACCAGACATGGCCGGACGAATGCTAAAGTGGTCATTAGAACTATCTGAGTTTGACGTCAAATTTGAAGGAAGACAAGCTCTCAAAGCTCAAGCGCTGGCCGACTTCGTGGCTGAACTTACCTTCACCGAGCAAGACCCGAAAGTCTCATCCAGGTGGGTTATTTTCGTGGATGGTGCATCTGGCCCGGCGGGTAGCGGAGCCGACATTATCTTGGAAAACAAAGAAGGGAACGTCATCGAAGTGTCCCTAACCCTATCTTTCCCCACTTCTAACAACCAAGCAGAGTACGAAGCTTTTCTAGCGGGCATACGCCTCGCGATCGATCTGGAAGCAGAAGAGATCACAATCTGCACGGATTCTCAGTTGGTCGCAAGCCAAGTCCGAGGAGATTTTCAAGCCAAAAATGATAACATGGCCGAATATTTGGCCCTCGTAAAAGGCGAACTAAAACGGTTCAAAAGTGTGGAAGTCAAACACGTCCCGCGGGAAAACAATGCCCGCGCAGACATCCTGTCCAAATTAGCAAGCACTAAAAGGAAAGGAAACAACAAGTCCGTCGTACAGAAAATGCTTCCCCGACCAAGTATCGGACACTCATCGGCCCGCATAGACATTAACGTCGTGGGCGACACGAGCTGTTGGATGACCCCAGTATTCAACTATTTAACTAAAGGAGAATTACCGACCGACCCAAAAGAAGCTAGTACTATACGACGAAGAGCATGTTCATATTCTCTAGTAGGGGGATGTATGTATCGTCGAGGATTCTCTACACCCCTCCTCAGATGCGTAGAAGAAGAAAATATCCCACACATACTAAGGGAAGTCCATGAAGGAATCAATGCGCAACACCCTGGCGGACGGTCGTTGGCTCGAAAAATCTTGCGGGCAGGATACTATTGGCCCACCCTCCAACACGATGCGAAAAAGCACGTAAAGAGGTGCGACAAATGCCAACGACACGGAGACGTACACGCAGCACCCCCATCAGAGTTAAAATCATTATCATCACCTTGGCCGTTTGCATGGTGGGGAATGGATATCTTGGGACCATTCGTCGTCGGGTCCGGTCAGAATAAATACTTAATTGTAGGTGTCGACTATTTTACCAAGTGGATAGAAGCCGAGGCCTTAGCCAAAATCATGGCGCTCAACATACTATGTTTCTTCAAGAGAAACATCCTTTCCCGATTCGGGGTGCCCCTCGCCATCGTGACCGACAACGGCACTCAGTTCACAGACAAACACTTCAAAGAATTCGTTGCATCAATGGGAACGAAACAACATTTCGCTTCAGTCGAGCATCCCCAATCTAACGGGCAAGCAGAGGCCGCGAACAGGGTAATCCTAAGAGGTTTGAAACGAAGATTGGACGAGCATAAGAAGCACTGGGTCGAGGAGCTACATAGCGTACTATGGGCATATAGGACCACACCCCACTCAACAACCGGGGAGTCCCCATTTCGATTAGCATATGGAACCGAAGCGGTGATCCCTATAGAAATGCACGTCCGATCGAGGCGCACAGAATCCCCCATGGAACAAGATACCAATTCCGAAGCCTTAAGAGACGAGCTCGACATGGTCGAAGAAGTTCGGTCGGAGGCCGCTCTTCGAGAAATCATTCTCAAACAAAAAATAGCCGCTCGGTATGATTCTAAGGTCATAAGGCGGACGTTCGAGGTAGGCAGCCTTGTCCTTAGAAGAAACCACAGAGATCCCCGCGAGGGAAAACTAACGCCCAATTGGGAAGGCCCGTATCGCGTCCGAGCAAAAACCGAGAACGGAGCTTATTATTTGGAAAATCTACACGGGGAAGAGCTTGCTCGGCCTTGGAACGCCGAGAAACTCAAACAATACTATAGCTAAATCACAAAGTCACCTTACTCAACTTCCAAGCAAGGAGAAAGGGAGACCGACGGAAAACTACGTGCCTAGGTACGAGCATGACAGCCCAAATATAACAAAGTCACCTTACTCAACTTCTAAGCAAGGAGAAAGGGAGACCGACGGAAAACTGCGTGCCTAGGTACGAGCATGACAGCCCAAATATAACAAAGTCAAGCAAGATCTCCTTTCGAGCAAAAGAGAAGCTTGTCGCACGAACGGATACTCGAACGAGTCCGACGTCGCCTAAGTACCACGACCAGGCAGAACCCCAGCTCGCGATGGGATGTTCAAGCCACGGAGCCCGGGCCATTATCTTGGCCCGGGCACCGATCAGCAGTAAGACTCTTAAATACCGATTGGTCCCCCTAACCAACAGATCACTCACACACCCCGTATTCATTCGATCACATCTAATTAATGCAAAGATGCATACCAAACACTTAGTAAAAATAACAAGTAAATTATGTCCTCCGACGGACACATTGTTACGAGCAAATAAAATATAGGAACCGACCATCAAAGTCGAACACATGAAATTAAAAAATGTGACACCAAAGGGCCGACTTGTTCAGGATTACATACAAAGGGGGCCACGCCCCCCAAAACAGAAAATACATCATAAATTACCAAGGAACGCAGGCCATAAATTAATTATCCTCGCCTCCCAGGCGGCCTTCTTCCTCACGAGCACCCTCCTGATCCAGCTGCGCTTCAGGTTGGCCAGGCTGATCAGTCGACCCCGGCTGAGAGTTGTCCACCACCAAGTCCGAGGGGACCACGATCTGACCATCCACGACCTTGTACAGGTAGCTCATGCGACCAACGTCCAAGGCCATGTCAGGGTGAAGAGCTTTCATCTGATCCACCGCATTCTGGAAGCTGAGCTCAGTTGATGAATTCAGATCTTCCATATCTTGGTCGATCCGAGCAAGCAGCTGAGCCCTAGTCACCAGAGTTTTGGTCTCTTCATCCTCATCATCCTTGGGGCAAAAGGCGTCCTTCAGCTTCTTATTTTGCTCAAGCACCCTCTTCTTGTCGACCTCCAACTTGGCAATGACGGCAGCTCGTTCGGTTGACTCTTTGGTCGCAGATTTAGCCTCCTCGGTGGCGCTGTCAGCTTAGCCTCAGAAGCAACCAGCTGCTCCTTAAGCTTGTTATTCTCTCGCTCCAGTCCGAGACTCCCTTCGGCCGTCAGCCAGGCCATTGTCAGGACCCGCATAACTGCGCTCGCGTCCTGAGCCAGAGATAGTCGCCGAGCAGGACGGTCCATACCCTCCAAGAACAGAGAATCCGCACGGTCCACCTCCATGCTCGTTCCCTCAAAGAAGTTGCGCATCACAAAACATGGAGGCAGCCCATGCTTTGGCTTTGGAGGAGCGCTGGCCGTTAAATCTACAGTGGCCGCTGATTTGTGCTTCTTCATCAAGGAGCCAGTCGATGCGCTCGGCGAACCCTGGACCAAGGGGCCCGACCCCGAGCCACTCATCTCAGTCAGCTTGGTCTGCACGACCCTTGATCGTTTCCTCTGCTGCTGGACCAAGCGTTCTTGAATTTTGTCCAATGGATTCGTCAGGGAGCCTAAAAAAGGAAAAGGATCAAGTTAGTCATATGCAACAAAGGTAAAGCAAAAATTTAACGAACGCAAATAAACGGTTACCAAAGAAGTCGGACACTTCCTGCCCGTTACGACAAGCCAGCAACTCAGTAACATTGATCAAGGGACGCTCCACAGCTCCCCCCCCCCATCCTGATCAACTATAACCTTCCCATCTCCGTCCAACAGAGGGGTCGGAGTGAAGGAGGCTATTAATTTTCTGAAGGCCTCGAAACTGGCCGCATCGTCATCATTCAATGTGTCCCCCACCTGAACGAACTCCCCGACAGGTTTTTCATAATGAGCATGACTCCAAGAAAAGGGGAACAACCACAGTCTCCTCGGGATCACCTGACATTGATCGTCGAGCTTAGGCTCGTCATTCTCGTCAGTGTCTATTCCCAGAAAGCTCATAGCTCTCACGGCCACCGCGCTCGCGGGTTTTATCAGGAAGTAGTCAGTTTTAAAGGCCCGGATGGATTCTGAATGGGCCTTAAAAATATTTGTCCGCTGCTTGAAGGACACAAACCCCTTTCGGTTAGTTCCTCGCCCAACTTGGCGTTGTAAGGAGAAGAGGCGGAAGAAGAGGGGAAGCGTGGCACCAACACCCAGATGGGCGCACGTCATCTCGAATGCTCTTAGAAACGCATACGAGTTGGGGTGTAGCTGGGAAGGGGCGACACAGAGATGCCCGAGCACGGCACTTACAAAGTCGTTGAAAGGAAATGTTACCCCCAGGACTGAAGTCGCATATTCGTACATGGAGAAAGCCCGACCACGAAAATCTGAGAAGATACGGTCTTCGTCCCCCGGGCAGGTTACGACCCAGTCAGCAGGATCACCAACAACTGGCAGTGGCTCCGTGCGAGGTCTTGAAAATGAGGACACCTTGTCCAACAAATCTTCCACCACCCATTCTTCGGGCGAGACCCTCGTCTGGTCAGGACACTGAGGCGAGTCTGTCGATGCTCCTGTAGTGCTTGTATCCGAACTCTCCGAGGAGCTCCCGGAACCAGAAGGAATGGACGTGGATGACCCTGAATCTCCCGAGGAAGTCTCCTCAAAAAGCACGTCCAGCGGATTCACGAGCGAGTTTTCACCTGAAAAGCAGAGGAAAGGCGTCAGTGAATTCGATTAAGAATATCAAATCCACCCTTCCACCGCTCGACAAGTGAAAGGGCGCGCATCAGCTCAGAGACTATGTCCCGAGCTGTAGCCCTGGCTGACCATCGCTCGGAGCGACGGCTTACGCCCAACATTATATGTCAAGGATCTAACCTAATATCTATCAAAACCCAAGTCTAAGTCGACCAATACCTACGTCGACCCTAAGTTAGGGTTTGCAACCGACCGGCTACGGTGGCGGAAGTCCTACGGTTTACCGATTCCAAATCTAAAACCTACCGTCAAAATCATCCTAAGCCGCATACATTTCTACAAAATCTAAGCTATAAACACCTAGAAAGAAGAAAAAGAGCCGTACCTTGCGCTTGAGAAGACATTCTTGAAGAAAATAAGCTTCTGAAAGTGGTGGTCGGCAAAGGGAGGCGGTGGTCGACGGTTGGGACTGTGGCGGTTGAGCGAGCAGAGTCTTGAAGAAGAAGATGAAGCGAAAAGGTCAAAATGGGCCCTGAGAATCCTATTTATAGGAAGGGGAACACGTGCAAACACGCGTGACCCCTACACGCTAGCCCCTAAACTAGCCGTCAAATCATTAATAGGCACGAATTCCCAGATATTCCAGCTTTTCGTTTCACATTCTTCTACCGAGCAACGCATCATCTTCCCGTTCCCAGAAGATCGACATCGCAGATCCCTGACCTTAACATTATGCATCGTCGAGCACAACATCATTCTTAAGTCACTACTCTACAGCACGAGCAATGACTTGGGGGGCTCCTGTTTTGGACCGGCCCAATCCTTACAATTGGGCCAAGAAGACCAATCCAATAGGCCTTCTCGACATCGGGCACAATTATGAAAAGTGGTCCCTGTCGACCACAAACAGTCCAACCACGATGAGGTTCCCTAACGACTAGTATTGACCGTTGCCTATTTTCACGGATTCCTCGATCCGCGCCTCACAGAATGGACCAATAATCTTCCAGTTAGTCCCTTATATAAACCCTCTCATTTGAGAGGGTCAGGTATTCAATTTCTCTGACCTTTATACTTGTACTTGCCCACTCTTTTCTCGGTTACTTACTTTGGCATCGGAGTGCCTTGCAGGTACAACCCCTTTTTTCTCCTCAACGACCATCTGCATCAGCTCTCGAGGCCAGCCGTATCGGATCCTGATCTCCAGGTACGATCAGGAAGTAAGTTGAATTCTAGCTTGCTCCTTCTTCTCCTTAGGTTAGAATACCTCATTAACCATAGGACCACACTTTTGTTCCTAATAAAATAACTTAGAGTTGTGTCTTAGTCCCCTTTAGCTTTGACCTTTTTCAACTTGAGTCTTTCTTTCTCATCTCACAAAGAAAATAATAAAATACTTAATAAAGGTCGAGTGTTCTTATACACCATGAGACTTTGTTGCGGAGTACTTATACGCGTCCTGTTTCGGGGCGAGGTGTAAGTATTCACCACGATGGATAGATCTTAGTATGATAATGTTCACAAACAAAATCAAAACACTTCTCATAAGAGACAAAACAAACAATAAGCGACTATCCTGTGGGAACTTCTCTTTCTCATCTCATTCATTCTGAATGTGAACACGCGACGACTTGTCTCGCATGCAAGACGGTAAACGCACTCGTACCAGACGAGCCTGCAATACCTGAGCATAGACATACGCAGTTCCAGTCATAAAAAACACAAACAAATAGCTCCCTCCTGGTTAGGCAAACTACGTCGACTCTGATCCTCATTTTTCCGATGAGGTACGTAGGCAGAGGGGTAGGGCCCATTCGAGCATATTCTTTATTTTCCCTACCTTTTCCCCATTCTTTCTTTTCATTCTCTTTTCCAGTTCCCTTTTCCCTTTCTCATTCCATTCCCATTCTAGTTAGAAGTTCATTTATTCAGCACCATCTTATTTCTCACCTATTGAAACAAACACACAAGCGTGGATCCCGTCGGGTACGGCGGACGGTCTGGGGTGCTAATACCTTCCCAGGTCGTAACTGACTCCCGAACCCAGATCTTTGGTTCGCAAGACCTTGTCCTTTCCTTCTTCCTCAGGTTTGTGCAACATTACCTTTCTCGTTCTTTCGGGATAAAAATGCATGGCTGGCGACTCTACCTTTTCCGCGCCACTTTCGCATTTGTACTAGGATGAAAATCCCGGGAGCGACAACGTGGAATACACAATACGATAAATCATTGTGGGCTTAAGTGAAATATAGTACACCATAAGGTATAATCCACTTAAGTGGGCTTTTTCAGCTTGTAGCTAATATAGGTGGTTCTATAAACAGAACCCTTGCACATAAGCTTTTATACTTGATGAAATTCAATTTATGAAACCCTGACCGTAATTGAAGGTACTCTGTTCAAAGTCTTCATTCATAACAACTAGCACAAAAATTGAAGGTACTTTATTCAAGTGGACTGAGTATATGTGTTGTTCTTCATTCAACACTCGTGATCATTCCTTCGATTCTGCATCAAAGGTGTTAATCGTCACAAGAGGTAATCGTTTTATCACTGATCATGCATCATTCATAAGGATCAACTAAATGAAAATTTTTGTTTTCTGATACGCTTTGTATCACGATTTCCCTTAAATCTGCATAGTTAAAACTCTGTGTTTGGTTGGGAAGATAACCAATGTAAAACTTTAACCATTTTGTTAGAAGTTTTGTGGGCAAAACCTATAAAAAGCTCATACAAGATCATATTTAATACTATCAAGAAGCAATTCTTGTGGAAAGGAGTAAGTCACATTATTATACCAAACCTCTATAAATCTTTGTTATTTTTCTCCCTTCCATTATCTCTTTACTTTTTTGTCATTTACTTACATTTGTTGTATTTCATTTTTCCTCTCTATTTTTCTTTATTTTGTTGATGTTAGTTAGTTTGTTTTACAAACGTATTTTAAACTCTAATTTAATGAAAGATTTTTATTTGAACATTGTTTTTAAAACCTACACAATTCACTGCCCTCATCATATGTTTGAAGTCATTTATCCAACAACTTTTACTAGTTAGCATCCAACACACTTTGTGATCTCATAGCCAGTGTAGTGGTTGGTCCAAGGTAATGAGGTTAGACTTCATCATCATAGATAGATATTCTTCTTATTTATTTAAGGGAAATCATGATTAAAATATGAAACGGTAAACATAATTTTCCGTTAACATGATCCTTATAAATGAACATGATCAATGATAGGATGATTACCGCTTATGGTGATTAACCATTAATGTAGAATCCAGAGAATGATCATGAGCATTGAAAAAACAACAACACCTCTACTCAGTACACACAAATAAAGTGCCTTTAATCTTCGTACTAGTTATTGTGAATGAAGAATTTGATATATATATATATATATATATATATATATATATATATATATATATATATATATATATATATATATATATATATATATCTGTGTGTGTGTGTGTGTTTGTGTGTGTGTGTGTGAAATTTTGTTCCTTATGGGACAAATATTGGACCAGATGTTGGGACAACTTGTCAAAGTTCTTAAACTAGATTAAAAGACAATTTAACTAAAGTAAATCAATGTGAAAAATTGTAAGAATATAAGAGATTGATAGTCCAGTTTGGTGAAACCACACCTACGTCTGGGGGCACTCTACCCAAGAAAGGAAATCCATTACTTCGAATTAGTACACTTAGTTTTACAAGAACCAACAAAACCCTATATTTTTCAAAGCCTCTTCCTAATCCAAGTGTCTTTCTATTTAAGGACCCCTAAATGTAAGAACCTACTCACTTTCTTCTCAATCACACAACCCGTGATTGGTGTTTACAGCACAATACACAATGAATATTTCAACTCAACTAAGACAAACCTTATATGCCAAGTTACTTAAACATAGAGGTATACAAATACAACAGTTAGATTCCATAATAATCCAATTATGCCATTAATTTGGTGTATCGGGGAAATCATGAGTGTAAGTTATCAATTAACTCAACTCAAAGTAAACAGAGTCACCACCGCACTTTTATTTTATTCCAAGTGGAAAAGGAAAAAAGAGCGAATAAATCAGAATGAATCGAAAAACAAAAAAAAGAAGCTAAAGAAACAAGCAGCGAAAGGGTAAGGGGATAAGTTACAAAATGAGAAGGTTTTAAGCACCCAAAATGTTTGTGGTACTCCACGGGAGCCCTTTGAAAATTTTATTGCTTTAGGTTAGAAAATGGTTTGATAAATGAGAGTGAGAGGTTGAGAAAAGAATCAATTTTTAATGTTTTTATGTTTGGAGAGGTTTACCACCTCATGCCTACGTACCCACAATGTGCAATGTAAGATCAAAACCCCGTAGTTTATGGTACAAATAATGAAAATTGGTTGGTTTTGATTGATTTAATTAAGTGAAGACAATTTGTCATTTTCAAGTGGACAGCCTCACAAATCTACCATGAGAATGAGGGCATAGACTCATATATCATTATAGGGAGGGCGCCAACTCGGATAAAATCGATGAGTATACCACTAAACCCCCGCGAATGACAAGAGACTCAATTACATCAAACTACAACCATGAAGATATGAGAGACTTGCACCCGACTAGAGAAGAATGACTCATAGTTTAAACTTGAAAAGAAAACAAACAAAGGTGCACAAATGCACCAAACAACTTGAATGAGTTTGGTTATTTTTATTTTTGAATTGAAGTCAAAATTATAAAGTTCATTGACATTTATTTAAGAAAATAAGTAAAAGCCACTTGACAAACGTCAAGGTTTTGTTTATTAAAGACCACGACTATTAGTTCCAAATCATGGGTAGGATAATTCCTCTCATGAATTTTCAACTGAAGCAAAGCATACGCCACCACTTGACCGTCTTGCATTAAAACTCCATCCAAACCCATCAAAGAAGCATCATAATAAACCACAAACGGTTCATCTGCTTTTGGTAAAGTTAAGATTGGAACGGTAGTCAACATCTTTTTTAGCTCAATGAAACTCTATTCACATTAGGCGTCCCACACAAACGCCTTATCCTTACAAGTTAATTGAATCAATGGAAGTGCCAACTTCGAAAAACCTTCAATAAATCTTCGATAATATTCGGCTAATCCCAAGAAACTTCTAATTTCTGTCACTGACTTCGGAGTCTTCCATTATAGAACTGCATCTACCTTAGATGGATCCACAACAATCCCTTTTCTCGAAATCACATGACCAAGAAAACTCACCTCTTTCAACCAAAACTTGCACTTCGATAGTTTCACATACAACTTCTTCAATTTCAACACTTGTAGCACAATCCACAGATGTTCAAAGTGCTCTTCCGACTTAGAGTAAATCAGAATATCATCTATAAAGACAACAAAAAATTGATCCAAATAATCATGAAAAATCCGGTTCATATATTCCATGAATACTCCAGGCGCATTAGTAACTCCAAACGAGATCACTACATATTCATAGTGTCCATATCAAGTCCTAAAAACGGTCTTCTGCATATCTTCATATTTTACTCTTGTCTGATGGTAACTCGATCGCAGATCAATATTGCTAAACACACAAGCACTAACCAATTGATCCATCAGATTATCTATCCTTGGAAGTGGATAATTGTTCTTAATTATCACCTTATTCAGTTGCTTGTAATCAATGCACAATCGCATACTACCATCTTTCTTTTTCACTAACAATACCGGAGCTTCCCAAGGCGACACACTTGGTCTCACAAACTTCTTTTCTAACATTTCCTCTAACTTCTTCTTCAATTCATATAACTCGGAGGCTGGCATATGATAAGGTGCCATCGAAATAGGTCTAGTTCCTGGGACAAGATCAATACTAAATTCCACCTCTCTCTCTGGTGGAACATCCACAACGTCATCTGGAAATACTTTTGAGAAATCTCTCACCACTAGCAATCCATCGATTTCCATTTCATTTTCCACCGATAAAGATGCAAAAAATGCCAAAACTTGCGCTTCTTCATTCAAAAGTTCTTTCAACTCTCGAGCAGATAAATAACTAGCATTTTCTTCCTCTTCATCAGGAGTAAGAAATCAAACTGACTTGCTGAAACAATTAATGCGGACATGATTGAACTCCAACTAGTTTATTCCCAGAATCACATCTAAACCTCCCAACGGAAAACAAATCAGATCCACACCAAAGTCCTTACCATATACCAATAAAGAACAATTCAAACAAACGAAAGAAGTAGTTAACGACCCATCAACAAGAGTCTCGATAACCATTTCTCCTTTCATAGGGGAAACAACAAGACCTAGTTTTCTCACACAGTCAATAGAAATAAAACAATGTGTAGCGCCTGTGTCAATCATAGCAATCAAAGGCATATTAATAATATAGAAAGTACCTATGATCAAACAATCCTCACTGGAAGTATGTGTCCCTGTCAAAGAAAACACCTTTCCTCTAGTTGCAGCTTTCTTTGGCTTCTAACAATGAGTGTCGATAAGATCTTGCTCTCCACAGTTGTAGCAAGTAACCCGATTAGTCTTGCACTCTGCAATCAAATGTCCAGGTTGGCCACACTTGAAACACTTTTTTACGTCACTCGTACACTCATTGATACAATGACCTAGTTCACCACACCTGTAGCATTTGAGAGAAGCATGAACACCTCCCCCACTTGGCCTTTTACCCTCAACGTGTTTCTACTTACCTTTATCAGCTGGAGCTACATAAGGTTTCCCACAATGCATTTATTACTTTCCTCTTCTCTCAGCCAAACTCTTGAAGTGATCCGATCAGCCTTGCTGTCTTCTTAAAAAATTCTACAACAATCAACTAAATCTGGAAATCTTCGGATCCTCTAATAACCAATCTCCTGCTTGATCTCAGGCCTCAAACCATTCTTGAACTTGACACACTTCGAGAACTCAATAGTCGCCTCACTATAATGCAGATAAAACTTTGCCAGATCAGAAAAATTGGCAGCATACTCGATAACTGACATACTTCCTTGTTTCAGTTCCAAAAAGTCAATCTCTTTCTTTCCCCGAACATCTTTAGGAAAGTACTTCCTTAATAATTACCTTCTAAACACAGTCCTGCCTCACCAGACGTCTCCAACCGCTGACAAGTGCCAACCCACCAGTCATCTGCTTCTCCTACCAGCCTGTGAGCACCTAAACACACCTTACTGCCTTCAGAACATTCCATCACTCTAAAGATCCTCTCGATCTCCTGGATCCACTCTTGTGCTCCATTTGGGTCATACTTTCCCTTGAATGTAGATTGATCATTCTTCCGAAACTCATCACTCTCATGATCCCCAACATTCATCGGATTTTTCACAGCTTGAAACATCGTCTGCATAGTGGTGGGAAGTGTAACATCATTTCTTCCAGCCATTCTAAATCTGTCACATAACAACATCCAAACAACGATTAAGAACTCTACCACAACACTCAACAATGACTCGACGACTCAACTACTTGGTCGGACAGACTGACCTACTCTGATACCATTTTGTAACACCCAAAATATTCCCATGAATTTCTAATTAAAAATCAGAGTTATTAAAAACACATAATTAAATTTCAAGTGTTACATTCACTACAAACACATGGCTTAATTTGATACGTTTTACAAAATATTTTTACTTGCAGTGAAAATATCTAAATAAACACAAAATAAGATTCAATAACAACATGTGTTTCCAAAATAAGTAAACAAAGAAAACAATCATCGTCCCGACACCTCAAAGCACGTATCAGAGCCGACTCCTCTAACTGTGAAGTATACCGACTTCACTGACCACCAACTCTACTAATCCTGATCATCTGCATGTTACCAACATAAGGGTAACATTCAAACAGAAGGGGTGAGATACTCAAACCAAAGAAATGGAAAAATCATAAGAACAAAACCAAGTATCATCAAGTAGTTTACCACTTCTCACCAAACAACAATTAAACAAATACACCACAACACATAATAATATTATGCACACCAACAACAACTTATGCAATAAGACTCTACCAACTTTATACATATGGTACCATATATCGATCTCTATTTCACAATCCAGTTCCCGTCGGAACTCTCGACCCCTATTTCATGGTCCAGTATGATCCTTATTTCATGATCACATCCTCGACCCCTATTTCATGGTCACGTACAATCCCTATTTCATGGCCGCACCAACATCACACCGCCCCCCTTTGGGATTTGAATGGACATACCCTGCCTTGGTACACCATTCCCAACCATTCACATGCCATGCACCATCAATGACAATTATGCATGTCTACAACAACTACTTCATGCAATCAACATTAACAACTAACAAATAACAACAACTTATTACAACACCGAACAACATCCACAACATGCATCTTCGAATACAACAACATATATCAATATCCACGAGAACACATAACCACAACACAACACACCTCGACACTTACATCAACATATGTCAATATCAATGTCATGTAACAACAACAACCACACATAGCAACAACAACAACAAGTGTACATATAAATTCATGTTCATTTCAAATTATGCTAATTATTCTTCTAATTATGCATATAACCCCTCTCTACCTATCTCTAAGAGAACTACATCAATCCCCATTCAATAATATATCAATTAAAGAATTTTAGAGAATTTTTCAGAATAAAAACATTTTATTTTTCACTCCAAGTCTCGCTAAGAGAAATGCTTGCTCACTAAGCGAGCAACTCGCTGTAAAGAACAATCCAATATTTCACTCGCTCGTTAAGCGAGCTGCAACTCACTAAGTGAGGACTGCGATTTGAGCAATTCTCCTTCTGCGAGATAGCCAAAACCTTACTACGATTTTATACCCCAAAACCAGTTTTTACAGCCAGAAAATACAGAATTTCCACAATCAAACACTAATTCATACAATTATTATACAATCCACAACTTCTAACAACCTAACATACTTTTCATCAAAATTCCCCCAACCTCATATCCTCTACTCAACAATCTCATGCCTAATATTCCTATTATCCAACCCTTAGGAGTTGAAGAAATCCCATCCTTACCTTGGTTTGATGAACGATTCCTTCTCCTAGTCCGAATTCCTCTTCAAGCTTTTGCATTTTCTCCTTCCTTTTTCTTTGTTCACGTTTTCCCTTCTCGATCCGTTTTCACGACTGATTCTATTTTCCTAAATTCCAAATATAACCCTTAGGCCCCAACTAAGGATTTCCTTATTTGCCCTTACTATCCTTCACCGAATTACCAATCTTCCCCTTTTCTCTTTATATTCAAATATTTTAATTATTCAATATAATATAATTTATTTAAATTCATATCATATTAAATAATATTATATTTCCTTCCGCATACCACCACTTCACACCACATACACAAAATACAACAATTCTAATTAAATAATTAAATAAATAATCAGGGTGTTACAGTCTTCACATCCATATGTTCCAGTTCAAGGTCGAACTATGCCACCATGGCAAGCAACATTCGAATGGATTCGTGATTCACAACAGGAGAGAACACATCATTGAAGTCGACACCTTCTTTTTGAGTGAAACCCATTGCGACCAACCTTGCATTGTATCTCTTTGACGCCACTCCTTCGATTCCTTCCTTAACTTTGAAAATCCATTTACAACTGACTAACCTAACTCTCGCAGGTTTTTTCAATCAGTTCCCATGTGTTATTATCATGAAGAGACTCCATCTCATCATTCATGGCCTTTAACCATTCAGTCTTATTTCGACTCCTCATAACTTCCTTATTATCATGAAGAGACTCTATCTCATCATTCATAGCCTTCAACCATTCAGTCTTATTTCGACTCCTCATAACTTCCTTATTGTCTCTAGGTTCTTCATCCAAAACATCACTTGCAGAGATTAAGGCATAAGCTATAAGATCTGTATACCCAAGTCTCTGAGGTGGGTTGATGACTCTTCTTGACCTGTCTCTTGCCAACAGGTAGTCCTTATCAGTCTCCTCATCTTCAACAGAAGTTTCTACTTCTTCTTCGACTTCATCTAGGTCATGCAATTCAACATCACTATGCTCCACCTTAACAGGAATTTCTCCATGTTCCAGCTCTTCGTTAACATCATCAGTTTTCTTGAAAGTCATCTCAGATTCATTGAAAACTACATCTCGAAGGTAATACATCTCCCGTGACCTGGCTCTAGGCACCATAGCCTATAAGCTTTAACTCCTTCAGGGTATCCCATGAACATACATTTCAGAGCTCTAGGTTCGACCTTGTCTTGCCTAATGTGAGCATAGGCTACACAACCAAATACTCTCTATTTGTCTAGATCTGATAGATATCCCGACCAAACTTCTTCAGGTGTCTTCATATCTAAAACGGTCGAAGGACATCTGTTTATCAGATATGTTACTGTCGAAACAACCTCAACCCAAAACACCTTCTTCAATCCAGCACTAACCAACATGCATCTAATCTTTTCGATGATTGTTCAATTGAATCTCTCAGCTAGACCATTTTGCTGAGGAGTACCTGCTACAGTCTTATGCCTTGTAATACCAAACTCAACACAGTAACTATCGAAAGCTTCATTGCAGAATTCAAGGCCATTATTAGTTCTCAACCTCTTGACCTTTCTACCAGTTTGAGTTTTGACCAGAATCTTCCAACTCTTAAAATTCTCATAAGTTTCACCCTTAGTCTTCTAAATGAATACCCATAACTTTCTGGAATAATCATCAACTATGGATACTTGTAGGCCCCCAAAGATCAGCATGGATGTAATCAAGGGATCCATGTGTTCTTTGTTTACCTTTGTTAAACTTCACCCTACAGGATTTACCAAATACACAAGGTTCACACAACTCTAACTTCTTGACTTTGTCACCACCTAGCAGGTTCTGTTTCCCTAGTTCGACCAGACCTATTTCGCTGACATGACCCAATCTCATGTGACGTAAATTTATCTTCGACAACAGTTTTATGGATGCAACATTTGTCGAACCACATACAACTTCAGCCTCAAGGGTATACAATCCTTGTTTCTTCACGCCTCTCAAGACTTCCTTCGACCCCTTCATGACTCTTAGGATACTTTTCTCTCCTTGAAATACATATTCCTTCTTGTCGAATTCACCAAGAGAAATCAAATTTCTCTTTAAGTCATATACATACCTAACTTCAACCAATAGCCTTATTGATCATCATGGAGCTTGAATTTCACATATGCAATACCTGCAATTTTGCAAGCTTTGTTGTTTCCCAACAACACCGATCCACCATCTTGATAACATAGTTCCTCAAACAATTCTTTGTTTGAAATCATGTGCCAAGTGCAACCTAAATCCATAATCCACTCTTTTCTTGAGTCTCCACTTGAAACCATAAGAACATCAGATGAGTCGAAATCATCTTGAAAACATGTGCCAAGTGCAACTTGTTTAACATATCCAACTGCTCAGCCAACACTTTGTCTTCACTCATCTTGAATGAATACAAGGCTTGCTCCAGGTAGATTCGATTCACCAATAATTTGGTCATGTACAAACTTTCAAGTTTCAACCATAACCCTGACGCCATCGTCTCCTTTGATACCCGTTGAAGAACCTTATCACCAAGGCTCAAAAATATTGCGCTGTGTGTTTTTTCAATCATGACCATCTTTTCAGCTGCCGTTAACGCAACATTCATGGCCGTCTATCCCGTAATGCTTCCAAGAAACCCATTGAACAAGTATGGCTTTCATCTTCAAGCGCCACAGACCAAAGTCGTTCACTCCGATGAACTTTTCAATCTCATACTTTGTTGAAGGCATCTTCTCCACGCTCACCGCATCAATTTGTTGTGAATCAAATACCTTAGAAACAAAGTATAATTGGTTCCTTGATCAGTCAAGAAACCTACAAGGGTTGGAGTTTAAGGTAACCAAGGATAACAACAAAGATTAATTATAAACTGATATTCTTTCCTTTCTCTTGAAACAAGATTACAAGAATAACAAATAACCTCTCTCACTTTTGAATTAGGGTTTTATCTTCCTATTTTCCCTTATACAAAAGATGAGAGACTAATATGTTATTTATAAGAAAACTAACACACTAACCTAATGAGCTTTTTAACAATTACCCATTACAAGATAACTTAGGGCACATGCTAACTTAAACAATTGGATCCATAACACAAGGCCCAATTTAATAATAGCATGTGAGCGGACTTCGACAACATACTAACCCTAGAATTTGTTCCAATATCTCATAGTTTCCTTAGGCTTCCACACTTTCTTAGCAAAAGTTTTCTTCCATTTCTTCCTTCTAGGCCTTAGCTGACCATAAAATTGAGGATAACTATACAATCTATAACAAAAAGGTCTTATGTGACCATATCTACCACAATGCTGACATCTCTGTGCATATTTCTTTAGCCTATGTGATGAGTATATACATGTTGAGCACGATGCTGATGCATAATATCCACCTTCTAAAACTCAAACTACTTTCTTGAAGGGAATTTGATCTTATTGTTCATGGAGTTGTAGTAAAACCCTAGAACCTTCATATTTTCTTCCAAGACATCATCCAACTCTTCATAACTATTGTTTATCATCTATACATGTTCTTGTATACTTTCAAGTTTAGCATTCAACAAGGAGGTTTCATCTTCTAGACCTGTGGTGGTCGTGACAAGTTTTTTCTTTTACATCATGAAATACACTTATGGTTTTCGTTTGCTTTTCTACTGTTATGCATGCTTCTTTCCACTTGGTATGCAGAAGTATGAAAGTTTCAACTAGCTATTTTTCAGACATATCCTCATCACTGTATTCAACACACTTTTCAATTAAATCCATAAACTTGTTGACAATTTCTCCTTCACTCTCATCACTAGACTCAAACCAAGAAATAGTCAATCCTTTTTTTTCTGTTTCTTTATAAAAGTAGGGCATCCAGTGTTGAATTAACCAAAACATCTAACTCCCTTGCATTTGTCTTCTTCTAAGCTCTTCCTCTAGAGACCAATGTTGGACTTAAAGTCTAACACATTTGTCCTCCAATGTCTATTCATTCTTATCAAGAAACTGTTGAACTTTATTCCAACATAAGCTATAACATTTGACAGGTTTTTCTTAGAATTCTTATCACCTTGATCTTCAACCTCTCGAGTGTTAGATACAAATGTTACAACTTTTTTCTTCTTTTCAGATCTTCCATTTATAAAAACTTGAATGATTAAAGAGAATTATTGAATATGAAAATTTAATTATTAAAATCATGTATTTAAATTTTAATAATTATAATTACTTTTATTTTATTAAAAAAAATACCATAAAAACAATCAAATAATCATATCAACAATTTCAAAAAAGTTAACTCATCTCTTGATTTCATAAACTAAAATGACCAATTGAGTGAGGGATTAATTTGTGTTTGATGTGAGTGACAGTCAAATATGAGATTCTATTACACTTGTCACGATCAAAATAGCGATTTGGTTATAATTAAATAAGACATTTATTATAAAGAAGGGTTTAATTCACATTAATATTCCATTTAAATGAATTTCTTCCCCTTTAAATAACCGTTCCATTTTGGCATTTATGACACCCTCCAATAATGCTACCCCTCGAGTCCTATTTTTTCTATGAGTAGTTAAAGCCGTTCAATAGGTTAAGGAATGAAGACTTTTCTGCTTGTGCTATGTGCGAGAATTTATTACTCTACGGAGTAAACTCTATTCCTTCCTAATTTGATTTACAACACTCTTTTGCAAAACGGCTTTATCAAATACACACGGTTAGTTTTGTATAGATTCCACCAACCATTATTTATCTAACATTAATATGTTTGACTCTTAATTTATTTATTTGGAGGAGGTTTCATGATTCAAATATCAATTTGATTTAATTAGATATATCTAAGAGTGATAATAGGTCGGGTCGAGCTAAATTTTGTTAAGTTTAAGTTTGACCTACTAAAAAATTCAAAGCTTAAGTCTGATCTGTAGCTTATCAAAGACTTATGTTTTGGTCTGAGCCTATATTTTTGAAAACCTGATTGACCTATCAGCCTACTTAAAAAGTCTATATCTTTTAAATATATGTAAATAAGAAATTCAACAAATGTTTAAATAGACTAGAAAATCAAAAATATAATGAGACTAAATGTTTATTTCCATTGACTTATCTGAGTTTACGTAGAAGTAAAAATTTTGCGAGATGATTTTTTTAGAGAACTTATGAAAACACCTTATAACATTTTCATAGGATTTCTTTCGACTTATAAATTCTTAAAAATAACTAAGTTTAACTCTTTATTTTAATATAAATAATAAAATAAAATATCAAAAAATTCATATATTTAATAAATAGGCCGACCTGATAGGTTTATAAAACTTTTTCTATAGTCTGCGACCTAACCTATTTAACTAAGTAGGCTTATAAAAAAACCTAAATCTTTTCTATTTAAAAACAAAATTTGGTCTGACCTTGACTTATATAGGCTAGGCCTTAGACTTCTGTTAGTTGATCTGGCCTTTCTCACCCTTATATATATTTTATTTGATATATTTTGACATATCGAAATATATATATATATATATATATATATATATATATATATATATATATATATATATATATATATATATATAAAATTTCTTAAACAAACTAATAAAAGAGGATATCGATATTTAGATTAATAGTTCGAGTGAGTAGCAAAGAAACACATGTATAAATTTGAGTATAGAAACTTTCAAAATTGTTTTAAATAAAATGATCAACCATACGTATTTCCACAATCAACATACTTATACTTTTATGTCTTACGTCGTTTTTCTTTAATATTTTATTTTATACTTTTTAACAATCAATAGCAGTAGAGAATAACAAAAACTCAAATATATACATTGGTGTGTCTTTTAGAATAATATATAACCTTTATTTTATATATATATATATATATATATATATATATATATATATATATATATATATATATATATATATATATATAAAATATGATAATTTATTTCAATTTATTTTAATTGATTAACTTTTCTTAAACATAAATTATATTAGACGTTAACACAATAATAACAACTTTATTGATTCATAATGAATCTTCAATCTTCAACAAACGCTATATGGATAGTTAGTTTATAGGCTCCACCCACCATTATTTATCTAAACATTAAACATAACATTACACCCTATCTGTCCTGACAAACTCACATGCACATGCAGACAGCTACATAATCACATATCTCAAACTCACATGGATCATCATGGACTTATGAGACACCAGACTATGTGACCCACACAAATATTTCTATATTTCTCACCCATAAAAAATATATTCAACTAATTCATCCAAAATTTAATAATGATAAATAAAACTTTATTCCAACAAAATTCAGTGTCAATAATCTAAAATCAACCTATCATATATTCTTGTTTTCAGAGGGAGACTTCTTTTTTAGATTTTGAGAGTATGTAGGATTATAATAGAGGGTACAACTTTTTTTATTTAATTTATCTTTTAAAATGCAATATTGTGTATACTTTATTTAAGATTGCATTCAAACCTAATTTTTTTAATTAAGTTGAAAAAGATTTTTATCATTGAGGATTAATAAAACTAGTCAGTCCTTTGAATCAAGTAAATTTATTTTCTTAGTAATTTTATTTTTAAATTAATATATACAATTATTATTAATTAAAATCAAATTAATATTTTATAATTGTTTTAGACGACTTAAAAAAAGGTTTCACATCAAAATTTAAATCATACTTATTAAAATTATAAAATCAACCTTTAAATTATTGAACTATACTTTAATTATAATTAATTAAAATTTTCAAAATAATTATAAATTAATTAATTATTTAGAAAATGCTTCAAGAGTTCCATATATCAAAGCTTAGATGATATACTTGATGATATTTCACTTTATTTATTTAATATTAAGTAAAATGTGAATTTTTTTATTAAATCACCTGGTTGATAATAGTAAAGATATATCAATAAAAAATGGTAAATTTTTAGGTATCCAGGATAAGTAATTGAGTACCGGTATCTTTAGTGCAAATTATGAGAATATTTTAATTTATTTTAAAATAAAATAATATAATAAAATGACATGACATTGAATCATAACTTTTGATTGGTTAAAGGTACCGGTACCCAACTAAATTTAAGAATATCAGAGTGTTCACCATAGAAAATACGAGTTCGAATATTTATGTATATTTAAAAATAAATCTCCATAATTAAATTATTTAAAAAAAATGAAATTTATTAAACCGACTGATTCAACCATCAATTTTGACATCAAATGATTTCAAGCTCTCTTCTCCTATCATGATATTTAAAAAAAGAATGACATTCATTAAATTAAACAAAAAAATTATATGGCTTAAAAAAAAGGAAATATTGAGTAAAAATACAGAAAAACTAAAAAAAAAAAATAGTAGTAAATCTTTCTGACAGCTCTAACCAGATTGTTTAGCACAATTTTATGACACACCCCACCAAAAAATTAAATAAAAATTGACCCTTTTTTTTCCCTTCCTTAGTTTCCATTAAGATATGTTTGTTGTAGTTTTGTTCTTTACATCAACATTGGTTTCACTTTTGGTGTTTTCTTCAACCCTTGTTTCTCTCCCTTTCCTTCCTTATTTGTATTATCTCTACCATTTTCACACTACCTATTGTCTGGTTTATTTTCTCAAACCTACAAGGTTTTTTTTTTCTTTCTTTCTCTCAAACCATTTTATTAAGGTTTTTATGTTTTTTTCCCTTTGAAATAGAAGATTTTGTAGACATTTTCAGGCTTAAAACATTGTAAAGTTTTAATCTTTGATGTGTTTTTGATAACCCAAATCTGTGTTGAGTTTGATGGGGTTTGCTTCATGTAAAGGGTATTTTTTCTGAGTGATTTTAAGTGCTTCAAGAAATTGTTGTAGCATTTTTTCTGTGTTTCTTCAGAACTGTTGAAACTGTTCCATTATCAGTAGTAAAAGAATCACAGTGTTTACTCAGAAGGGGTATGGAAATTGCGGTTTTGTGTGAGTAGATTTGACTTTTTGAGAGTAATTTAGATCAATTTTTTTTTTCATGAAGAGTGTGTTTTTTAAGGTGTAGTAGTTGATTGTGGTGGTTGAGTTTAGTTTTGAGGAGAAATTAAAGGGTTGACTTGAAATGGCTGCAAAGTTGCTGCATTCTTTAGCAGATGATAACCAAGATCTGCAGAAGCAGATTGGTTGTATGACTGGAATTTTTCAACTTTTCGATCGGCATCAGATACTCACGGCTCGCCAGAAGAGACTTGCTTCTGGTATTTCCCTGATTAGTAACATGTTGTTTATCATATGAGTTGTTAATTTTACTAATTGAGGGTGTTAATATCAGATTAGTGTTGATTGTATATTGCATTTGTTTATACATATGAATTTTCTAAGAGTTAACGTCTAAATGAAGTTGAAAAGAATGGTGTGATTTTAATGTTTTTGTTACTGTAAATTCATTTGGAATTTTGTTATGTTGTGCATGATGATGATATTTTGATTATTCTCCGTGAAATTTCCGGTTCATGTGATTTACATTACTTTAGGTTCTGGTGATATGTTTCGGTTATATTAGATTATTCGACCTTAAAATGTTTGTGTTTTTCGTAGGTAATTTGCATTTCAGTGATGGCAGCTTGGAGAGAGATTCGGATAGCAATCATAGTCTACAACATCGACAAATCCCAAACGTAAGAACCTTGTTTTTACCCTCGTTTTGTTATATCTATGGAACACTGACATGGACTCTGGACCTACATTGGAAATAATTTGAAAAAATGGACATGTGTCGGTCGGTGTCTGTCATCGACGTGTGTTGGACTTTTGACACTCGTGTAATGTGAATTGTCGGTACTACACAGTTTTTTGACAAAACCAAACATATGAATTTTGTATACGTTTGTCTCCTGATTTTATTATGTCCATTTTCTTTCAATTACTGATGTGTGGCTTACGAAGTATAGTTAATTCGTTGTAGGATACGAGCTTAAACACGGGTCTGAATGAAAAGCGAAGAATTTCGACTGAATCATCGAGAGCATCGTTCTCGTCTTGTTCATCATCATTGTCTTCTTTGGACTTTAAGGCTGAAGTTGAGACTTCCTTTGAAACTCCTTCAAGGGACACATTTATGAACCAACCATCTATCTCTCCCCGTTTCGGACGTCACTCACTTGACCTACGTGATGTCGTGAAGGACTCAATGTATAGAGATCCTCGAGGGCTATCTTCAAAATCTACAGCCAAAGAGCAATCTTCGCGTCATGACATTAAGCATAGGGATTCACCGCGACCTCTTCATCAGTCAAAATATGTTGATAGATCTTATGGTGTTGAAATAGACGAGAAGCAAATTGTGCCTATTGATCTAAAGGAGTCGATCCGAGTTCTTTCAAAGCTTCGAGAAGCACCTTGGCATTATGGAGAAAATACTAGAGAACTTCCGAGATCGTCGCATGAAGTAAAAGATGGACACTGGAATTCCGTCTCAAAGGATGCTCCTTGGTTGGCTTATGATGGAAGAGAAATGAGTCGTTTATCTTTTGAATCTCGAGAGACGATCAAATCCACACCAAAGCTAAAAGAATTTCCTCGGCATTCACTCGATAGTAAGGAAGGTTCGTGGCGCACTTATAACTCTGATTCGAAGCCTAACCACGGATCAAGAAACGTTTACGGCGCCACTTCCACCTCCAATGAAAAATTCACTAGTCCACCACAGTCTTCATCAACTCAAAATCGGCTACCAAGTGTTGTTGCAAAACTAATGGGCTTGGAAGCATTACCTGATTCCTCTTCGGTCGGCGATACTCAATCATGTTCAACTGAAACTTACTCAGGTCAAGGTAATGCTCAGATTCCAAAATCATCGAAAAATGGATTCATAAGACCGCTCCGAGTTTCCAACTCGCCAAAAATGTCATCGAAAGATCCAATTTCTCCAAGGCGGAAAAATCCTGACGTGGTTATGAGACCAGTCTCTAGTTCAAAGTTTCCGATGGAACCAGCACCTTGGAAGCAACATGATGCAAATAGAAACTCTCAGAAACCAAGCTTAAGGACAACGAAAGCTCAAGCAAGAACACCTGAATCATTTCCTTCGGTTTATAGTGAGATAGAGAAGAGATTGAAGGACCTTGAATTCAAACAATCCGGAAGAGATCTTAGAGCACTAAAGCAGATACTAGAAGCAATGCAAGAAAAGGGACTGTTAGAGAGCCGAAAAGACGAACAAGCTCCGAATGTAAGTGGAAGTCGAGGGGACTATGAACCGAAAGCTACCAATTTAAATAACAATTCAAGGTCGGGAAAGCAACAAAATCATCCGAGAAGCAATTTTCTATCATCTACAATCAAGGGAAGTGACTCAGCACGAGCTTTTGATTCTCCAATAGTGATAATGAAACCGGCAAAACTTGTTGAGAAGTCCGAGATCTCGGCTTCTTCAGCTATTCCAATTGGTGGTTTTTCTGCTTCCCATAATAGAAACAACATATCTTCTACTCTAAAAGATCAGTCCCCGAAGATTATTCGCAGGGATGCTTCTCCGAGTTCCACTGAAAAGAAAACAGGTATTACCAAGACTACTAGATCATCACAATCTCAATCAAGGCCTCAACAATTCCCAAAAGAAAATAACCAAAGTCCGGTGAAGAATTCCGGTTCCTTGAGTCCGAGATTGCAACAAAAGAAGTTGGAGTTAGAGAAGCGATCTCGTATACCTACTTCACCATCAGATGCAAACAAAATAAGAAGACAATCTGGTAAAAAGGCCGCGGAATCGGTTTCCCCGGGTGGAAAAGTACGACACAAAGACAAAGTCGTCAACTCACATCATAGTGAAGAGCAAATGAGTGAAATAAGCAATGATTCTCGAAACTTTTACCAAGGGGATGAAATTTCTCTTCCATCAGACGGCATCACCGTTGACTCGAAATTGGATATTGAAGTCACTAGTAGTTTACGGACTAACTTAACCGATGGCAGCCAAAGTCCATCCTTGAAAGCTATGAAGCAATTGGTTTCAGAAACTGTTCAGAAAGTAAGAGCCGTTTATTGTTTTTAAATCAAACTTTTCTTACTATAATAACAATTCGATGAAGTTTTCAATTCTTGCTACAGCATAATCCGTTTATTATTTTAACAATATTTTTACCTAATGTTGTAGAAATCAACTCCAATGTTGGATGAAGATGATACAATACAGGAACTTGCAACTAAGGCCCTGGAACATCCAAGTCCTATCTCAGTTCTCGATGGATCTGTGTACACAGACGATGCGGCTTCCCCAGTAATGCAGACACCTAAAGATCCAAAAGGTAGTTTCTTCTTTCTTTTTAAGAATAGAAAGATAATATCCATATTACCTTTTCATATTAGGTTCAATAACATTGAATGATGAAGGACTTGTTTGGATAATCAAGTTAATTAATCACTTATAGCATACCCTTATCTTATGAGGGGTTATGATTAAGTCATTTCTATAACAAAAGATAAAGCAAAGTCAAACTGTGTTCATATAAGCTGTGCTTTCATAAGCTATTTTGAAGAACTTAAGAAAAAAAGTTAAAAACCACTTATGAACATTTCATAATCTGTTTCTACAAGCTATCTCATAGTCTCACAAGTCCATATGCAGGTAGATAAGTTGAAATAAGTCAATCTAAACAATGTTATATTCTTGTTTCACACAATCACTACAGCAACATCGCATGACATAGTCGTTGTTTGAATAAACAATTTAATTAAGCACTTATAGTATACCCTTATCATATTTGGTCTTATATTTAAGCCATTTCTTAGACAAGATATATAACAAGGCCAAACTGTTTTCATAGAAGTTATAAGCTGCTTTCATAAGCTATCTCGAAGAACTTAGAAAAATAAGCTAAAAACCACCTATGGACATTTCATAAGCTGTTTCTACATCTTATACATTCTTTTACAAGTGCATAAGCTATGTTGAGGAACTTTAGGAAATAAGCTAATAAAATAATCTAGAATTATTATATTTTACTTATCTCATTATATCATCAACTTTTGCAGCTGGTAATGATCAAGAATCCAAAGACAATGAGGTCAAAGATCAATGGAAGCCTGATGATGGCCTTTCATTTAACAGCACAGGATCCGGAGAGATCAATCGCAAGAAATTACAAAGCATCGATCACCTCGTTCAGAAGCTTAGACGGCTAAACTCAAGCCACGACGAAGCTAGAAACGATTACATTGCTTCACTATGTGAAAACTCAAATCCAGACCACCGATACATATCTGAAATACTACTAGCCTCAGGTCTCTTACTCAGAGACCTGAGTTCCGAGTTTCTGACATTTCAACTACACTCGTCGGGACATCCTATTAACCCGGAGTTATTCCTTGTCTTGGAACAAACAAAAGCAAGTAGTTTGCTTTCAAAAGAAGAAACCAACACCTTAGAAAAATCCGCTTTCTCAAAGCAAAACACCGAGAAATTCCACCGAAAACTCATCTTTGATTCCGTGAACGAAATCCTTGGTGCAAAACTAGGCTATTCTTCCGAACCATGGTTTCAACCCAACAAACTCACAAAGAAAAACCTTAGCTCTCAAAAGCTTCTCAAAGAACTATGCTTCGAGATAGAAAAAGTCCAAGCCAAGAAAACTGAAACCTGCCTAGAAGACGACGAAGAGGACGACGGTCTAAAGAGTTTGTTGTGTGAAGATGTGATTCATGGATCAGAATGTTGGGAAAATTTCAATGGCGAAATACCTGGAGTTGTGTTGGATGTTGAGAGATTGATATTCAAGGATTTGGTGAATGATATTGTGATTGGTGAAGCTGCTGGTTTGCGAGTCAAGTCGTCGGTTCGGCGCAGGAAGCTGTTTGGAAAGTAGTTTGGTTCATTTCTTTCTTAATTTCTCACTGATGTTAGATCTTTATAAAAGCTTGTCATTTGCATATAATTTATCTTCAGTGTCAAGGCATTATAGAGCTATGATTATTTTTCTTGTCTAAGATGTAAAGAAATTTGACTTGCCATGGATTTATGGAATGGAATACATACTGCATTATAACTAAAATTTCTAAGTGTAGGAAAATTGTAGTGTATCAACAAAGTGGTCAAATATTTTTTATTTTATTTTATAATTTTCTACTATAATATCGTATGCTCAGTATAATAGTAATCAATTTGGAGTGGACCGAGAGATTGCCTCAATTGGGATGAAACACGTCGTTGCTCAAGTTAGTGTATGAGAGAGATATTTTTGTTAGGTATGAACTTAATGTGATTGGTGGATAGTTGTGTTATATGGTAAGAACTTCTTGTGCATGTTAGAAGAAATGGGCTTTGTCTTTGGACTAGTTCGGATAGGACTTGGGTTACTCCACAAACCCAAAATCTCTTGGATTGAGCGACTTTTTGTGCATGTTATAAGAAATGAGCATTGTCTTTGGACTAATTTGGGATGGACTCGGGTCACTCCATAAACCCAAAAAGTCTTGGATTGAGCGACTTCTTGTGCATGTTAGAAGAAAGGAAATTATACCCTGTATCCTCAAGTTTAGCCCGATACCCCTATAATTTTTTTAATTCCAATTTTGCCCTTTTAATATTTAAATAAAAACGTAAAAATTTTACCGCGAAGTTAGACAAAAAAAAAAAAATATTTTTTTAAATTTGGAAAAGACGAACCGGATGTGCAATAGTAAGATTTCCGGTTAGTAAAATTAAGAACCAGAAGTAGGTGTGTTAGGTTTTCCGGTTCATAAAAATAACAAGCCGGAAGTAGCTATGTTGCGTTTTCCGGTTTGTATTTTCTTAACCGGAAGTGGCCTGCATAGGTTTTCCGGTTCGTAATTTTTTTTTGTTTTTTTTTAAAATTTTTAAATTTTAAATTTTTTTTAGGAGACAAGGAACTGCCTTTGATGATATGCGCGAAGGATGACTCAAAATTAGATACTACAGATATATTCTCTACTACACAAAAATTTCCTACAAGAGAAGAGGCGACTCGATGGATCAGGGAGGTTGGACTCAGAAATATGGTTAGAGCTTCGTTTCAGAAGAGTTTTTACGAGGTTGAGCGTGTCCATAGAGGTCCATTTTACGTGAATTTGGTTAATTCAGTATCTAGAGCAGCTTTGCATCATATTGATGAAGAATGGCACGGAGTTGACATGGTGGGTACAAACACCAAGATGTGCAGATGCTTTCGTAGAGTAGTTTATGGGTTACCTTGTGCCTGTGAATTAGGAAAATACAGATTGATAGGTGAACCAATACCTATAGATGTTATTCATATCCATTAGAGGAAACTAAGTATGGAAGGTGAACAACAGGTGGACACAGAGGAAGGAGCAGAGTTGGATATGACGGCTGCAATTGAGGCACTGTGGAAACGATTTCATTCGTTAGATGTTGCAGGTAAGAGAGCATTAAAAAGTAGGGTGTGTGAAATAGCTTATCCCAATACAACAAAGATGGTACCACCACCTGAGAAGATAAAGACCAAAGGAGGAGTGAAGAGAAAATGGAAAAAACATGTTGGGTATGATGTTTACCGTGATCCTTCGTATCATGAGTATGTTGAACAATCACAAAACAATTCTCAGAAATCGTCCAAGAGGCCATGTTCACAGTTATCACAGACGTCAAAGAAAAAACCGTCTCATAGGTACATTGCACAATTTCCGACACATATCAGAACTTTTATTGACGACATTGTCGATGTTAAGGATGATGGAAATTGTGGGTTTAGAGCCATTGCATCAATGCATGGGTATGGTGAAGATGGTTGGTCAATGGTTCGTCGTGATCTGGATAATGAAATCAGAGGATCTAGAAATGGTATTTATGCGAAATTATTTGGTGATCGCTTAGGAAAAGTAAGAGAATCTTTGTTGATATCATCTGTAGGTTCTCAGCCATATGATAAATGGATGACAATACCAGAAATGGGTTATGTCATAGCAAATCGTTATAACATCGTTCTTGTATCCTTAAGTTCTCTTAGTTTGACGTTCTTCCCTATGACGACTAAACATAATCCTAATGTCTCCATTTACTGCATTGGTTTTGTAAACTCAAATCATTGGGTTCAGGTAACATTATATGTATGCATTTTTGTTACAGGTTAACATTATATGTATGCATTTAGGTTACAGATAAACATTATATCTATTCATGTGTGTAACAGGTTAACATGAACGAAGGATTTCCTTTACCACCCGTCACAGTGGATTGGATGGATAATCGCACACCAGATGCAACATCTTGGATAACAGGATTCTTTGGACGGTTACAACATTGACACAAGCTTACCCCGATTCTCCCAAGCCATATTAAATTATAATATGGTTTCATTTTTTTCTATATATTTCTAAAGTACTATCCTTAATATGTTATTTTCTTTTTTATATGTTGGATGAACAATTATAAATAATATAAGTTTGATTTCATATGAATAATTATGAATCATACAAGTTATATGAAGATAAAAAAACAAAAGTTTACTACAACAAAAATAACTACAATAAAAGATCACATATCGTCCTGAGGAGCCGGTCCACCCTGCGGAACTGGTCAACCCTGAGGAACCGGTCCACCCTGAGGAACCGGTCCACCCTGCGCTAGACGTAGTGCTCGGAAGATCTCAACAAACTCATCATCCTTCTCCTCAGCCTGGTGACGCTGCATATAGCAACTCAGCTCGTGTGAAATATGCCATAACCTCGGATCTAATGGTCCACCATTAAACTCAGGAACTGGAACTTGTATGTCCTCTCCCCGAGCTGGTGGAGTCAAACGAGGATGAGATACTGTGTAGTACCAAGCCAGGTACTCTACCACAGTATCATGTGGAACATCTGCAAAGCGCGCCTGCTGAATCACCTGCCTAACGCTCTGGTGGTAACTGAACCAGTCAACGACTATGTCCAGTGAATCAATGTCAGGGGGATGTGATGGTACGTACTGCTGGTATCTAAACTGTCGTAAGCATTTGTCAGGTAAATAAAGAACAAATGTAATCAAAATATTACCATTTAAACGTATTATAAATTACATAATATGAATATTATTGTTCCGGACTGGGCCGTAATGTTATGCAGGGCACGACCCAATACACGTCGGGCAAAGGTCCATGTGTTCGAGCAGGTGAACCTCTGCCGTAATATTATACAGGGCACGGCCTAATACATGTCGGGCAGAGACCCATGTGTCCGAGCAGGTGAACCTCTTTTATAAATCACCTGCTCATACGACGGGCATACACCTGATGACGGGCAGAGATCATGTCTGCCAGCTCATCTGCCACGCCACCCAACTGCCCTTCATTGTCTCCTAAAAGATAGGGGCAGTTGGACCAGGGGGCAGACCTTTGGTCTAGGTCTTCACGCTTCTTACGCGTCCCTTTGCAGCTCCTCCTTGGGCCTAGCCAGATTAAGCCCATTGAGGGGCCTTGGCCCAGCGCTGAGGGCTCATTATAAATACCCTTTCTTGGCAAAGGGTCAGGTATTCTAACTCACTCTGAATTAACCTTAACATTCTGTACCTCTTCTGACTTAAGCATTGGAGTGCTTTGCAGGTACACCCCCTTTCTCATTCCATTCTTTGGCCCACTCATCAAGTCCTTGGAAGGCCCTTCTGATCAGGTAAGATCAATTATAAAATCACTTGAAACAATAAAGTAAATTAAAATTAAAATTAAAATTTTGTACCTGCAAAAGAGTGGCATATCCACCAAGCTGCTTGCACGAATAAAATGAAGCATCTCCCAGGTATCTATAAAGTGTGACAAGTGCAGCAGCTCCCCAACAGTATCTATCACATCTGTCCAGGTCCTCAAACAGGGGTAAATAGTTTGTCTCTACGAGAGTAAAGGTCTTATCCGTAAGAATAGTGCAACCAAGTATCAACAGCATATACACTCTGGCCGCACAATCAAATATCTCCTCAGATCGCAGACGAACAAAATGAGTCTTCAACCACTCAAGTCTATAATATGGACCTCTGCATGCACGAACCTCCTCAGCTGCATCCTCCAGCGAAACACCCATCAGACAAATAACAAGACTGATGGCATCTGAGTTAGTAATGCCTTCTGCCGGGATAAATAGCTCTCCTCTAATAGGTGTGTGAAGGAGGCAGGATACATCATCCAGCGTGATGGTCATCTCGCCAAAGGGCATATGAAAAGACGAGGTCTCGGGATGCCATCTCTCGACAAATGCAGATAAGTGGTTCGTATCGATCCTGGATAAGCTGGTCCAGTGAAGAGACGCTAGACCTGAATGAGACACCCACTCCTGTATCTGAGGTGGGAGCATAGATGGAACCCATCCTATAAGTTTGATGCCATGTGCAACAACCTTAAGCTCCTTCTTCGGTCGTCTCTCATGAAAAAAATACATATTACATGCTATTATCAACTAAAGATTAAAATAAATTTTATTCATTACTGAAAGTTTATAGCTTCTCTTACCTCGCCATCCAACAAATGGCGCGCAACATGATTCTGGTACCTCACCAGAAGTGAGGTATCAGAAGGTCCTCCGGGAAACGCTGGATGTGGAGGAACATGAGGCGCAACAGGATTAGCAGCATGTAGTGCGTCAAGTTCCTGCTGGTATAAATGCGTAGGAACTGTCCTTCCATCGGGCAATCGCCGATGAATATGCCCGTCGCGTCCTCTGATTCGAGACACTATAAAGAAAACAAAAAAAAAATTAAAAAAACATTAAAAAATTAAAAAAAACAAAAAAAAAAACACAACCGGAAGTAGCTCATTAGCTACTTCCGGTATGTAACGTACACAACCGGAAGTAGCAATGACCCTACTTCCGGAACACAAAAAAAATAAAACAGAACCGGAAGTAGCTTACTCAAGTTATTCGGTTGGCAAATATCTGAACCGGAAATAGCAGCTGTGGGTTATTCGGAAACAACTTTTTACTGTGCGATATTTTCTCCAAAATTTTGTCTGACGTGAAATAAGGTGAAAAAGTGATTTTTTTTGAATTATTTACTATTTATATGAGGGTAAAATCGTCCAAATTTTTTTTGCTGTAGGGGTATCAGGCTAAACGCGGGGGTACAGGGTATAATTTCCTAGAAGAAATGGGCTTTGCCTTTGGACTTGTTCGGTCTGAACGTGAGTCATTCCACAATCACAAATCCCTTGAGAATTGCTTTTCCCACCCTAAGTGGTGGAGAAGAATCCTATAAAAATCTTAAAATGCCTCTACGAATTCGGAAGTGTATTTCTAAATGCACCCATATCAAACTAAAATACGTCTTTAGTGAGACATGTAACACCCTGAATTCTAAATTAATTATTTATTAAACTAATTTAGTTAGAATATATGAATTTTATGAATTTATGTGAAACACTTGAATTTGGTGATGCGTTGATGTCAAATATGTGACGAATGATGGTTTTGAGGAATTATTGAGTATTTTAAAGTAATTAGAAAATTGTTTAGAATTATGTTAATTAAAGAAAATAGGATAAATATGAATTAGAGAACATAAGGGTGTGGTGGTAAATTGTGAGAAATAAGTGAGGACATTATTGGAAGACCATATTTGAGTTACAAGCGTTACCTAAGTAGGGAGTTTTCATATTCTTATTTATTCTGCATGTTGCATTGCAGAGGAGGAGGAGAGAAAGAAATCAAGGGTTAGGGCATTATGAGGAAATCAGAGGAGGATCAGAAGAACGCGAAGAAGACTCAATAGCAGACAATAATCTCAGGTAAGGGGTGTGTAATTGTTGTTATTATAATTGATTTAGGAAATAAATATTGGTAGGTTGTTTGAGCTTTGAATCGATGATGAAATCAGAAGAGTTTAATGAGTTTGATGAAAATAGGTGGAAAACTAGAAACCTTAATCGTACCCATAGAGTAGAATAATTGGTGACTAATATATGGCAGTGTTGGAATGAATCAGTAAGGAGTAAGACCATTGATGTTATGATATCTTATGAAGATGTGGCACCCATTTATTTAATTTATGTTTAATTGATTTATTTAAAATTAATCGTGAAATATTGTGGGGTTTTAGTTGGGTGTTACATTAGTGGTATCCGAGCAGGTCGGCCCGTCCATCCAAATTGTCTAATCTTGTTTATTCCTTAGTAAACGACATGTGTGTGAAACACTGTCAGTACTTGTTTGTTTTCTAACCGTTTTTCTCCAAGTGTTGGTTTGAAATAAGCTGGGGAGAAACTTGCTTCCCTGATATTTTTCTGGTGTGAGGAGTTGGTTCAGGGTGATATTGATTACAAGAGTGCAAGTGTTGTTAGAGTTGTATCGTTCGCGAACCGACGAGAGTACTGATTCATGAATTCTCATATGTCGGTCAAGTTTGAGATGCCTTTGAGGGAGAATGAACGTGTATGGTTGATGTTTGTTTCTTGGAGAATAGAGAGCAACATGACGACTAGTGATATGCTAATGATGTGTAATCCTTGATGTCTCATGAATATAATTGTGACTTGCCTCTATAATGTATACTTGAGTTTGGAGATAATGGAAAAATGGTTTTTTTATCTTCTAAGCAAGTGGACGTACTTCTAGAAGATGAAACCTTGATGTTTGCAATGTGTGCATGTTGCAAGTTGATTGTGAAATTGCCAGTTTTGAGTTGTCGTTGTTTGTGAATTTCCTGACGTGTTTCCGGACGACATAAGTGGTTTACCTTTGGAACATGAAGTTGAGTTTGTAGTGGACTTAGTACCAGGTACAAGTCCAGTGTCTATGGCTCCTTATCGGATGCCTGCTTCAGAATTGAGTGAGTTGAAGAAGCAATTAGAAGAATTGTTAGAAAGGAAGTTTGATTAACCTAGTGGGGTGCTCCTGTGTTGTTGGTCAAGGAGAAAGATGGTAGCATGAGGTTGTGTGTCGACTACCGACAGTTGAATAAAGCGGCTATCAAGAATAAATATCCACTACCGAGAATCAAAGATTTAATGGATCAACCAGTATGTGCTTGTGTGTTCAGCAAGATTGATTTGAGGTCTGATTATCATCAAATTTGGGTTAAAGAAGATGATGTTCATAAGACGACTTTTAGAACAAGTTATGGTCACTATGAATACATTGTGATGTCGTTTGGGGTATCTAATGTGAAATTCTGTGATCAGGTATGAGATGTCCTAAGAGATGTCCCAACACTTAATAGGACATTTGACAAATTTAACCAAAACTTAAACAGCAAGAAAAGTAAACAACACAGAAGTTTGTTAACCCAGTTCAGTGTATAACCACACCTACATCTGGAGGCTACCAAGCCAGGAGGAAATCCACTATTAGTAATATTAATTCTAGACTTAAACCACCCTGTTTAATCTATCACTTAATACTTACCCAATGCAATTTCTACCTAAGACTCACTTAGATAAGAGTACCCTACTCACTCCCCCTCAATCACCCAGTGATCAAGTTTACAAGTTTACTGAAATTGAAGACATCCTTCAAACAAAACAGCTTGATCTTACTTAACAGTTTCAATCAAGTCACAAATGCACTTTTGCTTAAAAGCTCATAAAGTGGTACATAAAAACAACCTGCTATTAAAACACTAGACACCCTATTTGGTCTTCTGAAATTCGTACTCAATTCTATGAGTTTCTGTTGTTTAAATAGGTATCTGAATTTTGGGCTTTCTGTAGAATGATCCAGCCCTAATGTGCAGCAACTGTCACCTTGAATTTAGGGTTTGTTACCTCCTATATTCTAGGTGCATTGGGTCTTCTGTTTTAATCTGAATCTTCAATTTAAAACTCCCTACAGATGCGCCTTGTTCTGTTTTTATCCAGCATTAATTAATCCCAGATAGTTCTCCTTAAATATCTCTGATCTGTTAATCAATAATTAATTCTGGTAGCAGGTCTGAGATGTCTCAACATCTGTTGGGACATCCTGACAAAATTGAACTTAGTCATTTACACAATGTCCCAACATCTGATGAGACATCCTGAAATAAATTCACATACTCTGTTTGATAATGTCCCAACATCTGATAGGACATTCTGAACTGAATTTAACATTTCTTGTTTGGTCAAAAATTCTGCCAATTCTTAAACATCTACAAACTCCCCCTTTGGCTAATTTTTGGCTAACATCTTTCCTGGTTTTCAGAGTGCAGCAGAAGTTCTTTTTATCAGAGTATATCATTACTTTTCTGTTGATTTTTATTTGAGATTACTCCCCCTCAAACAAATATGTGTCCAGTCTTGTTTCAACAGAAATACACACTGATTCAGTTCAGACAGAAACAAACAGATTTCATTCAAAAATTAAACAGCAGTACAAATTTGTTGTTGTTCTCCCCCTTGGTAGACACAAAATTAGGGGCCAAAGACACTATTACTGTCATTACATTGCTGTCATTACATTGCTGTCACATACATTGATCACTCAGATTCATCACTCTCAGTTGCTTCTTCCACTTCAGTGTCTTCATTCTTAGCAGCTTCACTTTCTTCAGCAGCCTCACTGTCTTCATCAGTTGCAACATTCTGATCTTCTTCACTTTCCAATCTTTTAATTATTTCTTCAAGCTTCTGCTTTCTAGCTTCAAGCTCTTTGCAGGTGCACTTTAGCTCAGCAATTAATTCTTCCTTGGAGATAGAAGACTTAGCAGTTGAGGGACCAGCATATGTCCCAGAAGGTGCTTCAACATCTGTAGCATGATGACTGAGGAATAACTTGTAGTGAAAAGCCAGGGGGCTCTCTCTCTTGCATGCAGTATCCTTGTCAGTTAAAATCCCAGGATATTGATTGAGTACAATACCACACAACAATGATGGAAAGGCTATTGGTAGCTTGGTTGCAGAGGAGCTGGCATGCTTCATGGTTTGATCAAAGATAAAAGCTCCAAAGTCCAGCTTGGTTTGAGTCCCCACAGCATAGATGAATCTGGCCAGACCAGTTGAGATTGATGAAGTGTGGTTGGTAGGCACCCAATTAGAAGTACCAATCCTGTTCAGCATGGCATACTTTCTGGTAAGCATGCTTACAGATAGCTTTCCCTTCACAGGCCATGCCTTGACCTGGTCAGCAGTTATCACCTTACAGACTTGATTATCTGTCTTGCCTAGCTCATTTGGTCCATCTGTTTTTCTTCCTAGATACTGATTTATGATTTGGGGAGAAAACTCCACACATCTACCTCTAACATAAACTTTTCTAAACTCAGAGGACTTACCATTTGAGCAATCCTCCTGAAGATTCACAATGAACTCTTTGACAAGAAGTTCATAGCAGGGAGAGAACTCTGAGACTGTCTTGAATAGTCCTGCAGCAGAGATTAGGTCAATGAGTTCTGTGCACTCAAGTGCATTGCTGCTTAGTTCTCTTTCCAAAGCAACCCTTCTTTGGTACACATATTTCCATCTGTTGACACTGGAGACATGATGGAAGGATATGTTGTCCAAGGGAGCTTCTGGAACAACAGTTGAAGCTCTAGCTGGTGCTGGTTTCTTCTTGGGAGGAGATGTTGGGACATCTGATCCAACATCTGAATCTGATGGTGTTGCAGCTTTTCTCTTCTGGGTTTGAACCTTGCTCCATGGTTTTGCTGGACCAAAAGTGGCTTTAGCCTTGCCTTTCTTTGGGCTAGCCTTCTTCTTCTCAGGAATGACAGGTTCATCTTGCATCTTTCCTTTCCTGGACCTTAGCCTTTTGGCTATGCTGGGTTTGACAGATGCTATGATTTCTGCATCAGAGTCCTGCTCCAGATTGACTACTGGAGGGGATTGAGCAGTCTCCTCATCAGCTTGTTGATCAGCAGGGATTTGACCTTCATTTGAGACTTTGGTCTGATCCTCAGAGATTTCTTCATCATTTTCATTTGAGGTCTTATTCTGGTCCTCAGTTTGTTCCAACTCAACATCAGATGAGTTCTTCCTCTTATCTTCAGATGTTCCAACATCGGTTGGGACATCTTGTTCTTCTGCAGCTTGAGCTTGTTCTTCTTGAGATGCAGGCCTGGTTTTCAGAGGAACAGAGATCCCACTCACCTTTCTTTGTTCAAACAGAATTTGAGTGACAATCTCCTTGATTGAATCATCCACATATTGTGAAGATTTAGGAGGCATGTTAGCTGGAGAGGGAGTGCCTTTAGCTTTGCTTCTGACTTGATCTTTACCTCTCTTTGGAGTTCTTGCCTTTTTAGTCTGAGAAACGCTTCCCCTGAGTTCGTCCAATGGGGTTGATTGCATTGGTACTACAGAAATGGGAGTGGCATGAACTACGTCTTCTTGATTGAGAACTTCTTCAGTTGAGTTAGGGTTTTGAGACATTGTTGAGGAAGATGGATAGAAAGCTTTAGGGTTTTTAATTTCTGGAGAATAGCTGGTTAATGTGAATCGCTTGTGATAGTAGGATGGGAATCTTGATAGCTGATTATAAGCAGTTACTAAATAAGTAATCGTTACAGTGCAAATGATTAGAGCTGGAATTCCCAAGGATCTTGTCCAGATTAGTTTTGCCATCTGGACCTTATGCCAACCAATGTCATATGACATGTTAGCACATCTCATTAACTGCTAGATATCACATAAGCAGATTCCAAGTTTGCCCCTTAAGTTCTCAAATTGTGTAGCATCCAATGCTTTGGTAAAGATATCAGCTAACTGCAGATTTGTAGCTACATGCTCCAATGAAATCACCTTTTCTTCTACAAGATCTCTGATGAAATGATGTCTGATATCAATATGCTTTGTCCTGCTATGTTGGATAGGATTCTTTGATATGTTGATTGCACTTAAGTTGTCACAGTACAATGTCATGACATCCTGTGGGACATTGTACTCAGTGAGCATCTGCTTCATCCAAACCAACTGAGAACAACTGCTACCTGCTGCTATGTACTCAGCTTCAGCTGTAGATAAGGATACACAATTCTGTTTCTTACTGAACCAAGAAATCAGATTGTTTCCTAGAAAGAAGCATCCTCCTGAAGTGCTTTTTCTGTCATCAGCACTTCCTGCCCAATCAGCATCACAGAAGCCAGTGAGAATTGGTTTGCAACCATGAAAGTACATTATGCCATAGTCACAAGTACCATTAACATATTTAAGGATTCTCTTGACTTGATTGAGATGACTGACTTTTGGATCAGCTTGATATCTTGCACAAACTCCTACTGCAAATGCAATGTCTGGTCTGCTAGCAGTCAAGTATAACAAGCTTCCAATCATGCTTCTATATAAACTATGATCTACATTCTCACCCTTCTCATCTTTAGTCAGCTTTAAATGTGTAGGAGCAGGAGTTCTTTTATGAGAAGCATTTTCCATTCCAAATTTCTTCACTATGTTCTTGGAGTACTTGCTTTGTGAGATGAACATTGAGTCTTCCATTTGCTTAACTTGCAGACCAAGAAAATAGGTTAATTCACCTACTAGACTCATTTCAAATTCAGCTTCCATCTGCTTGACAAAATGTTTGACCATCTTATCAGACATCCCACCAAACACAATGTCATCAACATATATTTGTGCAATCATGACATTTCCTTCTTCATCTTTAACAAACAGGGTTTTATCAATCCCACCTTTTATGTATCCTTGCTTGATAAGAAATGTGGTAAGTCTTTCATACCATGCCCTTGGAGCTTGCTTCAGACCATAAAGTGCTTTCTTGAGTTTGTATACATGATTTGGACAGCTTGGATCAACAAATCCTTTAGGCTGTTCTACATATACCTCTTCATTAAGATAACCATTAAGAAAGGCACTTTTCACATCCATTTGAAATAGCTTGAACTTTAAGATACAAGCAATTCCCAACAGTAGTCTTATTGATTCAAGCCTTGCTACTGGTGCAAAGGTTTCATCAAAGTCTACCCCTTCAATTTGAGTGTATCCTTGAGCCACAAGTCTAGCTTTGTTCTTTGTAACAATTCCTTGTTCATTTGACTTGTTCTTGTACACCCATTTTGTACCAATCACATTTATGTCATTAGGTCTAGGAACAAGATTCCACACTTCATTCCTTGTGAATTGACCTAATTCCTCTTGCATAGCACAAATCCAGTATTCATCAGTGAGAGCCTCCTTGATGTTTTTAGGTTCTATTTTGGACACAAAACAAGAACCTGAAATCATTTCTCTTGATCTAGTGCTCACACCTCTGTTGGGATCACCAATTATTAAATCTTTGGGATGATCCTTCTGTATTCTGATGGAGGGAGGTTTACTGGATTCTTCTGTCCTTGTATCAGATTGAGTGCAGTTATATTGATCATCCTTTTCTTCAGCTTCAATCTTGATATCAGCAGATGTTCCAACATCTTCTGGGACATCTGTAGGAGCATCATCAATTATCACATTTATGGACTCCATGATAACCTTGGTTCTAGAATTAAATACTCTGTATGCTCTGCTGTTTGTAGAGTATCCAAGGAAAATCCCTTCATCACTTTTATGATCCATTTTTCTCCTTTGCTCCCTGTCTGCCAGAATGTAGCAGTTACTTCCAAACACATGAAAGTACTTAACAGTGGGTTTTCTGCCCTTCCAGACTTCATATATTGTGGACAAAGTTCCTTTTCTCAAGGTAACTCTGTTATGGATATAGCAGGCAGTGTTCATGGCTTCAGCCCAGAAATACAGAGGTAGCTTTTTTGCAAGTATCATAGCTCTTGCAGATTCTTGAATAGTTCTATTTTTTCTCTCAACAATCCCATTCTGTTGAGGAGTGATAGGAGAAGAGTATTCATGATTGATTCCTTCTGAAGAGCAGAAATCTAAGAATTTTTGATTCTCAAATTCCTTTCCATGATCACTTCTAATTCTGATCACACAGCTGGATTTTTCCCTTTGTAATCTTTGACATAATTCCTTGAATACATCAAAGACATCTGACTTTTCTTTAATGAAATTTATCCATGTATATCTTGAAAAGTCATCAACCACCACATATGCATACCTCTTACCACCAAGGCTTTCAACTTGCATAGGTCCCATGAGATCCATATGTAACAATTCCAAAACTTTGGAAGTTGTCAGATGTTGGAGCTTTGGATGGGACATCTTGGTTTGTTTGCCTATTTGACATTCACCACAGATTTTTCCATCATCAATCTTCAGTTTAGGGATACCTCTTACAGCATCCATAGATATGATCTTCTTTATGCCTCTGAAATGAAGATGACCTAGCCTTTGGTGCCATAGTTTTACTTCTTCTTCTCTAGCTAGAGAACAAGTTGAAGTGGGACTGAAGTCTAGTGGCTCCCACATGTAACAGTTGTCTTTAGACCTTGCACCTTTCATGACAACTTCTTGCTCTTGGTTAGTCACTATGCATTCAGTTTTTGTAAAGTTTACACTGTATCCTTGATCACATAGTTGACTTATACTGATCAGGTTAGCAGTTAAACCTTTAACAAGCAGCACATCATCTAATCTTGGAACATCTTGACAATCCAAGGTTCCAACTCCCTTGATCTCTCCTTTAGCTCCATCTCCAAAGGTAACATACCTGGATGAATATGACTTTAAGTTTACTAGCAAATTCTTCAATCCAGTCATGTGTCTTGAGCATCCACTGTCAAAGTACCAGTCTTCTTTAGCTGATACTTTCAATGATGTATGTGCTATGTATGCAGTACTTTTCTTTGACGAGATGAGTTGAGATTTCTTTTGATGCCTCTGCTCTGAGTGTTGTTCAGCTGATCTCCAAGCTTGATTGTTGATCTTGTTCTTGGGTATGTGACTTTGATCAGTCTGAATGTCAGCTTTTGGTCTCCAAACTTTCTTGATTACTTCTGTCTTTTGCTTAGGAGATTGCTGATTTCTATGCAGCACTTTCTTGGTACCTTCTACTTTCTGCTTGGAAGGTTGCTGACACATCTGATTTGGATATCCATGTAGCTTATAACAGTGAGGTTTGATATGCCCAAATCTTCCACAGTGATGGCATCTCCATCTTTGATACTTCTTCTTCATTTTGTTCTTTCCAGAATGTTGAGACATCTGTTGGAACATTATGTTTGTCTTTGTGTTCTGATGTTGAAGCATCTGTTGGGACATCTTGTTTGACTGTGTAATTTTTGAAGTAGTTTTGCTAGAGCTGGCTTCATCTCTGTTATATCCCAGTCCACTTTTGTCCCCTGAATGTTTATTATTGCAGAGAATAGCATCCAGTGTATTTGAGCTGCTGTTCATCATTCTAACAGATTTGGACATATGTTCCAGCTTAGAATTGAGAAGAGTTACTTCACTTTTTAAGGTATCAATGATTACTTGATCACTTGCTTTTTCTTCTTCTAGTACTTCATTCTGCTTCTTTAGCTTTATGACCTCACTGCATACTTCAGTACTACTCTTGTACAGATCCTTGAAGGCTTGCTCAAGATCTGCATAAGTAAGCTCTCCACAGCTGGAATCACTATCATATTCACACAGTCCAGCTAAAGCAGTAATGTGCTTAGCTGATTCTTCTTCTGAATCTCCTGAGTCTTCATCAGACCAGGTCACAGAGAGTCCTTTCTTTTGCCTCTTTAAGTAGGTAGGACATTCGAACTTGATATGTCCATATCCTTCACATTCATGGCATTTGACTCCTTTATCTTGACTGGTCTTTTCAGCATATTTTACTCTTTTGTTAGCATCATAAGGTCTTCTGTTCTCAGAGTTTGTGTTTCTTCCACTAGGTTTGGATTTTCCTTCCATTCCTCTGAGAATCTGTTTGAATTGTCTTCCAATCAGTGCAAGGTTTTCTGATAAGCTTTTATCATTTGCTGATTCATCATCTTCTTCTTCATCTGTATTTGAAACCAAGGCTATGCTTTTGTTCTTTTTAGCATGTGTGTCATTCATTCCCATCTCAAAAGTTTGAAGGGAACCAATGAGTTCTTCAGTTTTCATAGAACATATGTCTTGAGCTTCTTCTATTGCTGTGACTTTCATGTCAAATCTTTTTGGCAAAGATCTGAGAATCTTCCTTACAAGCTTTTCATCAGTCATCTTTTCTCCCAAGGCTCCAGAAGTATTGGCTATATCCAAGATGTTCATGTAGAACTCATGAATTGATTCATCTTCCTTCATTCTCAAGTTTTCAAACTTGGTGGTGAGAAGTTGAAGTCTTGACATTTTTACTTTTGATGTTCCTTCATGAGTTGTCTTGAGGGTATCCCACACATCTTTGGCCAGCTCACAATGATGCACCAGTCTGAAAATATTTCTATCAATGCCATTGAATAAAGCATTTAGGGCTTTTGAGTTGCCTAGTTCTGAATCTTCTTCCTCTTTACTCCATTCTTCTTCAGGTTTCAGAACTATTGATCCATCTTTGGTGTCTTGAACAGGATGTTTCCATCCAACATTTACTGCTCTCCATGCCCTGTTGTCAAGTGACTTTAAGAATGCAATCATTCTTGGCTTCCAGTAGTCATAATTAGAACCATCCAGTATAGGTGGTCTATTTACTGACCCTATATCTCTGTCCATGTTACAGAATTTGTTTTCCCTAGATCTCACCCAGTATAAACAGGCAGGGTGCCTGCTCTGATGCCAATTGAAATTCTGTGATCAGGTATGAGATGTCCTAAGAGATGTCCCAACACTTAATAGGACATTTGACAAATTTAACCAAAACTTAAACAGCAAGAAAAGTAAACAACACAGAAGTTTGTTAACCCAGTTCAGTGTATAACCACACCTACATCTGGAGGCTACCAAGCCAGGAGGAAATCCACTATTAGTAATATTAATTCTAGACTTAAACCACCCTGTTTAATCTATCACTTAATACTTACCCAATGCAATTTCTACCTAAGACTCACTTAGATAAGAGTACCCTACTCACTCCCCCTCAATCACCCAGTGATCAAGTTTACAAGTTTACTGAAATTGAAGACATCCTTCAAACAAAACAGCTTGATCTTACTTAACAGTTTCAATCAAGTCACAAATGCACTTTTGCTTAAAAGCTCATAAAGTGGTACATAAAAACAACCTGCTATTAAAACACTAGACACCCTATTTGGTCTTCTGAAATTCGTACTCAATTCTATGAGTTTCTGTTGTTTAAATAGGTATCTGAATTTTGGGCTTTCTGTAGAATGATCCAGCCCTAATGTGCAGCAACTGTCACCTTGAATTTAGGGTTTGTTACCTCCTATATTCTAGGTGCATTAGGTCTTCTGTTTTAATCTGAATCTTCAATTTAAAACTCCCTACAGATGCGCCTTGTTCTGTTTTTATCCAACATTAATTAATCCCAGATAGTTCTCCTTAAATATCTCTGATCTGTTAATCAATAATTAATTCTGGTAGCAGGTCTGAGATGTCTCAACATCTGTTGGGACATCCTGACAAAACTGAACTTAGTCATTTACACAATGTCCCAACATCTGATGAGACATCCTGAAATAAATTCACATACTCTGTTTGATAATTTCCCAACATCTGATAGGACATTCTGAACTGAATTTAACATTTCTTGTTTGGTCAAAAATTCTGCCAATTCTTAAACATCTACATAATGCACCTGGTGTGTTCATGGAATATATGAACCGAATCTTTCATGAGTATCTGGATAAGTTTGTGGTGGTTTTTATTGATGATATTCTGATATATTCTAAATATGAAGAGGAGCATGCAGAGCATTTGAGAATTGTGCTGAAAGTGTTGAGAGAAAGGAAGTTATATGCTAAGTTGTCAAAATGTGAGTTCTGGTTGAAAGAAGTGAGTTTCCTTGGCCACGTAATTTCAAGTGGTGGGATTTCTGTGAATCCTTCGAAGATTGATGTTGTGTTGCAATGAGAGACTCTGAATCTGCTACAAAAATCCGTAGTTTTCTTGGATTGGCGGGCTACTATCGCAAGATTATCAAAGGTTTTTCCCAGTTGTCACTTCCTTTGACTCACTTGAATCGAAAGGGGCAAGCCTATGTGTGGGATGTTACGTGTGATGAGAGTTTTGTGGAATTGAAGAAGAAGTTGATGATTGCTTTTGGTGTTGATTTTTCCAAATCCGAGTGAATATTTTGTGGTATATTGCGATGTGTCGAAGATGGGTCTTGGTGGGGTACTAATGCATAATGGTTAGGTTGTCGCTTATGCTTCCATTCAAATGAGAGTTCATGAAAGGAATTATCCCACACATGACTTAGAATTGACAGCCGTAATGTTCATGTTAAAAATTTGGAGACACTATTGTAACACCCCGAAATTTTCCCTCTCATTTTCATGACATCTAGCATATCATTTTCATACTTTGCATTGCATTCATAACATAAAAAATTGAAGCATACATCCAATGGTTATAACATAAGGCATGTGGTCAGTGATTTGCAAAGTTGTGATCATTCAAAGCCAAAGGATAATATCCAAGGGTCTCCTAACAAGCCTCAAGGTTCTCTCACATCCCACACAATCTCATTTGGTGCCTCAAGTCACTAAAAGAGGTGAATTCATCAGGAAGTTGGCTCAAGGCAACATCTAATACACAAAGGGCCCAAATTACGGTTTTGGTCCAAGGCAAGCAATCCTCAAGATTTTGTTTCCAAATTGTTCTCATGGTATTACATATGATATCAAGTGTTTATGGATGAAAATTTGTTCATTGATTCCTTATGGAGGGTTTTTCAGTCAGGCAGTTACTTGAGAAACAAACAAAAGTCAATAGGAGAAAGGAAAAGTCAACTGTGGATTTTTAAGGTCTAAATAGTGCTTCTCAAGTTCATATATCTTTATTTGGTCATGAAATGTCAAGAATTTCATAATTCATCAAGAATCAAGACCTATGGCAAAAGTTATTAAAAATGGAAATGACTTGTAATTGAAAGTTTCTATTTTTAGAAGCTTTATAAGTCACATTCAACTTGACTTTTCATCATAAAAAATTCTTCAAATGAATTATTCTCAAACATGAAAGTTGAATATTATTATTTTCCCTTTCCAAAAAGTACAAGATCATATCCATAGAATTTGTGGTTCAAAAGTTATGGTCAAAAGATTCAAGGTTGCTTTTTAGGGTTTTCATGCACTTCAAGTTTTACACCTTTTACAAAAAAGCTTCCAAATGACTTGTACATGATTCTAATTGCCAAATTCAGTTCAAAATACAAAAATACTCCTCATTTGGCACAAAATTGGTCTTTGAATCATGGGTTTTCATGCCTTATTCATCACACACTTCACAAGTTGCCAAATTGCATAAACCATTCAAACTCAAAATTCATGTAATTCCAAGGTCCAATTCCAATCACATTCTGATTAGTGCATGAAATATGAGTGACCCTAACTATAACAAGCTTCATGCATGTGCCCATGCTACCATACACTTGAAATTGCATTTTTGCAAAATCATTCAAATCTCCTTAACCAAAGATCCACTAAATCTCTAACCATGGTAAGGCCCAAAAACAATCACATATAAGCTCCCAACCCCCCTGGTTAGAGTTGGACCTCTCTCATTTTTCCAGATTTTTAAGTTTTGCGCCAAACTTTCTCTCCTTCGAATCACATAATTGCTATGGTTTCTTGGTGATTTCTCTTCATATTCTTGATCAGCAAGTTCCATAGATCACAAATCCACCATTAACTGAAGCTTATAGCAAGGTTTTCATCAATTTCAATTTGAGAAGTTTCAAGTTCAAACCTCAAGATCTAGCATGATTCCATGCTCTAATTGCATTTATTTTGCAATTAGAGGTCACAAGGAGTAAATATGCAGTTTTCTGATGGTTTTCTAGGAGTATTTTGCTAGCGTCAATTTTTCAGGTGAGTGAAATTCAATCTCATATTTCTTGTTTTTAAGGTGTGCTTAGTGTTGCTCATACTCTGGTGATCATGCCGATGTGTTTAGTTTATGATTTGGATGCGTAGCATGCTCTAATTTCAGATCTGAAATTTTTTAGTTCATGTTGTTTTGCTTCGATCTGGCTTGATCCTGCATTATTTGAGAAAATGAACATGCTATTTGGATTCAACATGGATTTTAGAGTGAAATTGTGGTATTCTTTTCAATTTCTGGAAAAATATTGGATGGAGGCCACCGTAGAAGATGACCGGAGCTAGGGCTCCGACATCTGGTTATTTTTCAGGTGATCAGAAGGCCTGAGGTTGAAGATGAAATCCTGGCCATGTATTGTTTAGATCCAGTGGCTATCATGTTGACAACGCATTAAAATTGCGCGTGGCCTCTCACGTTTCATTTATAATTTTAATTCTGATTGCAGGGCTCCCTATGATGATTATTGTGTGCGTGTGAATCTTAGCCACTCATCTGACATAATTTGGTATGTGTTGACTTGTTTGTACACATGTGATTGATCTGAAGGCTATAATGAGAGTCAATGGTTGACTTAGGTCCACCATAAATTGTTGAACTGCGCTGCTTGTGGACTATATCTCTTGTTTTCTTTCTGAACCCCTCCCTTTGGGCCTAATATGCATTGTGAACGTGGGAATTACTTTCCTTGCACCCTCACATGCTTGTTTCTCATTTAATTTTTATTTTTGACATAATTTTCATTTTTTTTCTAAAATTACTTTTATGCATAAAAAAAATCATGAAGCATATTTTAACATTTAAGTAATTTTTGCAATTTTTTATTTCTGACTTTGATAATTTTTCATCACAATTTTCTCATTTTCTTTTAAAATTGTTTCTATTTTGATAGTTCAACTTTGAGAATTTCTTTTGCATAGCATATGAAACCTTTTCCATCCAATCTTTTTGCATTATTTCATCAACATACTGAAATACCTATAAACATTTTTCTCTTATTTTTTAAATCATTTCATATTGCATTTTGGTCTTTATCTTATGCATATTTGTTCTTTGATCTTATGTGACTTTGAGGTTTTGTTTGAAGTGGGTTGCTTTTGAATTTTTGTTTGATCTTTTGGCATGTGATTAGCCTCTGACCTAGGTCACTTGTGGTACATTTTCTTAATTTTTGAATGTTGTTTGGTATTTGTTTAGTGCCTTGAGCTTGAAATAATCTTTTGTGATCCTTTCTTTTCATCCCTTAACCCTAGTTTCTTAGGAGTCATTTATGCCATTGTGTGAGAAATCTTGTGTGATATTGTAAGCCATGTTTAGACTCTTATAAGTCATCCCTTAGCAATTATAGTTCATCTTTGGTTTGTGTTTAACTTTTTCTTAAGTTTGTGCATCCATGTTTGAACTTTGACCTAACTTTCTTTCTTCTTCTCTTCTTATGCTTCATATGCTACTTGTTTGTCTTGAACATTTTCATTCATACATCTCATGTGAATTTCATATCATGTATGTTACTGACCTCATGCATATGAATTCAACTTGGGTTGTCATCTTGCATTTTCCTTGCATCTCAAGTAGGTGACATCTTTTCCTTATGTGTTCATCTTTTGCATGTTGTTTGATTTGTCTTGACTTGTTTGCCATGTGTATTTGTTATGATCATATTTACATTTTCAAAATATCATATTGGTCATATGCCACTGACTTGCATAATTTCATGATCATATTTTCATGTTTGAATTTTGATCTTAACTTGTTTGTTTTCTTCTTATGTGGACATGTGATTGCTTTGTTTTCTTCATCTCATTCCATCATGAACTAACTCATGCACATTTGTATGTTTATTTAGTATCATCTTAGGAATTCTAATATGTCATACCATTCTAACTTTTATGATTCATTTGTGATTTCATCCATGTTATACCTCATGTGCATTCATACTTCTTAATTGGTGCCTTTTGTGAACTTGTGTGCTTATTTGGTTATTATTTGAGTTAGTTTGGTCTTATTTAGTTTACTTGAGCTTCTTAAAGCTTATTTGTGGTTTGGTTATGACTTGTAAGGTTTTTGTACCTTAGGATACTTCTCATGTGCTTTCTTTGCTTACTTGGTTTCTATTTCACTTCTTATGAATGTTTGTGTCTCATTTGCTAAATTTTCAGGGGCTTTGGTAAGTCATAAGAGTGTGGATGTGCATCCACTTTCCAACCTTTCCCTCTTTTTATCTTTCAATTTGTGTTTTTTTAAGCATTTAAGATGCTTTTCTTGTACAATTCTATCTCATTCCCCTTAGAAACAACTTAACTTCCATCTTGGAAGTAAGTTGTCTTCTTCTTCCTTCTTCTTCTTCTTTTTCTTCTTCTTCTTCTTCTTCTACTTTCTTCTCTTCTTCTTCTCCTTTATTTTAGGATATAGATCTAATACTACACTAACCATATGACCTCCAAGCATGACAAATCTTAGGATTGTTAGTTTCCCTTTAGACTTTTACCTTTTGAGTCTCCTATGAGTCTTTCTCTTTCTCATCTCAAAACAAAAGCTAAAAAAACCTAATAAAGGTTGAAATAACTTTTTGTGTTATGCACTTATTCCACGAGGCACTTTTATCTATCCCATCTTGGGGTAATGCAAGTTTGTCTAGCATGATGCACAAGTCTTCAACATGAAGTTGTTTCACAAAGAAAATCTAAGAAACATTTCTTCACTCAAAAATAACAAAACATCTAAATAAATAAAGTAGGTTAGTATGCTTGAGCCTTAATCCTTAGAACTAAGTTTGTGGGTCTTCTCCATACTTAATGTGCTTCTTCTTCATTCCATCTTGGAGTGATGTTAAGAAGTACACACTCCATTGAATGAGACTTGAATACACTCTCCTATACAAACTCTCAAATAAAAAAATTCTAAAAAAATTCAAACAAACAATAAGCATATTTACTTCGGGGAATTCTCTTCTAATATCCCTCACTCTAAACGAAAGAACACACTCCTACTTGTCTTTTGCAAGATGGTAAACGTACTCGTTTCAGACGAGCCTACAACACCTGAGCTAAGACATAAGCAGTTCCCTTCTAAAAAACACGAGCAAGTTGTGTCAATCTTATTGAGTCGAACTACGATGTTATGAATTTCCTATTGCACAAAAGGAAGACATCATGTTCATAAAAGCAAAAGATCATGAAGAGCCAATTCACACTGAAGGGCCTGACCCGGAAGAAGAGTGGACTATGATGTTTGATGAGGTTGTTAATATGAACGGTCGTGGTGTTGGTGCAGTACTCATTACACCTAAAGGAGTTCACATGCCTTTCTCGGCAAGACTCACCTTTAACTGCACTAACAACGAAGCTGAATATGAAGCTTGCATTATGGGTCTTGAGGAAGCTATTGACCTCAGGATCAAGACTTTGAGTGTGTTCGGAGATTCAGCTTTCGTAATTAATCAAACCAACGACAAATGGTACACTCACCAGGATCATCTGATACCCTACCGGGATTATACAAGGAGATTGTTAACTTTCTTCACTACAGTCAAGCTTGAGTATATCTCTCGAGATGAAAATCAGTTCGCAGATGCGCTGGCTACCATTTCATCCATGATCAAAGTTCAAGCTGCCAACTTTGTGCCTCAGATTTTAGTATCCAGACTTGACAAACCAGCATACATGTTCTCAGCAGATGTTGTCAAAGATGATAAGCCTTGGTTCCATGACATTAAATGCTTCTTGGAGGATCAAACATACCCACCTGGGGCATCTTCCAATGATAAGAAGACATTAAGAAGGCTTGATGGTAGTTTCTTCCTGAATGCTGATGGTTCCCTGTACAAGAGAAACTTTGATATGGTGCTTCTCAGATGTGTTGATAAGGCAGAAGCAGACTTGCTGATGCACGAGGTGCACGAAGAATCTTTTGGTACCCATGCTGGAGGACATGCCATGACTAAAAAGTTGTTGAGATCAGGCTATTACTGGATCACAATGGATGCAGATTGTTGTGCTTACGCCAGAAAGTGTCACAAATGCCAGATTTATGCAGATAAAGTGCATGTGCCTCCGAATCCTTTGAATGTGATGTCTTCACCCTGGCCCTTTGCCATGTGGGGAATTGATATGATTGGCAAGATTGAACCGACCGCTTCGAATGGCCACAGATTCATCTTGGTAGCCATTGACTATTTCACCAAGTGGGTTGAAGCAGCTTCTTATGCAAATGTCACCAGGCAAGTGGTAGCCCGATTCCTAAAGAAAGACATCATCTGTCAGTATGGAGTGCCCGAGCGAATCATTACTGATAATGGTTCCAACTTGAACAACAAAATGATGGCAGAGCTATGCCGGGACTTCAAGATCCAACACCACAATTCTTCTCCTTATAGGCCAAAGATGAATGGCGCTGTTGAGGCAGCTAACAAGAATATCAAGAAGATTGTACAGAAGATGATGGTCACCTACAAAGACTGGCATGAAATGCTACCGTTTGCCTTGCATGGGTACCGAACGTCAATCAGAACATCCACTGGGGCAACACCGTATCAGCTTGTGTATGGTATGGAGGCAGTCCTACCTGTTGAAGTTGAAGTACCCTCCCTACGGGTGTTGATGGATGTTAAGCTGAACGAAGCAGAGTGGGTCCGGTCCCGATACGAACAACTAAATCTGATTGAAGAGAAGAGATTAGCTGCAATCTTCCATGGGCAGCTGTATCAGAAAAGAATGAAGAAAGCCTTCGATCAGAAAGTTTGGCTTCGGGAATACCAAGTAGGAGATCTTGTGCTGAAGAGACTCCTCCCTCCTCATACAGACCACAGGGGCAAGTGGACTCCGAATTATGATGGTCCGTTCATAGTAAATAAAGTTTTCTCTGGTGGAGCACTAATGCTCAGTACTATGGACGGTGAAGACTTCCCGTCCCCTGTGAATTCAGATGCAGTTAAAAAATACTTCGCATAAAAATGACCCGCTGGACATAAAAACAGAATGTAAGTCCAGGCAAAAATAGGGCATCCCGACGAGTCAAAAACAGAATAAAAGACTCGGGCAAAAATAAGGGAAAATTAATAAAAAAATGTACACCCGCTGAGTTGAAAAGCCGCATTGGACAACTCAGGCAAAAATGGGTATCCCGGTGGATTGAAAACCCGAAAGGGCGATCCACGCAAAATAAGGGAATAAGCGAACAACTGTATTCTGAATTCGTCTGTATCACTTACAACATGGCAAGCTTCGAAAGGTTCAAGCTTCAGTCAGAATCAGCCTTCTTTAAAAGCAGAGTGAGAAGAACGTCAATGTCATACGAGTCATAGCAAAAGGGAAGCTCACAGAAGCGTCATCAACATTGCTAGCACCTTTTTGTTTCTCAATTTTGTAACAATCTCCTCATTTCAGGGGATCTGTTTCTTTGACTGTATTTGCCAAATTCAAGGCACGCAAATTAATAAAATCAGATTTTCAGTCATATTTCGTCTCATACATTTTATTTTCATTTGCAAAATGTCCGATGTCCTTAAGATGTTGATTGCATAAGTACAAATGCGTCTTTTAAATCACATGCTTACAGGAAATATATCGCTCCCGGGAGTGTCTAAACTCCTATGAAGGAATCCAGTAAGGGATACCTCGGGATACTTGTACATTTCTTTGTCATTACAGGATTGCAGGCAATCAAAGCGCGACATGGGGCATGAGAGCTTCTCCCCAGGAAGCTACCAAATCACTATTTGCTCAGCCCATTTCCCAAAGTAGCACTAGGGGTGCCCTCTCCCCAGCTGAGTTGCCAGACATCATCTTCCTCAACAGTATCCCCCACAAAAATCTCTAGGAAGATCGTCCAGTGATCATTCCTCCCCAGCCAAGTGTCAGGCAGGGAACCATCTCCCCGCAAAGCTCCAACCTCTATCCAGAAGAGCAATGCCTGAAGATCTCGCAACAAAGTGACGGAAGCTCCCACAGACCCCAGCTGGGTCCCTCATTACTAAGATAGGCCTATCAGTGATCTATTTCCTCAAACAGAGTCACGTATATCAGATCTACCAATGATCTCATCCCCAGCTGGGATATCACTTCAAGCATATCAGCCAGGGATCTTCACAGCAATGGGATCCGAATCACGGATCGGTATCTTTGCATAATCATAGCATTCACATCATACTTTCCCCCAAAGCGTAGCATTCCGTCTAAAACGGAGCATTACGGCAAAAATCAAACACATTGCATAGTCATAAGCCGTGTTCCGAATCAAACAGCTGTGTATACCAACACTCCATTTGCGAATATACAAATATCTCTCAAATTCCCCGGCAGAATGCCAAAGCAGTTTCTTTGCATTTCCCAGATACAGATACATGCTCCTTTTGGCACTCGTCCGTGTCACCATTCCCCAGCATAGTTGCCTAAACACTTTGGGAACCAAATACTGGTTTATAATACACTTCTTCCGACACCCGTCCGTGTCGTGCTCTCCCCAGCAAGTTGAACACTCGTCGGCGTCTCACTCATGTTTACTTATTTCAGATACTCGTTCGTATCTCGTGTATACCACTTAAATCAACTCAAAGTCGACACTCGTCCGTGTTCTTTGTTAACCAGTTGATACTCGTCCGTATCATCATCTCTGAACATGCGTCAGCATTTGTTTCTACTGATACCCGTCCGTATCATAGTCTTAAGGATGCTCGTCCGCATCTTTAATCTATACACCGTGTCAAACACTTATGTCTTCTTGAATTTAGTCACTCGTCTGTGTCTACCATTCCCCAGAAGAGTCCCCGGCAAATCCCAAATAAATTATTTCCTTTCTATCTGACATTCGTCCTATGTCATGATACTTTCGGCAGCCGTACCCTGCCAGGTGATCGTCCTTCACCTTTTGATGATCGTCCTTCATCATTCCTCCAGCGGAGTCTCCACTATTGGAACCCTCTTCTATTTGACATTCGTCCTATGTCGTGGTATTTTAGCAGCCGTCCCCTGCTAGGTGATCATCCTTCACCTTTTGATGATCGTCCTTCATCATTTTATCCGATGGCCGCCCCCATCGTCGATTTTGTTATCCAACATTCGTCCTATGTTGTGATAAACCCCGAGAGCAGCCGTACCCTGCTAGGTGATCATCCTTCACCTCTTGATGATCGTCCTTCATCAATGCTTATCCGATGGCCGTCCCCATCGTCGACCTTTGCTATCCGGCATTCGTCCTATGTCGTGATATTTTCGGCAGCCGTACCCTGCCAGGTGATCGTCCTTCACCTTGGATGACCGTCCCTCATCCTTATCCCCAACAGAGCAGCCGTCCCCTGCTAGGTGATCGTCCTTCACCTTTGATGACCATCCCTCATCATTTATTTCATGAACCTGATGGCCGTCCCCATCATTGTTTACCTTTACTTTGCAAACCCGATGGTCGTCCCCATCATTTACTTTACCTTTAATCCCCAAATAATTTTGTTCCTTTACTTGATGGTCGTCCCCATCATGATCTCTTTATTTCCCCAGCATGTCGGCCATCCCCGTCATTGCTTTTTCCCAGCAGTCGTCCTCTGCTCGACGGTCGTCCTCCGTTGCCCGCACTTTATAATCATACTTTACTTCCTTTTACAATCTATATCCCTTTTCTTCTTCATTCAGTGAGTGCAAATTTTGGACTGTCTTTGGTATTCAACCACAAGTTATCTTGTTTGCCTGTTAAGTCGTTGCTTACATCCTGCACAGCTAACTCATGCTTGAATAGGGGCAGATGTAAACACCCCAAATTTGCCCTCACTCATTTCACCATGGCTTTTGATCTTTTCATTTGCATAAGTTCAATCATACCATCTCATATTGCATTTTTGCTTCACTGCATTGGTTCTAAGTCATCTGCATCTAGGGTTTGTGATCTGAGCCATCCCTGAGCCATTTGAGCCACTCCAAAGGTTTTCAATCACTCCAAGAGGATCCATGTATGTTCAAACATCATATTATATCCCTCAAAGATCAAGGAAGTCAAGAATCACAAGAACTGGCAAAGCATGGAAGCAGAGCCAAGCTTAACTGCACAGATGACCTAAAATTAGGGTTTTGGTTTCAGAGGCCATAACTCCAATTTTTTTGTCATTCTTGTTTCTATTGGTCTCTATATGTCATAAGGATCATGCATACCAATTTTCATGAAGAAATTCAATGGGGAAGGCATCTGATCAATAAATGACTTTTTGTGCAAGTCAGTGCAAAATCAGGGCATCTGAGGCCCCCAATCACCCAACCAAAGGGTATTCTCCATCATTTTGAATGTGTATGATCTTTATTTGATCTTAGAAGATGTTAGAAGTTCACAAAATTGAAGAATTTCAAGCCATTTGCAAAGTTTCCATTTTGGGAAAGTGACTTGTAATGAAAACTTGCCATTTTGGGAAAGTTTTTCAACCTCCTCTTTTTGATTCAAAAATGCTTCAAATGAAAAATTCTTGGTCATGAAAGTTGTAGATTGGATCCTCCCATTTTCAAAAATTACAAGAACCCATTCTAATTCATTTTAGAACAAAAGTTATGGCCTTGCAAAGTTGGACAAAATCACTTAATTTTCACTTTTGTGCCAAAGAGGAAACTTGCAAAAACACTTGCCAAAACCAAATGTGACTTCAAATCAACTTCTAATCATCACACAAACATCATTCATGGTCCATAATTCAGATTTTCCCAAAGAATCTCTCACTTTCATGCCTTGTATTCCATAATCATAAGCCATTTATCATAAAAGTCACAAAAAGGGAAATCTTGCAAGAATGGTTCTTAGGGTTTTGTTTGATCTCTAATCAATCTCAAAGTGTCATAACAAAATTATATGGTACATTTTGCTACATATTGCCCAAGGGATGTCACATATCCATGACCAAAACTTCAAAATGCAACAAGTTGCAAAAAAGGCAAAACATGTGACATCTCACCCTTCATCCATTTCAGATCACCTCAGAACATCCCATGGCTCTCCTTGAAGGCAGCTGAACTCAGAACAGCCCTAAGATAGCTTCTGCCATGGCCCATGCTTGAAGTACACCTAACATTGACTTTTTGGCCAATTGCCCCATGCCATTCCCACAGTGCATGTCACTTCCTCAGACCTCTTCCAATAGTTTAGGGATGTGTTATGAATGATAAAAACAGGCTGGACATAAGCTAGAAGGACACACACAATCAGATTTCACAAACTTGCAAAAACCTTCATCTCTTAGAAACTCCTCCCTCAGCCATCAAACCTCAAATTTTTCTTCACCAACAAGTCACATATTATCCATAGAACAAGAATCAACCCTCAAAACAGCCAAATACATCACATACAAAAACCTCAAAACCTGCTACACCAGAACTGGAACTTCAGAACCAGCCATCCTCAAAGTTTTCTAAGCTTCATATCATCTTCAGGAGGTTCATAGGAGTGGGCTTGCATCAAGGGAGGACCCAGAAAGCCCAGAACCAGAAGGTTCCATCTCAGGTATAGCTCAAGAACTTTTTTCTCAAAACCTTGTTTTTAAGTTCTTAATCGAATCCTTATGATGTGCTGATGATTATGATATATTTATTTTTCAAAATGGTGGAATATTGAGTATGTATGGATTGTATGAAAGTTTCTGACCTAAAATTGTTTTGTTTCAATTTGCCTTGTTGATGAATGAAAAATGGTTTTTGTTTGGGGATTTTGGTTCAGTGATGTGTGGGGTTCATTTCTGGCCAAAGAGATCTTGTTTTAGATGCCTAGGGAGTGAGATAAAGTTTTTCAGGGGAGAGTGTGGCCGGAGAAGATGACCGGAGGTCATTTCCGGCCACCTGAGAGTAATTAAGTGTCTTAATTAGGTTTAGGGTTCCGTTTGAATACTGGCCTTTGGATTTGATTTACCCGCGCGCGTGTGTGGCCCAGATTGTCCCACTTAACCCTAATTTCCAATTAATTAAGTTAATCAGGATTAATTAATTATTTAAATAAGATTTACTCAGTTTGAATTACAGCCACTAGATCACGCGCGTAGTCAAATCCCGCACCCAGGTTTGAATCCTGGCCCTCAGATCAGTATACTTCTCCTTTAATTCAATTTTATTTTCTTTTTTATTCATTTGTTTTGCACATTTTATTTAAAATAGCAAATCATTTCTAAAAAATCTCATTTTTTGCATCACACCTTAAAATATTTTTCTCTTTCAGAAAATAATTTTTGTTTTATTTTTTGCATAATTTTCGTATTTTAAAAATATTTAAATGTATATTTTAATTAGTTAATGAGAATTAATTAATTAAAATAGCATTTAGGTTTCTAAAAATCACAAAAAAATTCACATTGCATTTTAATACATTTAGAAACATTATCAAACTCCTCAAACAAATTTCATTTTGGTTCTTGACATATTTTGACATTTTTCTTTGGAATTAAAGTTCTTAAAAGTCAATATTTTTGTCTTAACTTAGAAAAATTCATTCTGCCTAACCATGAAGAGTTTGATGTTGGTTCTTTTTGCATTGCATTCTTCATATCATGTAGTTCCTAGGGTAAAATTGGTTTGAATTTATCTTTCATTTTCAATTTGTTGAGCATATTTCCTTTTGAAGTACCTTAAAACCCTAGCTAACTTGAGAAAATCATAACTTCCATTAGGTTAAGACTTAGGTCCCCTCCTTTGGGCAGTGAACTTATGTAGGGTTAGGGTTCCTTTGATCCCATTTTCATTTTTTTTATCTTGTCATTTGCTTCTGATTTTGGATTTAGCTTTGTGACTTGTGCATAAACCCTAATTTTTGCCTACATTTGCATTCATCTCTCACTTGCTTGCATATATGAACTTTCCATGACATTTTGTGAATTCACATGACTTCTAAGACATCTTAGGACACATTAGAATAATGTTTGATAATTTCATCATTCATTTGCCATGTTATGCATTCATACCATTTCATAAAATTTCATGAACTTTCATGGTTCAAAACATGTTTCATTTGCACCTTCATCCTTGTATGATCATCCACAACTCTTGATATGTGTTTGCATCATCTCTTAGCATCATTAACATCATGTTTATGCTTCTGACTTTGGTTTGCATCATTGCATTCATCTCATTTTCATTTCATTTCACCTCTTTTTACTAACTTTTTAGGTGGTAAGTCATTGAGAAGTGAATTTGCCTTCACTTCTCATAATCTCTTCTCATCTCTCTTATGCATTCATTGCTGTATTTTACTTGTGTATTAGAGTGAGCTTGCTCATTCATGTCTCCTTCTCACCTTCTTTCTTCAAGTAACTTGTCTTCTTAAGTGAAGTAAGTTGACTTGCTTCTTCTGCTTCCTTCTCCTTTCATCTGCTTCTTCCTTGGTGGCTTTTCTCCTGAAGATCTTTTGCAAGCTTCATAAACCCTAGGAATACCCAAGCATGATCACAATTAGGGTTTGATTAGTCCCCCCATTAGTTTTACCTTTGTGTCATCTTTGTGTCTTTTCTTCTCATCTCATAATCAAGGATTAAACCTTAAAGGTTTTAAGGCTTTGTGATTAAGCTTATGCCTGCATCCTTCTATTAGGGTGGAGTGTATAACTTTAATCCTAAGTGTTAAACCCTTAATGTGTTTAATTACTTTAATCAATTCACTTAATAATCACTAAGACATCAAGCTTGTAACTCGAGCCTTGCATTAGGGTTCTAATTCTTCCTTAATTGGTTAAGAAGGACTAACCTTAGTGTTAATGGACAAGTCCCCCTCAAGTTGTCTTACAAATCATAAAATCCACTTCTTAATCTTACCATTAACTAAAATCCACTCTAATAAAGGCTTTGTTTTGTCATGAGGTTAATCCCTAATCATGGATTAAGTTGAGGAGCCTTCCTCAGCTTAAATGTTCTCATCTATTATCCTTCTATTAGGATGGTGTAATGGGTTCATTAAATCTTTGATTATGGCTTAAACTCATTACTTAACACTAAACAAAAAACTCCAAAAACATCTAAATAATTGCAAGTAGGTTAATGATCTTAATCCTACATCATGGTGATTAAGTGTGAAGTGTTTACTTCATGCTTTAGGTATTCTCATTACCCCTAATCAGAGGGAGAATGTGATGAGTTTACTAACCCTTGGTTTAGGCTTAAGCTCATTTTCTTATGACAAACATAAAAATCAATAAAAGATTAAAATCACAAAAACAAACAATAATTGTCTCCTTTGGGATTCTTTTCTCATCTCATTCACTCACAAACGAGAACTCGCTTCTTCCGTCTAATGCAAGACAGTTTGCACCTGAGCCAGACAGGTCATACACTTGAGCATAGACAAGTAAGCAGTTCACAAGTCAATTTATCTTTCAGTCTCTTTGAGTCGAACTACGGTGTTCTGACTTCCTCATTGCACGAGAGGATACGTAGGCATAAATTAACAGTTATCGAACAAAAGTCTCTGTATATTCCCCCTCCTTCCAGCATTATTCTTTAAGCCTCATTGCCTTGAGCTTCCCATTCCTTCTTGCACTGACACTCTTTTATTTCACTTCACACTCCTTTTGCACTAACACTTGTATATTCTTTTCCAGCTTTTGCACACAGATAGGACTGACACTACCCTTTTAAAACACAAATCTTTTAAGCGTGGATCCCGTCGAGTACGGCGGAAAATCTGGGTGCTAATACCTTCCCAGGTTGTAACCAACCCCCTTTCTCAGTTTCTCTGGTTCGCGACCATCTTGTCCATCTTTTTCTTAGGTCTATGCAGCATTACCTTTCCTTCGGGATAAAAATTCCTAGCTGGTGACTCTTTTCTTTTCAGTTCACCCTTGTGTGTTCTCTCCCTTTCGCCGACTGTTCGCGTCTATACCCCTCTTGACCGGGTGTCATTTGGTGGGAGCGACATTCAGTAGCAGTTTCAGTAGTAGAAGATAACCTTACCTTTTGAAATAGTGCTAGCAAGTATTGATCCCGTCAGGTACGACGGACGATCTGGGTGCTTTTACCTTCCCAGTTTGTAACCGACTCCCTTACCCTTTCTCTTTGGTTTGCGACATCCCGCTTTATCATTCTTACTGGTTTGTGCAACATTACCTTTCCTTCGGGATAAAAATGCCTGGTTGACAACTCTTCCTTTTCCGTGCCACTTTCACGTCTGTACCAGGATGGAAATCTCGGGAGCGACAACTGGCAACTCTGCTGGGAAACTCCCAACTAGAGTTTCTCTGGTTTCCTATGCGAGTCAATCCTAGAGCTTGCCTATTTCTATTTCTTTGGCTGTTTATCTATTTTCTACTGTGTGCTTTAGTTTAGCTTTATTGTTTTATTTACAGCTTTACTTTACAACTTTCTTGACTGGTTTTTACATTTACTTTTCATGCATCATATATGCTGGACTGTCTGGATTGATTTTTTGGCGAGATGGGGGTTACTGTGAGATGAGCCCAATACACAGGATGGAGTGCACCATAGGCTTTAGCATGGACAATCACTTTGCTTTCATGATATCTTGTCATGCGAGTAGTAGTGAGTTCCACACCCAGATTGCGACCATTTTGGAAATGTTCTATTATAAGGATCTTTCCTATTCCAGAATACGAACTTGATAGTTATGTGCATATGGGGACCAATCACTGAGAACCTTAGTGAAAACAACCCTCTCTAGTGGTGACAGTGGAAGACCACATTTGTTGGCAAACCCACTCGCACCTGAGGGCCCACTAGGAACTCATATAGGATGGCCTTGTTCTCTCGTAAGAACTTAGTCAAAGCACTATTCGTATGGTGATAGTATTATAACCTTCAAAATGAATGTATTATTGCTTCTCGATCTCACTTCTTGAAGCTGGGAACTTATGGGGGATGCTTGTTTTTCAGGACTTAACTGAGACCTCCTCTTTTAGTGTATAATGCCAAATCGGAAACGACAACCGTATTATTGCTTCTCGACCTGAGAGTCTGTGATGTTGACCCTTAGCACACCCGTGAGATGGGGGGATTGTTTACATGTTTGCAGGAACCTTGAACTTCTGCATACCCACTTCATCAGTGTTGATCCTATGATTTGATCTAGTATTATGGTTCTTTGGCTCTCAACTTGGGTTTCTGAACAAAGATGATATTGTTATTGTGGTTCTATATAGACACTTAGCTCATTGCTCAATACCAACAACAAATACCTGTCACTGATCGTCTGCCTTGCATTGCATCATATCATCATTAACCATTTGTGTTTTTCATTTCTCAGGTTGTTCCCAGTTCTGGTGGTATTTTATGTGTCCTTATTCCAGATGACTGAAGATGTTCCCCGAAAGAATAATATATGTAAACACCCCAAATTTTCCCTCACTCATTTCACCATGGCTTGTGACTCTTTTCATTTACATAAGTTCAATCGTATCATCTCATATTGCATTTTTGCTTCACTGCTTTGGTTCAAAGTCATCTACATCTAGGGTTTGTGATCTGAGCCATCCCTGAGCTATCTGAGCCACCCCAAAGGTCTTCAATCATCTCAAGAGGGTCCATGTATGTTCAAGCATCATATTATATCCTCCCAATATCAAGAAAGTCAGAAAATACTAAGAACTGAGAAAGGCATGGAAGCAGAGCCAAGCTTAACTGCACATATGACCTAAAATTAGGGTTTTGGTTTCAAAGGCCATAACTCCAAAATTTTTGGTCATTCTTGTTTCTATTGGTCTCTATATGTTATAAGGATCCTACATACCAATTTTCATGAAGAAATTCAATGGGGAAGACATCCGATCAATAAATGACTTCTTGAGCAAGTCAGTGCAAAATCAGGGCATCTGAGGCCCCCAATCATCCAAACAAAGGGTCTTCTCCATCATTTTGGATGTATATGATCTTTATTTGATCTTAGAAGAAGTTAGGAGTTCACAAAATTGAAGAATTTCAAGCCATTTGCAAAGTTGCCATTTTGGGAAAGTGACTTGTAATGCAAACTTGCCATTTTGGGAAAGTTTTTCAACCTCCTCTTTTTGATTCAAAAATGCTTCAAATGAAAAATTCTTGGTCTTACAAGTTGTAGATTGGATCATTCCCTTTTCAAAAAGTACAACAAATTGATCTAATTCATCATAGAACTCAAGTTATGGCCTTGCAAAGTTGAGGAAAATCACAAAATTTCACTTATGTACCAAAGAGGGAAACTTGCAAAAACTCATGTCAAACCAATTTGTGACCTCAAAGTGACTTCTAACCATTACACAAACATCATACATTGCCTAAAAGTCAGAATTGGCCCAAGAATCATCACATTTCATGTCTTGTATTTCAAGAATTTCAAAAGGGGCCAAACTTCATAGAATTTGCAAAATGACACATAACTTCTCACAAACTTGCTGATTTGCCTCAATTCCAATTCTATGGACCTCCTTGATCTCAGCTGCACCAAGACAAGCTAAAAGGCCAGCTGCAAGAATGCCCATACCTCAAGTACAAGTCATGTTGACATTTTGGCAACTTGCCCATACCAATCACCATAGTACACCACCCACTCTCTGCCCAACCAGAAAACTACAAGCATGCCTCAAGGGTCATTTTTCATAAGACACACAAGCTAAAACCTCCAAGAACTCAACATAGCCAAAATCACTCCAACTTGCAAAAGCCTTCGAATCTCCCAGCTCACTCACTCAATCTTCAAACCAATTTCACCATTGATCTTAGAATCACAAACTGAACACAAAGCAACCATCAAAACAACAAAAAATCCTCCATAGCCAAAACACGATTCTTGGCCAGTTGAAGTGCAATCTCACAAACCAGCCAAAAGAAATTCCTTCCAAGCATCAAAGCTTCATACGGAGGTCAAAGGGAGTCATTTTGCACAAGAGAAGTGGCCAGAAAGCTCCAAACTGAGGAAGCTCAAGCTCAAGTAACTTCTTCAAACTTTTTTCCAGAAGTGTTATTTTAAGTTCTCATAATGATCTTCATGCTTCACTGATTACACTGCACTTCTTACTTTTAAAAATAGTTGAGAAATGAGCTTGTATGCGTGTTCTGAAACTTTTTCAGTTTTTGAGTTTTGATTCGAATCGTGTGTTTGAGCAAGAATAAATTCATTTTGAGTGTGGATTCATGTTTAGGAGAGTGAGGGGAGTTAATCTGGAGCTTTAGAGCTCCAGAAATTACCTAGGGTGGAAGTTGGAAATTTTCAGGTGAGAGGGTCACCGGAGAAGACGACTGGAGCTCTTCTCCGGTGACCTGAAAGTCATTAAGTGTTAATTAGGGTTAGGGTTTTGGTTTGAATTAGGACCCTTGGATCTGTCTCTCCCGTGCGTGTTGTGTGGTCCAGATTAGATCATTAGTTATTAGTTAGGATTAAATAATTAATTAATTAAGTTTAAGTAAGTTTGAATTCCAGCCACAGGATCTGGCGCGCAGTCAACAAACATTTCCCCAGTTCAAATCCTGGCCTTCAGATCATCCTACTTTTGTTTTATTTCATTTTAATTCATATTTTATTTATTTGTTTTGCATATTTATTTTAAAATAGCTAGAGACTTTCAAAATTTTTTATTTTTTCCTCATGACTTTAAATATTTTTCTCGTTTTGAGAATAATTTTTATTTTATTTTTTGCATAAAATTTGTATTTTTAAAATATTTAAATGTTTATTTTAATTAATTAATGGAAATTAATTAATTAAAATACCATTTAGGTTTCTAAAAATCACCAAAAAAATCACATTTCATCTTGACACATTTAGAGACATTATCAAACCATTCATACAAATTTCTTTTTGGTTCTTGATCTATTTTGACATTTTTCTTTGGATTTAGGGTTCTTAAAAATCAATATTTTGACCCTAACTTAGAAAAATCTTTTCTGCCTAACCATGAAGGGTTTGATAGTGATTATTTTTGCATTACATCCCACATATCATTTAGTTTCTAGGATAAAATTGGCATGAATTTATATTTCATTTTTGATTTGTTTTGCATTTTCCCTTGTGAGGTACCTTAAAACCCTAGCAAACTTAGAAAAATCATAACTTCCTTAGGGTTAAGATTTATGTCTCCTCCTTTGGGGTGTGATATCATATGGGATTAGGGTTCCTTTGATTGAATTTTCAATTTTTTATCTTGTTGTTTGCTTCTGATTTTGAATTTTGCATTGCATCTTGTACATAAACCCCTAATTTTTGCTTTCATTTGCATACATTTTTCATATGCTTGCATACATGAACTTGCCATGACCTTTTTTTGCATCCACATGACATATAAGACATCTTAGGACATATTGAAATCATGTTTGATCATTTCTTCATCCATTTGCCATGTTATGCATCCATTGCATTTCATAAGTTTTCATGAACTTTCATGCCTCTTATTTATCTCATTTGCATTCTCATCACTTGTATGATCATCCACATCTCATGACATCCTTTTGCATCATCCCATAGCATCATTTTCATCATGAATATGCTTCTGATTTTGGTTTGCATCCTTGCATTCATTTCATCTTCATTTCATTTCTTGTTGCTAACTTTTCAGGTGGTAAGTGTTTGAGAAGTGAATTTGCCTTCACTTCTCATAATCTCTTCTCATACCTCTTATGCATTCATTGCTGTATTATACTTGTGAATTAGAGTGAGCTTTCTCATTCATGTTCCCTCCTCACTTTCTTCCTTCAAGCAACTTGTCCTCTTAAGTGAAGCAAGTTGTCTTGCTTCTTTCTGCTTCTCCTTCCTTTCATCCTGCTTCTTCCATGGTGGCTTTTCCTTGAAGATCTCTTGCAAGCCTCATAAACCCTAGGAACAACCAAGCATGATCACAATTAGGGTTTGATTAGTCCCCCATTAGTTTTACCTTTGTGTCATCTTTGAGTCTTCTCTTCTCATCTCTTAATCAAGGACTAAACCTTAAAGGTTTTAAGGCTTTGTGATTAGGGTTATGCCTGTATCCTTCTATTAGGATGGAGTGTATAACTTTAATCCTAAGTGTTAAACCCTTAATGTGTTTAAACCCTTTAATCAATTCACCTAATAATCACTAAGACATCAAGCTTGTAACTTGGGCCTTGCATTAGGGTTCTAATTCTTCCTTAATTGGTTAAGAAGGACTAACCCTAGTGTTAATGGACAAGTCCCCCTCAATTTGTCTTACAAACCATAAAATTCATTTCTTAACCCTAACATTAATTAAAATCCATTTTAATAAAGGCTTTGTTTTGTCATGTGGTTAATCCCTAATCATGGATTAAGTTGAAGAGCCTTCCTCAGCTTAAATGTTCTCATCTATTATCCTTCTATTAGGATGGTGTAATCGGTCCATTAAATCTTTGATTATGGCTTAAACTCATTACTTAACACCAAACAAAAACAACAAAAACATCTAAATAATTATAAGTAGGTTAATGATCTTAATCCTACATCATGGTGATTAAGTGTGAGGTGTTTACCTCATACTTATGGTATTCTCATTACCCCTGATCAGAGGGAGGATGTGATGAGTTTACTAACCCTTGATTTAGGCTTAGGCTCATTTTCTTATGACAAACACAAAAGCAATAACAAAACTGAAAACACAAAAAACAAACAATAATCGTATCCTCCGGGATTCTTTTCTCACCTCATTCACTCACAAACGAGGACTTGCTTCTTCCGTCTTATGCAAGACAGTTTGCACCTGAGCCAGACAGGTCATACACTTGAGCATAGGCAAGTAAGCAGTTCACAAGTCAATATATCTTTCAGTCTCTTTGAGTCGAACTACGGTGTTCTGACTTCCTCATTGCACGAGAGGATACGTAGGCATAACCTAACGGTTATCGAACAAAAGTCTCTGTACATCCCCCCCTCTTCCAACATTATTCTTTTAAGCCTCATAGTCTTAAGCTTCACATTCTTTCCTTACACTGACACTTCTTTATTTCACTTCACATTTCTTTTGCACTGACACTTGCATTCTTTTCCAGCTTTTACACACAAAATAGCACTGACACTACCCCTTTTAACACAAATCTTTCAAGAGTGGATCCCGTCGAGTACGACGGACAATCTGGGTGCCAATACCTTCCCAGGTTGTAACTGTAACACGGTGGGAGAACTGACTTTAGTTATGTTGCGGATAGCAAGAGTCGCCACCGACTTTTATTTTATCCAAAGGAAAGGCATAAAAGAACACGAAAGACCTTTTAAAAGATTTTTGGGTCCGGGGGGTAGGTTATGTAAAGGGAAGGTGTTAGCACCCTTTACATCCATGGTTATCCATGGGCTCTTAGTTACTTAGCTCACTTTGAATTGTTTTTTTGAAAGTGTGAAGTGTGTGAATAGAAATTTTCATAAGAGTTTGATAATGATCCATGTACGGATGCGTAAAAAACTTGTGTTTGAAAATTGTTTGAAATTGTGAAATGTTTGAAATTGTTTTGAAGTAGTGAGCAAGTAACTATGAGGAACCTACCCTAAAGTTTAAGTCTTTCTGTTCTTTAATCCTTTAAATGGTAAGACTATCCCTATTATTAAGGAATATGTAGTCATTACCTTGGATGTGTGGGACAAGTGAGGGGACATTGTTATTTAGGCAACTGTGGGGTGTATAAGCAATTCGAAGGGACTTATCATCTTTATTTTGAAAGGGACAAGATCATTACGAAGGCAACATTCGAAAGGGACTTGATCTTTGATTATGAAGGGAATAGATGATGTGAAATTAGGGACTTTGCTTTATACACCCTACTTGACCTTTTTTTGTAATAGGCAACATGAGAGGTAACCCTAGAAAGTGAGATGGCGATCAAAGATCGACTTACATGTGTGAGTGTTTAATTTAATATTTATCTTATAATTAAGTGATCTAAATTAAATTTTAAATATACATACATGTTACACTCCCTATTTTTTACTAACCATGGCATAAAAATAAATAATTTAAATATTACAAAAAATTACATCTAGGAACAGTTACAAAAATAATAATAAAAAGCAATTAAAATAAATAATCAAAATAAATAAATAAGCAATAAACAAAATAAATAAGCAATTAATTGGGTTAGTAGAAAATAATAGTAATAATCACAATTTAAAAAATAGATGGGGTTAGTAATAATCATGATTAATAATAATAATAAGAAAAATATTATAATAAACAAAAGTTAAAAGTTAATAAGGAAATATGAACAATTATAAAATTTTAAGTTAGGTATAAATTATAAAATTAATTATGAACATAAAAAATAAATTATAATTATAAAAATTAAATTAGCAATTTTAAACATATAATAGAAATTATTTACATGTATATTTAATTATAAACAATGATAGGATATTTATATATTATAAAAAATAGGATTAATTATAATTGTATTTACAAAATTTAATTATATTAAATAAAATATGTACATGAAAAAAATATGATCATACAATTATATTTACAAAAATTAGAAATTAACATCACAAAATAAAATTAGGTTTTTTAATTGTTTAGAAAAAATAAATTAGGGTTTGTAAAATATTAGGGTTTTTTAGAAAAATATTTTAAGGTTTATAGCTTAATATACAATATTATTTAAGTACATAATAATAAAAACAAAACTAATTTTAGAAATTTTAGAAAATAATTTTTTAGAATTTAGAAAATATAAGATATACATATGTTTTATTTTTTTGAATTATTTATATATATATATATATATATATATATATATATATATATATATATATATACAAAATTATATCCAATTAATAATAAAATAATCAAAACAAATAAAATAAAAGAAAAAGTTGGAACTTACCTGGCTGGGGTTTGAACCCAGCACCTTCAGCTTGCCAATAACAACACATACCACCAGGCTGCCAGCGCGCAGGTGATAGAAGAATGAGACAAATTGTTTTTATGCCTTATCCTGAAAAATCACAAAAAATAACAAGAAAACAAAAGGCCTGGGGGATTCGAACCCAGGACCTTACCAACATACACACAATCACGTTACCAATCCTGCTGGGTGAGCGCATCTGGTGATGTAGTCACTTTAAATCATAATATATTAAAATTACGAATTATGTGAAAAAAGCAAGAAAAAGATGGTGAAGCCAGGACTCGAACGCAGGTCCTCAAACAAAACATGCGCACCTCCTTCCACTGGGACAAGCAACAGGCTTGTGAAATAAAATAGAAACAAATAATAATATTTTTAAACAATTTTTGAATCTGGAATTTCGCGCGCAGCTTCTTCTTCTTCTACCTTTTACCTGCGAAAATTCATACGATTTTACCTACGATTTTTCCTGCGTGTTCTTCCATACTCAGAACCTGCGAAAATCAAACACCAACGAAACAGTACAATTTCTTTCAATTGATCAGGGTATTATGATCCTCATGGTTCACACAATCTCCCTATGTTCTTAAAATTTATTTATTTTTGGTTTAGCATGAAACCCTAAAAACTCAACCGAAACCCTAACAATGGCTTCTTTTGATTCTGGCCACGAAACTCAAATTCAATTGTCCAGAAAGCTTCACCGCATCAAAACAAATCACATTAGTAGGTCAAAATCAACAAACAACACACAAATTAATGGAATCGAAAACAAGTTACATATGACTGTAAACACCCCAAATTTGCCCTCACCCATTCACACCATGGCTTGTGATCTTCTCATATGCATAAACTCAATCATACCATCTCATATCCCATTTTTGATTCACTGCATTGGTTCAAAGTCATCTGCACCTAGGGTTTGTGATCTGAGCAATCCAAGAGCCTTTTGAGCCACTCCAAAGGCCATCAATCACTTCAGAGGGGTCCATGTGTGTTCAAGTATCATATTATATCCTCTCAAAGTCAAGGATGTCAAAGAATCACAAGAACTGGGAATGGTATGGAAGCAGAGCCAGGCTTGACTGCACAGATGACCTAGAATTAGGGTTTTGGTTTCAGAGGCCATAACTCCAAATTTTTTGGTCATTCTTGTTTCTATTGGTCTCTATATTATATATGGAGTATGCATATCAAGTTTCATGAAGAAATTCCATGGGGAAGTCATCTGATCAAGAGTTGACTTTTCAAGCAAGTCAGTGCAAAATCAGGGCATCTGAGGCCCCCAATAACCCAACCAAAGGGTGTTCTTCATCATTTTGATTACATATGATCTTTATTTGATCATAGAAGAAGTTGGAAGCTCACAAAATTCAAGAATTTCAAGTTTTTGCAAAGTTGACTTTTTTGGGCAAGTTTGACTTTTAATGAAATTGCCATTTTAGGCAACTTTTTCAACCTTTACTTTTTGATTCAAAAAAGCTTCAAATGGAAAAACTTTGGTCATGAAAGTTGTAGAATGGATCATTCCCTTTTCAAAAAGTACAAGAACATGATCTAATTCATTTTGGATCAAAAGTTATGGTTTGTCAAAGTTGGCAAAAATCACTAAATTTCAAGTCATGCACCAAAGAGGCAAAGTTGCAAATTCATATGTCAAGGCAAATTGGGTTGTCAAATGCACTTCAAAACTTCACCACATGATCATACAAGTCCTAAAAGCCAGATTGCACCCAAAGAATCACATGTTTTATGGCCCATGGATCAAGAGATTTCACAAAGAACCAAAGGCAAGGCAAGTTGCAAAACTCATCATAGCTTCTCATCCACTTGCTGGCTAGCTTGCTGATCAATCCTAGGCTTTTCCTCACATCATGCTGCGCAGAACACACTTGTGTACTTGGCTAGAAAGTAGCCCATGCCTTCTGTCGCTCCCGATAAGTGGGACCAGGCCCAGATAAGGGTACAGACGCGAACGGTCGGCGAGAGGAACAATGAGAACACACAGCCGTGAACTCACTGGAGATGAATAGAGTCGCCAGCTAGGCATTTTTATCCCGGAGGAAAGGCAATGCTGCATAGGCCTAGAAAAAGATATGGATAAGACGGTCGCGAACCAGAGAGACTGAGAAAGGGGGTTGGTTACAACCTGGGAAGGTATTAGCACCCAGATTGTCCGCCGTACTCGACGGGATCCACGCTTAAAAGATTTGTGTTTTAAAGGGGTAGTGTCAGTGCAATTTGTGTATAAGGAGAGCTGGAAAAGGTGTACAGGTGTCAGTGTAAAAGAAATGCAAAGTGTGATATATACAGTGTCAGTGTAGGAACAGGAGTGAAATGCTTAAGATCATGAGGCTAAAAGAATAAAGCTGGAGGAGGAGGAATATACAGAGACTTTTGTTCGATAACTGATAAGTTATGCCTACGTATCCTCTCGTGCAATGAGGAAGTCAGAACACCGTAGTTCGACTCAAAGAGACTGAAAGATGAATTGACTTGATGAACTGCTTACTTGTCTATGCTCAAGTGTATGACCTGTCTGGCTCAGGTGCAAACTGTCTTGCATTAGACGGAAGAAGCAAGTTCTCGTTTATGAGTGAAGATGATGAGAAAAGAATCCCGGAGGAGACGATTATTGTTTGTTTTTGTGTTTTCAGTCTTTTATTGCTTTTGAAAGTTTGTCATAAGTTAATGAGCTTAAGCCTAAACCAATGGATTTAGTAAACTCATCACATCTTCCCTCTGATTAGGGGTAATGAGAATACCTTAAGTGTGAAGTCAGCTTCTCACACTTAAACACCTATGGTGTAGGATTAAGATCATTAACCTACTTGTGATTATTTAGATGTTTTTGGTGTTTTTGTTTAGTGTTAAGTAATGAGGTTAAGCCATAATCAGGGATTAAACAGACTCATTACACCATCCTAAGAGAAGGATAATAGATGAGAATGTTTAAGCTGAGGAATGCTCCTCAACTTAATCCATGATTAGGGATTAAACTCATGACAAAACAGGCCTTTGATTAAGTGGATTTTATTTAATGGTGATGATGAAGTGGATTTTATGATTTGTCAGACAACTTGAGGGGGACTTGTCCATTAACACTAGGGTTAGTCCTTCTTAACCAATTAAGGAAGAATTAGAACCCTAATGCAAGGCCCAAGTTACAAGTGTGATGTCTTGGTACTTATTAAGTGAATTGATTAAAGGATTTAAACACATTAAGGGTTTAACACTTAGGATTAAAGTTATACACTCCATCCTAAGAGAAGGATGCAGGCATAAGCTTAATCACAAAGCCTTAAAGCCTTTAGGGTTTAGTCCCTGATTATGAGATGAGAAGAGAAGACTCAAAAGAGACACAAAGGTAAAAGCTAAGTGGGGAGACTAATCAGAACCCTAATCATTGTCATGCTTGGTTGTTCCTAAGGTTTGTGAGGTTTTCAAAAGAAGTCTTCAATGGAACCACCAGGAAGCAGATGAAAGGATCAAGAGAAGCAAAGTGACTTGCTTCATTCAAGAAGTCAAGTCACTTGAAGAAAGAAAATGGGAAGAAAAGGAATGAGCAAGCTCAATCTCAAACACAAACAAAAATGCAGCAATGGATGCAAGAGAGATGAAAAGAAAGGTTATGAGAAGTGAAGGCAAATTCACTTCTCAAAATCACTTACCACCTGAAAAGGTTAGAAAAGAAATGCAATGCAATGCCAAATGGGATGAGATGACATGATGAGAAACAAAACCAGAAACATATACATGATGCTAATGATGTTATGAAATGCTACAAACATGAGGTAGCACATGGAAATGATCATACAAGTTCATGAATGCAAATGAAGCAAGTTAAGAATCATGAATATACATGAAAAGTTATGAAGTGCACATGACATACAACATGGCAAATACATGATGCAATGATCAAACATGCTTTCAATATGTCTTATGATGTTAAATGAATCACATGGATGCTTGAAATGTCATGGCAAGTCATATTATGCAAGAGAATGCAAGATGGATGCATATGGAAGCTCAGATTAGGGTTTATGAACCAAACATCAAACAAAAATCAAAATCAGAAGCAAACCCTAAGATAAAAAATTGAAAATTCCACACAAAGGATCCCTAATCCCATACTAAACCAATGCCCAAAGGAGAGGTCTCAACTCTTAACCAATCTCAAGTTATGATTTTCACAAGTTTTCTAGGGTTTTAGGGTTTCCAAACAAAAGAAATGCCAAACAAAATGAAAATGAAAGATCAAATCATGGCCTTTTTATCTCAAAAACTACATGCTAAACACAATGCAATGCAAAAAGAATCAATGTCCAATCCTTCATGAATAGGCAGAAATGATTTTTTGAACTATGGATCAAATTAATGCACAAAAATAATTTTAATTCAATGAAAAATTCTCAAAATGCATCAAGATCAAAAAAAGAAATTTGGTTTGAAGGTTGGACAATGTTTCTAAATGTCTTAGAACATTTCATGAATTTTTTGGTGATTTTTAGATACTTAAAAGTATTTTTAATAAATTAATATTCATTAATCAATTAAAAATAATCTTTTAAATATTTAAAAATACTTTTTTAATGCTAAAAATAAAAATAAAAATATTTTTGTGTCTTAAAAATTAATAAAACTCTTGAGAAAAAGTTTCATAATTTTTAGACAATTTTTACTATTTTAAATAAATTGTGCAAATTAAATGAAAAGAAATGAAATAAAAATTAAAATAAAATGAAGTAATCAGAAGGAGAGGCTGGGATTGAGTCTGGATTTGAAAACATTGACCAGCGCGCATCTGGACGGCTGTGGTTCATTCTGAGTTAATTAGTTTAATTAAGATTTATTTAATTAATGAAAGTGGATTAGGGCAAAGCAAACAGATCTGGACCATCTATCCACGCGGGAAGTCAACGTTTTCAAACAATCCAACGCCCAAGATTCAAATGGCACTAATGACCTGAGATTAGGGCAAAACACTTTCAGGTGACCGGAGGGAAGCTCCGGTCATCTTCTCCGGCGGTATCAAAACCCTAAAACATGATTCAGGCATCTATTCCACAAATTAAACACACCTAAGTGATCCTCTAACATCCTAGGACACGAATCCATGCTCAAACATCATTTAAACCCCAGAAATCATGCAAATCGAAGAGAACAAAATCCACGGGTGAAATTTCAGAGGGATCATACAAACTCATTTCTCACTTATTTTTGATTCCAAAGGCATCCCCATGATCAGCAAGACATAAGCAATCATATTATAACTTAAAATGCAAGCTTTGGGAGAAAGTGTTCATGTTCATACCTGAGCTGGAAAGCTTCAATATTGAGCTTCCAGGGCATTCTTTGTGTGCAAATGGACCTCTTTGACTCTCCTGAGCTCAATGGGATACCTCAAAGCTCTTGTGGATGGCTGATTTGAGAGGAATACTTCTGGTGTAGCAGATAACACAGTCAGGAATAGGGAGGTTTCAGGCCACTCCAATGGTGGATTCTTGCTCCTTTAGGTGTGCTTGACTTGTTGGTGAAGAAAAATGGTGTGTTTGATGGCTGGATAATGGGGTTCGAAGAGTTCTGGTTTTGAAGATGAGAAATGGTGAAGCTCAGTTCATGCTGGTTTCAGGCTTGAGCTTTGTTGGTTTGTGATCAATAATACATGGTGAGATGAGTAGTGGGATTTGTTTTAGTGTTTGAGGCATGTGGAGACAGATTCGAAGGAAAATGCAAAATGGAGTGTTTTTGTGTATGTGATGTTATGGTCTGTTTCAGCTTGGCTTCTTGATATCTTTGGCTTACAAGTGGATAGTATAAACAATCCCAATTGGCCAGAGGATGTGACATGGCCTGCTGTGATTGGGATGTTTACTTTTGCAAAAAAGTCCACTTTATGTAAGGAAAGCATGGGCTTGGTTCTAGGCTTGGTACAATGGCTAGGGCTGGCGCAGCATGGTGTGTATGTGATGCTAGGAAGGTTCAGCAACCAATGTGACAAGTGGGTGAAGTGTCATGAGTGATTTTGCAAGTTGGCTCCTTTTGAAACTTCATGAAAATGCCTTGTTATACAAACCATGAACATGTGATCTTTGGGTCCAAATCTGATTTTTAGGTCACATGTGATGTTTGTACATTGGTTTGATGTCAACTAGAAGTTGCAATTTGCCTTGGTCCATGATTTTTGCAAAATTTCCAATTAGTGCATAACTTGAAAATTAGTGATTTTTGCCAACTTTGTCACACCATAACTTTTGATCCAAAATGAATTAGGTCATGTTCTTGTACTTTTTGAAAAGGGAAAAATGTATTCTACAACTTTCATGACCAAAGTTTTTTTCATTTGAAGCTTTTTTGGATCAAAAAGCAAGGCTTGAAAAATGACCTAAATTGACAAATTTCTTAAAAAGTCAACTATGCCCTAAAAAGTCAACTTTGCAAAAACTTCAAATTCTTGAATTTTGTGAACTTCAACCTTCTTCCATGATCAAATAAAGATAATATACACTCAAAATGATGAAGATCACCCCTTGGTTGGGTCATTGGGGGCCTCAGATGCCCTGATTTTGCACTGACTTGTCTGAAAAGTCAACTCTTGATCAGATGACTTCCCCATGGAATTTCTTCATGAAAATTGATATGCATACTCCCTATACCATATAGAGACCAATGGAAACAAGAATGACCAAAAAATTTGGAGTTATGGCCTCTGAAACCAAAACCCTAATTTTAGGTCAACTGTGCAGTCAAACTTGGCTCTGCTTCCATACCAATCCCAGTTCTTGTGATTCTTTTGCATTTTGACTTTGAGAGGATGTAATATGATATAAGAACACACATGGACCCCTTTGAAGTGATTGATGGCCTTTGGAGTGGCTTAAGAAGCTCTTGGATTGCTAAGATCACAAACCCTAGGTGCAGATGACTTAGAACCTATGCAGTGAATCAAAAATGGAATATGAGATGGTATGATTGAGTTTATGCATATGAGGAGATCACAAGCCATGGTGAAATGAGTGAGGGCAAATTTGGGGTGTTTACAGCTGCCCCTATTCAAACATGAGTTAGCTGTGCAGGATGTAAGCAACGGCTTAACAGGCAAACAAGATAACTTGTGGTTGAATACCAAAGACAGTCCAAAATTTGCACTCGCAGAAGAAGAAAAGGGATATAGATTGTAAAGGAAAATAAAGTATATCGTAAAGTGCGGGAAACGAAGCAATGACGGGGACGGCCGACATGCTGGGGATAAAAGGTAAAGCCAAGACGGGGACGGCCGACTAGCTGGGGAAAATCAAATTATGATGGGGACGGCCATCAAGATAAAGTAAGATTCTCTGGGAATTAATAAAACATGACGGGGACGGCCATCAAGTTCATAAAGCAAAGTAACCAACGATGGGGACGGCCATCGGGCTAAAAAGGAAAAGGGACCACGACGGGGACGGCCATCGGGTTAAAGAATAAATGGAATAAACAGATGATGGGGTACGACCATCAAAGGTGAAGGACGATCACCTAGCAGGGGACGGCTGCTCTGTTGGGGTATAAAGGAATTATGATGGGGACGACCATCAGAGGTGGAGGACGACCACCTGGCAGGGTACGACTGCCGAAAATATCAACGATGGGGACGGCCATCGGATGAGCATGATGGAGGACGACCATCAAGAGGTGGAGGACGACCACCTAGCAGGGGACGGCTGCTCTCAGGGTTTATCATGACATAGGACGAATGCCAGATAACCAAAATCAACAATGGGGACGGCCATTGGATAAAATTGATGAAGGACGATCATCAAGAGGTGGAGGACAACCACTTAGCAGGGGACGGCTGCTAAATATCAACGATGGGGACGGCCATCGGATGAGCATGATGGAGGACGACCATCAAGAGGTGGAGGACGACCACCTAGCAGGGGACGGCTGCTCTCAGGTTTTATCATAACACAGGACGAGTGTTAGATAAAAGAAATGCTTTGTCGGCGATCTACTGGGGAGTAGTAAACACGGACGAGTGTTTATATCCAAGAAACAAAAGGTATAAGTGTTTGGTATTGTGTATAGATTAAAGATGCGGGCGAGCATCCCTAAGACCACGATACGGACGAGTATCGGGTAGAAACAAACTGACACGTGTTCAAAGATGATGATACGGACGAGTACCAACTGGTTAACAGAGAACACGGACGAGTGTTGAATCTGAGAGGACTCTTCTGGGGAATGGTAGACACAGGCGAGTATCTATATTCAAGAAGACAGAAGTGTTTGACATGGTGTATGGATTAAAGATGCGGACGAGCATCCTTAAGACTATGATACGGACGAGTATCATGTAGAAACAAACGCTGGACGCCTGTTCAGAGATGATGGTACGGACGAGTACCAACGGGTTAACAAAGAACAAGGACTAGTGTTGAATCTGTGGGGATATGAAATATACAAGATACGGACGAGTACCTATATGAGTGCAACATGAGTAGTGGGTATGAGTATTGTAGATGAGTGTTTAACTGCTGGGGAGGGTGACACGGACGAGTGTCGAGAGAGAAAAGTATAATAATATCAACAAGTATATAGGTTGTAAAAGCGTAGGCGACTGCGCTGGGGAATACGACACGGACGGGTGTCAAGAAAGTGTATACAGGAATACCTGTGAGTGCAAAGAGAAAGTCTTGGTTTTCTGCTGGGGATATGACACGGACGGGTGTCAAAGGGAGTATCTGTAATATGGGTGGTGTTGTTTGTAAAGAGTGTTCAGGTGACTTTACTGGGGAAAGATGACACGGACGGGTGTCAAGGGGGTATGTAATGGTGTTTGTGGTTGAGAGGCAGCTGCTTTTGCTGGGGACTCTGGTGGGGATTTTTCTGTACGTTGATGCACTATCATTATTCACAAGTGCTGATTCAAAACATGGCTTATGATCATGCTGTATGTTGGATTTTTGCCGTAATGCTCCGTGTTAGACGGAATGCTACGCTTTGTGGGTGAATATGATGCGAATGCTATGATTATGCAAAGATACCCAACCGGGATTCGGATCCCGTTGCCGCGAAGATCTTCGGTCGATCTGCTTGAAAAGGACATCCCAGCTGGGGAATGAGATCATCGGTAGATCTGATAAGATGATATTTGCTTGGGGATACGGGTCACTGATAGACCTATCCTAATAAATGAGAGACCCAGCTGGGGTCTGTAGAAGCTTTCTTCACTCTATTGTGACTCCTTCATGCGTTGCTCTTCTGGATAGAGGCTGGAACTCTGTGGGGAGATGGTTCCCTGACTTTTGAGCTTGGCTGAGGGCGAGATGGCAACTCGGCTGGGGAGAAAGAGAGGAATCACTGAAAGACCTCCCTAGGGATTCTGCTGAAGTAGATTCTTGACTCAGCCGAGGATATAGGTGCCTTCTGTGATACCTGCCCATTCTGATGGGGATAAGTAATAAGTGGCCAACTCAGCTGGGAGGAGTCATGAAAGGCAACTCAGCTGGGGAGAGAGCACTTTGGGTGCTAAAGTTGAGTGTTGATTTGCCAGCTTGCTGGGACGAAGCTTACATGCCCCAAGTTGCATTCTGGATACCTGCAATCCTGAAAAAGATAGAGAAACGCACAAGGTAATCTCGAGGTATCCCTTACTGGATTCCGTCATAGGAGTTTAGATACTTCTGAGAGCAAGCATATTTCCTGTAAGCATGTTTTTGTTTGAAGATAAGCATCTGTATTCTTATGCAATCAGTTTTTCTCTTTTAAGACATCAGACATTTTTTGCAAATAAAATGTACAAAACGAGACATGACTGAAAATCTGATTTTATTAATTCATATGCCCTGAATTGGCGAGATACAGTCAAAGGAACATATCCCCTGAAATGAGGAGATTGTTACAAATTGAGAAACGAAATGCTGGCAGTGTTGACGACGCTTTGAGGAGCTTCCTCTTCACTATGACTCGTATGACTTTTGACGTTCTTCTCATCTTGCTTTTTGAAGAATGTTGATTCTGATTGAAGCTTGATCCTTTCGAAGCTTACCAAGTTGTAAACGATAAAGACGAATTCAGACTGCAGTTGTTCGCTTATTCTCTTATTTTGCATGGATCGCCCTTTCGGGTTTTCAATCCATCGGGATACCCATTTTTGCCTGAGCTGTCCAATGCGGCTTTTCAACTCAGCGGGTGTACATTTTTGTCTATTTTCCCTTATTTTTGCCCGAGTCTTTTATTCTGTTTTTGACTCGCCGGGATGCCCTATTTTTGCCTGGACTTACATTCTGTTTTTGTGTCCAGCGGGTCTTTTTATGCGAAGTATTTTCTAACTGCATCTGAATTCACAGGGGACGGGAAGTCTTCACCATCCATGGTGCTGAGCATCAGTGCTCCACCAGAGAAAACTTTCTTTACTACGAATGGTCCTTCATAGTTTGGATTCCATTTGCCCCCGTGGTCTGTATGAGGAGGGAGGATTCTCTTCAGTACAAGATCTCCTACTTGGTACTCTCGGTGCCTGACTTTCTGATCGAAGGCTCTCTTCATTCTTTTCTGATATAACTGCCCATGACAGATTGCGGCCAATCTTTTCTCTTCAATCAGACTCAGTTGTTCGTATCGGGACCTAACCCATTCTGCTTCACTCAGTTTAACATCCATTAGTACCCGTAGAGAGGGTAATTCAACTTCAACAGGTAGGACTGCCTCCATACCATACACAAGTTGATACGGTGTTGCCCCAGTGGATGTTCTGATTGACGTGCGGTACCCATGCAAGGCGAACGGTAGCATTTCATGCCAGTCTTTGTAAGTGATTACCATCTTCTGTACAATCTTCTTGATATTTTTATTTGCTGCCTCAACAGCGCCATTCATCTTTGGCCTGTAAGGAGAAGAATTGTGATGTTGGATCTTGAAGTCCCGGCACAGCTCTGCCATCATTTTGTTGTTCAAGTTGGAACCATTATCAGTGATGATTCGCTCGGGAACTCCATATCGACAGATGATATCTCTCTTCAGAAATCTGGCTACCACTTGCCTTGTGACATTTGCATATGAGGCTGCTTCGACCCACTTGGTGAAATAATCAATGGCGACCAGGATGAATCTGTGGCCATTCGAAGCAGTCGGTTCAATCTTGCCAATCATATCAATGCCCCACATAGCGAAGGGCCATGGTGAAGACATTATGTTCAAAGGATTGGGAGGCACATGCACCTTATCCTCATAAATCTGGCATTTATGGCACCTCCTGGCATAGGCACAACAGTCTGCATCCATTGTGATCCAGTAATAACCTGACCTTAATAACTTCTTAGCCATGGCATGCCCTCCGGCATGGGTACCAAAGGATCCTTCGTGCACTTCATGCATCAATAAATCTGCTTCCGTCTTATCAACACATCTGAGGAGTACCATATCAAAGTTCCTTTTGTATAGAGAACCATCAGTGTTCAAGAAGAAACTACCAGCAAGCCTTCTCAAAGTCTTCTTATCATTGGAGGATGCCCCAGATGGGTATGTTTGATCCTCCAAGAAGCACTTAATGTCATGGAACCAAGGCTTATCATCTTTAACAACATCTGCTGCGAACACATATGCTGGTCTGTCAAGTCTGGACACTGAAATCTGAGGTACAAAGTTGGCAGCTTGAACTTTGATCATGGATGAAATGGTAGCCAGAGCATCTGCAAACTGATTCTCGTCCCGAGGGATATACTCAAGCTTGACTGTTGTGAAGAAAGTCAATAACCTCCTTGTATAATCCCTGTAAGGTATCAGATGATCCTGGTGGGTGTACCATTTTCCGTTGGTCTGATTGATTACCAGAGCTGAATCTCCGAATACAGTCAATGTCTTGATCCTGAGGTCAATGGCTTCCTCAAGACCCATAATGCAAGCTTCGTATTCAGCTTCGTTGTTAGTGCAGTTGAAAGTGAGTTTTGCCGAGAAAGGCATGTGAACTCCTTTAGGTGTAATAAGTACTGCGCCAACACCACGACCATTCATGTTAACAGCCCCATCAAACATCATAGTCCATTCCTCTTCCGGGTCAGGCCCTTCAGTGTGAATAGGCTCTTCATGATCTTTTTCTTTTATGAACATGATGTCCTCATCAGGGAAGTCAAATCTCATAGGCTGGTAATCATCAATGGGTTGCTCAGCAAGATATTCAGATAGTACACTGCCCTTGATGGCTTTCTGTGATGTGTACTGGATGTCATATTCAGTGAGAATCATCTGCCATCTTGCAACCCGTCCAGTAAGAGCTGGCTTCTCAAATATGTACTTAACTGGGTCCATCTTTGAGATCAACAAAGTAGTGTGGGTCAACATGTACTGTCTTAGTCGGCGAGCAGCCCACGCTAAAGCACAGCAAGTTTTCTCGAGCAGTGAATAACGTTGTTCACAGTCGGTAAACTTTTTGCTTAGGTAGTATATTGCATACTCTTTTCGACCAGACTCGTCATGCTGGCCCAGCACACACCCCATTGACTCTTCTAATACTGTCAAGTACATTATCAGAGGTCTTCCTTCAACTGGAGGCATAAGGATCGGAGGCTCTTGCAGGTATTCTTTAATCTTGTCAAAAGCCCTTTGGCAGTCTTCATTCCACCTGACCGTCTGTTCTTTTCTTAGCAATTTGAACAAGGGTTCACAGGTTGCAGTGAGGTGAGATATGAACCGTGAGATGTAGTTCAATCGACCTAAGAACCCTCGAACTTCCTTCTCAGTTTTCGGTGCAGGCATCTCTTGGATGGCTTTGACTTTATTTGGGTCAACCTCAATCCCTTTCTCGCTTACAATAAAACCTAGCAGCTTACCAGATCGCACCCCGAATGTGCATTTGTTGGGGTTCAATTTTAGTTGATACTTCCTCAGACGCTTGAATAACTTGAGCAGATTTACCAGGTGATCCTCTTCAGTAAGGGACTTGGCAATCATGTCATCCACATAACATTCTATCTCTTTATGGATCATATCGTGGAATAACGTTACCATAGCCCGTTGGTATGTGGCACCGGCATTCTTGAGCCCAAATGGCATTACCTTGTAGCAGAACGTGCCCCAGGGTGTGATGAAGGTTGTCTTCTCCATGTCTTCAGGTGACATTTTGATCTGATTGTATCCTGAAAATCCATCCATGAAGGAGAATACCGAGAACTGAGCCGTGTTATCCTCCAATACATCAATGTGAGGTAAAGGGAAATCATCTTTCGGGCTGGCTCTGTTCAGATCCCGGTAGTCAACACACATTCTTACTTTGCCGTCCTTCTTAGGCACAGGTACTATGTTAGCAACCCACGGTGGATAGCTAGTTACGGCAAGGAACCCGGCGTCCCATTGCTTTTGTACCTCTTCCTTGATCTTCATCGCCATGTCTGGGCGAGTACGGCGCAGTTTCTGCTTAACTGGCGGGCATTCTTCTCTCAAAGGCAGCTTGTGCACGACAATGTCGGTATCCAACCCTGGCATATCTTGATAAGACCAAGCAAACACGTCCACATATTCTTGCAGCAGGTCAATCAGTTGTCTCTTCACTGAGTCTTGCAGGCAGGCCCCGATTTTAACTTCTTTCACGTCTTCATCTGTACCAAGATTAATCACTTCAACCTCCTCCTGGTGAGGAGTAATAACCTTTTCTTCTTGCCTTAACAACCTGGCTAGCTCTTCAGGAAGCTCATACTCTTCTTCAACCCCTTCATCGGCTTGATTGATCGGATTGTCAAAGTCATACGAAGTCATAGCCGTGCCGTTGTCGGTGCTGTCTGGAAGGCACTCTCTGCAAGGGTTCAGTTTGTTCATTTTAGTGATTTGATTTTAATCTTGTTTTAGAAAAGTGAAATAAAGTTGTCATTTTGAAAACACTGCCATTTATTTTTTGTACAAAAAGAAAAATGGAAAAACAGTGAGCGGAAAAGAAAAAAGACTCATTTGCAAAAAGATGTCTGATATTTCATTGATTAATCTTGTTTGCACAAAAAGTACAGATGGCCCGATTACAAAATGAGTCTTGTCATCTTGGGCAAGATGCAAGACTTTGATGCATGCTATAAAAATACAGGAAATAATAATTACTCTGCATGAGTAACTCTTATAATTTCCTGGGAAGACCAGTTTGAGATACTGCTCCCCGGGATCTTTGGACGAATCCAGCTTTCCAGGTTGCGTTCTTCTTCCAGCTCGTCTTCCAAACAGTTGACAGCATCAGGGGTGAGCATCCCTCCACTCACAAAGTTGGGCTCTTTCGCAGCCTCTGCTTGATCTTGTTGAGTTGGTTTGTAACCCAACCCAAATCTGTCCTCTTTCTTCTCCACCGATAGCAATTTGCCCCAGCCTTGGGCGTTTCCTCCCTCAACAACCTTCCGGGCTTGTTGGTATGATGATATCGAAGTACCAGGCATAGCAGATGTTTCATTGACATTCAAGGCTTCGAAACCCTGGCTCATTGTTTCATGGATCTCCCCATCCATCTCAATGTACTTATAGGTAGCCAGGTGGCTGACAAAAATATCCTCCTCTCCACAGATTGTAACGATTTGACCCTCCCACTCATATTTTAACTTCTGGTGAAGGGTAGAGGTCACGGCGCCAGCGGCGTGAATCCATGGCCTACCCAATAGACAGCTGTAGGCAGGCTGTATATCCATCACGTAGAAGGTAGTTTTGAAGGTCTGCGGGCCAATCGTTATGGGCAACTCAATCTCTCCCAGAACCGATCTCTTTGAACCATCAAAGGCTCTCACCACCAGGTTGCTGGGTCTCAACGCCAATCCGTCATATTCTAGCTTCACCAGGGCCTTTTTAGGTAAGACATTGAGGGATGACCCCGTGTCTACCAGCACATGAGAAAGGACAGCACCTTTGCATTCCATGGTTATGTGTAAGGCTTTGTTATGGTTGCGGCCTTCCGTTGTCAAATCAGTATTTGTGAACCCTAGTCCGTGACTAGCATTAACATTTCCAACTACAGCCTCTAGCTGATTGACAGTGATCTCTTCATGCACGTAAGCTGCGTGCAAGACTTTGAGCAGTGCATTCCGATGGGCTTCGGAGCACATAAGCAATGATAGGATTGAGATCTTGGAAGGCGTCTGATGAAGTTGATCCACTACTTTATAATCACTCTTCTTGATGATTCGCATGAACTCATCAACCTCTTGATCGAAGGGTGTTTTCAAAGCTTCTTTAACAGTCTGCTCTTCCTGCACCAAGCTTTTTCCTTTTGCCTTGGCAGCAGCTTCTGCTTCGGCAGTGGGTCTCTGGATTTGTGGAGCGAAGAGACGTCCGCTTCGAGTGAAGCCTCCGCCTCCTCCCACATTGTCAATTTGTGGTGCAGGGGTTGATGATTCAAAAGTGATTCTTTGTCCTTCACAGTACAGGTCAGAGCCGTAATGCCAGGGGATGGCATTGCTGCTTTCATAAGGTACTGGTCCAGGCACCGTGATAGTGACTGGACTGACTGCAGCTGTGGAAGGAATTGTGATAGTCTGTGGATCGTAATAAATTGTGACTGGCGCTCTGATGGGAGCAGCACCTTCTGAGTTGTAGGCGGAGTTGTTTTCAGGATCGTAAAATATTGTGACAGTTGAGACATCTTCATGATTTGTTGCTGGTGTTGTAGGAGACATTGGTGGAAGGATGGATGTTGTTGTTGTAGGAGTTTCAAAATGGAGTGATGCTGAAGTTGTAGAAGAAAAATTTGTTGATATCTGATCAGTTGAGATAATAGATGAAGTACTTGTTGATGAAGCCGAAGAATTGTCAGGAACAATGGTTGTTGCAGTTGTAGGAGTTGCTGGAGTTATTGCTGATGAGATTGCTGGATTTGTAGGAAATGATGTAGTGATCTGAAGCTGGCCACTCTGAATGAGACCATCTATGCCATTCCTCAGGTTATCGCACCCATTGACTGAAATATTGCAGTAAGCACACCCCAACTCACACCCCGGGAACATTTGACATTCGAGGAGCTGAGCCTTAATTTCTACCAACGGTGTCCTGATCTGACCCACACTGGTTATTAAATAAGACGGCTTGTCTTCTTCAATAGCGTTAATTCTGGGACCACCGTGATTTGGCATGGGGTTCTTATTGACATTAGGTGGTGGTGCGAAATTCAGAGCTTTTGAGTCTACCAGGTCTTGTACCTTCATGTGCAGAGCTCTGCACTTTTCTGTACTGTGGCCAGGTGCATTTGAATGGAAGGCACATCTGGCGTTGGAATCATAATTCCTGGGTAGACTGTTGGGATCTGGAGGTGCCAACGTCCTTAGCTCAACTAGGTTGAGTTTCAGGAGTTGTGGCAGCAATGTAGCATATGGCATAGGGATCGGATTGATTACCCTGTTGGCTTGAGAAGGCCTCTGTTGGAATGGCCTTTGCTGATTATTGTTATTGGTGTTGCTGTTGTTGTAATTTCTCGGAGGATACTGATTTTGTTGATGGTACTGAGGTTGTGGCTGATAGCTTTGTTGCGGAGGTTGATAAACTGGTTGAGGATGAGCTGGAGCGGGAATGGTGACTGCTGCCACTGATCTGTGAACATACTGGGGCCTGCCCCTGTTGGTGTGGATGGCATTGGTCTCGCCAGTTCTTCTCGGGCCTGCAAAAGGCTTTCTTGTACTACTGGACGAGCTTGCACCATTGTCAGATATCTTACCCATCTTCAATAGGCTTTCAATTCTCTCCCCGGCTATGACAACATCTGCAAAGCTAGTGGAAGAGAAAGCAGCCAGCCTGTCAATATATGTTCCCTGAAGGGTGTTCATGAACATATCTGCCATTTCCCTTTCAGACATAGGTGGTTGAACAGCAGCAGCCAATTGCCTCCATCTCTGGGCATATTCTCGGAAACTTTCCCTTGACGACTGTGACATTCCCATTAGGAGAGTCCTGTTGGGTGCCATGTCTAAGTTGTACTGATACTGTCTGATGAAGGCCTCTGCCAGGTCCTTCCAGCATCTAATAGTTGCCCTTGTCAAGTGAGAGTACCATTCTCTTGAAGCTCCTGTCAAGCTGTCTTCGAAATAGAACATCCAGAGCTTCTCATCCATAGTATAGGCCTTCAGCCTTCCCAGAAATGACTGTAAATGAGTCCGGGGGCATGAGGTCCCGTTGTATTTTTCAAAACAAGGAGGCTTGAACTTATGGGGAATCCTGACCCCGTCTACCAAGCCCATGTCCATGACGTCGAAACCCAGAGAATTTTGAGACTCTAAGGACCTCAATTTCTCAGCTATCTCATCCAGCCTTCTATCATAAGCTTCTTCCCCAGCACCCATTACTGTGAATTGATCCTCCTGGGGGTCTTCTTGAAGTACCCTGGCTGCAGTGGCAGTCCCTTGAACATTTGCAGGGATGTTGACCTCAGGATGGAGGTGTGGTCCAAATACAGGGGGGTTAACATGAGGTTGGACCCTTTCATTGTTGCTGGTGCCGGCAGTTCCTATATGTGGATCTTCTTGATTCTGCCTTTCCACCATGGCCCTCAATCTTTCCTGGCTCTGAGCCATGTTGTTCATCACTTCCATAAACTGAGTCATCTGCGTTCTCATTTCCAATCTTTCGTTTGCCATTTGGTTTCTGACCTCAGTAAGGTCCTGCTGCATCTGATCCATTTGAATGCCCGGAAGGTTGTTACGGGTCGGATAACGGTGCGGACGGTTGAGGGGAAATACCCGGCGCCGAGCAATAGTTCCTGAACATCACAACAGAGTTAGTGGCAATGAAATAAAAACCTACAAAACAAACAAAGGGTTAGCATGCAATGCAGTTATGCTTATTTGTTCTCAAGGTATCCGGTTTGGCATTCAGTTTTGACCCTTCCAGACCCTTGAAGATGCTGTTGATGTTGCTTTTGAAGTGAAACTCGGATGGAACAAACTAATACATATATTACAAAAGCAGAATGGTACATAGTTTGTTTACAAATACAAGCCCTCTGAGGGGTCAAAATACATTACAGGAAAATAAAAGTACATGGAATGAAAGCAACAACAAACAAATGGTCAAACACCAAGACCAAACTCATCCTCACGAACTTCCTTGAGAAGTGCTTCGGTCACAGGATCAGCCGGACGCTCCGTGAGATTCCTGATGAGGAGATTCCGGGTTGTAACAGCTGCTGTTAGTTTCTTGTGCTGGCTTTGGTCTTTTGACCTCTTCACTCCAGCTTTGATCTTCAGCTCTGATATCTCCCTCTGGGCTGCTGCCAGGGCTTCTTGTTGTTATTTTGCACTAGCTTCCATCTGCTCTATCTTGTCCTGAACTCTCTTGTCCTCCAGAGTACGAGCCTCAGTGATCCTGACCCACCGGGCCTGACTCTCCTTCAGATACAAGTCTGTCCTTGCTCTCTGGAACTGGGCTTCTTTGCAAGCATTCTTCAGAATTTGTTCTTCAGCTTTGGATTTCTTGATATAATCCCCAGACCTCTCAATTTTAGTCAAATGCTCCACTCTCAACTTCTCCAACCTCTCAATCTCCATCCTACCATCACTCCTCTCCCGGAGGGTCTTCTGCAAAGCCTGGGTTAACTTCTCATTTCTTTCCTTCAAGCTCTCAAACTCCTCCAAACTGATAGTGGCAGGGGGTGGTGCTGAAGATGATTCAGGCATATCTTCTATGGTAAAGGGCATTCCAGAGAATTGAGCCCTGGCACGGGACCATTCATAATATTGTGCTGATGCCACACTGCTGCACTTCCCCAAAATGGTTACTCCCTTGGTTTGAACATTATCCCAGGCCCAAGCAGCCTGCCTAACAATAGCCAGATTAATCTTGTTCTCGCAATAAAGAGTTTCAACCAAGTCCTGTGCCTTAGGAGTGTGGACCAGTGCATAGCCCAGTTGCCTTCTGAACAGCAGAGGATTGTAATTAATGCTTCCCTTAACTCCTATTAGGGGCACATTGGGAAAATGCCCACAGCTGGTGATGATATCCCTGCCCTTGGTGCTTTGAGTACACCATCTGATATCGGCTGAAGTTAGAGCAGTGAGTCTTTTAGCCCAGTTGCTCTGCTGATGAGGATTCAAAAATGCATTTGTCCTGGGCAGATGCCTGAGAAGCCAAGTATGGAACAATGGAGCACAACACCTCACTAATCTTCCCCTATGCTTTTCATTCCTCTGATGCACTGAATAGTAGAGATCCCCCAACAAGGTGGGCACTGGGTTCTTCAGGATGAATAGATGGATTGCATTCTTGCTAATGAATCGAGGCTCATCTGCAAACAATACAATTCCATATATGCTCAAAGCCAGCAAGGCACAGACAACTTTCCACTCTCCTAAAGAAGCTTTCAGGGTAGCTTGAGAGATCAGGAAATCCAGATGGAAGCCAGGGATTCCAGCTTTAGAAGTCATATGCTGCTCAACCAGATCAGGTTCCAAATGCAAAGCCTTTGCTACTTCTCCATTACCAGGAAAGACCATTTCAGGGTTGAATGGGACTCCACCCCTGATAGGTATACCAACTAATGATGAGTATTCTTCCAATAAGGGGCCCAACTGAAAGTCTTGGAAAGTGAAACACCTCAATGGGGGATCATAGAACTGAATGCAAGTGTGAATCAGGCTTCTTTGTGAAGGGTCCAGATCCATAACCATATCAAGTATATCCCCATAGTGTTCCCTGAACAATGGTATGTGATCTGGAGTGATCAGGGTCTGAATCCTCCTGATGTCAGATAGCTCTGGCTGGAAGAAGTGATAGGTGATGTTGCTCTTTTTAGGAGCCATGATGCTGAAGATGAGTAGAGACAGGTGCTGATGATAACACTGAAGAATGAGCCACTGATTGGCTGGTGCAGATAACTGAAGTAGATAGCTGAAGCAAATGCTGATGAAGATAGGTCAGTACTGAAGATGGGGTCAAAACCAGAACCAAATGAAGATGGATACCCTGAAACACAAATAAACAAATGTCAATATGATGCAATGTTTATGTATGCAAATGATATGCAAGGGTTTGTGACTGAGCTGGATCTGATCAAAAACTCTGATATAGGTCCAAGTGTGTTCAAGAATTCCAGATGGAGGTCTATAAATCCAGTAACCAAGGTGAGGGACTCAAATAAAGAGTCACATATCCAGGGTTTAAAATCACAAGAACTGTCCCAACATGGAGTATTCTTAATCAAGTCAAAGTAACAAGGGTATTCTGAGGTCAAGGTACCTGCAAACCTGTAAACAGCCCAACCCCCTCACAGGTGGTGTTCTAAAACAAGGATCCTCAGACTTGGATCAGTTATGAGAAGTGTAAACACTTCCAACCCGGAGGTACAGTGTTTACAATAACCATAAAAGTTCCTCCTCTAATTCACCTCAGTTTCTGAAGGTCAATACTAAAAGGTCATCCAGACTTAGCAGGCTTCCCAGATAGCCCTAGCATTGAAGGAAATCTGCAACACAGAGTTCTCAAGAAGAAACCCATATCTGAACCGTGTTTCATATTCCCGCACCAGACCGAGATGGAATGGGAAAGAATATGATTCACTCTAGCCTAGGTGTCACTCAGGTCCCAGGTATAGGACCTTAACTCTCAATAGAACCCCACCCACCAAGGTAAAACCAGATCCAGCTAGCAGCACAGTATGACAATATGATAATATATGCATAAAGCTATAAAGAAAGCAATAAAAAAAACTGTACAAAATAAATACACAAACACAAATAAGCACATAACACCCCAGTAAACACAAATCAAACAAGCACTAGGAGGAACCCACAAAAAGAACCAGAAGCCCTGGTTGCAGTATAAGGGTCCCCAGCAGAGTCGCCAAGCTGTCGCTCCCGATAAGTGGGACCAGGCCCAGATAAGGGTACAGACGCGAACGGTCGGCGAGAGGAACAATGAGAACACACAGCCGTGAACTCACTGGAGATGAATAGAGTCGCCAGCTAGGCATTTTTATCCCGGAGGAAAGGCAATGCTTTATAGGCCTAGAAAAAGATATGGATAAGACGGTCGCGAACCAGAGAGACTGAGAAAGGGGGTTGGTTACAACCTGGGAAGGTATTAGCACCCAGATTGTCCGCCGTACTCGACGGGATCCACGCTTAAAAGATTTGTGTTTTAAAGGGGTAGTGTCAGTGCAATTTGTGTATAAGGAGAGCTGGAAAAGGTGTACAGGTGTCAGTGTAAAAGAAATGCAAAGTGTGATATATACAGTGTCAGTGTAGGAACAGGAGTGAAATGCTCAAGATCATGAGGCTAAAAGAATAAAGCTGGAGGAGGAGGAATATACAGAGACTTTTGTTCGATAACTGATAAGTTATGCCTACGTATCCTCTCGTGCAATGAGGAAGTCAGAACACCGTAGTTCGACTCAAAGAGACTGAAAGATGAATTGACTTGATGAACTGCTTACTTGTCTATGCTCAAGTGTATGACCTGTCTGGCTCAGGTGCAAACTGTCTTGCATTAGACGGAAGAAGCAAGTTCTCGTTTATGAGTGAAGATGATGAGAAAAGAATCCCGGAGGAGACGATTATTGTTTGTTTTTGTGTTTTCAGTCTTTTATTGCTTTTGAAAGTTTGTCATAAGTTAATGAGCTTAAGCCTAAACCAATGGATTTAGTAAACTCATCACATCTTCCCTCTGATTAGGGGTAATGAGAATACCTTAAGTGTGAAGTCAGCTTCTCACACTTAAACACCTATGGTGTAGGATTAAGATCATTAACCTACTTGTGATTATTTAGATGTTTTTGGTGTTTTTGTTTAGTGTTAAGTAATGAGGTTAAGCCATAATCAGGGATTAAACAGACTCATTACACCATCCTAAGAGAAGGATAATAGATGAGAATGTTTAAGCTGAGGAATGCTCCTCAACTTAATCCATGATTAGGGATTAAACTCATGACAAAACAGGCCTTTGATTAAGTGGATTTTATTTAATGGTGATGATGAAGTGGATTTTATGATTTGTCAGACAACTTGAGGGGGACTTGTCCATTAACACTAGGGTTAGTCCTTCTTAACCAATTAAGGAAGAATTAGAACCCTAATGCAAGGCCCAAGTTACAAGTGTGATGTCTTGGTACTTATTAAGTGAATTGATTAAAGGATTTAAACACATTAAGGGTTTAACACTTAGGATTAAAGTTATACACTCCATCCTAAGAGAAGGATGCAGGCATAAGCTTAATCACAAAGCCTTAAAGCCTTTAGGGTTTAGTCCCTGATTATGAGATGAGAAGAGAAGACTCAAAAGAGACACAAAGGTAAAAGCTAAGTGGGGAGACTAATCAGAACCCTAATCATTGTCATGCTTGGTTGTTCCTAAGGTTTGTGAGGTTTTCAAAAGAAGTCTTCAATGGAACCACCAGGAAGCAGATGAAAGGATCAAGAGAAGCAAAGTGACTTGCTTCATTCAAGAAGTCAAGTCACTTGAAGAAAGAAAATGGGAAGAAAAGGAATGAGCAAGCTCAATCTCAAACACAAACAAAAATGCAGCAATGGATGCAAGAGAGATGAAAAGAAAGGTTATGAGAAGTGAAGGCAAATTCACTTCTCAAAATCACTTACCACCTGAAAAGGTTAGAAAAGAAATGCAATGCAATGCCAAATGGGATGAGATGACATGATGAGAAACAAAACCAGAAACATATACATGATGCTAATGATGTTATGAAATGCTACAAACATGAGGTAGCACATGGAAATGATCATACAAGTTCATGAATGCAAATGAAGCAAGTTAAGAATCATGAATATACATGAAAAGTTATGAAGTGCACATGACATACAACATGGCAAATACATGATGCAATGATCAAACATGCTTTCAATATGTCTTATGATGTTAAATGAATCACATGGATGCTTGAAATGTCATGGCAAGTCATATTATGCAAGAGAATGCAAGATGGATGCATATGGAAGCTCAGATTAGGGTTTATGAACCAAACATCAAACAAAAATCAAAATCAGAAGCAAACCCTAAGATAAAAAATTGAAAATTCCACACAAAGGATCCCTAATCCCATACTAAACCAATGCCCAAAGGAGAGGTCTCAACTCTTAACCAATCTCAAGTTATGATTTTCACAAGTTTTCTAGGGTTTTAGGGTTTCCAAACAAAAGAAATGCCAAACAAAATGAAAATGAAAGATCAAATCATGGCCTTTTTATCTCAAAAACTACATGCTAAACACAATGCAATGCAAAAAGAATCAATGTCCAATCCTTCATGAATAGGCAGAAATGATTTTTTGAACTATGGATCAAATTAATGCACAAAAATAATTTTAATTCAATGAAAAATTCTCAAAATGCATCAAGATCAAAAAAAGAAATTTGGTTTGAAGGTTGGACAATGTTTCTAAATGTCTTAGAACATTTCATGAATTTTTTGGTGATTTTTAGATACTTAAAAGTATTTTTAATAAATTAATATTCATTAATCAATTAAAAATAATCTTTTAAATATTTAAAAATACTTTTTTAATGCTAAAAATAAAAATAAAAATATTTTTGTGTCTTAAAAATTAATAAAACTCTTGAGAAAAAGTTTCATAATTTTTAGACAATTTTTACTATTTTAAATAAATTGTGCAAATTAAATGAAAAGAAATGAAATAAAAATTAAAATAAAATGAAGTAATCAGAAGGAGAGGCTGGGATTGAGTCTGGATTTGAAAACATTGACCAGCGCGCATCTGGACGGCTGTGGTTCATTCTGAGTTAATTAGTTTAATTAAGATTTATTTAATTAATGAAAGTGGATTAGGGCAAAGCAAACAGATCTGGACCATCTATCCACGCGGGAAGTCAACGTTTTCAAACAATCCAACGCCCAAGATTCAAATGGCACTAATGACCTGAGATTAGGGCAAAACACTTTCAGGTGACCGGAGGGAAGCTCCGGTCATCTTCTCCGGCGGTATCAAAACCCTAAAACATGATTCAGGCATCTATTCCACAAATTAAACACACCTAAGTGATCCTCTAACATCCTAGGACACGAATCCATGCTCAAACATCATTTAAACCCCATAAATCATGCAAATCGAAGAGAACAAAATCCACGGGTGAAATTTCAGAGGGATCATACAAACTCATTTCTCACTTATTTTTGATTCCAAAGGCATCCCCATGATCAGCAAGACATAAGCAATCATATTATAACTTAAAATGCAAGCTTTGGGAGAAAGTGTTCATGTTCATACCTGAGCTGGAAAGCTTCAATATTGAGCTTCCAGGGCCTTCTTTGTGTGCAAATGGACCTCTTTGACTCTCCTGAGCTCAATGGGATACCTCAAAGCTCTTGTGGATGGCTGATTTGAGAGGAATACTTCTGGTGTAGCAGATAACACAGTCAGGAATAGGGAGGTTTCAGGCCACTCCAATGGTGGATTCTTGCTCCTTTAGGTGTGCTTGACTTGTTGGTGAAGAAAAATGGTGTGTTTGATGGCTGGATAATGGGGTTCGAAGAGTTCTGGTTTTGAAGATGAGAAATGGTGAAGCTCAGTTCATGCTGGTTTCAGGCTTGAGCTTTGTTGGTTTGTGATCAATAATACATGGTGAGATGAGTAGTGGGATTTGTTTTAGTGTTTGAGGCATGTGGAGACAGATTCGAAGGAAAATGCAAAATGGAGTGTTTTTGTGTATGTGATGTTATGGTCTGTTTCAGCTTGGCTTCTTGATATCTTTGGCTTACAAGTGGATAGTATAAACAATCCCAATTGGCCAGAGGATGTGACATGGCCTGCTGTGATTGGGATGTTTACTTTTGCAAAAAAGTCCACTTTATGTAAGGAAAGCATGGGCTTGGTTCTAGGCTTGGTACAATGGCTAGGGCTGGCGCAGCATGGTGTGTATGTGATGCTAGGAAGGTTCAGCAACCAATGTGACAAGTGGGTGAAGTGTCATGAGTGATTTTGCAAGTTGGCTCCTTTTGAAACTTCATGAATATGCCTTGTTATACAAACCATGAACATGTGATCTTTGGGTCCAAATCTGATTTTTAGGTCACATGTGATGTTTGTACATTGGTTTGATGTCAACTAGAAGTTGCAATTTGCCTTGGTCCATGATTTTTGCAAAATTTCCAATTAGTGCATAACTTGAAAATTAGTGATTTTTGCCAACTTTGTCACACCATAACTTTTGATCCAAAATGAATTAGGTCATGTTCTTGTACTTTTTGAAAAGGGAAAAATGTATTATACAACTTTCATGACCAAAGTTTTTTTCATTTGAAGCTTTTTTGGATCAAAAAGCAAGGCTTGAAAAATGACCTAAATTGACAAATTTCTTAAAAAGTCAACTATGCCCTAAAAAGTCAACTTTGCAAAAACTTCAAATTCTTGAATTTTGTGAACTTAAACCTTCTTCCATGATCAAATAAAGATCATATACACTCAAAATGATGAAGATCACCCCTTGGTTGGGTCATTGGGGGCCTCAGATGCCCTGATTTTGCACTGACTTGTCTGAAAAGTCAACTCTTGATCAGATGACTTCCCCATGGAATTTCTTCATGAAAATTGATATTCATACTCCCTATACCATATAGAAACCAATGGAAACAAGAATGACCAAAAAATTTGGAGTTATGGCCTCTGAAACCAAAACCCTAATTTTAGGTCAACTGTGCAGTCAAACTTGGCTCTGCTTCCATACCAATCCCAGTTCTTGTGATTCTTTTGCATTTTGACTTTGAGAGGATGTAATATGATATAAGAACACACATGGACCCCTTTGAAGTGATTTATGGCCTTTGGAGTGGCTCAAGAAGCTCTTGGATTGCTAAGATCACAAACCCTAGGTGCAGAAGACTTAGAACCTATGCAGTGAATCAAAAATGGAATATGAGATGGTATGATTGAGTTTATGCATATGAGGAGATCACAAGCCATGGTGAAATGAGTGAGGGCAAATTTGGGGTGTTTACACCTTCTTACACCAACTTTGACATATTGGCAAAAGCACCCATACCAATCAATAAAGCACATGTCACTTCATCTGACCAATGGCAATTGTTTATACTAATCAAATGCAAGCCAAACATAACAAGAGCAAAGCCTGAAGCAACACACAAGACAACATTCACATTTTCACCTCATCTTGCAAGAGCTTTCGAAAATCATCACACAGGCCACAAACATACAAACCAACTTCACAAACCATCTCACCATGCTTCACTGAACACAAACCAACCCTCAAAACAGCCTGAAAGCCATTGAATCAAAAACACGATCATCACCTGACCTTGAGCAGAACTCAAGCAAACTCTCAAACCAGCCATTGCAAACTTCAAACAAACATTGCAAGCTTCTTGGGAGGATCATTGGAGTGGATTTGAGCCAAAGAAACAGCCAGAAAGCCCTTGAATCAAAAGCTTCTGTTCAGGTAGTCAACTCAAAACTTTATCCAGAAACGTGTTTTTAAGTTCTTAATAGCTTCTATGCACTCCCCTGATCATGAATATGTGCTTACTTTTGAAAATGGTTGAGAAACCAGGATGTATGCATTGTCTGAAAATTTTGCCCTAAAAAATGTTTGATTCGATTCTCTCTGATTTTGAATGATAAATGTTGTTTGATTGAGGGGTTTGTTTCGTTTTTGAGTGGGGATGATTTCTGTTTAGTTAGATTTTGTTTTATATGCGTGTAGAGAGAGTTTGAGAATTGGGATGGCCGGAGAAGACGACCGGAACAGTGTTCCGGTCGCCTGAAAGTCATTAGGGCATAATTAATTAGGGCTAATCACAATTATGAGAGTTTGAATGTCAGCCGTTGGATATGGCGCTGTAAACACCCCAAATTTGCCCTCACCCATTCACACCATGGCTTGTGGTCATCTCATATGCATAAACACAATCATACCATCTCATACCTCATTTTTGATTCACTGCATAGTTTCTAAGTCATCTGCACCTAGGGTTTGTGATCTGAGCAATCCAAGAGCCACTTGAGTCACTCCAAAGGCCATCAATCAATTCAAAGGGATCCATGTGTGTTCTTATATCATACTACATCCTCTCAAAGTCAAGAATGCAAAAGAATCACAAGAATTGGGATTGTTGTGGATGCAGAGCCAAGTTTGACCGCACAGTTGACCTAAAATTAGGGTTTTGGTTTCAGAGGCCATAACTCCAAATTTTTTGGTCATTCTTGTCTCCATTGGTCTCTATATGGTATGGGGAGTATGCATATCAAGTTTCATGAAGAAATTCCATGGGGAAGTCATCTGATCAAGAGTTGACTTTCTGGACAAGTCAGTGCAAAATCAGGGCATCTGAGGCCCCCAATGACCCAACCCATGGGCATTCTTCATCAATTTGAGTGTATATGATCTTTATTTGATCATGGAAGAAGGTTGAAGTTCACAAAAATCAAGAATTTGGAGTTTTTGCAAATGTTGACTTTTTGGGCATGGTTGACTTTTCAAGAATGTGTCATTTTAGGTCACTTTTCAAGCCTTGATTCTTGATCCAAAAATGCTTCAAATGTGAAAACTTTGGTCATGAAAGTTGTAGAATACATCTTTCCCTTTTCAAAAAGTACAAGAACATGATCTAATTCTTCTTGGACCAAAAGTTATGGTGTGACAAAGTTGGCAAAAATCATTGATTTTCAAGACATGCACCAAATGGAAACTTTGCAAAATCATGAACCAAGGCTGTTTGTAACCTCTAGTTGACATCAAACCATGACACAAACATCCCATGAGCTCTAAAAGTCAGGATTGAACCAAGAATTCTCATGTTTCATGGCTTGTGGAATGAGAAAGTCACATGTGAACCAAAGTTGCACCAACTTGCAAAACTCATGATCACACTTCCTACCACTTGCTACATTGGATGCTGAGCTTTGCTAGCCCTTCCCCTCACCCTTGCTGCGCCAGCCCCATGCTTGTACTAGCCTAGAACCAAGCCATACCTCTCTTACACAAAGAGTGGACTTTTGGCAAAAGTGAACTTACCAATCAATAAAGGCCATGCCAAATCATCTGACCTATAGGATTATTTTATACTATCCTTTGGCAAGCCAAACATATGAGGAAGCAAGGCTGAAACACACCACAACATCACATACACAAAACACCTCACTTTGCAAAACTCTTCGAATTTGCCTGCACAACTCACAAACACTAAAACAAATTCCTCTAATCATCTCACCTTGCCTCATTGAGTAGAAACCACCAAGAGTCAGGCCTGATTTGAGCAAGAACACCCCATCACCATTTTTCACCTCAACCTGCATTTCTCTTCGAATCACCTTCCACAGTCATCAAATATCCAAACTTCTTTCACCAACAGATCAAGCACATCAAAAGGAGTCAAAACCACCCTTCACATTGACCTGAAACAGCCTATACACAAACTGCATTTTCTGCTACACCAGAAATGGATTGCTCAAGGCAGCTTGTCTAAGCTCATTTCAAGCCTTCCATTAGCATCAGGGGAGTCAAGGGAGTCCATTTGCATGCAAAGGAAGCTCTGGAAGCTCAGTTTTGAAGCTTTCCAGCTCAGGTATGAACATGAACACTTTCTCCCAAAGCTTGCATTTTAAGTTATAATATGATTGCTCATGTCTTGCTGGTCATGGGGATGGTTTCAGAATAAAAAATAAGTGAGAAATGAGTTTGTATGATCCCTCTGAAATTTTGCCCGTGGATTTTTTTTCCTTCGATTCGTTTGATTCATGGTGTTTAAATGTTGTTTGAGCATGGATTCGTGTCTTAGGATGTTAGAGGATCACTTAGGTGTGTTTAATTTGTGGAATAGATGCCTGAATCATGTATTAGGGTTTTGGTAGTGCCGGAGAAGATGACCGGAGCTCCCCTCCGGTCACCTGAAAGTTGTTATGCCCTAATCCCTGTAATTAGTGTCATTTGAATATTGGGCGTTGGATTGAGTTGACCTGTTGACTTCCCGCGTGGATAGAGGGCCCAGATCACTTTGATTAGCCCTAATTCATTTTATTAGTTTTAATTAATTGTAATTAAATTAATTAACTCAGAACCAATCCTGGCCACAAGATCTGGCGCCAGTCAATGCATTCAAACCCAGTCTCAATCTCAACCCTCCATTCTGATTACTTTCCATTTATTTTCATTTTTATTTCATTTCTTTTCATTTAACTTGCATAATTAATTTAAAATAGTAAAAATTGCTTAAAAATTATGAAACTTTTTCTCATGAGTTTTAATAATTTTTATGACACAAAAATATTTTTGTTTTTATTTTTATCATTAAAAAAGTATTTTTAAATATTTAAAAGATTATTTTTAATTGATTAATGAGAATTAATTTATTAAAAATACTTTTAGGTATTTAAAAATCACCAAAAAATTCATGAAATGTTCTAAGACATTTAGAAACATTGTCCAACCTTCAAACCAAATTTCTTTTTGGATCTTGATGCTTTTTGAGAATTTTCTTTTGAATTAAAATCATTTTTGTGCATTATTTTGATCCTAAGTTCAAAAAATCACTTCTGCCTATCCATGAAGAGTTGGACATTGATTCTTCTTGCATTGCATTGTGTTTAGCATGTAGTTTTTGAGATAAAATGGCCATGATTTGATCTTGCATTTTTCATTTGTTTGGTATTTCTTTTGTTTGGAAACCCTAAAAACCCTAGAATCTTGCAAAAATCATAACTTGAGATTGGTTAAGAGTTGAGACCTCTCCTTTGGGCAGTGGTTTAGTATGAGATTAGGGGTCCTTTGTGTGGTATTTTCCATTTTTTATCTTGTTGTTTGATTCTGATTTTGGTTTGTGTTTGATGTTTGATTCATAAACCCTAATTTTGGGCTTCCATATGCATCCATCTTGCATTCTTTTGCATAACATGACTTGCCATGACATTCCATACTTCCATGTGATTCATTTGACATCATAAGACATATAGAAATCATGTTTGATCATTGCATCATGTATTTGCCATGTTGTATGTCATGTGCACTTCATAACTTGTCATGTATATCCATGCTTCCTAACTTGCTTCATTTGCATTCATGAACCTATATGATCATTTCCATGTGCTGCCTCATGATTGTAGCATCTCATAGCATCATTAGCATCATGTATATGCTTCTGGTTTTGTTCCTCATCATGTCATTTCATCCCATTTTGCATTGCATTGCATCCCTTTTCTAACCTTTCAGGTGGTAAGTGAACTTGAGAGGTGAATTTGCCTTCACTTCTCATAACCTTTCTTTTCATCTCTTGCATCCATTGCTGCATTTTCTATATGTGTTTGAGTTTGAGCTTGCTCATTCTTCTTCTCCCCACCTTCTTTCTTCAAGTGACTTGACTTCTTGAATGAAGCAAGTCAATTTGTTTCTCTTGATCCTTTCATCTGCTTCCTGGTGGTTCCATTGAAGATCTTCTCTTGCAAACCTCACAAACCTTAGGAACAACCAAGCATGATAATGATTAGGGTTTTGATTAGTCTCCCCTTTTAGTTTTACCTTTGTGTCTCTCTTGAGTCTTCTCTTCTCATCTCATAATCAGGGACTAAACCCTAAAGGTTTTAAGGCTTTGTGATTAAGCTTATGCCTGCATCCTTCTCTTAGGATGGAGTGTATAACTTTAATCCTAAGTGTTAAACCCTTAATGTGTTTAACTCCTCAATCAATCCACTTAATAATCATCAAGACATCACACTTGTAACTTGGGCCTTGCATTAGGGTTCTAATTCTTCCTTAATTGGTTAAGAAGGACTAACCCTAGTGTTAATGGACAAGTCCCCCTCAAGTTGTCTTATAAACCCTAAAACTCACTTCATCATCACATCACCAAATAAAATCCACTTAATCAAAGGCTTGTTTTGTCATGAGTTTAATCCCTAATCATGGATTAAGTTGAGGAGCCTTCCTCAGCTCCAACATTCTCATCTATTATCCTTCTATTAGGATGGTGTAATGAGTCTGTTAAATCCCTGATTATGGCTTAACCTCATTACTTAACACTAAACAAAAACACCAAAAAACATCTAATTAATCACAAATAGGTTAATGATCTTAATCCTATACCAAAGGTGATTGAGTGTGAGAATCTGACTTCACACTTAAGGTATTCTCATTACCCCTAATCAGAGGGAAGATGTGATGAGTTTACTAAATCCATTGGTTTAGGCTCAAGCTCATTAATTTATGACAAACTTCCAAAAACAATAAAAGACTGAAAACTCAAAAAAACAAACAATAATCGTCTCCTTCAGGATTCTTTTCTCATCATCTTCACTCACAAACGAGAACTAGCTTCTTCCGTCTAATGCAAGACAGTTCGCACCTGAGCCAGACAGGTCATACACTTGAGCATAGACAAGTAAGCAGTTCACAAGTCAATTCATCTTTCAGTCTCTTTGGGTCGAACTACGGTGTTCTGACTTCCTCATTGCACGAGAGGATACGTAGGCATAACTTAACTGTTATCGAACAAAAGTCTCTGTATATTCCCCCTCTTTCTAGCCTCATTCTTTTAGCCTCATGATCTTGAGCAATTCTCCTGTTCTTACACTGACACATCATTATACACTTCACTTTTCTTACACTGACACCTGTACATTCTCTTCCAGCTATTTTATACACAGATTGCACTGACACTACCCCTTTAAAACACAAATCTTTTTAAGCGTGGATCCCGTCGAGTACGACGGACAATCTGGGTGCTAATACCTTCCCAGGTTGTAACCAACCCCCTTTCTCAGTCTCTCTGGTTCGCAAACCGTCTTATCCATGTCTTCCTAGGTCTATGCAGCATTGCCTTTCCTCCGGGATAAAAATGCCTAGCTGGCGACTCTTTCATCTCCAGTGAGTTCACGGCTGTGTGTTCTCATTGTCCCTCTCGCCGACCGTTCGCGTCTGTACCTTTATCTGGGGCCAGTCCCATTTATCGGGAGCGACAGCTTGGCGACTCTGCTGGGGATCCTTATATTGTAACCAGGGCTTCTGGTTCTTTTTGTGGGTTCCTCCTAGCGCTTGATTGATTTGTGTTTATTGGGGTGTTATGTGCTTATTTGTGTCTTGTATATGTTTTATTTCTGCTTTATGTATAGTTGTTTATTTGCTTTCTTTACTGCTTTACATATACTGTCATGCTAGCTGGATCTGGTTTTGTTTTGGTGGGTGGGGTTCTATTGAGAGTTAAGGTCCTATACCTGGGACCTGAGTGACACCTAGGCTAGAGTGAATCATATTCTTTCCCATTCCATTTCGGTCTGGTGCGGGAATATGAAACACGATTCAGATATGGGTTTCTTCTTGAGAACTCTGTGTTGCAGATTTCCTGCAATACTAGGGCTATCTGGGAAGCCTGCTAAGTCTGGATGACCTTTTAGTATTGACCTTCAGAAACTGAGGTGAATTAGAGGAGGAATTGTTATGGTTATTGTAAACGCTGCACCTCCGGGTTAGAAGTGTTTACACTTCTCATAACTGATCCAAGTCTGAGGATCCTTGTTCTAGAACACTACCTGTGAGGGGGTTGGGCTGTTTACAGGTTTGCAGGTACCTTGACCTCAGAATACCCTGTTACTTTGTTTTGTTAAGAGTACTCCATGTTGGACAGTTCTTGTGATTCTAAAACCCTGGACATGTGGCTCTTTATTTGAGTCCCCCACCTTGGTTACTGGATTTATAGACCTCCATCTGGAATTCTTGAACATACTGGGACCTATATCAGAGCATTTTGATCAGATCCAGCTCAGTCACAAACCCTTGCATATCATTTGCATACATAAATCATTGCATCATATTGACATTTGCTTATTTGTGTTTCAGGGTATCCATCTTCATTTGGTTTTGGTTTTGACCCCATCTTCAGTATTGACCTATCTCCATCAGCTATCTGCTTCAGCTATCACCTGCACCAGCCAGTCAGTGGCCCATTTCTTCAGTATTATCATCAGCACCTGTCTCTACTCAGTCTCAGCATCATGGCTCCTAAAAAGAGCAACATCACCTATCACTTCTTCCAGCCAGAGTTATCAGACATCAGGAGGATTCAAACCCTGATCACTCCAGATCACATACCATTGTTCAGGGAACACTACAGAGATATACTTGATATGGTTATGGATCTGGACCCTTCACAGAGAAGCCTGATCCACACTTGCATTCAGTTCTATGATCCCCCACTGAGATGCTTCACTTTTCAGGACTTTCAGCTAGGCCCTCTATTAGAAGAATACTCATCATTGGTTGGTATACCTATCAGGGGTGGAATCCCTTTCAACCCTGAGATGGTCTTTCCTGGTAATGGAGAAGTAGCAAAGGCTCTGCATCTGGAACCTGTCCTGATTGAGCAGCATATGACTTCTAAAGCTGGAATCCCTGGCTTCCATCTGGATTTCTTGATCTCTCAAGCTACCCTGAAAGCTTCTTTAGGAGAGTGGAAAGCTGTCTGTGCCTTATTGGCTTTGAGCATATATGGAGTTGTATTGTTTGCAGATGAGCCTCGATTCATTAGCAAGAATGCAATCCATCTGTTCATCTTGAAGAACCCAGTGCCCACTTTATTGGGGGATCTCTATTATTCAGTGCATCAGAGGAATGAAAAGCAGAGGGGAAGATTAGTGAGGTGTTGTGCTCCATTGTTCCATACTTGGCTTCTCAGGCATCTACCCAGGACAGATGCATTTTTGAATCCTCATCAGCAGAGCAACTGGGCTAAGAGACTCACTGCCCTGACTTCAGCTGACATCAGATGGTGCACTCACAGCACCAAGGGCAGAGATATCATCACCAGCTGTGGGCATTTTCCCAATGTGCCCCTAATAGGAGTTAAGGGTAGCATTAATTACAATCCTCTGCTGTTCAGAAGGCAACTGGGCTATGCACTAGTCCATACTCCTAAGGCACAGGGCTTGGTTGAGACTCTCTATTGTGAGAACAAGCTTAATCTGGCTGTTGATAGGCAGGCTGCCTGGGCCTGGGATAATGTTCAAACCAAGGGAGTGACCATCCTGGGGAAGTGCAACAATGTGGCATCAGCACAATATTATGAGTGGTCCCGTGCCAGGGCCCAATTCTCTGGGATGCCCTTTACCACAGAAGATATGCCTGAATCATCTTCAGCACCACCTGCCACTGTCAGTTTGGAGGAGTTTGAGAGTTTGAAAGAAAGAAATGAGAAGTTAACTCAAGCTTTGCAGAAGACCCTCCGGGAAAGGAGTGATGGTATGAGGGAGGTTGAGAGATTGGAGAAGTTGAGAGTGGAGCATCTGGTTAAGATTGAGAAGTCTGGGGATTATATCAAAAAGTCTAAAGCTGGAGAACAAATTCTGAAGAATGCTTGCAAAGAAGCCCAGTTCCAGAGAGCAAGGACAGACCTGTATCTGAAGGAGAGCCAAGCTCGGTGGGTCAGGATCACCGAAGCTCGTACTCTGGAAGACAAGAGAGTTCAAGACAAGATGGAGCAACTGGAAGCTAGTGCAAAAGTGCAGCAAGAAGCCCTGGCAGCAGCCCAGAGGGAGATATCAGAGCTGAAGATCAAAGCTGGGGTGAAGAGGTCAAAAGACCAAAGTCAGCACAAGAAGCTAGCAGCAGCCGTTACCACCCGGAATCTCCTCATCAGGAATCTCACGGAGCGTCCGGCTGATCCTGTGACCGAAGCACTTCTCAAGGAAGTTCGTGAGGATGAGTTTGGTCTTGGTGTTTGACCATTTGTTTGTTGTTGCTTTCATTCCATGTACTTTTATTTTCCTTTCTTGTGATGTATTTTGACCCCTCAGAGGGTTTGTATTTGTAAACAAACTATGTACCATTTTGTAATATATGTGTTAGTTCCATCTGAGTTTACTTCGAAAGCAGCATCAACAGCATCTTCAAGGGTCTGGAAGGGTCAAAACTGAATGCCAAACCGGATACCTTGAAAGCAAATAAGCATACTGCATTGCATGCTAACCCTGTGTTTGTTTTGTAGGTTTTTTGTTTTATTGTTGCTAACCCTGTTGTGATATTCAGGAACTATTGCTAGGCGCCAGGTATTTCCCCTCAACCGTCCGCACCGTTATCCAACCCGTAACAATCTTCCGGGCATTCAAATGGATCAGGTACAGCAGGACCTTGCAGAGGTTAGAAATCAAATGGCAAACGAAAGATTGGAAATGAGAACGCAGATGATGCAGTTCATGGAAGTGATGAACAACATGGCTCAGATCCAGGAAAGACTGAGGGCCATGGTGGAAAGGCAAAATCAAGAAGATCCACATATAGGGACTGCCGGCACCAGCAACAATGAAAGAGTCCAACCTCATGTTAACCCCCCTGTATTTGGACCACACCTCCATCCTGAGGTCAATATTCCTGCAAATGTTCAAGGGACCGCCACCGCAGCTAGGGTACTTCAAGAAGACCCCCAAGAGGACCAGTTCACAGTAATGGATGCTGGGGAAGAAGCTTATGATAGAAGGTTAGATGAGATAGCTGAGAAATTGAGATCCTTAGAGTCTCAAAACTCTTTGGGATTCGATGTCATGGATATGGGCTTGGTAGACGGGGTCAGGATCCCCCATAAGTTTAAGCCTCCTTGTTTTGAAAAATACAACGGGACTTCATGCCCCCGGACTCATTTGCAATCATTTCTGGGAAGGCTGAAGGCCTATACTATGGATGAGAAGCTCTGGATGTTCTATTTCGAAGACAGCTTGACTGGAGCGTCAAGAGAATGGTACTCTCACCTGACAAGGGCAACTATCAGATGCTGGAAGGATTTGGCAGAAGCCTTCATCAGACAGTATCAGTACAACTTAGATATGGCACCCAATAGGACTCTCCTAATGGGAATGTCACAGTCTTCAAGGGAAAGTTTCCGAGAATATGCCCAGAGATGGAGGCAATTGGCTGCTGCTGTTCAGCCACCTATGTCTGAGAGGGAAATGGCAGACATGTTTATGAACACCCTTCAGGGGACATATATTGACAGGCTGGCTGCTTTCTCCTCCACTAGCTTTGCAGATGTTGTCATAGCTGGAGAGAGAATTGAAAGCCTGTTAAAAATGGGCAAGATTTCTGACAATGGTGCCAGCTCGTCCAGTAGTACTAGAAAGCCTTTTGCAGGCCCAAGAAGAACTGGCGAGACCAATGCCATCCACACCAACAGGGGCAGGCCCCAATATGTCCACAGGTCTGTAGCAGCAGTCACCATCCCTGCTCCAGTTCATCCTCAACCAGTCTATCAACCTCCGCAACAAAACTATCAGCAACAACCTCAGTACCATCAACAAAATCAGTATCCTCCAAGAAATTACAACAACAGCAACACCAACAACAGTCAGCAAAGGCCATTCCAGCAGAGGCCTTCTCAAGCTAATAGGGTAATCGATCCAATCCCTATGCCATATGCTACTCTGCTGCCACAACTCCTGAAACTCAACCTGGTTGAGCTAAGGACGCTGGCACCTCCAGATCCCAACAGTTTACCCAGGAATTATGACTCCAATGCCAGGTGTGCCTTCCATTCAAATGCACCTGGTCACAGTACAGAAAAGTGCAGAGCCCTGCACATGAAGGTACAAGACCTGGTAGACTCAAAGGCTTTGAATTTCGCACCACCACCCAATGTCAATAAGAACCCGATGCCAAACCACGGTGGTCCCAGAATTAATGCTATTGAAAAAGACAAGCCGTCTTATTTAGTAACCAGTGTGGGACAGATCCGGACACCGTTGGTAGAAATCAAGGCTCAACTCCTGGAATGTCAAATGTTCCCGGGGTGCAAGTTGGGGTGTGCTTACTGCAATATCTCAGTCAATGGGTGCGATAATCTGAGGAATGGCATAGACGGACTCATTCAGAGTGGCCAACTTCAAATCACCACATCATTTCCAACAAATCCAGCAATCTCAACAGCAACAATTCCAGTATCTCCTACAACTGCAACAACCATTGTTCCTGGCAGTTCTTCGGTTTCATCAACAAGCACTTCATCCGTCGTTTCAACTGACCAGGTATCAACAAATGTTCCTTCTACAACTCCAGCACCACTCCATTATGAAGCTCCTACAACAACAACATCCATCCTTCCACCAATGTCTCCTACAACACCAGCAACAAATCACGAAGATGTCTCAACTGTCACAATATTCTATGATCCTGAAAGCAACTCTGTCTACAACTCAGAAGGTGCTGCTCCCATCAGAGCACCAGTTACGATTTATTATGATCCACAGACTATCACAGTTCCTTCCACAGCTGCAGTCAGTCCAGTCACTATCACGGTGCCTGGACCCGTACCTTATGAAAGCAGTAATGCCATCCCCTGGCATTACGGCTCTGACCTGTACTGTGAAGGACAAAAGATCACTTTTGAATCATCAACCCTTGCACTACAAGTAGACAATGTGGGAGGAGACGGAGGCTTCACTCGAAGCGGACGTCTTTTCGCCCCACAAATTCAGAGACCCACGACCGAAGCAGAAGCTGCTGCCAAGGCCAAAGGGAAGAGCCCTGTGCAGGAAGATCAAGCTGTTAAGGAAGCTTTGAAAACACCCTTCGATCAAGAGGTTGATGAGTTCATGCGAATCATTAAAAAGAGTGATTATAAAATAGTGGCTCAGCTTCATCAGACGCCTTCCAAAATTTCAATCCTATCATTGCTTATGTGCTCCGAAGCCCATCGGAATGCACTACTCAAAGTCTTGCACGCAGCTTACGTGCCTGAAGAGATCACTGTCAATCAGCTTGAAGCTGTAGTGGGGAATGTTAATGCTAGTCATGGACTAGGGTTCACTAATACTGATTTGACAACGGAAGGCCGCAACCATAACAAAGCCTTGCACATAACTATGGAATGTAAAGGTGCTGTCCTTTCCCATGTGCTGGTAGACACGGGGTCATCCCTCAATGTCTTACCTAAAAAGGCCCTGGTGAAGCTAGAATATGACGGATTGGCGTTGAGACCCAGCAACCTGGTGGTAAGAGCCTTTGATGGTTCAAAGAGATCGGTTCTGGGAGAAATTGAATTGCCCATAACGATTGGCCCGCAGATCTTCAAAACGACCTTCTACGTGATGGATATACAGCCTGCCTACAACTGTCTATTGGGTAGGCCATGGATTCACGCCGCTGGCGCCGTGACCTCTACCCTTCACCAGAAGTTAAAATATGAGTGGGAGGGTCAAATCGTTACAATCTGTGGAGAAGAGGATATTTTTGTCAGCCACCTGGCTACCTATAAGTATATTGAGATGGATGGGGAGATCCATGAAACAATGAGTCAGGGGTTCGAGGCCTTGAACATCAATGAGACATCTGCTGTGCCTGGTACTTTAATATCATCATACCAACAAGCCCGGAAGGTTGTTGAGGGAGGAAACGCCCAAGGCTGGGGCAAACTGCTATCGGTGGAGAAGAAAGAAGACAGATTTGGGTTGGGTTACAAACCAACTCAACAAGATCAAGCAGCGGCTGCGAAAGAGCCCAATTTTGTGAGTGGGGGGATGCTTACCCCTGATGCTGTCAACTGTCTGGAAGACGAGCTGGAAGAAGAACGCAACCTGGAAAGCTGGATTCGTCCAAAGATCCCGGGGAGCAGTATCTCGAACTGGTCTTCCCAGGAAATTATAAGAGTTACTCATGCAGAGTAATTATTATTTCCTGTATTTTTATAGCATGCATCAAAGTCTTGCATCTTGCCCAAGATGACAAGACTCATTTTGTAATCGGGCCATCTGTACTTTTTGTGCAAACAAGATTAATCAATGAAATATCAGACATCTTTTTGCAAATGAGTCTTTTTCTTTTCGTTCACTGTTTTTCTATTTTTCTTTTTGTACAAAAAAATAAATGGCAGTGTTTTCAAAATGACAACTTCATTTCACTTTTCTAAACAAGACTAAAATCAGATCACTAAAATGAACAAACTTAACCCTTGCAGAGAGTGCCTTCCAGACAGCACCGACAACAGCACGGCTATGACATCGTATGACTTTGACAATCCGATCAATCAAGCTGATGAAGGGGTTGAAGAAGAATATGAGCTTCCTGAAGAGCTAGCCAGGTTGCTGAGACAAGAGGAAAAGGTTATTACTCCTCACCAGGAGGAGGTTGAAGTGATTAATCTTGGTACAGATGAAGACGTGAAAGAAGTTAAAATCGGGGCCTGCCTGCAAGACTCAGTGAAAAGACAACTGATTGACCTGCTTCGAGAGTATGTGGATGTGTTTGCTTGGTCTTATCAAGACATGCCAGGGTTGGACACCGACATTGTGGTGCACAAGCTGCCTTTGAGAGAAGAATGTCCGCCGGTTAAACAGAAACTACGCCGTACTCGTCCAGACATGGCTAGGAAAATCAAGGAAGAGGTACAAAAGCAATGGGACGCCGGGTTCCTTGCTGTGACTAGCTATCCGCCGTGGGTTGCTAATATAGTACCTGTGCCTAAGAAAGACGGCAAAGTAAGGATGTGTGTTGACTACCGGAATCTGAACAGAGCTAGCCCGAAGGATGACTTCCCATTACCTCACATTGATGTATTGGTGGATAACACAGCTCAGTTCTCGGTATTCTCTTTCATGGACGGATTTTTAGGATATAATCAGATCAAGATGTCACCTGAAGACATGGAGAAGACAACATTCATTACACCTTGGGGCACGTTCTGTTACAAAGTGATGCCATTCGGACTGAAGAACGCTGGTGCAACATATCAACGGGCTATGGTAACATTATTCCACGATATGATCCATAAGGAAATCGAGTGTTATGTGGATGACATGATTGCCAAGTCCCTTACAGAGGAAGATCACCTGGTGAATCTACTGAAGTTGTTCAAGCGTCTGAGGAAGTACCAACTGAAGTTGAACCCCAACAAATGCACATTCGGGGTGCGATCTGGTAAGCTGCTGGGCTTTATTGTAAGCGAGAAGGGGATTGAAGTTGACCCTGATAAAGTCAAAGCTATTCAAGAGATGCCTGCACCGAAAACTGAGAAAGAAGTTCGAGGGTTCTTAGGTCGATTGAACTACATTTCGCGGTTCATATCTCACCTTACAGCGACCTGTGAACCTTTGTTCAAGTTGTTGAGAAAAGAACAAACGGTCAGGTGGAACGAAGACTGCCAGAAGGCTTTTGACAAGATCAAGGAATACTTACAAGAGCCTCCAATCCTGATGCCTCCAGTTGAAGGAAGACCTCTGATCATGTACTTGACAGTATTAGAAGAGTCGATGGGGTGTGTGTTGGGCCAGCATGACGAGTCTGGTCGAAAAGAGTACGCAATATACTACCTAAGCAAAAAGTTTACCGACTGTGAACAACATTATTCACTGCTCGAGAAAACTTGCTGTGCTTTAGCGTGGGCTGCTCGCCGACTAAGACAGTATATGTTGACCCACACTACCTTATTGATCTCAAAGATGGACCCGGTCAAGTACATTTTCGAGAAGCCAGCTCTTACCGGACGGGTTGCAAGATGGCAGATGATTCTCACAGAATATGACATCCAATACACATCTCAGAAGGCCATCAAGGGCAGTGTATTGTCTGAATATCTTGTTGAGCAACCCATCGATGATTACCAGCCTATGAGATTTGACTTCCCTGATGAAGACATCATGTTCATAAAATCAAAAGATCATGAAGAGCCTGTTCACACTGAAGGGCCTGACCCGGAAGAAGAATGGACTATGATGTTCGATGGGGCTGTTAATATGAATGGCCGTGGTGTTGGTGCAGTACTCATTACACCTAAGGGAGTTCACATGCCTTTCTCGGCGAAACTCACTTTCAACTGCACTAACAACGAAGCTGAATACGAAGCTTGCATTATGGGTCTTGAGGAAGCCATTGACCTCAGGATCAAGACGTTGACTGTATTCGGAGATTCAGCTTTGGTAATCAATCAAATCAACGGTAAATGGTACACCCACCAAGATCATCTGATACCTTACAGGGATTATACAAGGAGGTTATTGACTTTCTTTACAACAGTCAAGCTTGAGTATATCCCTCGGGACGAGAATCAGTTTGCAGATGCTCTGGCTACCATTTCATCCATGATCAAAGTTCAAGCTGCCAACTTTGTACCTCAAATCTCAGTGTCCAGACTTGACAGGCCAGCATATGTATTTGCCGTAGACATGGTCAAAGATGATAAGCCTTGGTTCCATGACATTAAATGCTTCTTGGAGGATCAGACATACCCACCTGGGGCATCTTCCAATGATAAGAAGACTTTGAGAAGGCTTGCTGGTAGTTTCTTCTTGAACGCTGATGGGTCTTTATACAAAAGGAACTTTGATATGGTACTCCTCAGATGTGTTGATAAGACAGAAGCAGACTTGCTGATGCATGAAGTGCACGAAGGATCCTTTGGTACCCATGCTGGAGGACATGCAATGGCTAAGAAGTTGTTAAGATCAGGCTATTATTGGATCACAATGGATGCCGACTGTTGTGCCTATGCCAGAAAATGCCACAAATGCCAGATCTATGCGGATAAGGTGCATGTGCCTCCCAATCCTTTGAACATCATGTCTTCACCCTGGCCCTTTGCTATGTGGGGCATTGACATGATTGGCAAGATCGAGCCAACTGCTTCAAACGGTCACAGATTCATCTTGGTCGCCATTGACTATTTCACCAAGTGGGTTGAAGCAGCCTCATATGCAAACGTCACAAGGCAAGTGGTAGCCAGATTTCTGAAAAGAGATATCATCTGTCGGTATGGAGTGCCCGAGCGAATCATTACTGATAATGGTTCCAATTTAAACAACAAAATGATGGCAGAGCTGTGCCGGGACTTCAAGATCCAACACCACAATTCTTCTCCTTACAGGCCAAAGATGAATGGCCCTGTTGAGGCAGCAAATAAGAATATCAAGAAGATTGTGCAGAAAATGGTAATCACCTACAAAGACTGGCATGAGATGCTGCCGTTTGCCTTGCATGGGTACCACACGTCAATCAGAACATCCACTGGGGCAACACCGTATCAACTTGTGTATGGTATGGAGGCAGTCCTACCAGTTGAAGTTGAATTACCTTCCCTACGGGTACTGATGGATGTTAAACTGAGTGAAGCAGAATGGGTTAGGTCCCGATACGAGCAACTGAGTCTGATCGAAGAAAAGAGATTGGCTGCAATCTGTCATGGGCAGTTATATCAGAAGAGAATGAAGAAAGCCTTCGATCAGAAAGTCAGGCACCGAGAGTACCAAGTGGGAAATCTTGTGCTGAAGAGAATCCTCCCTCCTCATACAGACCACAGGGGCAAATGGACTCCAAACTATGAAGGACCGTTCGTGGTAAAGAAAGTTTTCTCTGGTGGAGCACTGATGCTCAGCACCATGGATGGTGAAGATTTCCCATCCCCTGTGAATTCAGATGCAGTTAAAAAAATACTTCGCATAAAATGACCCGCTGGACATAAAAACAGAATGTAAGTCCAGGCAAAAATAGGGCATCCCGGCGAGTCAAAAATAGAATAAAAGACTCGGGCAAAAATAAGGGAAATAAATAAAAATGTACACCCGCTGAGTTGAAAAGCCGCATTGGACAGCTCAGGCAAAAATGGGTATCCCGATGGATTGAAAACCCGAAAGGGCGATCCATGCAAAATAAGGGAGTAAGCGAACAACTGCATTCTGAATTCGTCTGTATCACTTACAACTTGGTAAGCTTCGAAAGGGTCAAGCTCCTATCAGAATCAGCCTTCTCCAGAAAGCAAGACGAAAAGAGCGTCAAATGTCATACGAATCATAGTGAAGAGGAAGCTCCTCAAAACGTCATCAACATTGCCAACATTTTGTTTCTCAATTTGTAACAATCTCCTCATTTCAGGGGATATGTTCCTTTGACTGTATCTTGCCAATTCAGGGCATATGAATTAATAAAATCAGATTTTCAGTCATGTCTTGTCTTGTACATTTTCATTTTGCAAAAATGTCTGATATCTTAAAGAAAAACTGACTGCATAAGAATACAGATGTGTATCTTCAAATAAAAAACACATGCTTGCAGGAGATATGCTTACTCTCAGAAGTATCTAAACTCCTATGACGGAATCCAGTAAGGGATACCTCGGGATTACTTTGTGCGTTTCTCTATCTTTTTCAGGGTTGCAGGTACCCAGAGTGCAACGTGGGGCATGAAAGCCTCATCCCAGCAAGCTGGTAAACCAACACTCAATTTTAGCACCCGAAGTGCTCTCTCCCCAGCTGAGTTGCCTCCCATGACTTCCCCAGCTGAGTTGTTATTTGTTGCTTATCCCCATCAGAATGGGTAGGTATCACAAAAGGCACCCATATCCCCGGCTGAGTCGGGGATCCTCTTCAATAGAATCCTTAGGGAGGTCTGTCAGTGATTCCTCCCTTTCTCCCCAGCCGAGTTGCCTTCTTATCCGAAATACGCAAGGTCAGGGGACCATCTCCCCACAGAGCTCCAGCCTCTATCCAGCAGAGCAACGCATGAAGAACTCACAACAGAGTGAAGAAAAGCTTCCACAAACCCCAGCTGGGTCTCTCATTTATAAGGATAGGTCTATCAATGACCCATATCCCCAAGCAGATATCATCAGATCTACTAATGATCTCACCCCCAGCTGGGATGTCTACTTCAACGGATCGATCGAAGATTTTCGCAGCAACGGGATCCGAAATCCCAGTTTGGTATTTTCGCACAATCATGGCATTCGCATCATATTCACCCCACAAAGCGTAGCATTCTGTTTTAACACGGAGCATTACGGAAAAAATCAAACATAGCATAATCATAAGCCATGTTTTGAATCAACACTTGTGAATAATGACAGTTCGTCAACGTACGAAAAATCCCCACCAGAATCCCCAGCAAAAAGCAGCTGCCTCACAATCCACAAACGCCAGTATATACTCATTTTGACACCCACCCGCATCATCATCCCCAGTAAAGTCACTTGAACGCTCTTTACAAACAAGATCACCCGTATTACAGATATTTTATGACACCCGTCCGTGTCATACCCCAGCAGAAAGCCAAAGACATCCTCTTTGCACTCACATATACTTGTATATACATTTCCTCGACACCCGTCCGTGCCATATCCCCAGCGCAGTCGCCTACACTTTGTATATCAAATACTTGTTCATATTATACTTTTCTCTCTTGACACTCGTCCGTGTCACCTTCCCCAGCAGATAAACACTCATCTATACAATACTCGTACTCGTTACTCATGTTACACTCATACAGATACTCGTCCGTTCGACTTTGGTCCTTGTTCTTTGTTAACCCGTTGGTACTCGTCCGTACCATCATCTCTGAGCATGCGTCCGTTTGTTTCTACATGATACTCGTCCATATCATAGTCTTAAGGATGCTCGTCCGCATCTTTAGTCCATACACCGTGTCAAACACTTATGTCCTCTTGAATATAGATACTCGCCTGTGTCTACTATTCTCCAGAAGAGTCCTCTCAGATTCAACACTAGTCCTTGTTCTTTGTTAACCAGTTGGTACTCGTCCGTATCATCATCTCAGAACATGCGTCAAGCGTTCGTCTCTACCTGATACTCGTCCGTATCATAGTCTTAGGGATGCTCGTCCGCATCTTTAATCTATACACAATATCTAAACACTTGTACCTATTGTTTCTCGGATGTGAACACTCGTCCGTGTTTACCATTCCCCAGTAGATCACCAACAGACAAATTTCCTTTATCCGACACTCGTCCTGTGTCATGATAAACCCTGAGAGCAGCCGTCCCCTGCTAGGTGGTCGTCCTCCACCTCTTGATGGTCGTCCTCCATCATGCTCATCCGATGGCCGTCCCCATCGTTGATTTTAGCAGCCGTCCCCTGCTAGGTGGTCGTCCTCCACCCTTTTGATGATCGTCCTTCATCAATTTTATCCAATGGCCGTCCCCATTGTTGATTTTGGTTATCTGACATTCGTCCTATGTCATGATAAACCTTGAGAGCAGCCGTCCCCTGCTAGGTGGTCGTCCTCCACCTCTTGATGGTCGTCCTCCACCATGCTCATCCGATGGTCGTCCCCGTCGTTGATATCAACAGAGCATCCGTCCCCTGCCAGGTGGTCGTCCTCCACCTTTGATGGCCGTCCCCATCATATTTCTTTTATTCCCAACAGAGCAGCCGTCCCCTGCCAGGCGATCGTCCTTCACTTTTGATGGCCGTACCCCATCATCTGTTTATTTCATTTATTCTTTAACCCGATGGCCGTCCCCGTCGTGGTCCCTTTTCTTTTAGCCCGATGGCCGTCCCCATCGTTGGTTACTTTGCTTTGTGAACTTGATGGCCGTCCCCGTCATGTTTCGCTGATCCCCAGAAAATTTTACAGCTTTATCTTGATGGCCGTCCCCATCATAATATCATTTTTTCCCAGCTAGTCGGCCGTCCCCGTCTTGGCTTTACCTTTTATCCCCAGCATGTCGGCCGTCCCCGTCATTGCTTTATTTTCCGCACTTTTCCCAGCATGTCGGCCGTCCCCGCCATTGCTCTTTACCCAGCAGTCGTCCTCTGCTCGACGGTCGTCCTCCGTCGCCCACACTTTACAATATACTTTATTTTCCTTTACAATCTATATCCCTTTTCTTCTTCATTCTGTGAGTGCAAATTTTGGACTGTCTTTGGTATTCAACCACAAGTTATCTTGTTTGCCTGTTAAGCCGCTGCTTATATCCTGCACAGCTAACTCATGTTTGAATAGGGGCAGCTGTAAACACCCCAAATTTGCCCTCACCCATTCACACCATGGCTTGTGGTCATCTCATATGCATAAACACAATCATACCATCTCATACCTCATTTTTGATTCACTGCATAGTTTCTAAGTCATCTGCACCTAGGGTTTGTGATCTGAGCAATCCAAGAGCCACTTGAGTCACTCCAAAGGCCATCAATCAATTCAAAGGGATCCATGTGTGTTCTTATATCATACTACATACTCTCAAAGTCAAGAATGCAAAAGAATCACAAGAATTGGGATTGTTGTGGATGCAGAGCCAAGTTTGACTGCACAGTTGACCTAAAATTAGGGTTTTGGTTTCAGAGGCCATAACTCAAAATTTTTTGGTCATTCTTGTCTCCATTGGTCTCTATATGGTATGGGGAGTATGCATATCAAGTTTCATGAAGAAATTCCATGGGGAAGTCATCTGATCAAGAGTTGACTTTCTGGACAAGTCAGTGCAAAATCAGGGCATCTGAGGCCCCCAATGACCCAACCCATGGGCATTCTTCATCAATTTGAGTGTATATGATCTTTATTTGATCATGGAAGAAGGTTGAAGTTCACAAAAATCAAGAATTTGGAGTTTTTGTAAATGTTGACTTTTGGGGCATGGTTGACTTTTCAAGAATGTGTCATTTTAGGTCACTTTTCAAGCCTTGATTCCTTATCCAAAAATGCTTCAAATGTGAAAACTTTGGTCATGAAAGTTGTAGAATACATCTTTCCCTTTTCAAAAAGTACAAGAACATGATCTAATTCTTCTTGGACCAAAAGTTATGGTGTGACAAAGTTGGCAAAAATCATTGATTTTCAAGACATGCACCAAATGGAAACTTTGCAAAATCATGAACCAAGGCTGTTTGTAACCTCTAGTTGACATCAAACCATGACACAAACATCCCATGAGCTCTAAAAGTCAGGATTGAACCAAGAATTCTCATGTTTCATGGCTTGTGGAATGAGAAAGTCACATGTGAACCAAAGTGCACCAACTTGCAAAACTCATGATCACACTTCCTACCACTTGCTACATTGGATGCTGAGCTTTGCTAGCCCTTCCCCTCACCCTTGCTGCGCCAGCCCCATGCTTGTACTAGCCTAGAACCAAGCCATACCTCTCTTACACAAAGAGTGGACTTTTGGCAAAAGTGAACTTACCAATCAATAAAGGCCATGTCAAATCATCTGACCTATAGGATTATTTTATACTATCCTTTGGCAAGCCAAACATATGAGGAAGCAAGGCTGAAACACACCACAACATCACATACACAAAACACCTCACTTTGCAAAACTCTTCGAATCTGCCTGCACAACTCACAAACACTAAAACAAATTCCTCTAATCATCTCACCTTGCCTCATTGAGTAGAAACCACCAAGAGTCAGGCCTGATTTGAGCAAGAACACCCCATCACCATTTTTCACCTCAACCTGCATTTCTCTTCGAATCACCTTCCACAGTCATCAAATATCCAAACTTCTTTCACCAACAGATCAAGCACATCAAAAGGAGTCAAAACCACCCTTCACATTGACCTGAAACAGCCTATACACAAACTGCATTTTCTGCTACACCAGAAATGGATTGCTCAAGGCAGCTTGTCTAAGCTCATTTCAAGCCTTCCATTAGCATCAGGGGAGTCAAGGGAGTCCATTTGCATGCAAAGGAAGCTCTGGAAGCTCAGTTTTGAAGCTTTCCAGCTCAGGTATGAACATGAACACTTTCTCCCAAAGCTTGCATTTTAAGTTATAATATGATTGCTCATGTCTTGCTGGTCATGGGGATGGTTTCAGAATAAAAAATAAGTGAGAAATGAGTTTGTATGATCCCTCTGAAATTTTGCCCGTGGATTTTTTTTCCTTCGATTCGTTTGATTCATGGTGTTTAAATGTTGTTTGAGCATGGATTCGTGTCTTAGGATGTTAGAGGATCACTTAGGTGTGTTTAATTTGTGGAATAGATGCCTGAATCATGTATTAGGGTTTTGGTAGTGCCGGAGAAGATGACCGGAGCTCCCCTCCGGTCACCTGAAAGTTGTTATGCCCTAATCCCTGTAATTAGTGTCATTTGAATATTGGGCGTTGGATTGAGTTGACCTGTTGACTTCCCGCGTGGATAGAGGGCCCAGATCACTTTGATTAGCCCTAATTCATTTTATTAGTTTTAATTAATTGTAATTAAATTAATTAACTCAGAACCAATCCTGGCCACAAGATCTGGCGCCAGTCAATGCATTCAAACCCAGTCTCAATCTCAACCCTCCATTCTGATTACTTTCCATTTATTTTCATTTTTATTTCATTTCTTTTCATTTAACTTGCATAATTAATTTAAAATAGTAAAAATTGCTTAAAAATTATGAAACTTTTTCTCATGAGTTTTAATAATTTTTATGACACAAAAATATTTTTGTTTTTATTTTTATCATTAAAAAAGTATTTTTAAATATTTAAAAGATTATTTTTAATTGATTAATGAGAATTAATTTATTAAAAATACTTTTAGGTATTTAAAAATCACCAAAAAATTCATGAAATGTTCTAAGACATTTAGAAACATTGTCCAACCTTCAAACCAAATTTCTTTTTGGATCTTGATGCTTTTTGAGAATTTTCTTTTGAATTAAAATCATTTTTGTGCATTATTTTGATCCTAAGTTCAAAAAATCACTTCTGCCTATCCATGAAGAGTTGGACATTGATTCTTCTTGCATTGCATTGTGTTTAGCATGTAGTTTTTGAGATAAAATGGCCATGATTTGATCTTGCATTTTTCATTTGTTTGGTATTTCTTTTGTTTGGAAACCCTAAAAACCCTAGAATCTTGCAAAAATCATAACTTGAGATTGGTTAAGAGTTGAGACCTCTCCTTTGGGCAGTGGTTTAGTATGAGATTAGGGGTCCTTTGTGTGGTATTTTCCATTTTTTATCTTGTTGTTTGATTCTGATTTTGGTTTGTGTTTGATGTTTGATTCATAAACCCTAATTTTGGGCTTCCATATGCATCCATCTTGCATTCTTTTGCATAACATGACTTGCCATGACATTCCATACTTCCATGTGATTCATTTGACATCATAAGACATATAGAAATCATGTTTGATCATTGCATCATGTATTTGCCATGTTGTATGTCATGTGCACTTCATAACTTGTCATGTATATCCATGCTTCCTAACTTGCTTCATTTGCATTCATGAACCTATATGATCATTTCCATGTGCTGCCTCATGATTGTAGCATCTCATAGCATCATTAGCATCATGTATATGCTTCTGGTTTTGTTCCTCATCATGTCATCTCATCCCATTTTGCATTGCATTGCATCCCTTTTCTAACCTTTCAGGTGGTAAGTGAACTTGAGAGGTGAATTTGCCTTCACTTCTCATAACCTTTCTTTTCATCTCTTGCATCCATTGCTGCATTTTCTATATGTGTTTGAGTTTGAGCTTGCTCATTCTTCTTCTCCCCACCTTCTTTCTTCAAGTGACTTGACTTCTTGAATGAAGCAAGTCAATTTGTTTCTCTTGATCCTTTCATCTGCTTCCTGGTGGTTCCATTGAAGATCTTCTCTTGCAAACCTCACAAACCTTAGGAACAACCAAGCATGACAATGATTAGGGTTTTGATTAGTATCCCCTTTTAGTTTTACCTTTGTGTCTCTCTTGAGTCTTCTCTTCTCATCTCATAATCAGGGACTAAACCCTAAAGGTTTTAAGGCTTTGTGATTAAGCTTATGCCTGCATCCTTCTCTTAGGATGGAGTGTATAACTTTAATCCTAAGTGTTAAACCCTTAATGTGTTTAACTCCTCAATCAATCCACTTAATAATCATCAAGACATCACACTTGTAACTTGGGCCTTGCATTAGGGTTCTAATTCTTCCTTAATTGGTTAAGAAGGACTAACCCTAGTGTTAATGGACAAGTCCCCCTCAAGTTGTCTTATAAACCCTAAAACTCACTTCATCATCACATCACCAAATAAAATCCACTTAATCAAAGGCTTGTTTTGTCATGAGTTTAATCCCTAATCATGGATTAAGTTGAGGAGCCTTCCTCAGCTCCAACATTCTCATCTATTATCCTTCTATTAGGATGGTGTAATGAGTCTGTTAAATCCCTGATTATGGCTTAACCTCATTACTTAACACTAAACAAAAACACCAAAAAACATCTAATTAATCACAAATAGGTTAATGATCTTAATCCTATACCAAAGGTGATTGAGTGTGAGAATCTGACTTCACACTTAAGGTATTCTCATTACCCCTAATCAGAGGGAAGATGTGATGAGTTTACTAAATCCATTGGTTTAGGCTCAAGCTCATTAATTTATGACAAACTTCCAAAAACAATAAAAGACTGAAAACTCAAAAAAACAAACAATAATCGTCTCCTTCGGGATTCTTTTCTCATCATCTTCACTCACAAACGAGAACTAGCTTCTTCCGTCTAATGCAAGACAGTTCGCACCTGAGCCAGACAGGTCATACACTTGAGCATAGACAAGTAAGCAGTTCACAAGTCAATTCATCTTTCAGTCTCTTTGGGTCGAACTACGGTGTTCTGACTTCCTCATTGCACGAGAGGATACGTAGGCATAACTTAACTGTTATCGAACAAAAGTCTCTGTATATTCCCCCTCTTTCTAGCCTCATTCTTTTAGCCTCATGATCTTGAGCAATTCTCCTGTTCTTACACTGACACATCATTATACACTTCACTTCTCTTACACTGACACCTGTACATTTTCTTCCAGCTATTTTATACACAGATTGCACTGACACTACCCCTTTAAAACACAAATCTTTTTAAGCGTGGATCCCGTCGAGTACGACGGACAATCTGGGTGCTAATACCTTCCCAGGTTGTAACCAACCCCCTTTCTCAGTCTCTCTGGTTCGCAAACCGTCTTATCCATGTCTTCCTAGTTCTATGCAGCATTGCCTTTCCTCCGGGATAAAAATGCCTAGCTGGCGACTCTTTCATCTCCAGTGAGTTCACGGCTGTGTGTTCTCATTGTCCCTCTCGCCGACCGTTCGCGTCTGTACCTTTATCTGGGGCCAGTCCCATTTATCGGGAGCGACAGGCGCCAGGTCAAACGCGCGCGCAGCCAGTTCAAACTTGGGCCTTTGGATCTGATTACTTTTCCATTTTTCAGATTAAATTCATTTTCTTTTTCATAATAATTCATTTCTTTTCTCCATTTTATTAAAAATAGCAAAATCATTTTAAAAATTCTGAAATTTTTTGTACACACTTTTATTTAATTTCAGAAACCAAAAATATTTTTATTTTTATTTTTTGCATTAAAAAATATTTTTAAATCATTTAAAAGTTTATTTTTAATTAATTAATGAGAATTAATTAATTAAAAATACTTTTAGGTATTTAAAAATCACCAAAAAATTCATGAAACCTTCATAATCATTTAGAAACATTGTCCAACCCTCAAACCAAATTTCTTTTTTGATCTTGATGTCTTCTGAGAATTTTTCATGGAATTAAAATCATTTCAAGGCATTATTTTGACCCAAACTTCAAAAAATCATTTTTGCCTAACCATTGAGAGTTGGACTTTGATTCTTTTTGCATTGCATTGTGTTTAGCATGTAGTTTGTGAGATTAAATTGGCATGATTTGATCTTTCATTTTCAATTTGTTTGGCATTTTTCTTGTTAAGGTACCCTAAAACCCTAGAAATCTTAGAAAATTCATAACCCTAGTTAGGTTAAGAGTTGGAACCTCTCCTTTGGGCAGTGAGTTAGTATAGGTTTAGGGTCTCTTTGAATGCATTTTCAATTTTTTATCTTGATGTTTGCTTCTGATTTTGGTTTTTGTTTGATGCATTGATCATAAACCCTAATTTGGGCTTCCTTTTGCATTCATCTTGCATTTGCATTCATACCATGACTTGCCATGACATTTTATGCATCCATTTGATTCATTAAACATCTCAAGACATGTTAAAAGCATGTTTGATCATTGCATCATGTATTTGCCATGTTGTATGTCATTTGCATCTCATAACTGTTTATGTGTGTTCATGGTTCTAAACTTGCTCCATTTGCATCCATTTGTTCATGTGATCATCCCCATGTCTTGATTCATGTTTGCACCATCTCATAGCATCATTATCATCTCATGTATGCTTCTGGTTTTGGTTTGTATCATGCCATTCCATCTCATGTTGCATTGCATTGCATTCCTTTCACTAACTTTTCAGGTGGTAAGTTACTTGGAGAAGTGAATTTGCCTTCACTTCTCACAATTTCTTTTCATCTCTTTCATGCATCCTTGCTGCATTTTGTCTTGTGTTTGAGATTGAGCTTGCTCTTTCTTCTTCTTCTTACCTTCTTTCTCCAAGTGACTTGTCTTCTTAAATGAAGCAAGTTACTTTGCTTCTCCTGATCCTTTCATCTGCTTCCTGGTGGTTCCATTGAAGATCTTTTCTTGTTAACCTCACAAACCTTAGGAACAACCAAGCATGACAATGATTAGGGTTTTGATTAGTCTCCCCACTTAGTTTTACCTTTGTGTCTCTTTGAGTCTTCTCTTCTCACCTCATAATCAGGGACTAAACCCTAAAGGCTTTAAGGCTTTGTGATTAAGCTTATGCCTGCATCCTTCTATTAGGATGGAGTGTATAACTTTAATCCTAAGTTTTAAACCCTTAATGTGTTTAAATCCTTTAATCAATTCACTTAATAATCATCAAGACATCAAGCTTGTAACTTGGGCCTTGCATTAGGGTTCTAATTCTTCCTTAATTGGTTAAGAAGGACTAACCCTAGTGTTAATGGACAAGTCCCACTCAAGTTGTCTTACAAATCATAAAATTCACTTCATCATCTTATCATTAACTAAAATCCACTTAACCAAAGGCTTATTTTGTCATGAGCTTAATCCCTAATCATGGATTAAGTTGAGGAGCTTTCCTCAGCTTAAACATTCTCATCTATTATCCTTCTATTAGGATGGTGTAATGAGTCTGTTTAATCCCTGATTATGGCTTAATCTCTTTACTTAACACTAAACAAAAACACCAAAAACATATAAATAATCACAAGTAGGTTAATGATCTTAATCCTACACCATGGTAATTAAGTGTGAGAAGCTGACTTCACACTTAAGGTATTCTCATTACCCCTAATCAGAGGGAAGATGTGATGAGTTTACTAACCCATTAGTTTAGGCTTAAGCTCATTAACTTATGACAAACTTCAAAAGCAATAAAAGACTGAAAACTCTAAAACAAACAATAATCGTCTCCTTCGGGATTCTTTTCTCATCTCACTCACTCATAAACGAGAACTTGCTTCTTCCGTCTAGTGCAAGACAGTTTGCATCTGTGCCAGACAGATCATACACTTGAGCATAGGCAAGTAAGCAGTTCACAAGTCAATTCATCTTTCAGTCTCTTTGGGTCGAACTACGGTGTTCTGACTTCCTCATTGCACGAGAGGATACGTAGGCATAACTTAACAGTTATCGAACAAAAGTCTCTGTATATTCCCCCTCTTTTCAGCTTTATTCTTTTAGCCTCATATTCTTGAGCATTTCATTCTTGTCCCTGCACTGACACTATATATATCACACTTTACACTTCTTTTACACTAACACCTGTACATCCTTTTCCAGCTCTTTTACACACAAATTGCACTGACACTACCCCTCTAAAACACAAATCTTTTAAGCGTGGATCCCGTCGAGTACGACGGACAATCTGGGTGCTAATACCTTCCCAGGTTGTAACCAACCCCCTTTCTCAGTCTCTCTGGTTCGCAACCGTCTTATCCATGTCTTTTCTAGGTCTATGCAGCATTACCTTTCCTCCGGGATAAAAATGCCTAGCTGGCGACTCTTTTCATTCCCTGTGAGTTCACTCCTGTGTGTCCTCGCACCATCCTCTCGCCGACCGTTCGCGTCTGTACCCCATTTGACCCGGCTTCATTTGGTGGGAGCGACAGCTTGGCGACTCTGCTGGAGAACCTTATACTGCAACCAGGGCTTCTGGTTCTTTTTGTGGGTTCCTCCTAGCGCTTGTTTGATTTGTGTTTACTGGGGTGTTATGTGCTATTTGTGCTTGTATTTGTATTTATTTTTGCTTTATGTACATTTGTTTTACAGCTTTCTTTATAGCTTTACATATATCATACTGTCATACTGTGCTGGCTGGATCTATTTTGTTGCTTTGGTGGGTGGGTGTTCTATTGAGAGTTGAGGTCCTATACCTGGGACCTGAGTGACACCTAGGCTAGAGTGGTTCATGTTCTTTCCTATTCCATTTCGGTCTGGTGCGGGAATATGAAACACGGTTCAGATATGGGTTTCTTCTTGAGAACTCTGTGCTGCAGATTTCCTGTAGTACTAGGGCTATCTAGGAAGCCTGCTAAGTCTGGATGACCTTCAGTATTGACCTTCAGAAACTGAGGTGAATTAGAGGAGAATCTTTTATGGTTATTGTAAACACTGTACCTCCGGGTTAGAAGTGTTTACACTTCTCATAACTGATCCAAGTCTGAGGATCTTTGTTTTAGAACACCACCTGTGAGGGGGTTGGGCTGTTTACAGGTTTGCAGGTACCCTTGACCTCAGCATACCCTGTTACTTTGTTTTGATTAAGAGTACTCCATGTTGGAACAGTTCTTGTGATTTCTAACCCTGGACATGTGACTCTTTATTTGAGTCCCCCACCTTGGTTACTGGACTTATGAACCTCCATCTGGATTTCTTGAACACACCTGGACTTATATCAGAGCACTTGATCAGATCCAGCTCAGTCACAAACCCTTGTATATCATTTGCATACATCATCATTGCATCATTTTAACATTTGCTTATTTGTTTTTCAGGGTATCCATACTTTATTTTGGCTTGGTTTTGACCCCATCTTCAGCATAGACCTATCTACTTCAGCTATCAGCTACCTGCTTCAGTCACCTGCACCACCAGTCTCAGCCTATCAGTGGCCCATCTTCAGTGTCATCATCAGCATCTGTCTCAGCTCTTCTTCAGCAACATGGCACCTAAGAAGAGTAACATCTCCTATCATTTCTTTCAGCCTGAGCTAGCTGACATCAGGAAGATTCAGACCCTGATTACTCCAGACCATATACCACTGTTCAGGGAACACTATGGAGGCATACTTGATGTGGTTATGGATTTGGACCCTTCACAGAGGAGCCTGATTCATACTTGCCTATAGTTCTATGATCCCCTTCTGAGGTGTTTCACTTTTCAGGATTTTCAGTTGGGACCTTTATTAGAGGAGTATTCATCATTGGTTGGTATACCTATCAGGGGTGGAGTCCCTTTCAACCCTGAGATGGCTTTTCCAAGTAATGAAGAAGTGGCAAAGGCATTGCATTTGGAACCAGTTCTGATTGGGCAGAACATGACTACTAAGGCTGGAATCTCTGGTCTACATCTGGATTTCTTGATCTCTCAAGCTACCCTGAAGGCTTCTTTGGGAGAGTGGAAGGCAGTCTGTGCTTTATTGGCCCTGAGCATATATGGGATCATATTATTTGCAGATGAGCCTAAGTTTGTTAGCAAGAATGCAATTCACCTTTTCATTCTGAGGAACCCAGTACCCACCTTACTGGGAGATTTCTACTACTCTGTTCACCAAAGGAATGAAAAGCAAAGAGGAAGATTGGTGAGGTGCTGTGCTCCCCTTTTCCATACCTGGTTGCTCAGGCACTTGCCCAAGACTGATGCATTTTTGAATCCTCATCAGCAGATGAACTGGGCTAGAAGACTCACTGCTTTAACTTCAGCTGATATCAGGTGGTGCACTCAAAGCACAAAAGGCAGGGACATCATTACCAGTTGTGGGCAGTTCCCCAATGTACCCCTGATAGGAGTAAAGGGTTGCATCAACTATAACCCTCTGCTATTCAAAAGACAACTGGGCTATGCATTGGTCCACACTCCTAAGGCACAAGACTTGGATGAGACTCTTTACTGTGAGATTAAGCCTAATCTGGCTATTGTCAGGCAAGCATCCTGGGCTTGGGACAATGTCCAGACTAAAGGAGTAACCATTCTGGGAAAATGCAACAATGTAGCCTCAGCACAGTACTATGAGTGGTCCCATGCCAGGGCACAAATTTCTGGGATGCCCTTTACCATGGAAGATATACCTGGACCATCCTCAGCACCACTTCCTGCCACTGTCAGCTTAGAGGAGTTTGAGAATTTGAAAGAAAGAAATGAGAAGTTGACTCAGGCTCTACAGAAGACCCTCTAGGAGAGGAGTGATGGTCACTTGGACATTGAGAGGTTAGAAAAGCTAAGGGTGGAGCATCTGGCTAGGATTGAAAAGTCAGAGGATTACATCAAGAAGTCTAGGGCTGGAGAACAGATCTTGAAGAATGCCTGCAAGGAGGCTCAGTTCCAGAAAGCCAGGACTGATTTGTATCTGAAGGAGAGTCAAGCTAGGTGGGTCAGGATCACCGAAGCTCGTACTCTGGAAGATAAGAGGACTCAGGACAAAATTGAGTAGTTGGAGGCTAGTGCAAAGGAGCAACAGGAAGCCCTGCTGGCAGCCCAAAGAGAAATCTCAGAGTTGAAGATTAGAGCTGGAGTGAAGAGGTCAAAGGACCAGAGTCAACACAAGAAGCTAACTGCAGCTGTTACTACCAGAAATCTCCTTATCAGGAACCTCACAGAGCGTCCAGCTGATCCTGTGACTGAGGCACTTCTCAAGGAAGTTCAGGAGGATGAGTTTGGTCTTGGTGTCTGACTTTTGCTTGTTGTTGCTTTCATTTCATGTACTTTTATTTTCTTATGTCGTATTTTGACCCCTCAGAGGGCATGTATTGTAAAAAACAAACTATGTATCATTCACTTTCTGTAATATATGTATTAGTTTGTTTCATCTGAGTTTTCTTTCAAGCACAGTCACAAGCATCTTCCTCAAGGGTCTGGAAAGGTCAAAACCAAGTGCCAAGCCGGATACCTTGGAAACAAATAAGCATACTGCATTGCATGCTAACCTTTGTTTGTTTTGTAGGTTTGTTTTGTTTTTGTTACTAACTCTGTTGTGATCTCAGGAACTATTGCTCGACGTCGGGTATTCCCACTTAACCGTCCACACAGATATCCAACCTGTAACAACCTTCCGGGTATACAGATGGACCAGGTACAACAGGACCTTACAGAGGTCAGGAACCAAATGGCCAATGAGAGATTGGAAATGAGGAATCAGATGACACAATTTATGGAGGTGATGAATGGATTGGCACAGAGCCAAGAGAGATTAAGAGCCTTGGTAGAGAGGCATACTCAGGAAGATCCCCATCTAGGGACTGGTGGGACAAGCAACAATGAGAGGGTTCAGCCTCATATCAACCCACCTGTATTTGGACCCCACCTTCATCCAGAGATCAACATCCCTGCTAATGTTCAAGGGAATGCTACCACAGGAAGAGTACTGCAAGAAGACCCCCAGGAAGATCAGTTCATAGTGATGGGAGCTGGGGAGGAGGCCTATGACAGAAGGCTAGATGAAATTGCTGAAAAATTAAGGTCCTTGGAGTCTCAAAACTCCTTGGGTTTTGATGTTATGGACATGGGCTTAGTGGACGGGGTCAGGATTCCCCACAAATTTAAACCACCGTGCTTTGAGAAGTACAACGGGACTTCCTGCCCACGGACCCACTTACAATCCTTTCTGGGGAGGCTGAAGGCATATACCATGGACGAGAAGCTATGGATGTTTTATTTTGAGGATAGCTTAACGGGAGCTTCAAGGGAATGGTATTCTCATCTGACTAGATCCACCATCAGATGTTGGAAAGACCTGGCTGAGGCCTTTATCAGACAATACCAGTATAATTTGGATATGGCACCCAACAGGACCCTCCTGATGGGAATGTCACAGTCATCCAGAGAAAGCTTCCGAGAGTACGCCCAGAGATGGAGACAGCTGGCTGCTGCTGTCCAGCCACCTATGTCAGAGAGAGAGATGGCAGATATGTTTATGAACACCCTCCAGGGGACATACATTGATAGGTTAGCTGCCTTTTCTTCTACCAGCTTTGCAGATGTCGTTATAGCTGGAGAAAGAATCGAGAGCCTGTTAAAGATGGGCAAGATTTCTGACAACGGTGCCAGCTCATCCAGCAACGCAAGGAAGCCTTTTGTGGGCCCAAGAAGAACTGGTGAGACCAATGCTATCCATACCAACAGGGGCAGACCCCAATATGTTCATAGGTCTGTGGCAGCAGTCACCATTCCCGCTCCAATTCATCCACAACCAGCTTATCAACCACAACAACAAAATTATCAGCAACAAACTCAGTATCCTCCTCAGAGAAACTACAACAACACCAACAACAACAATCAGCAAAGACCGTTCCAACAGAGACCTTCTCAGGCCAATAGGGTGATTGATCCGATCCCTATGCCCTACGCCACATTATTGCCACAACTCCTAAAACTCAACCTGGTTGAGCTAAGGACATTGGCACCTCCGGATCCAACCAGTCTACCCAGAAATTATAACGCCAGCGCTAGATGTGCTTTCCATTCGAATGCACCTGGCCATAGTACAGAGAAGTGCAGAGCTTTGCACATGAAGGTACAGGACTTGGTAGATTCTAAGGCTCTAAATTTTGCACCACCACCAAATGTTAACAAGAACCCTATGCCAAACCATGGTGGCCCCAGAATCAATGCTATTGAAGAAGACAAGCCGTCTTATTTGATAACCAGTGTGGGTCAGATTCGGACACCCTTGGTAGAGATTAAGGCTCAGCTCCTTGAATGTCAAATGTTCCCTGGATGCGAGCTAGGGTGTGCATATTGCAACATTTCAGTGAATGGTTGTGATAACTTGAGAGATGGCATAGATGGTCTCATCCAGAGTGGCCTGCTTCAAATCACGACATCAATACCTACCAATCCAGCAATCTCCTTAACAACAATTCCAGAATCGTCTACAACTGCAACAACCATTGTTCCAAATAACTCTTCAATCTCATCAACAAATGCTTCATCTGTTACTTCAACAGACCAGATATCCACAAACATCCCTTCTACAACTTCAGCACCCCTTCATTCAGAATCTCCTACAACAGCAACACCCATCCATTCAACAATGTCTCCTACAACTTCAACAGCAAATGTCTCAACGGTTATAATTTATTATGATCCTGAAAATGATTCTGCCTACAACTCACAAAATGACACTCCTATCAGAGCACCAGTCACAATATACTATGATCCACAGACTATCATGGTCCCTTCTGCAGCTGCCGTCAGTCCAGTCACTATCACGGTGCCTGGGCCAGTACCTTACGAAAGCAGTAATGCCATCCCTTGGCATTACGGCTCTGATCTATACTGCGAAGGACAGAAAATCACTTTGGAATCATCAACTTCTTCACCACAAATAGACAATGTGGGGGGAGGCGGAGGCTTTACTCGAAGCAGACGTCTCTTTGCCCCACAAATTCAAAGACCCACTGCTGAAGCAGAAGCTGCTGCCAAGGCAAAAGGGAAGAGCATGGTGCAATAAGAGCAAATTGTTAAAGAAGCTTTGAAAACACCTTTTGATCAAGAAGTTGATGAATTCATGAGAATCATCAAGAAAAGTGATTACAAGATAGTGGACCAGCTTCACCAGACACCTTCCAAGATCTCCATTTTATCATTGCTAATGTGCTCCGAGGCTCATCGGAACGCACTACTAAAAGTCTTGCACGCAGCTTATGTGCCAGAAGAGATCACCGTCAATCAGTTGGAAGCTGTGGTTGGAAATGTTAATGCTAGTAATGGACTAGGATTTACCAACACTGATTTGACTACTGAAGGTCGCAATCATAACAAGGCTTTGCACATTACCATGGAGTGTAAGGGTGCAGTTCTTTCCCATGTACTGGTAGACACAGGGTCGTCCCTCAATGTCTTACCTAAAAAAGACCTTGTGAAGCTGGAGTATGAAGGATTGGCATTACGCCCCAGTAACCTGGTAGTGAGAGCCTTTGACGGTTCTAAGAGATCAGTTCTGGGAGAAATTGAGTTGCCTATAACGATTGACCCACAAACTTTCAAAACGACCTTCTACGTGATGGACATTCAGCCTGCCTACAGCTGTTTGTTGGGTAGACCATGGATTCATGCCGCTGGCGCAGTTACGTCTACCCTTCACCAGAAGTTAAAATTCGAGTGGGAGGGCCAATTCGTTACTATTTGTGGAGAGGAAGATATCTTTGTTAGCCACCTGGCTACATACAAATACATTGAGATGGATGGGGAGATCCACGAAACGATGAGTCAAGGGTTTGAGGCCTTGAACATAAATGAAACATCTGCTATACCTGGAACCTCAATGACATCTTATCAACAAGCCCGGAAGGTTGTTGAAGAAGGGACTGCCCAAGGCTGGGGCAAGTTGCTGCCCGTAGAGAAGAAGGAGGACATATTTGGGTTGGGTTACAAACCAACTCAACAAGATCAAGCAGAGGCTGCTGAGGAGCCCAACTTTGTTAGTGGGGGGATTCTCACCCCCGATGTTGTCAACAATTTGGAAGACGAGGATGAAAGCGACCGCAACCTGGAGAGTTGGATCCGTCCAAAGATCCCGGGGAGCAGTATCTCAAACTGGTCTTCCCAGGAAATTATAAGAGTTACTCTGCAGAGTAATTATTATTTCCTGTATATTTTAAGCATGCATCAAGTCTTGCATCTTGCCCAAGATGACAAGACTCATTTTGTAATCGGGCCATCTGTAATTTTTGTGCAACAAGATTAATCAATGAAATATCAGACATCTTTTTGCAAATGAGTCTCTTTTTTGCTTTTCCGCTCACTATTTTTCCATTTTTCTTTTTGTACAAAAAATAAATGGCAGTGTTTTCAAAATGTTAACTTTATTTCACTTTTCTAAACAAGATTAAAATCAATCACTAAAATGAACAAACTGAACCATTGCAGAGAGTGCCTTCCAGACCGCACCGACAACAACACGACTATGACTTCGTATGACTTTGACAATCCAATCAATCAAGCTGATGAAGGGGTTGAAGAAGAGTATGAGCTTCCTGAAGAGCTAGCTAGGTTGTTAAGGCAAGAGGAAAGGGTTATCACTCCTCATCAGGAGGAGGTAGAGACGATCAATCTTGGTACAGATGAAGATGTGAAAGAAGTCAAAATCGGGGCCTGCCTACAAGACTCAGTGAAGAGACAATTGATTGACCTGCTTCAGGAATATGTGGATGTGTTTGCTTGGTCTTATCAAGATATGCCAGGGTTGGACACTGATATTGTTATGCACAAGCTGCCTTTAAAAGAAGAATGCCCACCGGTTAAACAGAAACTGCGCCGTACTCGCCCAGACATGGCAATGAAGATCAAAGAAGAGGTACAAAAGCAGTGGGACGCCGGGTTCCTTGCTGTAACTAGCTATCCACCGTGGGTTGCTAATATAGTACCTGTGCCTAAGAAAGACGGCAAAGTGAGAATGTGTGTTGACTACCGGGATCTGAACAGAGCCAACCCGAAAGATGACTTCCCATTACCTCACATTGATGTATTGGTGGATAACACGACTCAGTTCTCGGTATTCTCCTTCATGGACGGATTTTCAGGATACAATCAGATCAAAATGTCACCTGAAGACATGGAGAAGACAACCTTCATCACACCCTGGGGCACGTTCTGTTACAAGGTGATGCCATTTGGACTGAAGAATGCCGGTGCAACATATCAACGGGCTATGGTAACATTATTCCACGATATGATCCATAAAGAAATCGAATGTTATGTGGATGACATGATTGCCAAGTCCCTTACTGAAGAAGACCACCTGGTAAATCTGCTGAAACTATTCAAGCGTCTGAGGAAGTACCAACTGAAGTTGAACCCCAACAAGTGCACATTCGGGGTGCGATCGGGTAAGCTGCTGGGTTTTATTGTGAGCGAGAAAGGGATTGAAGTTGACCCTGATAAAGTCAAAGCCATTCAAGAAATGCCTGCACCGAAGTCATAAAAAGAAGTTCGAGGTTTCTTAGGTCGATTGAACTACATTTCACGGTTCATATCCCACCTTACGGCAACCTGTGAGCCTTTGTTCAAATTGTTGAGAAAAGAACAGACGGTCAGGTGGAACGAAGACTGCCAGAAGGCTTTTGACAAAATCAAGGAGTACTTACAAGAACCTCCAATCCTTATGCCTCCAGTTGAAGGAAGACCTCTGATCATGTACTTGACAGTATTAGAAGAGTCGATGGGGTGTGTGCTGGGCCAGCATGACGAGTCTGGTCAAAAAGAGTATGCAATATACTACCTAAGCAAAAAGTTTACCGACTGTGAACAACGTTATTCATTGCTCGAAAAAACTTGTTGTGCTTTAGCGTGGGCTGCTCGCCGACTGAGACAGTATATGTTGACCCACACTACTTTGTTGATCTCAAAGATGGACCCAGTTAAGTACATATTTGAGAAGCCAGCTCTTACCGGACGGGTTGCAAGATGACAAATGATTCTCACAGAATATGACATTCAGTACACATCTCAAAAAGCCATAAAGGGCAGTGTATTGTCTGAATATCTTGCTGAGCAACCTATTTATGATTACCAGCCTATGAGATTTGACTTCCCTGATGAAGACATCATGTTCATAAAAGCAAAAGATCATGAAGAGCCTGTTCACACCGAAGGGCCTGACCCAGAAGAAGAATGGACTATGATGTTTGATGGGGCTGTTAACATGAATGGTCGTGGCGTTGGTGCAGTACTCATTACACCTAAGGGAGTCCACATGCCTTTCTCGGCAAAACTCACTTTCGACTGCACTAACAAAGAAGCTGAATACAAAGCTTGCATTATGGGTCTTGAGGAAGCCATTGACCTCAGGATCAAGACATTGACTGTATTCGGAGATTCAGCTCTGGTAATCAATCAAACCAACGGCAAATGGTACACCCACCAAGATCATCTGATACCCTACAGGGATTATACAAGGAGGTTATTGACTTTATTTACAACGGTCAAGCTTGAGTATATCCCTCGGGACGAGAACCAGTTTGCAGATGCTCTGGCTACCATTTCATCTATGATCAAAGTTCAAGCTGCCAACTTTGTACCTCAAATTTCAGTATCCAGACTTGACAGACCAGCATATGTGTTCGCGACAGATGTTGTCAAGGATGATAAGCCTTGGTTCCATGACATTAAGTGTTTCTTGGAGGATCAGACATACCCACCTGGGGCATCTTCCAATGATAAGAAGACTTTGAGAAGGCTTGCTGGCAGTTTCTTCCTGAATACTGATGGTTCCCTATACAAGAGGAACTTTGAGATGGTGCTCCTCAGATGCGTTGATAGAATAGAGGCAGACTTGTTAATGCGTGAAGTGCATGAAGGATCCTTTGGTACCCATGCTGGAGGGCATGCCATGGCTAAAAAGTTGCTAAGATCAGGTTATTACTGGATCACAATGGATGCTGACTGTTGTGCTTACGCCAGAAAATGCCATAAATGCCAGATTTATGCGGATAAAGTGCATGTGCCTCCCAATCCTTTGAATGTGATGTCTTCACCTTGGCCCTTTGCTATGTGGGGCATTGACATGATCGGCAAGATTGAGCCAACTGCTTCGAATGGCCACAGATTCATCCTGGTTGCCATTGACTATTTCACCAAGTGGGTCGAAGCAGCTTCCTATGCAAATGTTACAAGGCAAGTGGTAGCCAGATTTCTGAAGAGAGATATCATCTGTCGGTACGGAGTTCCCGAACGAATCATTACTGATAATGGTTCCAATTTAAACAACAAAATGATGGCAGAGCTATGCCGGGACTTCAAAATTCGACATCACAATTCTTCTCCTTACAGGCCAAAGATGAATGGCGCTGTTGAGGAGGCTAATAAGAATATCAAGAAGATTGTGCAGAAGATGGTAGTCACCTACAAAGACTGGCATGAGATGCTACCATTTGCCTTGCATGGGTACCGCACGTCAATCAGAACGTCCACTGGGGCAACACCGTATCAGCTTGTGTATGGTATGGAAGCAGTCCTACCTGTTGAAGTTGAAGTACCCTCCCTACGGGTGTTGATGGATGTTAAGCTGAACGAAGCAGAGTGGGTCCGGTCCCGATACGAGCAGCTGAGTCTGATTGAAGAGAAAAGATTGGCTGCAATCTGTCATGGGCAATTATATCAGAAAAGAATGAAGAAATCCTTCGATCAGAAAGTCAGGCACCGAGAGTACCAAGTAGGAGATCTTGTGCTGAAGAGAATCCTCCCTCCGCATACAGACCACAGGGGAAAGTGGACTCCGAATTATGAAGGGCCATTCGTAGTAAAGAAAGCTTTCTCAGGTGGAGCACTGATGCTTAGCACCATGGATGGTGAAGATTTCCCGTCCCCTGTGAATTCAGGTGCAGTTAAAAAATACTTCGCATAAAAATGACCCGCTGGACATAAAAACAGAATGTAAGTCCAGGCAAAAATAGGGCATCCCGGCGAGTCAAAAACAGAATAAAAGACTCGGGCAAAAGTAAGGGAAAATAAACAAAAAAAAATGTACACCCGCTGAGTTGAAAAGCCGCATTGGACAACTCAGGCAAAAATGGGTATCCCGATGGATTGAAAACCCGAAAGGGCGATCCATGCAAAACGAGGGAATAAACGAACAACTGCATGCTGAATTCGTCTGTATCACCTACAACTTGGTAAGCTTCAAAAGGATCAAGCCTCTTTCAGAATCAGCCTTCTTCAGAAAGCAAGACGAGAAGAACGTCAAATGTCATACGAGTCATAGCAAGAGGGAAGCTCCTCGAAAGCGTCGACAACATTGCCAGTATTTTGTTTCTCAATTTGTGACAATCTCCTCATTTTAGGAGATTTGTTTCTTAGACTGTATCTTGCCAATTCAGGGCACATGAATTAATAAAAGCAGATTTTCAGTCATGTTTCGTCTTGTACATTTTTATTTGCAAAAATGTCTGATGTCTTAAGAAAAACTGATTGCATAAATACAGATGCTTATCTTCAAAAAATATATATAATAAAAGTCACATGCTTGCAGGAAATATACTTACTCTCAGAAGTGTCTAAACTCCTATGACGGAATCCAGTAAAGGATACCTCGGGATTACTTGTGCGTTTCCCTATCTTTGCAGGATTGCAGGTATCCAAAACACAACTTGGGGCATGAAAGCTTCACTCCAACAAGCTGGCAAATCAACACTCATTCTTAGCACCCCAAGTGTTTTCTCCCCAGCTGAGTTTCCACTTGCTATTTCTCCCCAGCTGAGGTGCCAACCATTCTTCCTCCTCAGCCAAGTACAGAAGCCAGGGAACCATCCCCCCACAGAGATTCAGCCTCTATCCAAAAGAGCAGCGCATGAAGGGATCACAACAGAGTGACGAAAGCTTCTACAAACCCCAGCTGGGTCCCCTCATTACCTAGATAGGTCTATCATTGACCCATATCCCCAAGCAGATATCACCTCATCAGATCTACCAATGATCTCACCCCCAGCTGGGATGTCCATTTCAAGCAGATCAACTGGAGATCTTCGCAGCATCGGGATCCAGATCCCGGTTTGGTATCTTTGCATAATCATGGCATTCGCATCATACTCCCCCACAAAGCGTAGCATTCCGTCTAATACGGAGCATTACGGCAAAAATCCAACATATTGCATAATCATAAGCCATGTTCTGAATCAAACACTTGTGAATATTGACAATCCGTCAACAATATACAGAATACCCCTCAGATTCCCCGGCAAACACAGTTGCCTCACCGTCCCAAACACCAGTGTATACTACCCGTGACACCCGCCCATATCATATCCCCAGCAGAAAGCTAAAGACATCCTCTTTGCACTCACACATATTTATATAATTGCCTTGACATCCGTCCGTGTCATTTTCCCCAGTGCAGTAACATAAACACTTTGTACATCAGATACTTGTTTATACTATACTCCTCTCCTTTTGACACTCGTCCGTGTCACCCTCACCGACAGTTAAACACTCATCTATACTTCACTCATGTTACTCATACAGATACTCGTCTGTATCTTGTATACACCATTTATATATCCCCGCAGATTCAACACTAATCCTTGTTCTTTGTTAACCAGTTGATACTCGTCCGTATCATCATCTCAGAACAGGTGTCAAGCGTTTGTTTCTACCTGATACTCGTCCGTATCATAGTCTTAAGGATGCTCGTCCGCATCTTTAATCCATACACTGTGTCAAACACTTTTGCCTTCTTGAATATAGATACTCGTCTGTGTCTACTACTCCCCAGAAGAGTCCCTTCAGATTCAACACTCGTCCGTGTTCTTTGTTAACTAGTTGATACTCGTCCGTATCATCATCTCTGAACACGTGTCAGTTTTTGTTTCTACCCGATACCCATCCGTATCGTGGTCTTAAGGATGCTCGTCCGCATCTTTAATCTATACACAAACATCTAAACACTTATACCTTTGTTTCTTGGATGTAAACACTCGTCTGTGTTTACTATTCCCCAGTAGATCGCCAACGAAGTAAAATTTTCTCATCTGACATTCGTCCTATGTCATGATAAACTTTGAGAGCAGTCGTCCCCTGCTAGGTGGTCGTCCTCCACCTCTTGATGATTGTCCTTCATCATGCTCATCCGATGGCCGTCCCCATCGTTGATCTTTTCCATCCGACATTCGTCCTATGTCGTGATGTTTAGCAGCCGTCCCCTGCTAGGTGGTCGTCCTCCACCTTTTGATGATCGTCCTTCATCAGTTTATCCAATGGCCGTCCCCATTGTTGATTTTGGTTATCTGGCATTCGTCCTATGTCAAGACAAACCTTGAGAGCAGCCGTCCCCTGCTAGGTGGTCGTCCTCCACCTCTTGATGATCGTCCTTCATCATGCATGTCCGATGGCCGTCCCCATCGTTGACCTTTTATCCGGCATTTGTCCTATGTCGCGATATTTTCGGCAGCCGTACCCTGCCATGTGATCGTCCTTCACCTTAGATGACCGTCCCTCATCTTATACCCCAACAGAGAAGCCGTTCCCTGCTAAGTGATCGTCCTTCACCTTTGATGACCGTACCTCATCACCTGTTTATTTCATTTATTCTTTAACCCGATGGCCGTCCCCGTCGTGGTCCCTTTTCCTTTTCCTGATGATCGTCCTTCATCAGTTTAGCCCGATGGCCGTCCCCATCGTTGGTTACTTTGCTTTATGAACTTAATGGCCGTCCCCGTCATGTTTCATTAATCCCCAGAGAATTTCACAGCTTTACTTGATGGTCGTCCCCATCATAATTCTTTTTATCCCCAGCATGTCGGCCGTCCCCGTCATTGCTTCATTTCCCGCACTTTTCCCAGCATGTCGGCCGTCCCCGTCATTGCTCTTTACCCAGTAGTCGTCCTCTGCTCGACGGTCGTCCTCCGTCGCCCATACTTTAAAATATACTTTATTTTCTTTTACAACCTATATCCCTTTTCTTCTTCATTCTGTGAGTGCAAATTTTGGACTGTCTTCGGTATTCAACCACAAGTTATCTTGTTTGCCTGTCAAGCCGTTGCTTACAACCTGCACAGCTAACTCATGTTTGAATAGGGGCAGCTGTAAACACCCCAAATTTGCCCTCACCCATTCACACCATAGCTTGTGATCTCCTCATATGCATAAACTTAATCATACCATCTCATATCCCATTTTTGATTCACTGCATTGGTTCAAAGTCATTTGCACCTAGGGTTTGTGATCTGAGCAATCCAAGAGCCTTTTGAGCCACTCCAAAGGCCATCAATCACTTCATAGGGGTCCATGTGTGTTCAAGTATCATATTATATCCTCTCAAAGTCAAGGATGTCAAAGAATCACAAGAACTGGGAATGGTATGGAAGCAGAGGCTTGACTGCACAGATGACCTAGAATTAGGGTTTTGGTTTCAGAGGCCATAACTCCAAATTTTTTGGTCATTCTTGTTTCTATTGGTCTCTATATGATATAGGGAGTATGCATATCAAGTTTCATGAAGAAATTCCATGGGGAAGTCATCTGATCAAGAGTTGACTTTTCAAGCAAGTCAGTGCAAAATCAGGGCATCTGAGGCCCCCAATGACCCAACCAAAGGGTGTTCTTCATCATTTTGATTGCATATGATCTTTATTTGATCATAGAAGAAGTTGGAAGCTCACAAAATTCAAGAATTTCAAGTTTTTGCAAAGTTGACTTTTTTGGGCAAGTTTGACTTTTAATGAAATTGCCATTTTAGGCAACTTTTTCAACCTTTACTTTTTGATTCAAAAAAGCTTCAAATGGAAAAACTTTGGTCATGAAAGTTGTAGAATGGATCATTCCCTTTTCAAAAAGTACAAGAACATGACATAATTCATTTTGGATCAAAAGTTATGGTTTGTCAAAGTTGGCAAAAATCACTAAATTTCAAGTCATGCACCAAAGAGGCAAAGTTGCAAATTCATATGTCAAGGCAAATTGGGCTGTCAAATGCACTTCAAAACTTCACCACATGTTCATACAAGTCCTAAAAGCCAGATTGCACCCAAAGAATCACATGTTTTATGGCCCATGGATCAAGAGATTTCACAAAGAACCAAAGGCAAGGCAAGTTGCAAAACTCATCATAGCTTCTCATCCACTTGCTGGCTAGCTTGCTGATCAATCCTAGGCTTTTCCTCACATCATGCTGCGCAGAACACACTTGTGTACTTGGCTAGAAAGTAGCCCATGCCTTCTTACACCAACTTTGACATATTGGCAAAAGCACCCATACCAATCAATAAAGCACATGTCACTTCATCTGACCAATGGCAATTGTTTATACTAATCAAATGCAAGCCAAACATAACAAGAGCAAAGCCTGAAGCAACACACAAGACATCATTCACATTTTCACCTCATCTTGCAAGAGCTTTCGAAAATCATCACACAGGCCACAAACATACAAACCAACTTCACAAACCATCTCACCATGCTTCATTGAACACAAACCAACCCTCAAAACAGCCTGAAAGCCATTGAATCAAAAACACGATCATCACCTGACCTTGAACAGAACTCAAGAAAACTCTCTAACCAGCCATTGCAAACTTCAAACAAACATTTCAAGCTTCTTGGGAGGATCATTGGAGTGGATTTGAGCCAAAGAAACAGCCAGAAAGCCCTTGAATCAAAAGCTTCAGTTCAGGTAGTCAACTGAAAACTTTTTCCAGAAACGTGTTTTTAAGTTCTTAATAGCTTCTATGCACTCCCCTGATCATGAATATGTGCTTACTTTTGAAAATGGTTGAGAAACCAGGATGTATGCATTGTCTGAAAATTTTGCCCTAAAAAATGTTTGATTCGATTCTCTCTGATTTTGAATGATAAATGTTGTTTGATTGAGGGGTTTGTTTCGTTTTTGAGTGGGGATGATTTCTGTTTAATTAGATTTTGTTTTAGATGCGTGTAGAGAGAGTTTGAGAATTGGGATGGCCGGAGAAGACGACCGGAACAGTGTTCCGGTCGCCTGAAAGTCATTAGGGCATAATTAATTAGGGCTAATCACAATTATGAGAGTTTGAATGTCAGCCGTTGGATATGGCGCCAGGTCAAACGCGCGCGCAGCCAGTTCAAACTTGGGCCTTTGGATCTGATTACTTTTCCATTTTTCAGATTAAATTCATTTTCTTTTTCATATTAATTCATTTCTTTTCTCCATTTTATTAAAAATAGCAAAATCATTTTAAAAATTCTGAAATTTTTTGTACACACTTTTATTTAATTTCATAAACCAAAAATATTTTTATTTTTATTTTTTGCATTAAAAAATATTTTTAAATCATTTAAAAGTTTATTTTTAATTAATTAATGAGAATTAATTAATTAAAAATACTTTTAGGTATTTAAAAATCACCAAAAAATTCATGAAACCTTCATAATCATTTAGAAACATTGTCCAACCCTCAAACCAAATTTCTTTTTTGATCTTGATGTCTTCTGAGAATTTTTCATGGAATTAAAATCATTTCAAGGCATTATTTTGACCCAAACTTCAAAAAACCATTTCTGCCTAACCATTGAGAGTTGGACTTTGATTCTTTTTGCATTGCATTGTGTTTAGCATGTAGTTTGTGAGATTAAATTGGTATGATTTGATCTTTCATTTTCAATTTGTTTGGCATTTTTCTTGTTAAGGTACCCTAAAACCCTAGAAATCTTAGAAAATTCATAACCCTAGTTAGGTTAAGAGTTGGAACCTCTCCTTTGGGCAGTGAGTTAGTATAGGTTTAGGGTCTCTTTGAATGCATTTTCAATTTTTTATCTTGATGTTTGCTTCTGATTTTGGTTTTTGTTTGATGCATTGATCATAAACCCTAATTTGGGCTTCCTTTTGCATTCATCTTGCATTTGCATTCATACCATGACTTGCCATGACATTTTATGCATCCATTTGATTTATTAGACATCTCAAGACATGTTAAAAGCATGTTTGATCATTGCATCATGTATTTGCCATGTTGTATGTCATTTGCATCTCATAACTGTTTATGTGTGTTCATGGTTCTAAACTTGCTCCATTTGCATCCATTTGTTCATGTGATCATCCCCATGTCTTTTTTCATGTTTGCACCATCTCATAGCATAATTATCATCTCATGTATGCTTCTGGTTTTGGTTTGTATCATGCCATTCCATCTCATGTTGCATTGCATTGCATTCCTTTCACTAACTTTTCAGGTGGTAAGTTACTTGGAGAAGTGAATTTGCCTTCACTTCTCATAATTTCTTTTCATCTCTTTCATGCATCCTTGCTGCATTTTGTCTTGTGTTTGAGATTGAGCTTGCTCTTTCTTCTTCTTCTTACCTTCTTTCTCCAAGTGACTTGTCTTCTTAAATGAAGCAAGTTACTTTGCTTCTCCTGATCCTTTCATCTGCTTCCTGGTGGTTCCATTGAAGATCTTTTCTTGTTAACCTCACAAACCTTAGGAACAACCAAGCATGACAATGATTAGGGTTTTGATTAGTCTCCCCACTTAGTTTTACCTTTGTGTCTCTTTGAGTCTTCTCTTCTCACCTCATAATCAGGGACTAAACCCTAAAGGCTTTAAGGCTTTGTGATTAAGCTTATGCCTGCATCCTTCTATTAGGATGGAGTGTATAACTTTAATCCTAAGTGTTAAACCCTTAATGTGTTTAAATCCTTTAATCAATTCACTTAATAATCATCAAGACATCAAGCTTGTAACTTGGGCCTTGCATTAGGGTTCTAATTCTTCCTTAATTGGTTAAGAAGGACTAACCCTAGTGTTAATGGACAAGTCCCCCTCAAGTTGTCTTACAAATCATAAAATTCACTTCATCATCTTATCATTAACTAAAATCCACTTAACCAAAGGCTTGTTTTGTCATGAGCTTAATCCCTAATCATGGATTAAGTTGAGGAGCTTTCCTCAGCTTAAACATTCTCATCTATTATCCTTCTATTAGGATGGTGTAATGAGTCTGTTTAATCCCTGATTATGGCTTAATCTCATTACTTAACACTAAACAAAAACACCAAAAACATATAAATAATCACAAGTAGGTTAATGATCTTAATCCTACACCATGGTAATTAAGTGTGAGAAGATGACTTCACACTTAAGGTATTCTCATTACCCCTAATCAGAGGGAAGATGTGATGAGTTTACTAACCCATTGGTTTAGGCTTAAGCTCATTAACTTATGACAAACTTCAAAAGCAATAAAAGACTGAAAACTCTAAAACAAACAATAATCGTCTCCTTCGGGATTCTTTTCTCATCTCACTCACTCATAAACGAGAACTTGCTTCTTCCGTCTAATGCAAGACAGTTTGCATCTGTGCCAGACAGATCATACACTTGAGCATAGGCAAGTAAGCAGTTCACAAGTCAATTCATCTTTCAGACTCTTTGGGTCGAACTACGGTGTTCTGACTTCCTCATTGCACGAGAGGATACGTAGGCATAACTTAACAGTTATCGAACAAAAGTCTTTGTATATTCCCCCTCTTTTCAGCTTTATTCTTTTAGCCTCATATTCTTGAGCATTTCATTCTTGTCCCTGCACTAACACTATATATATCACACTTTACACTTCTTTTACACTGACACCTGTACATCCTTTTCCAGAAAGCTTCACCGCATCAAAACAAATCACATTAGTAGGTCAAAATCAACAAACAACACACAAATTAATGGAATCGAAAACAAGTTACATATGACATAAAACCGATTCGGTTTGTGCATTACAACATGGTTTTGATGCTTATGAGTATTGAATCATGATCAATGAAGGTCAAGGAAGCTAATGCAACCTTTGTGAAGCTTTGAAATTGTCTCAATCTCAAAATCCGAATCCAATTATTTTGAAGAATTTTTGAACTTTACAATGTGTTCTTGAGGCTGCCAATTCGTGGCTCTTGCCATGCTATGTGTTGTTTATATACCATATAACAAAATTAGGTCAAGAGTTTCATCAAACTTGTGGATTTTTGGACCTTTTTAGATTGAAAAATATTTGATCTTAAAACTTGAATATCCTTGATCTCACATTGCTATTTTGGTATGATTCTCATTACTCTTGTATTAATCAAGTCTAAATATAATTTAAGACCTTCTAGAAACCAAATCAAATTTAATTTTCATTATTTTATATTTTATTTGAATTTAAAATGATTTTTTAATATAAAAATCATAATAAATAAAAACAAAATGAATAAAATTATGAATAAATCAATTTAATTTCGTGCAAGATGTTTTGATGTGGATTGGGTCATTATTTGGCAAGCCCATTTGGAAGAAATTGGTTTTAGACCTCCATTTTCTTCATAAACCAACCCAAAATTTCCCAACTTTGCAAGGGCACATATCCTTCAAATTTAATGCTATGAGGTTGTTCTTGGACATTTTGGAAATCTTGAAGAGTCCTCTAACCAACCCCACTGGTTTCATGTCCATATCATTTACCAATCTCAAGTTATGCCCTTTTGAAGTTGTTGACTTTTTGTTGACTTTCAAAAGGACCTATAATGTCTTAGCTCATACCTTCCAAATGAAGCATTTTTGGGCTTGGCTTGTGAGACACAAAGTTGTAGAGAATTCAATTTCCTTCAAAATGAGATTTGGATGGAAACTTGGTGATGAAGCATGTGAAAGTTATGGCTGGTCAAAGTTCAGTTGACTTTTACTAAGAAAACCCTAATTTAGAAACTCCTGATTCTTGATGATCTGAAATCTCCTTGATGAATCATGATCAACCCTTGATCAAATGATGAATTTTACTTCATATACTTGATGTTGGCAAAAAATCATGAAGTTTGACTCTGGTTTGACCACAGTTGACCTCAGTTTGACTTTTTAACTGCTTTGACTGATTTCGACTTATCTGATCATTTGACTGAGCAAACTTTTGAGAAAAGTCTTGAAACTTGTCATGGGGGTTCTTAAACACATATAAGATGTTATGAAGCTCACTTGAAGTCTCGGAAGTCCATTTAGCCTTATTAAAGTCAAAACCCTAGTTTTGGATGCACTGCTTAGGAGGTGCATTGTCTGAGGGAATTGTCAACTCTTCTGACCAATTGTGAACTTTGTGAACCTTGTGAACCATCATAAAATGTCTTGTGAACCTCATGGGAGGTCTTGTGAACCTTGTGAACCTCATGGGAGGTCTTGTGAACCTCATAAAGTGACTTGTAGACTTCATGGACCTCAATGCAAGGTTTTGTAAGCATTGTGAATCTTGTGAACCTTGTGAACCTCATAAAGTGACTTGTAGACTTCATGAACCTCATGAAAGGTCTTTAAAGCATTGTGAATCTTGTGAACCTTGTGAACCTCATAAAGTGACTTGTAGACTTCATGAACCTCATGAAAGGTCTTGAAAGCATTGTGAATCTTGTGAACCTTGTGAACCTTCTTAGCACACAAAGTCTTGTATTGTGAGGGCAAATTTTGGGGTGCAACAGCTGCCCCTGTTCAATTTTCTGAAACCTGAGGGGTTAGATTGGTATATTTTCCAGTCGTGACCTGGAAGGTTGAATGGGATTGAACACAAAAGCCCAAAAATTTGCACTCACCGGTGCGTAGAGAGATACTGGTGACTAGTTGAATATGCTTGAGTGGGCTTAAAGATGCCACTTGGAGAAAAGTTCTTCAGATACATTTCTTGGAAGATAAAGCAGTCCGAAATATGGAGGTATAATGATAGCTGTCAGGAGGATGAAGCAGTCCTGAGGTAATAATATGTTTTCAGGAGGATAAAGCAATCCTGAGGTATAAGAAGCTGTCAGGTGATGATGATAGCTATCAGGAGGATGAAGCAATCCTGAGGTAATAATATGATTTCAGGAGGATAAAGCAATCCTGAGGTACAAGAAGCTGTCAGGAGGATGAAGCAATCCTGAGGTAATAATAAGCTTTCAGGAGGATAAAGCAATCCTGATGTAGTGATGATAACTTTCAGGAGGATAAAGCAGTCCTGATGTAGTGATGCTTTCAGGAGGATAAAGCAATCCTGAGGGATGATATGCTTTCAGGAGGATAAAGCAATCCTGAGGGACAAGAAGCTTTCAGGAGGATAAAGCAATCCTGAGGTACAATAATCTTTCAGGAGGATGAAGCAATCCTGAGGTAGTGAAGCTGTCAGGAGGATAAAGCAGTCCTGAGGTAATAATAATCTTTCAGGAGGATGAAGCAATCCTGAGAGATGATAACTTTCAGGAGGATGAAGCAGTCCTGATAATCACAAGTCTGTTTGCTGGAGAATTAACCTGGAAACAAGGTAGCCTTCTGTATGATAATATTAGTTTATGCATTATGTATGCATGTATGATATGATGCACCTGAGTAATGTATTATGTATCTATGGATATGTATGTTATGGTATGATGTAAATGATGTATGTATGATATGATGCTATCTGAAACGTCTGGATATCTTCATATAACCACTGCTGGCCAGGGAAAATAAATCCCGATTCATTGCTGGAGAATATGAGGAACTCGTTCCCGTCTTGTTTGATAATATATTATACATAACCTTCCGTATGCTGGGGATAGCAAGGTGTATATAACCTCCCGTCTACTGGGGATAGTAAGGTATACATAACCTTCGTCTTCGTTTGATAGTAGGATAGATATAACCTCCATCTTCGTTTGTCGTACTCTTATTGGAAAGTAAATTCCCGAATATCCGTATGAGGATAAAAGAGATGGATATAAATTCCAGGGGAGATGTGACTTTATGAAGATGGATTTGTCCTACTGAGGGTTTGTAACTGTTTTGTAGAGATAAACCGGTGAAGCTTCGTTGAGATCCTTCCCTCGTTCGTCCTTAGTAACTACTATTACTGCATTTTCATGCATTTCTGGTAAACATCAATCATATTAAGCATACGTGCATTTCTGGTAAACATCAATCATATTCAAAAGCATACATACATTCAAACACAACCAACGGATGTTTCTCTTATGTAAATAGGGTAAAAGTAAATCAGGATTCAAAAATGGTTTTTTATTTATATCAAAGAGTGACCCATACATGGGTGAGTTTGTACAAGGAGACATAAACCCTAGTAAGAGGGTTTTGTCATAAAGTTTTTTTTCAAAACAAGGAAAATAAGCTATGTGAAAAATAATCCTATTGAGTTTCAATTCTACTATTTCCATTATCTTCAAGTATCTCATCTTCTACTGTTGAGACGGAAACGATTGAATTGAGCTTTATCTGTTCGAGCTTGAGTAAGTAACAAAACTGGTTGCAGTTTCATGAGTGATCCAAACGAGACATAGTCATACGCTTTTATCCCTAACTTTTTCCTGGATTGCCCTTTCAGGTTTTCAATCCACCGGGATACCCTTTTTTGCCCAAGCCGCCTTTTCAGGTTTTCGACTTGCCGGGTGTACATCTTTTTATATATATCCCTAATTTTTGCCCAAACCCTTTTGGTTTGCCGGGATGCCCTTATTTTTGCCTAGGCCAGTCAACCTAGCAGGTCTCTTTTCATGCGTAGTATTTTTTAACTATGTCTGCGTTTACAGGCTGCGGGAAATCTTCACCATCCATTGTAGTGAGTATCATAGCACCTCCCGAGAACACTGTCTTGACTACAAATGGTCCTTCGTATGTTGGAGTCCACTTGCCCCTAGGATCACCTTGTGGTAATATGATACGCTTGATTACCAAGTCACCAACCTAATATACCTTTGGTTTAACCTTCTTGTTAAAAGCTTTGATCATCCGTTTCTGGTACATCTGGCCATGACAAACTGCTGCTAACCTCTTCTCATCAATCAAATTTATCTGGTCGAGTCGAGTCTGAATCCATTCATCTTCATCCAAGCCTGCATCCTTCATAATTCTTAAGGAGGGAATCTGAACTTCAATGGGCAGAACTGCTTCCATACCATAGACTAAGGAGAATGGGGTTGCCCCTGTTGAAGTACGTATTGTGGTACGATAACCATGAAGAGCAAATGGTAACATCTCATGCCAATCCTTATAAGTAACAGTCATCTTCTGTACAATCTTCTTAATGTTCTTATTAGCAGCTTCAACTGCCCCATTCATCTTCGGACGATACGGAGAAGAGTTGTGATGCTTAATCTTGAACTGCGTGCAGAGATCAGTAATCATAGTGTTGTTCAAATTAGAGCCATTCTCAGTAATAATCCTTTCGGGGATGCCATACCTACATATGAGATTATTCTTAATGAATCGAGCCACAACATTCTTGGTAACAGATGCAAATGAAGCTGCCTCCACCCACTTCGTGAAATAATCAATATCAACCAAGATGAAATGATGTCCATTAGAAGCAGTAGGCTTGATCTCACCAATCATATCAATGCCCCACATGGAAAAAGGCCAAGGAGCAGTCAACACATTCAATGGTGATGGAGGTATATGTACTTTATCAGCATAAATTTGACACTTGTGACATGTTCTGGAGTGTTGATAGCAATCAGCTTCCATGGTAGACCAATAGTAACCTGCTCTCAATATCTTCTTTGCCATAGTATGACCACTAGAATGAGTGCCAAAGGTCCCATCATGCATCTCTTCCATAATTTCTGTAGCTTCCTTCTTATCCACACAACAGAGCATAGTTGAATCATGATTGCGCTTGTACAGAATTCCGTTACTCAAAAAGAACTTAGCAGAAAATCTTCTCAGAAATTTCCTATCTTTGACAGATGCCCCTTCAGGGAATTCCTGAGCTTCAAGATATCTTTTTACTTCATAGAACCAAGGTTTCTCCTCTGCCCCTTCTGTGTCAATCTCATTGCAATATGCAGGCTTTTCAAATCTATCAATAGTAATCTTGGGAGCTTCATCATCCCAACTGATCTCAAACATAGATGCCATGGTAGCTAATGCATCTGCCAACTGATTCTCTCTTCGTGGAATATGTCCAAAGGTAATCTCTTGGAAATGTGGGATCAAAGACAACACATGTTCTCTGTAAGGAATGAGGTTATCATGCTTGGTATCCCAATCTCCTTTAATCTGACTTACTACCAGGGCTGAATCTCCATACACGTCAAGGAACTGAATCTTCATATCAATAGCAGCTTTAATACCCAGGATACATGCCTCATACTCAGCCATGTTATTGGTACAATAGAAACAAAGTCTGGCAGTAATCGGGGTATGACAACCTTCAGGGGAACTAATCACAACACCAACACCATTACCAAGTGCATTAGAGGCACCTTCAAAAACCATAGTCCATCGGGATCCTTGCTCAGGTCCGTCATATTGTCCAGGTTCTTTGGTAATGATCATAATGTCTTCATCAGGGAACTCAAAACTCATTGACTGGTAATCATCTACTGCTTGATGAGCCAAATGATCTGCTACAACACTTCCCTTAATGGCCTTCTGAGTAGTATACTGTATGTCATATTCTGTCAAGATCATTTGCCATCTTGCAATTCTTCCGGAGAGAGCAGGTTTCTCAAATATGTACTTGATTGGATCCATCTTTGAGATCAACAAGGTAGTATGAGTCAACATATATTGTCTTAGTCGGCGAGCAGCCCATGCCAAAGCGCAGCAAGTTTTCTCGAGCAGTGAGTATCTTGTTTCACAGTCGGTAAACTTTTTGCTAAGGTAGTATATTGCTTGCTCTTTTCGACCAGACTCGTCATGTTGCCCCAACACACACCCCATTGAGTTGTCTAACACTGTTAAGTACATAATCAAGGGTCTTCCATCAACTGGTGGCATCAAAATTGGAGGTTCTAGCAGATATCTCTTGATTTCATCAAAGGCAGTCTGGCACTCATCATTCCATTCCATCACCTGATCTTTCTTCAACAACTTGAAGATTGGCTCACAGATGGCAGTTAATTGGGAAATAAATCTTGCAATGTAGTTCAATCGTCCCAAGAAACCTCTAAACTCCTTCTCAGTACGAGGAGATGGCATCTCTCGTATAGCTTTTACTTTTGCAGGATCCACTTCAATACCTTTTCCACTGACTATGAAACCCAGGAGTTTACCAGACCTAACTCCAAAAGTACACTTGTTTGGGTTCAATCTTAACTTGTACTTCTTCAACCTTTCAAATAATTTATGCAAATGATCAAGATGTTGCTCTTCATTCTGAGACCTGGCTATCATATCATCCACATACACCTCTATCTCATGATGAATCATATCATGAAACAAAGCCACCATAGCACGCTGATATGTTGCCCCTGCATTCTTCAAACCAAATGGCATTACCTTATAACAAAAAGTGCCCCACTGTGTAACAAATGTTGTCTTCTCCATATCTTCAGGAGCCATCTTGATTTGATTGTAACCAGAGAAACCATCCATAAAAGAGAATACCTTATGCTGAGCAGTGTTGTCTACCAGGACATCAATATGAGGAAGTGGAAAGTCATCTTTGGGGCTGGCCTTGTTCAAATCCCTGTAGTCTACACACATACGTACCTTACCATCTTTCTTAGGAACCGGTACCACATTTGCAACCCACTGAGGATAAGAAGTCACTGCTAAGAACCCTGCATTGAACTGTTTCATTACCTCTACCTTGATCTTTTCTGACATTTCAGGACGCATACGACGAACCTTCTGCTTCTTTGGACGACAATCTTCTTTTACTGGTAAACGGTGAACTACAATGTTTATATCTAACCCTGGCATATCTTCATAAGACCAAGCAAAGATCTCTACATAGTCACGTAACATCTGAATCAATCTGCTCTTGACACTATCCTCTAATTCAGCCCCTTTCTTGACCTCTTTCCTGTTTTCTTCAGTTCCCAGATTCACAACTTCGACTGGCTCTTCATGTAGCTGTATAGCTTTCTCTTGTTGTAACAACCTAGCAAGCTCTACAGGTACTTCACAATCATCCTCATTTCCGTCTTCAGTTTGATAGATCGGATTCTCGAAATTATAATTGGCAATAGTAGAACTGTTATCAACAGGATCCAGAGTGGATGAGGATCTGCATTTTAGTGATGTGGGTGTGTGTAAGAACACATAGCTGATAAAACAAAAATAAAAGAAAAGAAAGACAAGGAACACAATATTTACGAAAACGAAACGTCCACTGATTTTTATTGAATGAAGTATGCAAATGAAATGACATCCCGTAACAAGCACACCATTGTGTCCCGGGTAAGGCACAAGGCTTAAAAGTTCAATTGTTCAAGAAATTACAAACTTAAAAAGCAACAACACAGTAATAGTATTTACTCCTGACTAAAGGAGATAGGGATAACATCTTCAGCTTTCCAATTATTGAGTCCAGCACCCACAGTAGGAAAAATCCAAGCATCCAGATTGTAGTCTTCATCATAGTCTCCCACATCATTAATCTGATCTTTCATGACCCCTTGATTGGTGATACGAACAGCGCGAGCACGACGAACAGCCTTCTGGGACTCTGCAGTGAAACCCAAACCAAATTTGTCAGACTTGTATGGGATATCAGGAAGCTGACCCCAAATAGTACAACCACCTTCATCCACCACAGCTCTAGCATCGTTGAGGGAGGCCATTGCCATTGTTGGAGGTACTCTAGTGACTACAGGAACTTTCTTGGCAACCGGAGGGGCTACATAATCATTGACAATCCAGGGAACCACTTCAAATGTCTGACACGGAGTTTCAATGTATTCACCTTCCATTTCCAGATACTTGAAAGTGTTTACATGGCTGACAAAATATTCTTCTTCTCCATAGACAGTAACAACCTTTCCTTCCACCGGATATCTTAGCTTCTGATGTAATGTAGAGGTTACAACACCTGCCCCATGGATCCAGGGACGACCAAGCAAACAAGAGTACGAAGGACGAATATCCATCACAAAAAATGTAGCATTAAAAACCTGAGACCCAACTTTGATTGGGAGATCAATTTCCCCATGTACCACTCTTCTAGAACCATCAAAAGCCTTCACCACAATACTACTGGGCTTCAGCACAGCATCTTCAGGACTCAGCTTATTCAGGACTTCCTTGGGCAACACATTCAGAGAGGAACCATTGTCTATCAATACATGTGACAGGGTAGTTCCCCTGCACTCAATTGAGATATGCAGAGCCCTGTTATGATCCCTCTTGGCAGGGGTCAAATCAGCATCAGAAAATCCTAACCCATTATCATAGTTCAGGTGGGCAACACAATTCTCAAACTGGTCAACAGAAATTGCATTGGGTACATGAGCAGTCTTCAGAAACTTGATCAAGGCTTTGGCATGAGCCTCAGAACATAACAACAAGGACAACATAGAAATCTTTGAGGGAGTATGCCCCAACTGATCAACAACGTCATAATCACTCTTGCGAATGATTTTCAATACTTCTTCCATCTGCTTAGAGAGATCATCAGCAGCTGGCACATCAGTAGGTACTGGTTCAATAACAGGACCTTTGCCCCGAGCGTCAGTGGTGGAAGTAGCAGCAGGAACAGCTGCATTCTTGGAAGTAACTGGAGGTGAGAAGACTCTTCCACTACATGTGATCTTACTAGATCCAGCAATATTGTCAATATCAACAGGCACATCAGCTAAGGGTTCTTGTTTAACACCATGGATATAAACATCATATCCATAATGCCAAGGCACATCTTTATCAGACGTATACGGAATAGGACCAGGAGTGGTAATGACCATAGGAGCCACTCTGGCTTCAGCAACAACTCTCATAGGACCTTCAGCAGTAATCTTGATTGGACCCTGATGGGTGATTTTAATAGGTCCCTTTGAAGTGATCCTTACCGGTACTTTATCAACCATGTCAACCTCTTCAGTCTTCTTACCTTTAGTAATATGCTCCACCATACTCTCCACAGAAGGTGGTCTTCTTTCAAACACTATGGTGTAATTATTCATGAGACGCTGAATTCCATCCTTCAACCTCCAACAACAATCTGGATTATACTCACAATAGACACAATCTTCACGACAACCTGGAAAGAACCCAGCTTGCACTAACTTCTTCCTGATGACAGACAATGGTGTGGTCAACTCTGCAACTGAATGGATATGTACATCTTCATCAATGGCATTGACAGTCTTCTCGTGATTTGGCATTGGAGCAGTAATCACATTTGGAGTACCCGGAGGATCAAACTCAATCTCTCCAGCATCAATCATATCTTGAATTTTGTTCTTCAAGACCCAGCAGTTATTAGTATCATGTCCCTGACAGTTTGAATGGTATGCATACCGTGCATTGGGATTGTACCTGGGAGAGGTAACATTAGGATTCTGAGGAGCCTCTTTCAAAGTAATAAGTTCAGCCTTCAACAAGTGTTGCAATGCCTGAGCCATTGACATGTTGATCTTAGTGAAATGCCTTCTAGCCCTCTGTTGGTTGCCCTGTGGCTGCTCTGTTGTTGCAGGAGTTGGATTTGAAATATGAACTGCACTAACAGACTGATGCCTTCTATTACGATCAGGTTGACCATAAACAGCATTGGATTCTTTCTTCCCAGTGGGAGGCTTCTTGGCAGCACCTGATGAAGAAGTACCCACTTGGATTTTGCCACTCTTTATACCATTTTCCACGCGCTCCCTGTCATTATCAACTTAGTGAAGCCAAATGATGAGCTTCCAATGAGATGACTGTAAAAAGGACCATTCAGCGTACACATGAACATATCAACCAATTCCCTGTCAGTTAAAGGGGGTTGAACTCTTCCAGCTAAATCTCTCCACTTCTGAGCATACTCCTTGAAACTTTCTTTGGCACCCATAGACATGCTTTGCAGCTGCATGCGAGTGGGGGCTAAATCAGCATTGTATTGATACTGCTTATAGAAAGCTTCAGCAAGATCATTCCAATCCCTGATGTTGACACTCTCCAACTGATAATACCACTCCAGCTGAGCTCCAGATAAGCTCTCTTGAAAAAAATGGATCCACAATTTCTTATCAGCAGTGTGAGGTTGAATTCTTCTGACATAAGACCTTAGATGCAGCTTGGGACAAGAGACCCCATCATAAACAACAAAGGTAGGAACCTTGAAACCAATGGGTATGACTACCCCAGATATCAAACTCAAATCCTCAAAATCCAGCCCAGATGACTTCTGCAACTCCATGGCATCCATCCTATCCACCAACATCTTGAATTTGTCTTCATTAGGCTCATGGTAGTAATTAGCCTCAGAATCAGAGTCCCCCATAGTGTTGTGGAGACTGCCTCCCTCTTTTTCAGATTCTTCAGATTCATAGTCTTCAATTGGTTCTTTGGTCTTAGCAAGACCTTTGAACCTTCTTCCCATGTTGATCAGGCCACCTGACCTTCTAGTCTTCTTAGTCTTCTTGGCCAGCAGTGCCTTCAATTCATCCTGCCCCTTGGACAGGTTCAAGATCAGCTCTTGGAACTGTGCATTTTGTGCCTGGAGATCCTTAACTGATTGTTCAAGAGCCATTGCTGAAATAAACAGCGAGAAGATGAGAAACCTGTGCACAATTATAAACCTGTGATGTAATGAAATGATATGTGAATGCATATGCAATGTTTTCAAGGACCGCAGGATTTAAATTTGCTTAAACAATCAAGAAAGTAAACTTTTATTAGTAACAAATTTGTTTTGCCTCTTGGGCTTACAGAAATGAAATGAAATAAGTACAAAAGATGGGGTTTTAAGTCTCCCATGGACGTTTCCTCTTTCTGTTGAGGTATGAGTTGAGATTCCGTTCCTCGTGAAGTTGCTTTGTTAGTTCTAGGACTCTTTCTTGGCTTGCTTTGTAATGAGCCTCTAAAGTATCCCTTTGCTCCTTCAGTTGGATCCATGATCTCTGCAAGTCTTCCATATCAGTAGGCATGTTTGGGTGAAGGATGGTATAAGCTGTGTCTCCTTCAGCAACAGGTTCCATGGTAATTGGCAGGATAGCAGGATATGGCATCATGAGAGTCTGAGCACGTGATCGCACCCATCTGAGATAAGCTTCCATAGGAATAGTGTACTTAGGCTCCAGTGTCTTGCTGTCAACCCTATTTACTTTTCCCCATGCTCGTATGAATCTCTGACGGTAACCTTGAAGATCTTTGTCGTAATCAAACACAATGCCCTGAATCAACATGTCATGTGGACCATCACTCCGAGCGTAACCAAACTGTCGTAAAGCTAGAGAGGGGTTGTAGGTGATGCCTCCTCTTATGCCTAGAAGTGGCACATTAGGAAACTCCCCGCAACGGTCGATGATAGTGACATTCTCCATAGATCTGGAGCACCAATGAATATCTGAGTGAGAAAGTGACATGATCCTCTTGGACCATCTGAACCCTTGCTCATTCTTCATTACTGAGCGAGGAAGGTGAGAAATAAACCACCTAGAAAGCAAAGGTATGCAGCACATCAAAGTTCCTCTTGCCCTTGTAGTACGGGTATGAAGAGAATGTAGGATGTCTCCAAGCAATGTAGGTACTGGATTGTGACTCAGGAATATGTTGATGGCATGAACGTCTATGAACTGATCTGGATTGGGGAACAATACTAAGCCATATATCAACAAGGCTAAGATCTCCTCAAAAGCATCATAGCTCATAGCTTTCAAGAACACTTGAGCTTTCTCTATCAACACCTTGGCAAGAATACCTTTAACTCCGCTTCTCGTTTCTAGAACAATGTCAGACTTCTTCAGATGTAGAGCTGCAGCAATAACCTCTGGTTTAAGCTCTTTCTCCAAGCCTGTGAAGGGTCTTTGATCAAGAACAGGTATACCCAGAAGTTTAGAGAACTCTTCCATTGTAGGAACCAGCTGATAGTCAGGGAATGTAAAGCAATGGTGCTTAGGGTCAAAGAACTGAAACAGAACACTCATCATGTCTTCATTGAACCCTGAAGTGACTAGATCTAATAGGTGACCATGTCTCTTGATGAACTGGGAGTGATCAGACACTTGAGAAACCAACTCTTTAAGCTTAGCAGGTATGCCCACAAAGTTGATCATGATGGTGTTTCTACGAGCAGAAGCCATGACCTGCAACAAAGAACAAAGATAAATCCTTTGGTCCTTGAAATGGTTAGTGAAAATGCTATGCTTATGATGCATGATGATGTCATGATGTTATGCTCAATCACAAACATGTGGCACACACAAACAAGTCACACCATAGCCCTAGGTTTAGAGGCTTGCATGAGGTTTAAAGGTAAGTACCCTCCCCTGAAGTTAGATGGTTCATCCTGTCCTACAAAAGTAACCAGGTTCTAAGGGGTCTCAATATCATTGATCCTTCACAAGGGTGGTTGTTCAGTAGGCAACTTACTTGCCAACCAAAACCCTCCAAGTTTAAGATCTCAATGAGTGTAGTATTGAGTGTCAACCAACTTCAGTCTGCACCAAAGCCGGTTACCTCACTACTTTCTAAAGGCCAAGATGGGATAACTAGGGTTCTAAAAGTTAGTTAGTGCATTGACAACATATGGCAGCCTCATATTATCCTTAACTTGACTTAAGGAACATAAGCACCAACCAAAAAGTCACACTAACTATGGCCACCAGATCAACCATATCGATATACGTCGTACAGTTTCCTTGGTCTATTGCCATTTACCTAAGGTACACTAGATCCGGGTTAGGACCTTTCACACATAAGAGCACCCCAACAAGATAATATAAAGCAAACAAGGCAAACAATTTAAAGTGATCTAATTCCTAAGGGTACCCCTCTTAAATTAAAATCCCCAGCAGAGTCGCCAGTTCTGTAACACGGTGGGAGAACTGACTTTAGTTATGTTGCGGATAGCAAGAGTCGCCACCGACTTTTATTTTATCCAAAGGAAAGGCATAAAAGAACAGGAAAGACCTTTTAAAAGATTTTTGGGTCCGGGGGGTAGGTTATGTAAAGGGAAGGTGTTAGCACCCTTTACATCCATGGTTATCCATGGGCTCTTAGTTACTTAGCTCACTTTGAATTGTTTTTTTGAAAGTGTAAAGTGTGTGAATAGAAATTTTCATAAGAGTTTGATAATGATCCATGTACGGATGCGTAAAAAACTTGTGTTTGAAAATTGTTTGAAATTGTGAAATGTTTGAAATTGTTTTGAAGTAGTGAGCAAGTAACTATGAGGAACCTACCCTAAAGTTTAAGTCTTTCTGTTCTTTAATCCTTTAAATGGTAAGACTATCCCTATTATTAAGGAATAGGTAGTCATTACCTTGGATGTGTGGGACAAGTGAGGGGACATTGTTATTTAGGCAACTGTGGGGTGTATAAGCAATTCGAAGGGACTTATCATCTTTATTTTGAAAGGGACAAGATCATTACGAAGGCAACATTCGAAAGGGACTTGATCTTTGATTATGAAGGGACTAGATGATGTGAAATTAGGGACTTTGCTTTATACACCCTACTTGACCTTTTTTTGTAATAGGCAACATGAGAGGTAACCCTAGAAAGTGAGATGGCGATCAAAGATCGACTTACGTGTGTGAGTGTTTAATTTAATATTTATCTTATAATTAAGTGATCTAAATTAAATTTTAAATATACATACATGTTACACTCCCTATTTTTTACTAACCATGGCATAAAAATAAATAATTTAAATATTACAAAAAATTACATCCAGGAACAGTTACAAAAATAATAATAAAAAGCAATTAAAATAAATAGTCAAAATAAATAAATAAGCAATAAACAAAATAAATAAGCAATTAATTGGGTTAGTAGAAAATAATAGTAATAATCACAATTTAAAAAATAGATGGGGTTAGTAATAATCATGATTAATAATAATAATAAGAAAAATATTATAATAAACAAAAGTTAAAAGTTAATAAGGAAATATGAACAATTATAAAATTTTAAGTTAGGTATAAATTATAAAATTAATTATGAACATAAAAAATAAATTATAATTATAAAAATTAAATTAGCAATCTTAAACATATAATAGAAATTATTTACATGTATATTTAATTATAAACAATGATAGGATATTTATATATTATAAAAAATAGGATTAATTATAATTGTATTTACAAAATTTAATTATATTAAATAAAATATGTACATGAAAAAAATATGATCATACAATTATATTTACAAAAATTAGAAATTAACATCACAAAATAAAATTAGGTTTTTTAATTGTTTAGAAAAAATAAATTAGGGTTTGTAAAATATTAGGGTTTTTTAGAAAAATATTTTAAGGTTTATAGCTTAATATACAATATTATTTAAGTACATAATAATAAAAACAAAACTAATTTTAGAAATTTTAGAAAATAATTTTTTAGAATTTAGAAAATATAAGATATACATATGTTTTATTTTTTTGAATTATATATATATATATATATATATATATATATATATATATATATATATATATATATATATATATATATATATATATATATATATATATATATATATATATATATATATATATATACAAAATTATATCCAATTAATAATAAAATAATCAAAACAAATAAAATAAAAGAAAAAGTTGGAACTTACCTGGCTGGGGTTTGAACCCAGCACCTTCAGCTTGCCAATAACAACACATACCACCAGGCTGCCAGCGCGCAGGTGATAGAAGAATGAGACAAATTGTTTTTATGCCTTATCCTGAAAAATCACAAAAAATAACAAGAAAACAAAAGGCCTGGGGGATTCGAACCCAGGACCTTACCAACATACACACAATCACGTTACCAATCCTGCTGGGTGAGCGCATCTGGTGATGTAGTCACTTTAAATCATAATATATTAAAATTACGAATTATGTGAAAAAAGCAAGAAAAAGATGGTGAAGCCAGGACTCGAACGCAGGTCCTCAAATAAAACATGCGCACCTCCTTCCACTGGGACAAGCAACAGGCTTGTGAAATAAAATAGAAACAAATAATAATATTTTTAAACAATTTTTGAATCTGGAATTTCGCGCGCAGCTTCTTCTTCTTCTACCTTTTACCTGCGAAAATTCATACGATTTTACCTACGATTTTTCCTGCGTGTTCTTCCATACTCAGAACCTGCGAAAATCAAACACCAACGAAACAGTACAATTTCTTTCAATTGATCAGTGTATTATGATCCTCATGGTTCACACAATCTCCCTATGTTCTTAAAATTTATTTATTTTTGGTTTAGCATGAAACCCTAAAAACTCAACCGAAACCCTAACAATGGCTTCTTTTGATTCTGGCCACGAAACTCAAATTCAATTGTCCAGAAAGCTTCACCGCATCAAAACAAATCACATTAGTAGGTCAAAATCAACAAACAACACACAAATTAATGGAATCGAAAACAAGTTACATATGACATAAAACCGATTCGGTTTGTGCATTACAACATGGTTTTGATGCTTATGAGTATTGAATCATGATCAATGAAGGTCAAGGAAGCTAATGCAACCTTTGTGAAGCTTTGAAATTGTCTCAATCTCAAAATCCGAATCCAATTATTTTGAAGAATTTTTGAACTTTGCAATGTGTTCTTGAGGCTGCCAATTCGTGGCTCTTGCCATGCTATGTGTTGTTTATATACCATATAACAAAATTAGGTCAAGAGTTTCATCAAACTTGTGGATTTTTGGACCTTTTTAGATTGAAAAATATTTGATCTTAAAACTTGAATATCCTTGATCTCACATTGCTATTTTGGTATGATTCTCATTACTCTTGTATCAATCAAGTCTAAATATAATTTAAGACCTTCTAGAAACCAAATCAAATTTAATTTTCATTATTTTATATTTTATTTGAATTTAAAATGATTTTTTAATATAAAAATCATAATAAATAAAAACAAAATGAATAAAATTATGAATAAATCAATTTAATTTCGTGCAAGATGTTTTGATGTGGATTGGGTCATTATTTGGCAAGCCCATTTGGAAGAAATTGGTTTTAGACCTCCATTTTCTTCATAAACCAACCCAAAATTTCCCAAATTTGCAAGGGCACATATCCTTCAAATTTAATGATATGAGGGTGTTCTTGGACATTTTGGAAAGCTTGAAGAGTCCTCTAACCAACCCCACTGGTTTCATGTCCATATCATTTACCAATCTCAAGTTATGCCCTTTTGAAGTTGTTGACTTTTTGTTGACTTTCAAAAGGACCTATAATGTCTTAGCTCATACCTTCCAAATGAAGCATTTTTGGGCTTGTCTTGTGAGACACAAAGTTGTAGAGAATTCAATTTCCTTCAAAATGAGCTTTGGATGGAAACTTGGTGATGAAGCATGTGAAAGTTATGGCTGGTCAAAGTTCAGTTGACTTTTACTGAGAAAACCCTAATTTAGAAACTCCTGATTCTTGATGATCTGAAATCTCCTTGATGAATCATGATCAACCCTTGATCAAATGATGAATTTTACTTCATATACTTGATGTTGGCAAAAAATCATGAAGTTTGACTCTGGTTTGACCACAGTTGACCTCAGTTTGACTTTTTAACTGCTTTGACTGATTTCGACTTATCTGATCATTTGACTGAGCAAACTTTTGAGAAAAGTCTTGAAACTTGTCATGGGGGTTCTTAAACACATATAAGATGTTATGAAGCTCACTTGAAGTCTTGGAAGTCCATTTAGCCTGATTAAAGTCAAAACCCTAGTTTTGGATGCACTGCTTAGGAGGTGCATTGTCTGAGGGAATTGTCAACTCTTCTGACCAATTGTGAACTTTGTGAACCTTGTGAACCATCATAAAATGTCTTGTGAACCTTGTGAACCTCATGGGATGTCTTGTGAACCTTGTGAACCTCATGGGAGGTCTTGTGAACCTCATAAAGTGACTTGTAGACTTCATGGACCTCAATGTAAGGTTTTGTAAGCATTGTGAATCTTGTGAACCTTGTGAACCTCATAAAGTGACTTGTAGACTTCATGAACCTCATGAAAGGTCTTGAAAGCATTGTGAATCTTGTGAACCTTGTGAACCTCATAAAGTGACTTGTAGACTTCATGAACCTTATGAAAGGTCTTGAAAGCATTGTGAATCTTGTGAACCTTGTGAACCTTCTTAGCACACAAAGTCTTGTATTGTGAGGGAAAATTTTGGGGTGCAACAGTAACCAACCCCCTTTCTCATTTTCTCTGGTTCGCGACCGTCTTATCCATATTTTCTTAGGTTTATGCAGCATTACCTTTCCTTCGGGATAAAAATGCCTAGCTGGCGACTCTTTTCAGTTCACCCTTGTGTGTTCTCTCTTTTCACCGACCGTTCGCGCTTGTACCGGGATGCAAATCTTTGGGAGCGACAATATACACTACGCCTTCCTGAGGCAAGAAACAAAGGATATTCAAGAGATGGTTGATATGATGAACGAAAAAGTGTTAGACAACTTTAGAAATATGTAAAGGCTAATTTTGAGCTACGTGGACAAAGTAACTTCAGAGCAACATGATGGCTTACATACCCTGCTACAATTTTATGATCTCCAGCTGTGGTGTCTTGTCTTTGCTGATTATGTTCTGGTGCCTACCTTGAAAGATCTTGCTAGTATCCTGAGGGTTCCAGTCAGAGAAGGTGCTCCTTTCTATAGTTCTGCAAGAGTTCCTTTGAATGAAGATATTGCTAAAGCGACTCATTTGAACCTGGATCTAACCACTGACAACATCAAGGATAAGAGAGAAAGTAAAGGGTTCCACTTGGAATTTCTGATTGCTGAAGCTAGAAGATATGTTGAAAGGAAAGAGTGGGTGACCTTTAATGCAATCTTAGCCTTGATTGTGTATGGAATTAGGTTGTTCCCAAATGAAAAAAACTTTGTGAGTATGGATGCCGTAGATATCTTCATCAAGATAAATCCTATTCCAACCTTGCTGGGAGACTTCTGCTACTCTGTCCATTATAAGAATGAAAAGAAACAAGGAGGAATGATATCCTATTGTGCACCTTTGTTTTATACTTGGTTTGCTCGTTATCTCCCGAAGTCAGGACCCTTTATAGAACTTAAAGGTGCTATTAAGTGGTCTAAAAGGTTGATGGGCATGACTTATGATGATATCACTTGGTGTTACAACAAAGATCTGGCTGGAATGGAGTTGCTTACTAGTTGTGGTAATTTCCCTAATGTACCCTTGCTTAGAAGAAGAGGGGGAATTAACTACAATCCAGTATTGGCCATTAAGCAATTTGGATACCTTTTGAAGACCCAACCTAAGGAAGAAGACGTTGCAGAGTCTTTATACTTTCCAGCTAAAGGAAGTGAAGATATGTCTCTCTAGATTTCTCAGGCTTGGACTGTTAAAGTCAAGAAAGGAAATAAATAATTTTGGAGGGTAGATCCCAAGACCTATGCACCTTATGTTGATTGGCTGAGACATCACGTCGAAGTTATGCTTCTCCCATTTTTCAGTGGAACCACATTTGTACCCTAAAGTGGTTAAGCCACATACTACAGTGCCCATTGAAGAGTATCAAAAGTTGGAAGTTGCACTTCATAAAGTCATAATTCTGAAGTTAACAATATTTATCAGCATTTATTCCATGCTAACAAGGAATTGGAGGAGAAAGTTGATCTTGCTCAAAAGGCTATGGAGGATAATAAGAAAGAGTTTGAAGATATGGAGCTCTACTTCAAGAAGAAGGGGTTAGTTGAGTTAAACAAGGTTGCAGAGCGGCGAAGGATTAACAAGTTCTTAGCTGAGGCGAATGAAGCTATCACTCTTTGGCAAGAATAGTGGGATACAAATCAGAAACAACAGAAAGAGATAGAGAAAGATTACAAGCTAAAGATTGAAGATTTACAAGTTCAACTAGAAAGTCAAAATGAAGAACTCCAGAAGGCCCATGAGCAGCGTCGGGACTATCTCCAAAGGCTAGAACAAAGTCAAAGGTCGATGGAAGATGCTTATAAGGAAATTGATGAACTCAAGATCCAAGCTGAAACCAAGAAGTCTTGATCAGAGCCAAGTTCTATTGGGGTGAATGAAGAAGTGTTCCTTCAACAAATCAGTGAGTTGCATGCGTCTTTTGATCAAAGATACCTGCTCATCCAAAGATTTATTGAAGAACCAGGACACCCAGACATGTAACACAATAATTTTTCCCTATGATTTCTTCGCATCTCATCTACATTTTGCAATACAAACAAGATCATGCTGGTTTCTCGATTCTACTCGGGTGTAGGTTTATGCCTCATAGGGGATCACCATTTCTTTTATTTTCTTTTATTTGTTTATATTTATAACCATTAATTAAAATCCAAAAATATTCTTTGTTTTCTTTCGTTAATCTTTTTCAGGTCAAAAATGCCAAAAAATAGCAGTCCCACAACTCGAATGAATTTCACAGATAAAAAGTCGAAGTTGATCCACAAATAATTCAAATTTATCTGATCAAGGATTTCGCGATTTAATTGATTTATTCAAGGAATTCCAAGCTTTATGTGTTTATTTCCATGCCTTCTTCGGCTTGCAAAAGAATCGGGCCGAAACAATCAAGCAATCATAATTAAACAAAATATTCAAAATTTGGTCTGGTTAATTGGTTAACCAATGTTTTAACCGATTAACCAATGCGAAATTTGAATTTTTTTGTTCAATTTCAGCACATCTCATTGGAATATTCTAGATCCACTTCCCTCTTAATTCCCTACATCATTTCTATCATTTCCCACCATAAACCCTCACTAATCACCATTCTTTTACATTTCCCTCCAAATTTGAATTTCCAAGCCTAATAATTGAATTTCCAAAGCAAGCTCCATTCCACTAAATTTTCATACCTAAACTCTTTAAAAAGAGTCATTTTCTCATTAAATTCTCAAGCTTTTGATAGCCAACAAATATCTTGCAAAATATCCTTCCAAACCCCAAAATCACCAAAGCTCATTTTTCCCACTTTTTAAAGTTATCAAGAATTCACCTTGAAATCTTGATCAAATTTGAGCTAAACCTTCATCCTTTTCAATTTTATTCATCAAATCAGTAGATCAAGCTTGGTATTGGATCAATTTGAAGATTGTTCTTGGTAATTCACTTTCCTCCACGGTTCTACCTTCATATTCAACATTCAAGATGTAGATATTTGGTTACTTTGGTTGTTGATCTTTTGGATCATAAATTATTGTTTGATTGTAGGTATTTCACTGATTTTTTACTTTAAAATTTGTGTCAATTAATTTCATGATCATATGGTTTTTGGAAGTGTTTTTGAAAAAGGATCATGCTGAATTTTGGCTATTTTTCTGCTACTGGTTCAGTGTTAACCAGTTAACCATTTTAAGTACAAAATGGTTAACCAGATAACAAGTGTTATTTTGCACCAGATTTGGAAATTCAGTTGTGTTAACTGATTAACCATTTGGTTAACCGATTAATACTGCTCCAGAAGTTGTTTTTGGCTTATTTGTGACTTGTTGTTGGTTCCTTTTGCTTCTTCTTCTCCCTCCGTCTTATTTTTACCTTGGGAGACATTTTGGGAGTAATTTCTCTTTAAATTTAATGGACTTTGGGTGTAGATTAGAGTGGTTAATATTCATTAGTTCAAATCTACCTTTAAGTGAATTATTTAATTCAATTTAGGTACTTTGCATTAGTGAGATATTTTCATACTTGAATCCACCAAGATGAGTGATTGAGCTTAAATATTAAAGAATACCATAAGTGTAACTCAATTTGGTATTCATCTTTAGTTTCGCGTGGCATTGCATTCGAATGACGATTTACATATCGTTTATCTCGCATGCATTAGCACAAATATCGTTCACCTTAATTGGTGTTGGCCGACCTCATTTGTAGGGTAATTAATATGTAAATTACTCGGTGATTGCTTAACATAGACCTAAATGTGTCCCAAATTTGGAATAAAAATCCAATTGGATACTTGCACTTTCGAGGACCCGACCTCGTGTTAGTCGCGTAATCCCAAAGTGATTGATCTTTTTGCGTTAAGATCCAAGACCTATGAAGTTTGATGCGTAGTTGCTTTGGGTCTCCCAATCTTCTTTCAAACTTCATTGTATTTGGTTCTTATCGCCTTGATTAATCATTATAATGTGAGATACTAAGTGGAATCGGTTGTCTTTTCGATTTTTGGTACTAAGTACCTTGGTTACTCTTTTGGTTGTGGATGATTAAGTTCACCATACCACTGTAAACACCCCAAATTTGCCCTCACTCTTTGCACCATGGCTTGTGATTCTTTTCATATGCATAAGTTCAAACATATCATCTCACATTGCATTTTTGTTTCACTGCATTGATTCAAAGTCATCTGCATCTAGGGTTTGTGATCTGAGCCATCCCTGAGCTATCTGGGCCACCCCATGGGTCTCCAATCATCTCAAGAGGGTCCATGTATGTTCAAGCATCATATTGTATCCTCCAAGATCAAGAAAGTCAGAAAATCACAAGAACTGAGGAAGCATGGAAGCAGAGCCAAGCTTAACTACTCAGATGACCTAAAATTAGGGTTTTGGTTTCAAAGGCCATAACTCCAATTTTTTTTGGTCATTCTTTTTTCTATTTGTCTCTATATGTTATAAGGATCATACATACCAATTTTCATGAAGAAATTCAATGGGGAAGGCATCTGATCAATAAATGACTTCTTGAACAAGTCAGTGCAAAATCAGGGCATCTGAGGCCCCCAATCACCCAACCAAAGGGTCTTCTCCATCATTTTGGGTGTATATGATCTTTATTTGATCTTAGAAGAATTTATAAGTTCACAAAATTGAAGAATTTCATGTCATTTGCAAAGTTGCCATTTTGGGAAAGTGACTTGTAATGCAAACTTGCCATTTTGGGAAAGTTTTTCAACCTCCTCTTTTTGATTCAAAAATGCTTCAAATGAAAAATTCTTGGTCATGAAAGTTGTAGATTGGATCATTCCCTTTTCAAAAAGTACAAGAACTTGATCTAATTCATCATAGAACTCAATTTATGGCCTTGCAAAGTTGGGAAAAATCACAAAATTTCACTTATGTACCAAAGAGGGAAACTTGCAAAAACTCATACCAAGGCAATTTGTGATCTCTAATTAACTTCTAACCATTACACAAACATCATACATTGCCTAAAAGTCAGAACTGGCCCAAGAATCATCACATTTCATGTCTTGTATTTCAAGAATTTCAAAAGGGGCCAAACTTCATAGAATTTGCAAAATGACACATAACTTCTCACAAACTTGCTGATTTGCCTCAATTTCAATTCTATGGACCTCCTTGATCTCAGTTGCACCAAGACAAGCTAAAAGGCCAGCTGCAAGAATGCCCATACCTCAAGTACAAGTCATGTTGACATTTTGGCAACTTGCCCATACCAATCACCACAGTACACCACCCACTCTCTGGCCTATCCAGACTTTACAAGCATGCTTCAAGGATTGATTTTCATAAGACACACAAGCCTAACACTCCAAGAACTCAGCATATGCAAAATCACCCCAAGTTGCAAAACCCTTCGAATCTCTCAGCTCACTCACTCAATCTTCAAACCAATTTCACCATTGATCTCAAAATCACTCATTGACCACAAAGCAACCATTAAACCAACCAAAAACCCCCCATAGCCAAAACACGATTCTTGGCCAGTTTAAGTGCAATCTCACAAACCAGCCAAAAGAAATTCCTTCCAAGCATCAAATCTTCATCAGGAGGTCAAGGGGAGTCATTTTGCACAAGAGGTGTGGCCAGAAAGCTCCAAAATGAGGAAGCTCAAGCCCAGGTAACTCCTTCAAATTTTTTTCCAGAAGTGTTATTTTAAGTTCTCATAATGATCTTCATGCTTCACTAATTACATTGCACTTCTTACTTTTAAAAATAGTTGAGAAATTAGCTTGTATGCGTGTTCTGAAACTTTTTTAGTTTTTGAGTTTTGATTCGAATCATGAGATTCAGCCACTATAAATTTGTTATGAGAGTGGATTTGAGTTCAAGAGAGTGAGGTGAGTTAATCTGGAGCTTTAGAGCTCCAGAAATAACCTAGGGAAGAAGTTAGGGTTTTTCAGGTGAGGGTGTCACCGGAGAAGACGACCGGAGCTCTTCTCCGGTGACCTGAAGGTCATTAATGTGTAATTAGGGTTAGGGCTTCTGTTTAAATTAGGACCCTTGGATCTTCATCTCCCGCGCGCGTTGGATGGACCAGATCACTTCATTAGTTATTAATTAGGATTAATTAATTAATTAATTAGGTTTAGTTAAGTTTGAATTTAGGCCACAGGATCTGGCGCGCAGTTGTTACACCCCAAATTTGCCCTCTTACTTTTAAGCATCATATCACATCATATTCATCATGAACATATCATTTTCTCAGCATCATATCATGGAAAGATGAAGCATAGCATCCCTCATGTCCTAACATCTAACATATGGTCATCTGTGGAGGTCCTTGAAGCACTTAAAGCCATGACAAGGGTCCCAATGAGTTTGTACAAGTTCTATGGTGAGTCTACACTCCATTTACAAGATCAAGTCCATTGGCAAAAGCTCAGAAGATTGCATGATCATCAGAAGTCTCAGGACAGGGCAAAGCTCCTATACAAGGCACCCAAATTAGGGTTTGTGATTCAAGCACCATAATCTCACAACTTTGGCCATTTCATTTGGGCAAAGTCTTCTATATGTTAAGAGGATCCTATGTGTCAATTTTCATGAGAAAATTCCATGTGGAAGTCAGTCAATGCCTCAGTTGCTTGCAGATGAAGGAAAAAGTCAACAGTGCCCTTAAAAAGTCAAATGTGCAATTTCAAGGGGTCTAACCCAAATTATTTGGCCAAGAGGGGTCCTTACAATGTTATAAGAGGTTTTTAATGATCAAAGTTCAAGAATCATGGAGATTTGAAGGGTTTTGCAAAAATGGTACAAAGTTGGTTTATGGAATTTTCCAAATTTGGCAACTTTTGCCCTAATTTTCAAATGGCCTTAACATGATCAAAAATTCTTCAAATGGACCAAAGTCAAACATGAAAGTTGAAGATTAAGGGCTCCCATTTTCAAAAAGTACAAGTATATTTTCATAGGATTCCTAGATCTCTCTATAGGCCATTCGAAAAAGTCATGTATTCTAGGGCAAATTTCACTTTTCATGAAGGCACCAAATGCAAAAGGGCTTCAAACTTGAATTGTGTGACTTGATACTAGCCCAATTATGTTTTAAACTTAAAATGCATAACATTATGATCAATTTTCTCCCAAGAATTGTTCATTTTCGTGCCAAACAAGAAAATCCCTCCAAACATGCAAATTTGGCAAAAGTCATGAAACAAGTGTGATGCTTGAATCTAAAGGCCAGGAGTGATTGGATTTGAATCAAGGGTGGGAAATGAATTTCCCATGTGCTGAGAGGCCCAAGAGAGCATGAGCATAGCATTCTTATCTCACAAAGTGAAAATTATGCAACTTCACACTTTTCTCATGATTCATTCGTGCATTTCACCTCATTCTTTCAGCATTGCCTTGTGAGGTCACAAAGAGGAGAATTAGGGTTTAGCAAGTCTCAGATCTCTCTCATTCTCTCACTCTCAAACTTGATGCAACTTTTCATTTTCTCACATATCTCTTCATTCTCTCACATTCTTCACAAACTTCTTCCACATTCTTGATCAGTGAGTGATATAGATCAAGATTCTACCATTCATTTGAGCTTAAGGCACAAAAATATAAGCTTACCATTTCAAGGCAACTTGCTTTGAAACTTCAGATCCAGTGTGTTTCAAGACTCTAGATGCATTTATTTTGCATCTAGGGAGTAAGAGGAGTGCATTGCTTCTATTCTTTGGTTTTCTAGCCCACTATATCAAGATCTCCATCTCAGATATGGCATGAAATCTCATGATCTAAAAATGGAATTAATATGGTGTTTTGTGTTCTTTGATGTTTGCTGATGATTATGCACTTTTTGGATTTGAATTTGAGGTATTATAGCATGAGTTATGTGAGTTCAAATTTTCATGGTGCATTATGTTTTTCTTCGATCCGTCCAATCCTTTGATTTTTAGCCTTTTTTGATGTCATATTTGAATTCAGTGATGTTGAATTAGTAGATCTGGAGTATTTGATTCATTATTTTGGTTGTTTGTGAGGCTGTCACGAATTCCGATGCTGGAACCCTAGCTCCGGTCACCAGAAAGTTGTTATGTTCATCTTAGGGTTTGATTTGGAGAAGACAACCCGACCACCGTAGGATCCTTCCATCCAAGGCTCCATAGCGCGCCACCTAGCCCTAGCTTCCTTCAGTCTTATGTTATATTTTCTTTTTCCATTTTAATACAACATGTGATACAATCCACCACAGTTAATATGCACCAACCAATCCCAGCGCAACAATCTGCCACCTCAATTAATGAGGTCTCCAAGCGTGCGCGTTGGATCCATCGTGCGTCCATCCTTTTTTCCAACCTTTTCCATTTATTTCCCTTAATTCACACCATAAAGACTATACACCTACGCCAATGCTGGGCTTAGCAAGTGCTAAGCGCACCCCCATCCCCTTGGCCCATTTCAATTTCACACACAGCCTTCCTACTTTTCTCACCTCCCTTTCATTTCCTTTAGTTTCTTATTCTTATTATTTTTTCTTTTATTCAGGTTAGTTTCAATTTTTATAAAATACTTCCCTTCACATAAAAAATCCCAAAAAAATCATGAACATTATTTTGTGTCTCTTTTATTTTTTCATATTTTTATTTTATTTTTTTCCCATTGCCACGTGTCTGAATTAATTCATCCTTTCACCTAGCTTCTTTTGAATCCTCTTTTGACCACACTACCTTGTTCATTTTCCATACTCTTCAATATTTTGAGTTTTGATCCCATTCTTTTTGCTTTGGATTCTTAAGACCTTTTACATTTCATGTGATTTTTCTATGGATATTTGGAAACATATTTCTTGAGTCTTGGTCTTGTGACTTGTGATGTAAGTTTGTAACCCTCACTTGTGTTCTTGCTTCCATTTAACCTAGTTTGCCTCTAAATCTTTTCAAATCTTTTTGGCTAGTTGATATAACATGTTTGAAGATCTTTTGGTTTCAATTGTGGAATGTTTAGATGGTTGGTTGATTTGTTTTGAATTTTGGTTTGAACCTTGTCCCATTTTGCTTCCTTTGAACCTTTAGGTCTCATACAAGCATAAAAGGGAACTTGTGCCAACTTCTTCTTCTCATTTGGGGTTCTTTTCGGGTGTGGGTACCTTCCTGGTCCTAGGATAGGGTTTGTGTCTTCTGAATTTTTGTGTTTGCTTCTTCTTTAAGTCATTTGTTTCCTTAAGTGCTTTCACTCCATCTTATTGTTTCTTTTGCTTCCATTTGGCAATTGTTTGGTCTTGTACCTTTCTTCTCTTCATCTTGTTGGCTTATTAAGCCATTCTTCATCTTGTTTTGGTTCTGGTTGTGAGCTTTGAGTCCATATCTTGTGCATTTTGCTTTGCATCTTTCATAAGTGTGCATTTGTCTTCATATGTGTTCATGTTGCATCATTTTGTCTTATAAGCTTCATGTCTCATTTGTTTGAGTTGCATTTGCATTGAGCATGTGTACATATCATTTCAGTTCTGATTTTTTGATGTTAGCATGCCATTTTCTTTATCTTGCTTCACTTATATGCTTTACTAACCTTGCAGGGGCTATGGTAAGTGTGAGGTGTGGGAATTGAGTTCCACATCTCCAAATCCCATCTTCTCCTCTTGTGTTTATCTTGTACTAATCATTTGTTGTTGGGATTACGCCTTTCTCATCCCTTCTTCTATCTTCTTCTTCTCTTCTTCTTTCCTTCTTCATTAGGATAGAAACCTCACTAACCCTTAGGACATCCATGCATGTTAACACTTAGGATTATTTTAGTCCCCCTTTAGAATTTTTCATTTGTGATCCTTTTGGTTCTTCTTCTCTTCTCATCTCATAACTCTAAAAAACATCTTAATAAGTGTGAAGTGATGACTTGATCCATAGCCTTATCCCATGAGGTATGCTTGTAGTCTTCCCATCTTGGGATATTACAAGTTTACCTTGTGATGCACAAGTCTGATCAAGGTATCTTCTTCATCAAGAAAATCCTAAAAAACACTTCTTCATCTGTAAATACCAAAACACTTAATAAGTAAACAAGTTAGTGAGCTTAGGCCCTAATCTTTGGGTTCATGTTTTGGGGATCTGCTCCTTACTTGAGTGTGCTTGTTCTATTATTCCATCTTGGAATGTAGTGACAAGTGCACATTCCATGGAAAAGAGCTTGAGTTCACTTCCTTGTGACACACTCTAAAAGCTTCTAAAAAACACAAACAAACAATAAGCGTCTTTCCTTCGGGAATTCTTTTCTCATCTCCTTCGCTCCGTACGCGAACTTGCTCCTACTTGTCATTTTGAAAGACGGTTACTCACTCGTCGTCCGAGTCTGCAACACCTGAGCAATGGCATAGGTAGTTCAAGCCTTAATTCACAAGCAATTTCCTTGTTACCCCTAGTTAGGGGAACTACGACGTCTCTGATCCTCATTATCCTGATGAGGTACGTAGGCAGCGGGGTAGGGCCTGTTCGAGCACAATCTTTATTTTCCCTACATTTTTCTCTTTGTTCTTTTATCTAGTTCTTTTCCAGCTCCAGTTTCTTTTCATTTTCATTTCTCTTGCTGCAGCTTTCATACCCTCACCCTTTGAAACAATTTCTTTTGCAAGCGTGGATCCCGTCGGGTACGGCGGACGATCTGGGTGCTAATACCTTACCAGGTCGTAACCGACTCCCGAACTCAGTCTCTTTGGTTCGTAGGACCTGTGTTCTTCCTCTTCTTTCTTCAGGTTTGTGCAGCATTACCATTCCCTTCCTTTCGGGATAAAAATGCCTGGCTGGCGACTCTATTCTTTTTTCGCGCCACTTTCGCGTTTGTACCAGGATGGAAATCCGGGGAGCGACATCAGTCAACCAAACATTTCCCAGATTCAATCTCAGCCTTCCTTTGCTCTTACTTTTATTTTATTTCATTTTTAATTCATATTTTCTTATTTGTTTTACATAATTTATTTAAAATAGCTAGAAAATTCAAAAAAATCTTTTCTTCTGCATTTTGCATCCAAATAATTTTCTTAACCCAAAAATATTTTTATTTTTATTTTTCACATTAAAAAAATCATTTTTAAAACATTTAAATGTTTATTTTAATTAATTAATGGAAATTAATTAATTAAAATATCATTTAGGTTTCTAAAAATCACTAAAAAAATCACATGGCATCTTGACACATTTAGAGACATTATCAAACCATTCATACAAATTTCTTTTTGGTTCTTGATCCATTTTGACATTTTTCTTTGGATTTAGGGTTCTTAAAAATTATTATTTTGACCCTAACTTAGAAAAATCTTTTCTGCCTAACCATGAAGGGTTTGATAGTGATTCTTTTTGCATTGCATCCCACATATCATGTAGTTTCTAGGATAAAATTGGCATGAATTTATCTTTCATTTTTGATTTGTTTTGCATTTTTCCTTGTGAGGTACCTTAAAACCCTAGCAAACTTAGAAAGATCATAAGTCCTTTAGGGTTTAGCTTCTGACCTTCCCCTTTGGGTAGTGAACTTGTATAGGTTTAGGGTACCTTTAATCCCATTTTCAATTTTTTATCTTGTCATTTGCTTCTGATTTTGAGTTTTGTATTGCATCTTGTACATAAACCCTAATTTTTGCCTTCATTTGCATTTATTCTTCATATGCTTACATACATGAACTTGCCATGACATTTTGTGCATCCACATGACTTCTAAAACATCTTAGGACACATTAGACTCATTCTTGATCATTTACTCATCCATTTGCCATGTTAGGCATTCATTTCATTCCATGAGCATTCATGTGCTTTCATTCTTCTTACATGCTTCATTTTCATTCTCATCACTTGTATGATCATTCATAAATCTTGACATACATTTGCATCATCTCTTAGCATCATTTACATCATGAACATGCTTCTGGTTTTGGTTTGCATCCTTGCATTCATTTCATTTTATTTCTTTATGCTAACTTTTCAGGTGGTAAGTACTTTGAGAAGTGAATTTGCCTTCACTTCTCACTTCTCTTCTCATCTCTTCTTTTATGTATCTTTACTGCATTTTGTATTTGTCTTAGAGTGAGCTTGCTCATTCATGTTCCTTCTTCACTTTCTTTATTCAAGTAACTTATCTTCTTAAGTGAAGTAAGTTAGCTTGTTTCCTCTGCTTCTCCTCCTTTCATCTGCTTCTTCCTTGGTGGCTTTTCTTGAAGATCTCTTGCAAGCTTCATAAACCCTAGGAACACCCAAGCATGATCGCAATTAGGGTTTGATTAGTCCCCCGTTTAGTTTTACCTTTGTGTCATCTTTGAGTCTTCTCTTCTCATCTCTTAATCAAGGACTAAACCTTAAAGGTTTTAAGGCTTAGTGATTAAGCTTATGCCTGTATCCTTCTATTAGGATGGAGTGTATAACTTTAATCCTAAGTGTTAAGCCCTTAATGTGTTTAAATCCTTTAATCAATTCACCTAATAATCACTAAGACATCAAGCTTGTAACTTGGGCCTTGCATTAGGGTTCTAATTCTTCCTTAATTGGTTAAGAATGACTAACCCTAGTGTTAATGGACAAGTCCCCCTCAAGTTGTCTTACAAACCATAAAATCCACTTCTTAATCTTACCATTAACTAAGGTCCATTTAATAAAGGCTTTGTTTTGTCATGAGGTTAATCCCTAATCATGGATTAAGCTGAGGAGCCTTCCTCAGCTTAAATGTTCTCATCTATCATCCTTCTATTAGGATGGTGTAATGGGTCCATTAAATCCTTGATTATGGCTTAAACTCATTACTTAATGTCGCTCCCGAGGATTTCCATCCTGGTACAAACGCGAAAGTGGCGCGGAAAAAGGATAGAGTCGCCAGCCAGGCATTTTTATCCCGAAGAAAGGGAATGGTAATGCTGCACAAACCAGAAGAAAAAAAGAGGAAGGACACAGGTCCTGCGAACCAAAGAGACTGAGCTCGGGAGTCGGTTACGACCTGGGAAGGTATTAGCACCCAGATCGTCCGCCGTACCCGACGGGATCCACGCTTGCAAAAAGAAACTGTTTCAAAGGGTGAGGGTATGAAAAATGCAGCAAAGAAATGAAAATGGACTGGGAAAGAATCTGAGAAAAGAACTGAAATAAGAAATGAAAAGGAAAAATGTAGGGAAAATAAAGATTGTGCTCGAACGGGCCCTACCCCGCTGCCTACGTACCTCATCGGGATAATGAGGATCAGAGACGCCGTAGTTCCCCTAACTAGGGGTACTAAAAGGAAATTGCTTGTGAATTAAGGCTTGAACTGCCTATGCCATTGCTCAGGTGTTGCAGGCTCGGACGACGAGTGCGTAACCGTCTTGCAAAATGACAAGTAGGAGCAAGTTCGCGTACGGAGCGAAGGAGATGAGAAAAGAATTCCCGAAGGAAAGACGTTTATTGTTTGTTTGGTGTTTTTTAGAAGCTTTTATGAGTGAAAGTTTGCATAGGTGAGTGTACCTAAGTCTTACTCAATGGGATGTGTACATCTCACATCATCCCGAAATGGAATGCGCAAGAGGCACACCTATCTATGGAGGAAATCCCCAAAGCTAGTCCCACAAGTGAAGGCTCAAGCACACTAACCTATTATCATTATTAAGTGTTTTTGTGGTTTTGATTAAGAAGTGTTTTTTAGCTTTTCTTTGTGAGGTACTCATGTTAAGACCTATCCACCACGAGTGATGACTCACACCTCGCCCCGAAATGGAACGCATGTAAGCATCTCATAGCAAAGTCTCATGTCACATGAAAGTACTCAACCTTTATTAAATGAATTAGAATTAAGTTTGAAGATGAGAAGAGAGAGAGAGCACCAAAGGATCTTAAAGGAAAAATTCTAAAAGGGGACTAAAATAATCCTAAGTATTCACATGCATGGATGCCCTAAGGGTTAGTGAGGTCTCTATCCTAATGAAGAAGAAGAAGATAGAAGGAGAGATGAGAAAGGCCTAAGCCCAACAACAAAGGGTTAGTAACATAAACATAAGAGGAAGATGAGAATTGGAGATGTGGAACTCAATTCCCACATCTCTCACTTACCATAGCCCCTGCAATGTTAGCAAAAATCCAGCAAATTGACCAACACAATCATGGAATTAGTCATGCTCAAAGGCTCTTGTGAACAAGAATCAAACATCATGCCAAGCATTGCAAGTACACGACTTACGCGTCGAAAACATGAAAGCATACATCAACCAGCAAGCAAATCAACCTAAAATCTCATGTTTAATGATCATGCAATGATCCAAGGCAATTAGAACAAGCAAAGGGATCAAACAAGCTCAAAACAACACTAAAAAACCAATCTGCTTCAGTGTTAACCGGTTAACCATATGCGTTAACCGGTTAACCAGCTCAAACCTGCACAAAATACGCACAAAACAGGGGCGTTAACCGGTTAACCATATACGTTAACCGGTTAACACTGATAAAACAGCAGCAAATCCTGCAGAAAACAGCATCTCAACACAGCTTATCCAAATAAGCTTGCACCAGACCAGCAATCAATTACACATGGAAAATTAGATCAATTCACGTTAATCCATATCATTAAGCTCATGAACAAATAACATTCGGATCCGGATACAAAACAACCAATCAATTCATGCAACACAATCAAATACACAAACACATGGTGGATCTAAAGCACAAGCATGCAAATAAGCTAAAAACAGAGCTAGATCTGAAATTAACCAACCTACAAAGCTGAGGTATGCTTTGGTAATTGTTGATTGAGCTGAAAACGGTAGATCTCGCGCAAAACTTTAAAGATCCGATGCTAAGCTCCACACTCCATGCAAAATAAATGCAAGAACAAACTCTTGATGCAGAATTTTGGATCCAAAAGCACTTCTAGATCTCAAACCAGATCTGAATCTCCAATAAAACCAGCAAAAAGATGCAAAGAAGCTATGAATGGAGGTTTAGTTCCAAGATCTACACACCTCAAGGCAAGGTTGTGTGATCTTCAAAGAGGAACTTTGAGTGATTTGGAAAATTGGGAGAGAAAAGTGAGAGAATTGTGAGTGAGAGGAATGAAAATTCAGAAATGAAAGTGAAAAATGAGTGAGAGCCCCTTTGGTTTGGAAGGAAATGGAATAAAAATGATTTAGGTTTGGGGCCCAAAATTTTGGTTTGGGATCCAAAATTATGGTTTGGGTAGTGTGATTTGGATTTAGGGTTGGAATGAGGCTTGGATAAATGCTCTAGATCCTTCTCCCAAATTCAAATTAATTCAAATGAATAAAAATCAGAAAATTGGAAAATGGAACCAAAACACACATGCTGAAAATGCTGCTGGAAATTCAAATTTCGCAGCTGTTAACCGGTTAACCATATGCGTTAACCGGTTAACGCATGAAAAATTTGAATTTCCCTCCCTTTGGTGGGAACCTTCAAAAATAGGCCTGCTCCAACCGTTTCAAGCAAATTTTGATCCCTCTTCTCTTTCTAGGGCTCTGAACATGATACCAGGCTTGTGCAAAATGATCCTGTGAGATTCTTGCCAGATCACCATGCTCTTGATTTTGACTTGCAGGTTCGGATTTTCCCAGATGACCGATCATATGCCTTATGCTGGAACATGCGAGTGTTATGCCTCATTTTTCTATGCAAAATGATAAGGATATGGTATGCTCATGATGATTATGATATGATAACGATGCTAAACAAGAAGAGGGCAAATTTGGGGTGTTACAGCTGCCCCTATTCAATCAACTGTTAATCTGAAAAGGATGAGAGCCACGGCTATCAGACATTCGAGATAAACTGTGATTGAATACCAAAAAGACCTGAAATTTGCACTCTGACGAAGAATGCAACACTGGGAAATAAACCCAACCAGATGACGCTCTGGGGATAAGAAGGAGAGAAAAAAGCAGACGAGCTTCTTCCAAGTTGAAACTGATATCTGGAATACTATCATGCTGACAGACGAGTCTTCGCATGACCTGTGACGCCAGGTACAGAGAGCGGACGAGCCCTTAAGGATCTTCAAAGTAACCTGAGATGGACGAATCTCCTTCACTACTCCTTACGCAGATAAGTGGAATAAGACGGACGAGTCTTCTTCGGATAACCCTTACGCAGGCTCCGGGAATGCATATAAGTCTGTGGGATAGACATGCAATCAAGGTAGACGAACCTTCTTCATATATTATCCGCGAATATATGGCATAAGACAAACGAGTCTTCTGAGCAAACCTGTTACGCCAGGTGCAGCAACCATAATTGGTGCTTGAGACAGACGAGCCTCCCTCGGATTTACCTGTTACGCCAGGCCCGGTAACCATTTCGACATTTAATTCCCACTGTCAGGATTTTAAACCTCTTCAATACAGACGAGTATTGGATGATCATCAAGAGAACACAGACGAGTGCCAATAGTCAAAGATACAGACGAGTATCGGACGATGATCTGAGAAACACAGACGAGTGCTTCAGGCGATAATACAGACGAGTATCAGCCACTGGTATAGACGAATACCAGAAGTTCAAACACAGACGAGCGTTTGAAGTAGCAACAGCAATATCAGGATGAACGACAAATCTTCACATTCAGGTGCGAGCTAGCACAGACGAGTGCTGAGGATGATACAGACGAGTATCCAGGCAAAGCAGACGAGCTTCAGAACACAAACGACTTCTGGGAGATAAAAGCAGACGAGCTTCAAACACACACAGACGAGTGCTGGACAGTTGCAGACGAGCGACAACAGAGAATACATATCAAGGCACAGACGAGTGCAACGAAGGACCCCATACCAAACACAGACGAGTGTTGGAAGGTTGCAGACGAGCAACAGCAAATATCATCTCAGAACACAGACGAGTGTTGAGGAGTTGCGGACGAGCAACAACGGAGGCATCATGACACAGACGAGTGTTGGAAATTGCAGACGAGCAATAATAAGGTAATCACTTCAAAACACAGACGAATGCCGAAAATTGCAGACGAGCAAACAGCAACGCAGAGCTAACACAGACGAGTGTTGAAAGATGCAGTCGAGCAGCCATAAAGCAGTGATATGTCCTCGCTGGGGAAACTTGCTTAGGGATAACACATACGAGTGTTGAAGATTGCAGACGAGCAGCCTTCAAAGGAGTAACCAGCACGTATGAGTGCTAAGAGATGCGGTCGAGCCTCAAATAAGGATGCGAGCACAGACGAGTACTGGCGGCTTTCTTGGGGATATGCCTCAAATAAAGAGGAATCGAAAATAAAATGCACGGGCGAGTGCTGCAGGGATGCGGACGAGCACCAAATAAAAAATGCTAGCACGGACGAGTGCTGGGGAATATTTCAAATAAAGAGGAATCTGTTGAGGAAATGGCACGGACGAGCGCTGAAAGAGGATGAGCATCAAATAAAGATGCGAGCACAGACGAGTGCTAGTAGATATAGACTCTACTGGGGAAGGCAAACGAGCAATACCACAGAGCAATACCACAGAGCTAACACAGACGAGTGTTGAAAGATGCAGGCGAGCAACAATAAAGCATGATATGTCACTGCAGGGGAGAAAAAAGTCAAGAGGTCTGGATACCCACTCCGACTGAGGTGATGAATACCTGGCTGCATCATCAAATAAACCAACAATAGGGCAAATTTGCTGGGGAATATTTCACGGACGGAGGTGAAAATCAAATATGAACTCTGTGGGAACCAATCATCTTCAGACTTAGCTGGGGAAGCTTCCTGGGCAAATACTCTGGCTGGGGAGAGCATCCGATGATTCAAGACTCTGAGGGGATATCAGGCCCTCAATCACGCTTACTGGGAAGGACTCTTGCTGGGGAATAATCTTGTTGATGATAAAATACTGTCAATTCCACCTCTGATGATGACATGCTCTCAGGTACCTGCTAGGCACACTCCGCTGGGGAAGAATGGACTACTACTTCACTTGGGAAGAAGAACCTGCTTGGGCTGCTGCCAAGACTTAGTTGGAGGAAAATATCTATTTAGACAAGTCAGGCTTTCAGCTACCTGCTGGAGAAGAGAAATCTCTGCTTGGGGAGATACTCTACTGGGGGAGAGTAAATTGCTTGATGTGACGCCATCCTGCAACCTGCAACAACAGAAAACACACGTGTGTCCCGGGGATTTGCATGGCGTGATCTGTTCATCCATTATCACCCGACACTCAAAGAGGGTTACAGTTTCCCTGCATGTCAACTTTCTTTTCAAGATTATCACCATGTTTAGATGCAATGCTATTTTTGCCAAAAATTCAGGACATTTTGCAAACAAAAATAAACACACACAGCTTTTTGACTGAATACTATTTTTATTGAATGGCCTCTAAATAGGCAAAGATTTACATCAGGAAGCAACCACCTGGAAAGAGGTAGCCACTATAAAAATTGAGAAAAGAAACTATCCTAATGGCAATGTACATGGCATTCCAAGGAGTTCCATTTCTGCTATGACCTGCATGTCTTCAAGACCCTCCATTCTGCTTTGGCTTTCTGAGAAGACAAGGGGACTGTTTCCTATCTTTCCGATATTGTCAAACCGTACGAAACGATGGTGTGGCTCAGATAACTTGGATCACAGTTGTTCGCTTATTCCCTTATTTTGCGTGGATCGCCCTCTCGGGTTTTCAATCCACCGGGATACCCTTTTTTGCCTGAGCTGTCCAATGTGGCTTTTCAACTCAGCGGGTGTACATTTTTTTTATTTATTTCCCTAATTTTTGCCCGAGCTTTTTATTCTGTTTTTAGCTCGCCGGGATGCCCTTTTCTTGCCTGGACTTACATTCTGTTTTTGTGTCCAGCGGGTCTCTTTACGCGAAGTATTTTTTAACTGCATCCGAATTAACAGGGGATGGGAAGTCTTCTCCATCCATGGTGGTGAGCATCAGTGCCCCTCCTGAGAATACTTTCTTTACTATGAATGGTCCTTCGTAGTTTGGGGTCCACTTGCCCCTGTTATCTGAACCTGGAGGAACGATCCTCTTCAATACAAGCTCTCCTACTTGATACTCTCGAGTACGTACTCGTTGATCTAATGCCCGCTTCATTCTCCTCTGATAAAGCTGACCATGACAGATAGCCGCTAATCTCTTTTCCTCAATTAGACATAGCTGGTTGTAACGAGCACGCACCCATTCAGCCTCATCCAGTTTGACGTCCATCATCACACGCAGTGAAGGAATCTCTACTTCAACAGGCAGGACTGCTTCCATGCCATACACTAGAGAGAAGGGAGTTGCCCCTGTTGACGTCCTGACCGACGTTCGGTACCCATGCAAAGCAAACGGTAACATCTCATGCCAATCCTTGTAGGTGACAACCATTTTCTGCACAATCTTCTTGATATTCTTGTTAGCTGCCTCTACCGCACCATTCATCTTTGGTCGGTAAGGAGAAGAATTGTGATGCTGTATTTTGAAGTCCCGACATAAGTCTGCCATCATCTTGTTGTTGAGATTAGAACCATTATCAGTAATGATCCTTTCGGGCACTCCATATCTGCATATGATATCTCTTTTCAGAAATCTTGCCACCACTTGACGAGTGACATTGGCATAAGACGCTGCTTCTACCCACTTGGTAAAGTAATCAATCGCGACCAGGATGAAGCGATGACCGTTCGAAGCAATCGGTTCAATCTTCCCGATCATGTCAATGCCCCACATAGAGAAAGGCCAAGGAGATGACATGATGTTGAGCGGGTTAGGAGGAACATGCACTTTATCTGCATATATTTGGCACTTGTGGCATTTACGAGCGAACGAACAACAATCTGCATCCATTGTCATCCAGTAATACCCTGATCTCAGCAGTTTCTTTGCCATAGCATGCCCTCCTGCATGGGTACCAAAAGATCCTTCATGGACTTCCTGCATCAACAGGCTTGCTTCGTGTCTATCCACGCATCTGAGCAAGACCATGTCGAAGTTCCTCTTGTACAAAACCCCGTCTGTGTTCAAGAAGAAACTAGCAGCAAGTCGTCTCAAGGTCTTTTTGTCTTTGGAAGATGCCCCTGTTGGGTATTCTTGCTTCTCCAGGAACAACTTGATATCAAAATACCAAGGTTTCTCGTCAGACACGGCGTCTACAGAGAAAGCATAAACCGGAGAGTCAAGCCTGGAGATGTCAATTCTGGGCACAAAGTTCCAACATAGGACTTTAATCGACGAAGAGAGAGTGGCCAAAGCATCGGCAAATTGATTTTCGTCCCGTGGTATGTATTTGAGCTCAACTGTCGTGAAGAATGTCAACAGTTTTCTAGCATAATCCCTGTACGGAACTAGATGCTCTTGATGTGTATACCACTTGCCGGTAATTTGGTTAATGACGAGGGCTGAATCTCCGAATATGTCGAGGTTCTTGATCCGAAGATCAATTGCCTCCTCTATTCCCATTATACACGCCTCGTATTCCGCTTCATTGTTGGTGCAGCCAAAAGTAATTTTGGCAGCGAAGGGTAAATGAACACCTTCAGGAGTAATGAGTACGGCACCAACTCCACGACCATTGATATTGACAGCCCCATCAAACATCAACTTCCATTTGGATTCAGGGTCAGGCCCCTCCTCCGGAAGTGGTTCCTCATAATCGTTTGTTTTGAGGCACATGATGTCCTCATCAGGGAAATCAAATCTCATCGGCTGATAGTCATCCTCAAGAGGTTGCTGAGCAAGGTATTCCGACAATACACTTCCTTTGATGGCTTTCTGAGAAGTGTACTGGATGTCGTATTCAGTTAAAATCATCTGCCATCTAGCAACCCTTCCGGTCAATGCTGGTTTCTCAAAGATGTACTTGACAGGATCCATCTTGGAAATGAGAAGTGTAGTATGGGTCAACATGTACTGCCTCAGTCGGCGAGCAGCCCATACCAAAGCGCAGCAAGTTTTCTCGAGCAGTGAGTATCGGGATTCACAGTCGGTAAACTTTTTGCTAAGGTAATAAATGGCGTACTCTTTTCGACCAGACTCGTCATGTTGGCCAAGCACACACCCCATCGACCCTTCTAGCACGGTCAAGTACATGATTAACGGTCTCCCCTCCACTGGAGGCATCAGAATTGGAGGCTCCTGCAAATATTCCTTTATTTTGTCGAAAGCTCTTTGGCAATCATCATTCCACCTGACTGTTTGCTCTTTTCTTAGCAGTTTGAATATCGGTTCGCACGTGGCAGTTAGGTGAGATATGAACCGAGAAATGTAGTTCAATCTACCTAAGAACCCGCGCACTTCTTTTTCTGTCTTTGGTGCAGGCATATCTTGAATAGCTTTCACTTTAGCAGGATCTACCTCAATTCCTCTTTGACTTACAATGAAACCCAGCAACTTTCCAGAACGCACTCCGAAAGTGCACTTGTTCGGATTCAACCTCAATTTATACTTGATCAATCTGTCAAACAACTTCTTTAGGTTAACCAAATGCTCCTCTTCGTCCTTGGACTTTGCAATCATATCATCCACATAACATTCGATCTCCTTGTGGATCATGTCATGGAACAACGTGACCATTGCCCGTTGATAAGTTGCCCCAGCGTTCTTCAAACCGAAGGGCATGACCTTGTAGCAGAATGTTCCCCACGGGGTAATGAACGTTGTCTTCTCCATGTCTTCCGGCGCCATTTTTATCTGATTATAACCGGAGAATCCATCCATGAAGGAGAATACTGAGAATTGAGCAGTACTGTCGACCAACACATCGATGTGTGGCAACGGAAAATCATCCTTCGGACTTGCTCTGTTCAAATCTCTATAGTCAACGCACATCCGGACCTTGCCGTCCTTTTTAGGCACTGGTACGATGTTAGCTACCCAAGGTGGATAACTAGTCACGGCAAGGAACCCGGCATCCCACTGCTTCTGTACCTCCTCTTTAATCTTCATCGCCATATCCGGGCGAGTTCTTCTCAATTTTTGCTTCACAGGAGGACAGTCTTCTCTCAGAGGTAGCTTATGCATCACGATGTCGGTATCCAACCCTGGCATATCTTGATATGACCAAGCAAAGATATCTACATACTCTCTCAGCATACTGATCAGCTCTTGTTTGACGTCGGCCTGCAGATTGGCTCCTATCTTGATTTCTTTCTTTGCATCTTCACTGCCAATGTTGATGGTCTCAATCTCTTCTTGATGAGGCTGAATAACCCGCTCCTCTTGTTTCAACAATCTGACCAACTCTTCAGGGAGGTCACAGTCTTCCTCGACCCCTTCATCAGCTTGGTAGACTGGATTATCAAAGTCATGCATAGTCATAGCAGGAACGTTATCCGTGGAATCCAGATGATCAATACTGCACAAATGATGTGCTTATTCAGAATCTGCTTATTTTGAAAAGAGACGCTAACACAAAGCAAAAAATGAAAAAACACATTGCCATTTTTATATTGTTTTTTTTTTTGTGAAAAAGTTTAAAAACAAAGAAAGAGAGCACAATTTGTCTGAAAATGTCCTTTTATTTCATGGCAAAAATAACGATGCAATACAAAACATGGTGGCCCAGTACAATGGATCCAAACATCTTGGGCAGAATGCTGGATTTGACAATGCAGTATGCTAATAAAAGGAAACAAAACAATTACTTTGAGAGCCAGGTGACTTGAACAATGTCCTCAGCAGACCAATTTCCTAGCTCCTCGCCGGGTGCACACGGGCGGATCCAATTGTTGTCCCAGTCTCTGTCACTATCCCCGTCTTGGCTTGCCATACAGATTTGATCGCGGTCAAGCGACCCAGCACTTGTGAATGAGATAGCTTTACCACTCTGAACAGACCCCCCAGGCTGATACCCTAAGCCGAATTTATCATCCTTCTTTTCCATCTCCAACAACTTGCCCCAGCCCTGGGCATTGCCTGATTGGACGGTCTCTTTTGCTTCCCGGTATGAATGAATTGACGTGCCTTCGTTGTTTTTCTTCACCGGAGTCAAGATACTGACATCTGCTTCAAAAGCTTGGCACAAAGTCTCGTGAATTTCTCCGTCCATTTCCACATATTTGAACGTCGACAGGTGGCTGACGAAAATATCTTCTTCCCCGCAAACTGTGATGACCTGGCCATCCACCACATATTTAAGCTTTTGGTGCAGGGTTGAAGTGACGGCTCCAGCTGCGTGTATCCACGGTCTGCCCAACAAGCAACTGTACGCAGGCTGGATGTCCATGACATAGAAGACACTCTTGAAGACTTGAGAGCCTATCTTGACAGGCAACTCAACCTCTCCGAAAACGGATCTTCTTGAACCATCGAAAGCTTTAACCACCAGATCACTCGGCGTCAGAATAACCCCATCAATGTTAAGCTTCATCAATGCCTTCTTCGGGAGCACATTCAAGGAAGAGCCTGTGTCCACAAGAACATGAGACAAAACAGCGCCCTTGCATTCCATCGTGATATGCAGTGCTTTATTGTGATTCCTTCCCTCCGAAGTAAGGTCTCGGTCAGTGAAGCCTAAACCATGGCTGGCATTAACACTTCCAACAACAGCTTCGAGTTGATTAACAGTGATTTCTTGAGGAACATAGGCCATTTGAAGTACTTTCAGCAAGGCTTCTCGGCGCGGGAGAGCACATCAACAGTGACAAGATAGAAATCTTTGAAGGCGTCTGGTTCAGTTGGTCAACCACCTTGTAGTCACTCCTTTTGATGATCTTCATGAACTCCTCTACCTCCTTTTCAAATGTCCCCTGCCCAGCCACAGGGGTAGTTGACTCATCATTCGCAGTCTGCTTCCCTTTGTCTTTGGACGAAGCTTCGGCCTCAGGATCCTTTCTCAGTGCAGGGGGAGCAAACAAACGACCACTTCGAGTAAAACCTCCAACACCTCCCACATTTTCAATGGTCGGGTCAGCAACAGGTCTACTTTCCATCTTCTGTCCCGCCACATAGACATCGGAACCATAATGCCACGGAATGGCTCTATCATCATTATACGGCATTGGCCCAGGTACAGTTATAGTCACAGGACTAATCTGAGGAGTGTAAACGGTAACAGGCTCTTGTCGAACGGGCATGTCAGCCTCATTGTAGAAGATAGTAATGGTTGACCCATCATCAGCCCTTTCATTACTAATCTTACTAAATTGTAGAGACCCAACATCAATCAACTCTTGCAAACCCGTCTTCAATTTCTCGCAGCCATTCGCAACACTTATACAGTCTTCACAATCGAGAGAACAACCAGGAAACACTTGACCTTTCAACAGTCTCTCTTTCACCACCTTCAACGGCGTCTTGACTTCATCAATTCTCAGTACCAAACTCAACTTGTCATCACGCTCAACAGCATTAACTCTTGCCCCTCCATGATTAGGTATAGGGTTCGAGTTGATATTCGGTGGTGGCGCAAAGTTGATTGCCTTTGAATCCACGAGATCTTGAACTTTGTGATGTAGCGCCCTGCACTTCTCGGTTGAGTGCCCGGGTGCCCCTGAATGAAAAGCGCATCGTGCGTTGACGTCGTAACCAGCTGGAAGCTCTCCAGGAGGTGGTGGTGCCAAAGTCCTTAATTGAATAAGGTTCAAGTCTAGTAGTCTCGGCAACAAGGCAGCATATGTCATCGGAATAGCTTCAATCACCCTGTTAGCAGGACGAGTCTGCCTCGGCTGGTAAGGTCTTTGCTGGTAGTTGGCTCTAGGTTGTTGTTGTTGTGGTGGAGGTGGCATCTGTTGTACGGGAGCTGCAGGAATAGTGACAGCAGCCACATGTTCATAAGGTCTTCTGTAACCACGGCCCTGGCTTCGGCCGAATACAGCATTGGTCTCTCCTTCTCGCCTTCTTGGAGGTCCGCTAAAAGCTTTCCTCGCTCCATTTGAGCTACTAGCACCTGGGTCTTGTATCTTCCCCATTTTCAACAGCGTTTCGACCCTTTCTCCCGCAATGACAATATCGTTGAACTTTGTAGCAGAACTTGATGCCAATCTCTCAAGAAATACCCCCTGGAGGGTACCCATAAACATATCGGCCATCTCATTCTCTAACAAGGGTGGCTGCACCCTAGCAGCTAGCTGACGCCACCTCTGGGCGTATTCTTTAAAGCCTTCTTTTGCTGTCTGAGCCATATGTTGCAACTGGGTGCGATTCGGAGCCATATCCATGTTGTACTGGTACTGCTTCACGAAGGCCTCAGCGAGATCCTTCCAGCTCTTAACATTGACCCTGCTGAGCTTCATGTACCACTCAAGGGAAGCTCCCACTAAGCTGTCCTGAAAGTAATACATCCACAGTTTTTCATCGTCTGTATGAGCGGCGATTCTTCCCACATATGATTGCAGATGGGTCTTTGGGCAAGCAGTGCCGTTATACTTCTCGAAAGTAGGAACTTTGAATTTGTACGGTATTCTGACTCCCGGAACCAAACCCAAGTCTGTTATATCGAACCCCAAAGAACTCTGGGACTGAATAGCCTTGATTTGCTCAGCCATCTCTTCGAACCTCTTGTTCATTTCGACCCCTTGACCCTCGGTCTCATCAAGTAAAGTGAACTGGTCCTCCTGGTGGTCCACATGAATGTTATGCATCCCGTCATTGACTACGGTCGCCCCTGGTTGTATAACATGAGGTCCACCCTGACGTGCGCCCGCACCGGTATGATTACCAACATCTGCAGCAGCAGCAGCGTTTCTGTTCTGATTCTCAACCAACTCTCGCAGCCGTTCTTGATTCTGCCCCATGCCGGTCATTAACGTCATGAAATTATCCATTCTCTGTCTTAGGTCTGCCAAATCTGCCTGCATTTGATCCATGGCTCTCTCTCTGTTAACCTTGGTTGGGTACCTGTGTACTGTCGGCTGCCCCCGAGCTTTTCGAGGAGCTATAGTGCCTGAAACACAAAATACGTTAGTTACCGAGACACTACCTGCAAAACAACAAACAGGTTATATGGATGCAATGCAGTTGTTTATGTTTCCAAACACAAGTCACTTATGCCCCGGCTCCGGTATTTAGCAAAGAAAACCAGATGGGTATTGATCCTCGACTTTCAGAAACCTTTGCGGGAAACCACACTCAAACCATAATAGCAAGCAAACCAAGAAATAGTGAGAAACATCTTAACATAGATCAGCCCACTAGGCACAATAAAAACAGAATACCTCATAGAGTACGAGTTCTTACAGAGTATAAACAAACAACTAGGACTCCTACAACATGCCCGTAGGTAATCCAAATACAAAGAAAACAAACTAAGAAGCATAACCGCCGCCTGAGGATCCTGAAACTCCATCATCAGACCTGACCTTCTTGACTCCTGCCATCAACTTGAGGTCTTCAATCTCTTTGAGTGCTTCTTCGAGGGCTTGTTGACTGTCTGCAAGCTGTTGGGTCTTCTCTCTGCGAATCTTGTGGGCCTGCTCCACCTCTTCTTTCTTGTAAGCCATCTGAGTCTCAAAGAACTCCTCTTTTTCCTTATATCGCTTCAACTCTTGCTCTCTTTGTCCCTTCAACCAGACAATAGACTGACGAGCATCTCTAAGAGTCTTTGACTTCTTCTTGCGCTCAACTTCTCTTTGGGCTTCCATCATCCCCAACCTGCGGAAATGCGCTTCTTTTCCCGCAAAGTCTTTCTCCTTAGCCTCCAAAGTCGTCTGTATCTTCAGCAACTTCTCCTCAGCTTCCTTCTTGGCCCTGTTAGCTTGGTAATACAAGCTTACCATCTCGGTATTTTCAACTCTAACTGCATGTAACTGGGCTTCTAACCTCTCGAATTCCTCTAAAGGCACAGTATCAATGGACTCAGCAACTGGTGCTGAAAATGGTAACAAAACTCTTCTGGCTCTGTCTTTCAACCAAGCTTCGTACCCTGGGAACGTCTGATTGTTGCACTTCCCGAAACTAGCTATTCCTTCTCCTTTGATGCTTTTCCAAGCCCCCGCAACCTTCCTCACTAAGGGCATATTATCTTTCACGGAAAAGTAGAAAATGGGGGTCAGCTTCAAATCTTCAGGCACATCTCTCAAAGCGTATCCTAATTGTCTTCTTAACAAGATTGGATTGTAATTAATCCCTCCAGTTATTCCCAACAAAGGCACACTATGATAACTTCCGCAGCTGGTAATGAAACGTGCACCTTGCAGCCTCTGAGTGAACCACCTAACATCCTTGGCAAGCAACTTTTCCAGCTTCTGAGCCCATATCAGACTATGGTCACTAAACACTCCCGTACTAGGCAAATGCCTCATGAACCACATGTGAAATAATGGAGCACAGCAACGAACCAAACCTCCCCTCCTCTTTTCAGTCTTGTAATGAACCGAGTAATACAAATCCCCGAGTAAGGTAGGCACAGGATTCTTCAGCAAAAAGAGATGTATGGCGTTTATATCTATGAACTTCTCCATATCAGCAAACAAAATGGTGCCATAGATAGAAAGAGCCAAGATAGCACAGACCGCATCCCATTCTTCTTCAACAGCCAATTCTTCCGCCTTCTCTACCAGAACCTCCAAAGAAAACCCAGACATACCTCCTTTGATAATGGTCAAAGACTTCACAGTAGAAGGACTCAAATAAAGAGCCTTAGCAATAGCCTCCGGTGCTGGTCTACTCATCTCAGAGTTGAAAGGAACCTGATTTTGAACTGGCACACCCAGGATCAAAGCATACTCCTCCAGCATAGGGCCCAACTGGAAATCAGGAAAGGTGAAGCAACGGAGCTGAGGATCATAATACTGAAGCAATGTATGAATGGCACTCCTCTCTGAAGGATTTAGCTCTATCACCACATCAAGAATACTCCCATAAGCTTTTCTGAATCTCTCTATCTGGTTGGGCGTAATCAGCTTTACCATCTTCTTCAGCAAACCAATCTTGACATCAAAGAACTTGAAGTGAATATTCTGCTTGCGAGGATCTTCCATCTTTGAAGAGAATACCGGAACCGGAAGCAGAAATATGAACCTGTGAATGAAAACAAAACAATGATTAATGATGCAATGATGCAATGCAGATGCAAATGCAAAGACATATGGTCATCTGAGACTGTCTGGAATCTGGCCACTGACAAGATCCCTCTGAATAGCTGACAAACCAAAAGTCCAATGAGTCACACTCTTTGATAACCACAACCCTATGAAGAGAATCTCTGGACTATAGTATCACGAATACCAGAACCAGAAAACCAGAACTCCGGAACCAAAGTAACTGCATCATAACATGAACTACACTGATAACAAGGGTATGATGAGGTCAAGTGTTCCTGCAAACCTGTAAACCCATCCCCAATCTCACGGGTGTGCTCCGGGTCAAACATCACGGACTCTCAAAGCCGAATAGCAATAATACTTTCACCATTTCCGAGAAATGGCTCATGACCAAGTCAGGGAATCGGTTAGGCATTATATACTACGCAGGGAGGCCTCAGCTGAGTCCGGGAAAAACAAGCATCCCTTACAGGTTCCCAGCTTCAAGCGCTGAAATCGAGAAACAATAGTACATTCAGCCCGTAGGATACAGTACTAATGCCATACGACCAGATGCTTTGACTGAGTTCCTATAAGAGAACCAGGCCATCCTATGCGAGTTCCCAGTGGACCCTCGGGTGCGAATGGGTTTGCCACAAAATGTGGTCTGCCACTGTCACCACTGGAGAGGGTTGTTTCCACAAAGGTTCTCAATGATCGGTCCCCAGATGCACATAACCATCAAGGTCCTATCCCGAAGTGGAGGAAATCCCCACACAAGATATTTCCAAGACAGTCGCAATCTGGGCGTGAAACACATCGCCACTCATCATGCCACATGCGAGTACAATATGTCCACTCTAATCCTAGGGTGCACTCAAGTCGGGTACTTGGCTTATCTCTCAGAAACAATATCACCCATCCCGCCAAACAGAAAACCAGTCCAGACAGTCCAGTATGATATAAATGATGCGGAAAATAAATACTGAAGACTGTAAATAAAGCTGTAAATAAAGCTGTAAATAAACAACAATATAGTACAACAGGCCACATCAAACAAGCATCACCCAATGAAACAACAACACACAAGCGCTAGGAGAGACTCACAGGGGAACCAGAGATCTCTGGTGCACATTCCCCAGCAGAGTCGCCAAGCTGTCGCTCCCGAGGATTTCCATCCTGGTACAAACGCGAAAGTGGCGCGGAAAAAGGATAGAGTCGCCAGCCAGGCATTTTTATCCCGAAGAAAGGGAATGGTAATGCTGCACAAACCAGAAGAAAAAAAGAGGAAGGACACAGGTCCTGCGAACCAAAGAGACTGAGCTCGGGAGTCGGTTACGACCTGGGAAGGTATTAGCACCCAGATCGTCCGCCGTACCCGACGGGATCCACGCTTGCAAAAAGAAACTGTTTCAAAGGGTGAGGGTATGAAAAATGCAGCAAAGAAATGAAAATGGACTGGGAAAGAATCTGAGAAAAGAACTGAAATAAGAAATGAAAAGGAAAAATGTAGGGAAAATAAAGATTGTGCTCGAACGGGCCCTACCCCGCTGCCTACGTACCTCATCGGGATAATGAGGATCAGAGACGCCGTAGTTCCCCTAACTAGGGGTACTAAAAGGAAATTGCTTGTGAATTAAGGCTTGAACTGCCTATGCCATTGCTCAGGTGTTGCAGGCTCGGACGACGAGTGCGTAACCGTCTTGCAAAATGACAAGTAGGAGCAAGTTCGCGTACGGAGCGAAGGAGATGAGAAAAGAATTCCCGAAGGAAAGACGTTTATTGTTTGTTTGGTGTTTTTTAGAAGCTTTTATGAGTGAAAGTTTGCATAGGTGAGTGTACCTAAGTCTTACTCAATGGGATGTGTACATCTCACATCATCCCGAAATGGAATGCGCAAGAGGCACACCTATCTATGGAGGAAATCCCCAAAGCTAGTCCCACAAGTGAAGGCTCAAGCACACTAACCTATTATCATTATTAAGTGTTTTTGTGGTTTTGATTAAGAAGTGTTTTTTAGCTTTTCTTTGTGAGGTACTCATGTTAAGACCTATCCACCACGAGTGATGACTCACACCTCGCCCCGAAATGGAACGCATGTAAGCATCTCATAGCAAAGTCTCATGTCACATGAAAGTACTCAACCTTTATTAAATGAATTAGAATTAAGTTTGAAGATGAGAAGAGAGAGAGAGCACCAAAGGATCTTAAAGGAAAAATTCTAAAAGGGGACTAAAATAATCCTAAGTATTCACATGCATGGATGCCCTAAGGGTTAGTGAGGTCTCTATCCTAATGAAGAAGAAGAAGATAGAAGGAGAGATGAGAAAGGCCTAAGCCCAACAACAAAGGGTTAGTAACATAAACATAAGAGGAAGATGAGAATTGGAGATGTGGAACTCAATTCCCACATCTCTCACTTACCATAGCCCCTGCAATGTTAGCAAAAATCCAGCAAATTGACCAACACAATCATGGAATTAGTCATGCTCAAAGGCTCTTGTGAACAAGAATCAAACATCATGCCAAGCATTGCAAGTACACGACTTACGCGTCGAAAACATGAAAGCATACATCAACCAGCAAGCAAATCAACCTAAAATCTCATGTTTAATGATCATGCAATGATCCAAGGCAATTAGAACAAGCAAAGGGATCAAACAAGCTCAAAACAACACTAAAAAACCAATCTGCTTCAGTGTTAACCGGTTAACCATATGCGTTAACCGGTTAACCAGCTCAAACCTGCACAAAATACGCACAAAACAGGGGCGTTAACCGGTTAACCATATACGTTAACCGGTTAACACTGATAAAACAGCAGCAAATCCTGCAGAAAACAGCATCTCAACACAGCTTATCCAAATAAGCTTGCACCAGACCAGCAATCAATTACACATGGAAAATTAGATCAATTCACGTTAATCCATATCATTAAGCTCATGAACAAATAACATTCGGATCCGGATACAAAACAACCAATCAATTCATGCAACACAATCAAATACACAAACACATGGTGGATCTAAAGCACAAGCATGCAAATAAGCTAAAAACAGAGCTAGATCTGAAATTAACCAACCTACAAAGCTGAGGTATGCTTTGGTAATTGTTGATTGAGCTGAAAACGGTAGATCTCGCGCAAAACTTTAAAGATCCGATGCTAAGCTCCACACTCCATGCAAAATAAATGCAAGAACAAACTCTTGATGCAGAATTTTGGATCCAAAAGCACTTCTAGATCTCAAACCAGATCTGAATCTCCAATAAAACCAGCAAAAAGATGCAAAGAAGCTATGAATGGAGGTTTAGTTCCAAGATCTACACACCTCAAGGCAAGGTTGTGTGATCTTCAAAGAGGAACTTTGAGTGATTTGGAAAATTGGGAGAGAAAAGTGAGAGAATTGTGAGTGAGAGGAATGAAAATTCAGAAATGAAAGTGAAAAATGAGTGAGAGCCCCTTTGGTTTGGAAGGAAATGGAATAAAAATGATTTAGGTTTGGGGCCCAAAATTTTGGTTTGGGATCCAAAATTATGGTTTGGGTAGTGTGATTTGGATTTAGGGTTGGAATGAGGCTTGGATAAATGCTCTAGATCCTTCTCCCAAATTCAAATTAATTCAAATGAATAAAAATCAGAAAATTGGAAAATGGAACCAAAACACACATGCTGAAAATGCTGCTGGAAATTCAAATTTCGCAGCTGTTAACCGGTTAACCATATGCGTTAACCGGTTAACGCATGAAAAATTTGAATTTCCCTCCCTTTGGTGGGAACCTTCAAAAATAGGCCTGCTCCAACCGTTTCAAGCAAATTTTGATCCCTCTTCTCTTTCTAGGGCTCTGAACATGATACCAGGCTTGTGCAAAATGATCCTGTGAGATTCTTGCCAGATCACCATGCTCTTGATTTTGACTTGCAGGTTCGGATTTTCCCAGATGACCGATCATATGCCTTATGCTGGAACATGCGAGTGTTATGCCTCATTTTTCTATGCAAAATGATAAGGATATGGTATGCTCATGATGATTATGATATGATAACGATGCTAAACAAGAAGAGGGCAAATTTGGGGTGTTACACTTAACACTAAACAAAAACTCAAAAATATCTAAATAATCACAAGTAGGTTAATGATCTTAATCCTACATCATGGTGATTAAGTGTGAGGTGCTTACTTCACACTTAAGGTATTCTCATTACCCCTAATCAGAGGGAAGATGTGATGAGTTTACTAACCTTTGGTTTAGGCTTAAGCTCATTTTCTTATGACAAACTCAAAAAACCAATAAAAGACTGAAAACACAAAAACAAACAATAATCGTCTCCTCCGGGATTCTTTTCTCACCCCAGTCACTCATAAATGAGAACTCGCTTCTTCTGTCTGATGCAAGACAGTTTGCACCTGAGCCAGACAGGTCATACACATGAGCATAAACAAGTAAGCAATTCATTAGTCAATTTATCTTTCAGCCTCTTTGAGTCGAACTACGGTGTTCTGACTTACTCATTGCACGAGAGGATACGTAGGCATAACTTAACAGTTATCGAACAAAAGTCTCTGTATATCCCCCCTCTTCCAGCATTATTATTTAAGCCTCATAGTCTTGAGCTTTGCATTCTTTATTTACACTGACACTCTTTTATTTCACTTCACATTTCTTTTGCACTGACACTTGCATTCTTTTCCAGCTTTTGCACACAGGATAGCACTGACACTACCCCTTTAAACACAAACTTTCAAGCGTGGATCCCGTTGAGTACGACGGACAATCTGGGTGCTAATACCTTCCCAGGATGTAACCAACCCCCTTTCTCAGTTTCTCTGGTTCGCGACCGTCTTATCCATCTTTTCCTAGGTTTATGCAGCATTACCTTTCCTTCGGGATAAAAATGCCTAGCTTGCGACTCTTTTCAATTCATCTTCATGTTCTCTCTTTTGCCGACCGTTCGCGTCTGTATCCCTCTTGGCCCGGTGTCATTTGGTGGGAGCGACAACCACTATTATGTATATTATTATTATTACTATAATAATATTTTAATTTCCTTCTTACTCCTTTATTTTTATTATGCTTTATATTTCTTTATCATCCATTATCATGTTTATATTCTTGCTATTATTTTGTTATGTTGATTTTTCTTTTGTCCATTTGGACACAAAAATATTAATAAAGGATTAAACGTCTAAAAAACTTGTGATCTTGATCTTGGACTATTGGTTACTATCCTTTGTATTGGAATTGGAGTTTTAGACTTAGATTCTAGGACACCTTCCTTTTGCTTTGATCTTCATGGAGTTGGTATCTTTGCCTTTATTTGGCCATTTGCTAGCTTATAAGGATGGAACTCTTGTGCTCATAATTGGAAATATCATCAAGTTTGATTATATCTTTCCTCCTTTAACTCTTTTATTTTCTTTTTTTAGGATAACCTCTTCATCTCCCCCTCTTCTTCAATTTTCAAAACTTCCTTCTTTTTCAAAGGATTCTTGTTTTAAAAAAAAACCTTCACCTCTTTAATAAATAAAACCTTGATTTTATCAAGTGGATTTTACTATTTATTTTCTTATAAAAAAATCAATGAATTTAATCATCTTGACTTTAATTGCAAAATAAAAAGAACCAAACTCATTCAAGTTGTTTTGTGCCTTTGTGCATCTTTTTTATTTTTTCTTTACAAGTGTAGATTATGAGTCATTATTCTTTAGTCGGGTGTAAGTCTCTCAATCTCCACGGTTGTAGTTTGATGTAATTGAGTCTCTTGTCATTTGTGGGGGTTTAGTGGCATACTTGTTGATTTTATCCGAGTTGGCGCCCTCCCCATAATGATGTATGAGTCTATGCCCTCATTCTCATGGAAGATTTGTTAGGCTATCCACCTGAAAATGAAAAATTCTCTTCACTTAATAAAATTAACCAAAATCAACCCTTTTCACTATTTGTACCACGAACTACAGGGTTTTGATCTCGCATTGCACATTGTGGGTACGTAGGCATGAGGTGGTAAACTCCTCCAAACGCAAAAACATTAAAAAATTAATTCTTCTCTCATCCTCCACTCTCTTTTACAAACATTTTCAAACCAAAAGCAATAAATTTTTCAAAGGGCTCCCGTGGAATACCACAAACATTTTGGGTGCGTAAAACCTTCCCATTTTGTAACCTATCTATCCCCTTACTCGCTTCTCTATTTGTTTCTTTAGCTTTTTTATTTTAGATTCATTAGGATTTATTCGCTCTTTTTTCCTTTTCCACTTGGAATAAAATAAAAGCGTGGTGGTGACTCTGTTTACTTTGAGTTAAGTTAACTAATAACTTACACTCATGATTTTACCGCTACAGAAAAAGTGGTGACTCTACTGGGGACTAGTCTCTAAGTGGATTCGGCCTACTTTGATTTATTTACTGCTTTGGTTTGATTGTTTGTTATTGCTTGTCCTGTTTCGGTTTTGGGGATCCTCTTTGAGTGAGATAGATTCTATACCCGAATCTGAGTGAACTTATGATAAGACAATGATATTCAAAGTGATAAACGACGGAGTAGTCCAAAGCGATATCAATTCGATAATCTCCATCCAGTTAGGCTATCTCGGATTACTGATGTCATGACGAGTAGTCGTAACTGTCCCTCCTGGGATTTTTATCCTAGTACAAATGCGAAAGTGGCGCGGAAAAAGAAGAAGAGTCTCCAGCCAGACATTTTTATCCCGAAGGAATGGTAATGTTGCACAAATCGAGGAAAAGGAAAGAACGAAGTCTTGCGAACCAAAAAGACTGGTGTAATACCCCATATTTTATTTAAAGCTCTGGACAATATTAATTGGTAATAATATTATTTCAGGATACTCTAAGAAATTTCAATGGAACTAAATAGAGTAATTCGTGGGATTATATTTTATTATTTGATATTAGCTGACTCAGAAGTTTTATAAAATATCGGATTAAGAGACATTTTCGGATACTCTCTAATTTTGACCTATCGGTAAAAATATAAGCTTTTATATTTTTATATATATAGAAAGATTATGAGAGAAAGAGAAAGTTGGTAAGAAAAGAAGAAAAGGAGAAGAGAAGAGAAGAAGAAGAGAGAAAAGCCCTAAAGCTCCAATTCCTCATTCTCGATCATCTGTCCGTCGAATCAACTCAATATTTCCGCCAATCTTCATCTCTCGAGGTGGGTTCTTAGTTAGAAAATTTTATCTTTGATTTTGGTTGAGTTTTAGAAATGTTTGTGGTTAGGGCTTAGTTGGAAATCTAAGAAAAATCGGAAGTTTAACGGTTAAAACTCGATTAAAACCTACCTAAAATACTCATATGATGATAATGGATATGGTTGATTATGTCTTGTTGCATTGGTTGATGTTTGGGAATGATTGGGTGTGGGAAGAGTGTTTTCCCGTAAGGCTGGAACTTCCTGAACTGGTATACCTCGCTTAGAGAAAGTTCCAGGGCGAGTTTCGCTTAGCGAGAAGGAGCTCGCTCAGCGAGACCTGTAGTTTCTGTCGCTCCCCCGAAAAGACACCAGGATCTCACAAGGTACGGACGCGAACGGTCGGTGAAAAGAGAAAATGAAGGTGAAGTGAATAGAGTCGCCAGCTAGGCATTTTTATCCCGAAGGAAAGGTAATCCTGCATAAACCTAGAAAAAGATGGATAAGACGGTTGCGAACCAGAGAAACTGAGAAAGGGGGTTGGTTACAACCTGGGAAGGTATTAGCACCAGGATTGTCCTTCGTACTCGACGAGATCCACGCTTAAAAGATTGTGTTTAAAGGGGTAGTGTATGTGCTATTTGTGTGCAAAATCTGGAAAAGAAATGTATAAGTGTCAGTGCAAAAGGTGAATGCTCAGGAGCTGAGGCTTAAAAGAGAATGCTAAAAGAGGGGGAAGACAAAAAGACTTTTGTTCGATAACTGTTAAGTTATGCCTACGTATCCTCGCGTGCAATGAGGAAGTCAAAACACCGTAGTTTGACTCAAAGAGACTGAAAATGAATTGACTGTGAACTGCTTGCTTGTCTATGCTCAAGTGTATGACTCGTCTGGCTCGAGTGCTAACTGTCTTGCATTAGACGGAATGAGCAAGTTCTCGTTTGTGAATGAGTGTGATGAGAAAAGAATCCCGAAGGAGACGATTATTGTTGTTTTTGGGTTTTCAGTTTTGTTATTGTTTTTGGTGCTTTGCATAAGTAAATGAGCTTAAGCCTAAATCAAAGGTTGTAAACTCATTATATCCTCCCTTGATTAGGGATAATGAGCCTACTTAAGTATGAGATAAGCATCTCAACTTAATTACCATGATGATGTAGGATTAAGATCATTAACCTACTTGTGATTAATTAAATGTTTTTGGGTTTTGTTTAGTGTTAAATAATGAGTTTAATCCCTAATCACAGATTAGTGGACTCATTACACCATCCTAATAGAAGGATAATAGATGAGAACACTTAAGCTGAGGAAGATACCTCAACTTAATCCATGGTTAGGGAATAAATTCATTATATAACAAGCCTTTATTAAGTGGATTTAAATTAAGGTATGAGATTAAGAAGTGAATTTTATGTTTGTAAGACATCTTGAGGGGGACTTGTCCATTAAACACTAGGGTTAGTCCTTCTTAACCATAAGGAAGAATTAGAACCCTAATGTAAGGCCCAAGTTACAAGATAAAGCCTTTGATTATTAAGATGATTTGAGTAAGAGGTTTAAACAAATTAAATGTTTAACACTTAGGATTAAAGTTATACACTCCATCCTAAGAGAAGGATGCAGGCATAACCCTAATTCCAAAGTCCTAAAACTTTAAGAGTTTAGTCTCTGATTATTGAGATAAGAAGAGAGACTTAAGGAGACTCAAAGGTAAAAAGCTAAGGGGGACTAATCACAACCCTAATTATTATCATTCTTGGATATCCTATGGTTTGTGAGGCTTAAGAAAGATCTTCAAGGAAGCCACCAATGGAAGAAGCAGATGAAAGGAGGATGAGAAAGAAGAATAAGTTACTTACTTCCTAAGAAGATAAGTAACTTAAAGGAATAAGGTGAGAGACAATGAACATAAGTGAATCAAATTCACTTCAAAGACAAGTTAAAATGCATTTGAAAGAGATAAGAAGAAGTGAGAGGTGAAGGCAAATCCACCTCCCAAAATAACTTACCAAACCTGAAAGTGTTAGTATGAATGCATAAAGTATAAAGCATAAAGAAATGTAGTGAAATGAGATGAAATGAGATGACCAAAGTCAGAAGTGTTTATGCAATGTAAATGTCATGTAAGATGATGCAAAGCCATACAAAATGCATATGTGTGATCATACAAAGATGGGATGCAAAGGAAGCATGCTTTGAAGTTTGAAAACACATGAAAGTTTATGAAATTAAATGAATGCTAATCATGGAAAATAAATGAATAAATGATTAAGCAAGGTTCTAATATGTCCTAAGATGTCTAAGATGACATATGAATGCATGAAATGTCATGGAAAGTTCATGTATTGATGCATATGCAAGGTGAATGCAAATGAACATGAGAAATTAGGGTTACATGGATATGTGAGATGCAAATGGATAAAACATAAGCAAATGACATGATAAAAATTTGCAATTAAGCTCAAACAAACCCTAATCCCATATTAGGTCACACCCCAAAGGAGAATGTCAGAAGCCTAACCAATCAAAAGTTATGATTTTCCTAAGTTTTTTAGGGTTTTTGGGTGGTTCAAAGGGAAAAATGCAAATCAATTTGAAAATGAAAGATAAATTCATGAGGAAAAAGACCTATACATTACATGCAATATGTAACACAATGCAAAAAGAATCAACTTCAAACTCTTCTTTGTTAGGCATAAATGATTTTTTAAAGTTAGGGTTTAAAAATATGATTTTTTATAAACCTTAATACAAAGAAAATTGGCAAACTATGATCAAACCTAAAAATAAATTTTTGTAAAGAGTTTGAAAATGTTTCTAAATGCATTGGGATGATTCATGATTTTTTTGGTGATTTTTAGAAACCTAAATGTATTTATAATTAATTAAAATACTTTAATTAATTAAAAATAACATATAAATATTTTAAAAATACTTTCTTAATGCAAAAAATAAAATAAAAATGATTTTTGGATGAAGAAAAATATTTAAAGTCAGAATGCAAGAGAAAATATTTTTTGGATGCTTTTTGGTATTTTAAATTAATTGTGAAGAAATGCAAATAAAATGAAAATAAATGAATAAAATGGAAAGTCAACTGATCCAGTGGGTGAGATTCAAAGGCTGGTTGACTCAGCGCGTGAATGTGAGGCTAGGATTGAATCTGGGTTTTTATTTAATTAATCCTATTAATTAATTTAATTAAAAGATTAGGGTTTAATGAAATGATCTGGACCCTCCAAACACGCACTAATCCTAATCCTACGACCCACATTCAAACTGGACCTTAAACCCTAATTAAGAACCCTAACCACTTTCAGGTGACCGGAGCTAGCTCCGGTCATCTTCTCCGGCCATCCAAATTCTGAAATCACTCCCTAGGCAACCCAAGCTCCCAAATGCTCCAGAATCACTCATCAAACATCAACAAACAAGAATCCAGGCACTAAAAACATTTATCATGCATCAAAAGAGAGAATCGAAGCAAAACATTTTCAGATCAAAAAGTTTCAGAACATCAATACATCATGGTTTCTCAACCATTTTCAAAAATAAACATATCAGGATGATCAGCTAAACATGTAGAATCATATTTTAACTTAAATAGCAAGTTCTGGAAAACAAATTCATCATAGCTACCTGAGTTGAAGCTTTGCAAACTGGAGCTTTCTGGGCCTTTCTTTTGTGCAAACCACCTCCTTTGATCCCTCTGAGTCTATTGTGATGCTTGGAATGAGTTTATTTTGGCTGAATCAAGAGTTCCAGTTCTGAGTATGCAGAAATCGTGTTTTGGCTTGAGGGTGTTTTAGGCTATGGTGATAGGTGGGAAATGATCCTGGGGTGACGTTGAGTTGATTGGTTGAAGAAGTTTGAAGTTTGAGTGGCTATGTGATGAATTTAGAAGAAGGGAAGTTTTTCATGGATTTTGTGAATTCTGAGTTGTGAGATGATTCAGGCTCTTGTGTGTTATGAAATGTGATCCATAATGTTTGTTTAAGCCAATGGGATTGATCAGAAAGTTGTTGTGGCACAGGCTGATTGGTATGGTGTATTTTGCAAAAAAGTCAATTTTTGTGCACTTGAGGTATGGGTCATGGCAGGTCTTGCTTTTTGGGGTGTCTGGCCTCAAAAAGATCCATGGAGACCATAGAATCAAGATTATGCAGTTGGCACAAGTGGATGAAAGGATCCAATGCATTTTGCAAATTTTGAGAGTTTTGGCCCTTTTGTGATTTCTTGAAGTTCAAGTCATGGAAACCCTTGGTTCAATGCACAATTCTGATTGTTTGAAGTTCATTTGACATATTGTGAAGTGTTTGTGCACATTAGAAGTTATTATAATGCTTGAACATGCCAAAATGTAAAATCCCTCTTTGACATGAAACTTGAAATTATAGGATTTTTGCCAACTTTGAAAGGCCATATCTTGAGTTATATGATGAATCAAGACATGTTCTTGTACTTTTTGAAAAGGGAAAGACCTAAGCTACAACTTTCATGACCAATAATTTTTCATTTGAAGCATTTTTGGTCATGAAAGAGGAGGTTGAAAAACTTTCCCAAAATGGAAAGTTTGCATTTCAAGTCATTTCCAAAAAAGGAAAGTTTGCAATTGGCTCAAAATTCTTCAATCTTGTGAACTTCCAACCACTTCTAAGATCAAATAAAGATCATAGAACTTCAATTTGATGAAAATACCCCTTTGGTTCCATTGTTGGGGGCCTCAGATGCCCTGATTTTGACTTAACTTGCTCATGAAGTTACCCAGTAAACAAAAGACTTCCACAATGAGTGTCTTCATCAAACTTGGTACACATGATCCTTATGACATATTAAGAACATTAGAAACAAGAATGGCCCAAAAATTTGGAGTTAAGGCCTCTGAAACCAAAACCCTAATTTTGGTCATCTGTGTAGTGAAAACCCTAGCTCTGATTCCATGCCTTTGCCAATTCTTGTGATCCCTTGACTTTCATGAACTTTGAGGAGGATAATATGATGATAGAACATACATGGACCCTCATGGAAAGCTTTTAGGCCTTTGGGGTGGCTCAGATGTGTCGCTCCCACCAAATGAGGCTAAGTAAAGAGGGGTACAGACGCGAACGGTCGGTGAAAGAGAGGAGATGAATAGAGTCGCCAGCTAGGCATTTTTATCCCGAAGGAAAGGTAATGCTGCATAAACCTAAGAAGAGAAGGATAAGACGGTTGCGAACCAGAGAAACTGAGAAAGGGGGTTGGTTACAACCTGGGAAGGTATTAGCACCCAGATTGTCCGCCGTACTCGACGGGATCCACGCTTGAAAGATTTGTGTTTTAAAAGGGGTAGTGTCAATGCTATTTTGTGTGTAAAAGCTGAGAAAGAATACATGTGTCAGTGCAAAAGAAATGTGAAGTGGAATAAAAGAGTGTCAGTGTAAGGGAAGAGTGTGAAGCTCAAGACTATGAGGCTTAAAGTATAATGCTGGAAGAGGGGGGATATACAGAGACTTTTGTTCGATAACTGTTAAGTTATGCCTACATATCCTCTTGTGCAATGAGGAAGTCAGAACACCGCAGTTCGACTCAAAGAGACTGAAAGATAAATTGACTTGTGAACTGCTTACTTGTCTATGCTCAAGTGTATGACCTGTCTGGCTCAGGTGCAAACTGTCTTGCATTAGACGGAAGAAGCGAGTTCTCGTTTATGAGTGAATGAGGTGAGAAAAGAATCCCGGAGGAGACGATTATTGTTTGTTTTTTTGTTTTCAGTCTTTTATTGCTTTTGGAGTTTGTCATAAGAAAATGAGCTTAAGCCTAAACCAAGGGCTAGTAAACTCATCACATCTTCCCTCTGATTAGGGGTAATGAAAATACTTTAAGTGTGAAGTAAGCACCTCACACTTAATCACCATGATGTAGGATTAAGGTCATTAACCTACTTGTAATTATTTAGATGTTTTTGTTGTTTTTGTTTAGTGTTAGGTAATGAGTTTAAGCCATAATCAAGGATTTAATGGACTCATTACACCATCCTAATAGAAGGATAATAGATGAGAACATTTAAGCTGAGAAAGGCTCCTCAACTTAATCCATGATTAGGGATTAACCTCATGACAAAAAAATACCTTTATTAAATGGATTTTAGTTAATGATAAGATTAATAAATGAATTTTATGTTTTGTAAGACAACTTGAGGGGGACTTGTCCATTAACACTAGGGTTAGTCCTTCTTAACCAATTAAGGAAGAATTAGAACCCTAATGCAAGGCCCAAGTTACAAGCTTGATGTCTTAATGATTATTATGTGGATTGATTAAAGGAATTAAACACATTAAGGGTTTAACACTTAGGATTAAAGTTATACCCTCCATCCTAATAGAAGGATACATACATAACCCTAATCACAAAGCCTTAAAACCTTTAAGGTTTAGTTCTTGATTATGAGATGAGAAGAGAAGACACAAAGATGACACAAAGGTAAAACTAATGGGGGGATAATAAAACCCTAATTGTGATCATGCTTGGGGGTTCCTAGGGTTCATGAGGCTTGCAAGAAGATCTTCAAGGAAAAGCCACCAAGGAAGGAGAAAGATGGAAGGAAGAGAAGCAGCAAGAAGCAAGACAACTTACTTCACTTAAGAAGATAAGTTGCTCGATGAAAGAAGATGAGGAGGGAGCATGAATGAGCAAGCTCACTCTAATACACAAGTAGAATGCAGAAATGATGCATAAGAGAGATGAGAAGAGATTATGAGAAGTGAAGGCAAATTCACTTCTCAATGAATTACCACCTGAAAAGTTAACAGCAAGAAAAATGAAATGGAATGAAAATGAGAAAGATGGAATGATGCAAACCAAAACCAGAAGCATAAACATGATGTTAATGATTCTAAGAGATAAATCAAACACATGTCAAGAGTTGTGGATGATCATACAAGGATAAGGATGCAAATGAAGCATGTTTTGAACCTTAAAAGTTCATGGAAACTTATGAAATGCAATGGAGGTATAACATGGAAAATGGATGAATAAATGACTTATCATGATTCTAATGTGTCCTAATATGTCTTAGGAGTCATGTGAATGCACAAAATGTCATGGCAAGTTCATGTATGCAAACATATGGAAGATGGATGGAAATGAAGGCAAAAATTAGGGTTTATACATAACATGCAATACAAAATTCAAAACCAGAAGAAAATGACATGATAAAAATTTGAAAATGGGATCAAAGGAACCCTAACCCTACACAAGTTCACTGCCCAAAGAGGGAGACCTAAATCTTAACCTAATGGAAGTTATGATTTTCTCAAGTTGGCTAGGGTTTTAAGGCACTTTAAAAGGAAAAATGCACAACAAATTGAAAATGAAAGATAAATTCAAACCAATTTTATCCTAGAAACTACATGACATGAGGAATGCAATGCAAAAAGAACCATCACCAAACTCTTCAAGGTTAGGCAGAATGAATATTTCTAAGTTAGGACAAAAATATTGACTTTTAATAACCCTAATTCCAAAGAAAAATGTCAAAATTGGTCAAGAACCAAAAAGAAATTTATTTGAAGGGTTTGATAATGTTTCTAAATGTATCAAAATGCAATGTGATTTTTTTGGTGATTTTTAGAAACTTAAATGGTATTTTAATTAATTAATTCTCATTAACTAATTAAAATAAACATTTAAATATTTTAAAAATACAAAATTATGCAAAAAAAATAAAATAAAAATTATTTTCAGAGTGAGAAAAATATTTTAAGTCATGATGCAAAAAATAAATTTTTTTAGAAGTGTTTTGCTATTTTTAACAAAATGTAGAAAGAAATGTAATTAAAATTAATTTAAAATGAATAAAAATGAAAGTATTCAGATCCAAAGGCCCAGATTCAAATAAAAAAGGGAGGGAATTGACCAGCGCGCGCAAATGGACGGCCCAAATTCAAACTTCACTAATTATGTCATTAACCCTAATCTGAACCCTAATTACATTCAGGTGACCGGAACAGTGTTCCGGTCATCTTCTCCGGCCAGTCTCCTATGCTATCTCTCTCTATACGCATCCCTAAGCTCTTAAACTCTCCAGAAATGATCCCCACCCCATTCTAAACAAAAATCAATCATCAAACAGGATTTATTTCACATGAACAGAGAGATTCGAATCAAAACGGAAAAAATCACAGAAATTTCAGAAGCTTCATACATGCTTAAAACTGAATCATTTTCAAAACCAAAAGGTGCAGTGTGATCAGTGAAGCATGGAGAACAATCTAAGAACTTAAGAAATCATTTCTGGAAGAAAAGTTCTTGATGATACCTGAACTGAAGCTTTCGAAAATGGTGCTTTCTGGCCAATTCCTTGCTTCAAATCAGCTCCAATGATCCTTCTGAAGTGTTTGTGATGCTTAGTTGAAGTTTATATAGCCCCAAAATGAAAATGGCAGAAGCTCAGTTCATGAAGTGTGAAAATCGTGTTTTTGATTCTGGGCTTTTTAGGGCAAAATGAAGGGTGGGAAATGATCAGTGATGTTTATGAAGTTGAATGGTGGAAAAAGTTTGAAGGTTTGATGGTTGAGTTAAGAGATTCGAAGGCTTTTGCAAATTTGGGGATTTTTGAGTGTGCTGTGTATTCTCAAGTTTCAGGCTGCAATCTTGTGTGCTTTTGCTTGGTTTTGATCCACATAATGAAGTGTGATAGGTCAGAGAGTGGGTGCTGGCCTATGTTGATTGGTATGGGCAAGTTGCCAAAATGTCAAAAGTTGGTGTACTTGAGGTATGGGCTCATGGCAGGCTGGTTTAGGGGCATGGCTCTAATCATCCAACTTCAAGGAGGTCCATGGAAAATGATTTAGTGAGCTGGCTCAAGTGGATGAGGAGATTTGGATCATTTTGCAATTTTGTACAACTTTGGCCCCTTTTGAATTTCTTGAAGTTTAAGGCATGAAACTTGAAAAATCTTTGGGCAATTCTGAACTTTGGGTCATGTATGATGTTTGTGTAATTCTTAGACACCAATTAGAAGTCACAAATTGCCTTGGTACAAGAATTTGCAAGTTTCCCTCTTTGGCACATAAGTGAATTTTTGTGATTTTTCCCAACTTTGCAAGACCATAACTTGAGTTCTATGATGAATTAGGTCAAGTTCTTGTACTTTTTGAAAATGGGAGGATCCAATCTACAAATTTCATGACCAATAATTTTTCATTTGAAGCATTTTTGAATCAAAAAGAGGAGGTTGAAAAACTTTCCCAAAATGGCAAGTTTACATTACAAGTCACTTTCCCAAAATGGCAACTTTGCAAATGGCTTGAAATTCTTCAATTTTGTGAACTTCTAACATCTTCTAAGATCAAATAAAGATCATATACACTCAAAATGATGGAGAAGATCCTTTGGTTGGGTGATTGGGGGGCCTCAGATGCCCTGATTTTGCACTGACTTGCTCAAGAAGTCATCTATTGATCAGATGCCTTCCCCATTGAATTTCCTCATGAAAATTGGTATTCATGATCCTCATATCATATAGAGACCAATAGAAACAAGAATGACCAAAACAGTTGGAGTTATGGCCTCTGAAACTAAAACCCTAATTTCAGGTCATCTGTGCAGTTAAGCTTGGCTCTGCTTCCATGCCTTTCCAAGTTCTTGTGATTTTCTGACTTTCTTGATCTTGGGAGGATATAACATGATGCTTGAACATACATGGACCCTCTTTAGATGATTGAAGACCTCTGGAGTGGCTCAGATGGCTCATGGACTGCTCAGATCACAAACCCTAGATGCAGATGACTTTGAACTATGCAGTGAAGCAAGAATGCACTATAAGATGATATGATTGAGCTTATGCAAATGAAAAGAATCATAATCCATGGTGAAATGGGTGAGGGCAAATTTGGGGTGTTTACAAGATGGATTCTTGGATTGCTCAGATCACAAACCCTAGATGCAAATGAATTTGAACTTATGCAGATGAAACAAATATGCAATATGAGGTGGTATGCTTATGCAAAAATGAAAGATCACAAGCCAGGGTGTGATAAAGAGTGAGAGCAAATTTGGGTTGTTTAAAGTTTCCAACTTTGGTTTTTAATTCGTAACTTATGATTCGGGCATCCGTTTTGAGCGTTCCACATATCGTTTTGAAGCTAATAGCATAATCTATCTATTAAGATCAATTAACATTATTTTCGAGCCGACTTTTACCCGACTATTTTTCAAATGACCAAAACTTGATAAAATGGAACTTGTGAGTTAATGGAAATAGAGAAAGGTACGATTTGTGAGGTATCTAGGTTCCCATTAGACTCGTTTGAATTATGATTTATGTTTTGTTTTTAGGATCCCCCGTAAGGTCTTGTATAAGTCTCTATGTGGTTACTATGTGTTTCACTAGAGCATCCGTAAGGACTTGAGGTATCCGTGGTGTATGCATGGGCGTTGATTTTAGAAGTGTAGACTATAAGTCCTCCGTAAGGTCTTGAGTAAGCCTTGAGGTGGGTTGTCCTTAGTCCCACGTGAAGCATCCGTAAGGACTTGGGGCAAGTACTATGCTAGTTATGTGTCAATCTTGAGTAAGTCTTGAGGTGGGTTATCTTTAGTCCCACGGGAAGCATCCGTAAAGATTGAAGCACGTGTTATGGCAATTCCTCCGTAAGGTCTTGTATAAGTCTCAAAGTGGTTACTATGTGTTTCACTAGAGCATCCGTAAGGACTTGAGGTAGACATTTCCCTTTGTGTTTTGAAATCGTGTGTGGACTTTAGTTTCCCCTATGTCCTTGTTTCTTGTGTAAATTGGTTGTGAAGCATGCGAGTTTCATTAGAAAGGACCCTTAGAGCTGAGAGAACTCTAAGATAGGGAACCCACTGAGATGTTTTATCTCACCCCATGTTGATGTTGTTATTTCAGGTACTTTAGGTTCCGTTAAGGGTAAGGATAAGGCGACTTGATTATCCTTACTAGTTGATGGCTTAGTCTTCCGCTGTGGACTTTTGAGATATTCAGATCTAGTTCTTAGATCTTTTTGTAGTTGAACAACTTGTACTTTTATATAGCCTTTTTTAGTACCTTATGTTGTAGTGGCTATATTTATACAACGTGTTGCTAAGAACTTATTTGTATTTCAGTACCAAATTATTAATATTATATATGAAAAATATATTTTATGTATGTCTTTTGTATATGGGTATTACAGTTGGTATCAGAGCAGGTCGTATCCTCGACCTCGCCTTGAAGTATTATAAGTGTTTCCTTCCGTTCATGCACGTTGACTGGCAGTAGGACTAAATGTTATGTTTATGGTATTGAGCCTGATCAACTTAATCCTGTTTTTATGACATTTAGGAAATATGGCTGGTAGACGTGGAACTCGTGCTTGACCCAGTGTCACTCCTCCCGGTAGCGATCAAGCAGGTAGCGATGGGAATGCTCCTATGTTCCAATTTATGCAGCAGATGCAACAACAACAACACCAATTCATGTAAGAATGATGCATCAGATGATTGGGGGTCTTCATCCTCACGTGGTTGCTCCTGGAACTGCGGGTGGAACATTTAGAAATTTCTTCCGCATGAACCCTCAGGAGTTTCATGGCGGGTTGGATCCGGTTAAGGCTCATGAATGGGTTACTGGAATAGAGAGGATATTCCAGATTGTGATTTGTAGTGAAGAAGACAAGGTGACCTTCACGTCACATTTACTAAAGGGTCCTGCTGCTAGGTGGTGGGAGAGTGCCTCCAACTTGATGATGGTGCAAGAAATTCCAAGAGTATGGCAACAATTTAAGACATTTTTATGGACAAGTATTTCCCGAGTTCCTTGAGGACGCAAAAGGAGTTTGAATTTCAACAATTAAGGCAATGGAGCATGACTTTGTCCAATTATGTTGAGAAGTTTGAGGACATGGCGGCCTACTCTAGGCAGTCTATGTATGCCCCTGATGAAAGGTGGAAAATTGACCAGTTCTTGTTTGGGCTAAGGGCCGAGATCTCACATAGTGTCTCTCAAAGGGAGTTCACTACTTACTCCGAGATGTTGAGGCAATGCTATGTTGCGGAACATAGTTTGAAGAAAGTTCAAATAGAAGCCAGTACCGGAAGAGTGGTTCAAGGAGATAGGGGGGGGGATAGTCAACTTTTAGGCCGAGGCCTCAACCCTTCAAGGGGAAACAGGTGTCGAGTCCTAGATCCAGTGCTCCTCCTTCTTGCCCCCGATGTCGCAAGAATAATTTTGTAAGATGTGAGAAGAACGATATAATTTGCTATCATTGTCAGAAGGAAGGACATATTTCTGGGGATTACCCTCAGAGAAAGGATCTGACTCAAGGGAGAGTTTATGCTATGGACGCCATGAAGGCGAAAGGAGACAATTCCTTGATTGCGGGTAATTGTCTTATTAACAACCATCCTTGTCTTGTTTTATTTGATTGTGGAGCTACACATTCTTTTATATCTACTATTTGTGCAAAGCGACTTGGGTTGTGACTTTTTCCCTTGTCCCCTCCAATGGTGGTTACTACCGCTATGGATGAAACTGTCGAAACGCATCTTAAGTGTGAGAACTGTACGTTGTCTATGGACGACAGAATCTTTCAGATTGACCTCATTTGTTTGCCCCTTAAGAAAATTGATGTTATCCTAGGAATGGATTGGTTGTCTGCTAATTCTGTGTTTATTGGGTGTAAAGAGAAGTTGATCCTCATTCCCTCCGTTGAAGTGCCTCCGAAAGATGGTTTGGCAACGATCTTAGAAGGTACGATTGGAATGGTAAATTTTCTATTTGAGCAAGAGAAATCTGTTTTGCTTGTCCTTACTAAAGAGGAGAGTATTGACCAGCAAGTTTTGAACATTCCGATAGTTTGTGAATTTCTCGACGTCTTTCCTAAAGATGTCACTTCCTTACCTCCGGAGAGGGAAGTTGAATTCTGAGTCGACCTGATACTGGGAATAACTCCTATATCCTTTTCCCCTTATCGGATGGCTCCGCTCGAGTTGAAAGAGTTGAAGGATCAATTAGAAGATTTGATGGCAAAGCATTTTGTAAGACCTAGTGTCTCACCGTGGGGAGCTCCGGTGTTGTTGGTAAAGAAAAAGGATGGTGGTATCAGACTGTGCATCGATTATCGTAAGTTGAACAAGGTTACAATCAAGAATAAATACCCCTTACCAAGGATAGACGATCTTCTAGATCAATTGAAAGGAGCCTGTATGTTCTCGAAGATTTATCTGAGATCGGGCTATCACCAGATTCGTGTGAAGAGTTCTGATGTTTCAAAGACTGCGTTCAGAACCTGTTACAGTCATTACGAATTCTTAGTGATGCCTTTCAGTGTGACGAATTCTCCAGCTGTTTTTATGGACTTCATGAATCGGATATTTCATAATTATTTGGATAAATTTGTGGTGATCTTTATCGATGATATTCTTATCTATTCTCGTACTCCGCAAGAGCACGAAGAACATCTAAGGATTTTCCTATCGATACTGCAGGAAAAACAACTTTTTTCTAAGTTTAGTAAGTGTGAATTCTGGATGTCAGAAGTCAAGTTCCTTGGACATGTTATATCACAAGGAGGTGTAGCTGTAGACCCGTCAAAGATAGAAGCTGTAATTAATTGGGAGAGACCAAAGAATGTTACCGAAGTGAGAAGCTTCCTAGGTTTGGCATGTTACTACATAATATTTATTAATGGTTTTTCCCAGATGGCGTTACCGTTAACTAGACTCACTAGGAAGGACTTCGATTATGAATGGGATTTGATTGTGAACAAAGTTTCGTGTGGTTGAAGGAGAGATTGACAACTGCTTCAGTCTTGATTATTCCCGATCCTAACAAATCTTATGAAGTGTTCTGCGATGCTTCAAAGATGGGTTTAGGAGGCGTTCTCATGCAAGAGGGATAAGTGGTGGCGTATGCTTCCAGATAGTTAAGAGTTCATGAGAAGAATTATCCTACACATGATTTGGAATTAGCGGCCATGGTGTTTACTTTGAAGGTGTGGCGACACTGTTTGTATGGTGTGAGTTTTGTGATGTTTAGTGATCATAAGAGTTTGAAGTACCTCTTTGATCAGAAGGAACTGAATATGAGACAGAGAAGATGGATGGAGTATTTGAAGGATTATGATATTAAGTTGAAGTATCACCCCGGAAAAGTAAACAAAGTGGAAGATGCCTTGAGTAGAAAAGTGATTCGTAGTGCCGAACTGATGGTATTAGAGTATGCATTGTTAGAAACGTTTCGAGATCTTAACCTTCAGTTTGTTTGGACTCCGAATTGCGTAATCATGGGAAACTTGAATATTAGTTCTACATTGAGGAATGATATTCAACAAGCACAAGTTTTGGATGAGAAGCTGCAAGGACTGTTACTCCAACCGGGCTTCGTGAGATCATTAGGTGGGATCATCCTATTTAATCAAAGAATTTGCATTCCGAATGACAATGTGTTAAATATAAGGATTCTAGAAGAAGCACATAAAGGTTCTTTTACGATACATTCGGGTTCTTCGAAGATGTATCAAGACTTAAAGAGAGAGTATAGGTGGTCCGGAATGAAAAAGGACATTGCGGTATTTATGTCAGAATGTACGGTGTGTCAGCAAGTGAAAATTGAGCTCCAAAGGCCAGGTGGATTGTTACAACCTTTGGATATTCCAATTTGGAAATGGGATAGTATCTCTATGGACTTTGCAGTAGGGTTAACGAGTACTCAGGGTGGCTATGACTCTATTTGGGTGATTGTGGACCGACTAACGAAATCTGCGCATTTCTTAGCCGTGAAGACCACATATAAGGCAAGTCAGCTTGCAAGGTTGTTTATTGCTGAAATCGTGAGATTGCACGGTGTCCCATCCAGTATTGTATCGGATAGAGATCCGAAGTTCACTTTGAGATTTTGGAAGGTGTTCCAACAAGCCATGGGTACGAATTTGCGCTTGAGTACTTCTAATCATTCTCAAACGGATGGTCAGATGGAGCGTACGATTCAAACGATGGAAGATATTTTGAGAGCATGTGTTTTAGAGAGAAGAGGAAATTGGAAAGAACTTTTGCCATTGATCGAATTTTTGTACAATAACAGTTATCACGTGAGCATCAGAATGGATCCGTATGAGGCTTTGTACGGAAGAAAGTGTAGAACGCCGTTGTGTTGGTCAGAAGTGGGTGAAGATAGAATTCTAGGACCGGAAATTATTCAAGAGACTTCGGAAAGGATTCGTATGACCCGAGAAAAGATTAAGCAAGCCCAAGATCGTCAGAAGAGCTATGCTGAAAATCGAAGGAGACCCCTGGAATTCGGGGAAGGCGATCATATGTACTTGAAAGTCACTCAGAGATTAAGATTGAAAGGACCGTTTAAGTCGCGTAAGTTAAGTCCGAGATACGTAGGACCGTATCAGATCCTAGAAAGGATTGGTGAAGTCGCTTACCGCTTAGCCTTGCCGCCATCTCTATCTGAAATACATGATGTCCTTCATGTATCCCAACTTCATAGGTTCATCTTTGAGTGAGATAAATTCTATACCCGAATCTGAGTGAACTTATGATAGGACAATGATATTCAAAGTGATACGCGACGGAGTAATCCAAAGCGATATCAATTCAATAATCTCCATCCATTTAGGCTCTCTCGGATTACTGATGTCATAACGAGTAGTCGTAACTGTCCCTCCTGGGATTTTCATCCTAGTACAAATGCGAAAGTGGAGCAGAAAAAGAAGAGTCGCCAGCCAGACATTTTTATCCCGAAGGAATGAGAATGTTGCATAAATCGAGGAAAAGGAAAGAACGAAGTCTTGTGAACCAAAAAGATTGGTGTAATACCCCGTATTTTATTTAAAGCTCTAGACAATACTAATTGGTAATAATATTATTTCGCGATACTCTAAGAAATTTTAATGGAACTAAATAGAGTAATTCGTGGGATTATATTTTATTAATTGATATTAGCTGACTCAGAAGTTTTATAAAATATCAGAATAAGAGACATTTTCGGATACTCTCTAATTTTGACCTATCGATAAAAATATAAGCTTTTATATATTTATATATATATAAAGATTATGAGAGAAAGAGAAAGTTGGTAAGAAAAGAAGAAAAGGAGAAGAGAAGAGAAGAAGAAGAGAGAAAAGCCCTAAAGCTCCAATTCCTCATTCCCGATCATCCGTCCGTCGAATCAACTCAATCTTTCCGCCAATCTTCATCTCTTGAGGTGGGTTCTTAGTTAGAAACTTTTATCTTTGATTTTGGTTGAGTTTTATAAATGTTTGTGGTTAGGGCTTAGTTGGAAATCTAAGAAAAATCGGAAGTTTAACGGTTAAAACTCGATTAAAACCTACCTAAAATAATCATATGATGATAATGGATATGGTTGATTATGTCTTGTTGCATTGGTTGATGTTTGGGAGTGATTGGGTGTGGGAAGAGTGTTTTCCCGTAAGGCTGGAACTTCCTGAACTGGTGTAGCTCGCTCAGTGAGCATACCTCGCTCAACGAAAGTTCCAGGGCGAGTTTCGCTTAGCGAGACCTTTAGTTTCCAACTTTGGTTTTTAATTCGTAACTTATGATTCGGGCATCCGTTTTGAGCATTCCACATATCGTTTTGAAGATAATAGCATAATCTATCTATTAAGATCAAGAAACATTATTATTGATCCAACTTTTACCCGACTATTTTTCAAATGACAAAAACTTGATAAAATGGAACTTGTGAGTTAATGGAAATAGAGAAAGGTACGATTTGTGAGGTATCTAGGTTCCCCTTAGACTTGTTTGAATTATGATTTATGTTTTGTTTTTAGGATCCCCCGTAAGGTCTTGTATAAGTCTCTATATGGTTACTATGTGTTTCACTAGAGCATCCGTAAGGACTTGAGGTATCCGTGGTGTATGAATGGGCGTTGATTTGAGAAGTGTAGACTATAAGTCCTCCGTAAGGTCTTGGGTAAGCCTTAAGGTGGGTTGTCCTTAGTCCTACGTGAAGCATCCGTTAGGACTTGGGGCAAGTACTATGCTAGTTATGTGTCAATCTTGAGTAAGTCTTGAGGTGGGTTATCTTTAGTCCCACGGGAAGCATCCGTAAAGATTGAAGTGTGTGTTATGTCAATTCCTCCGTAAGGTCTTGTATAAGTCTCAAAGTGGTTACTATGTGTTTCACTAGAGCATCCGTAAGGACTTGAGGTAGACATTTCCCTTTGTGTTTTGAAATCGTGTGTGGACCTTAGTTTCCCCAATGTCCTTGTTTCTTGTGTAAATTGGTTGTGAAGCATGCGAGTTTCATTGGAAATGACCCTTAGAGCCGAGAGAACTCTAAGATAGGGAACCCACTGAGATGTTTTATCTCACCCCATGTTGATGTTGTTATTTCAGGTACTTCAGGTTCCGCTAAGGGTAAGGATAAGGCGACTTGATTATCCTTACTAGTTGATGGCTTAGTCTTCCGCTGTGGACTTTTGAGATCTTTGGATCTATTTCTTAGATCTTTTTGTAGTTGAACATCTTGTACTTTTATATAGCCTTGTTTAGTACCTTATGTTGTAATGACTATATTTATACAACGTGTTGCTAAGAATTTATTTGTATTTCAGTACCAAATTATTAATATTATATATGAAAAATATGCTTTATGTATGTCTTTTGTATATGGGTATTACAACTGGGTTCGGGAGTCGGTTATGAACCGGGAAGGTATTAGCACCCCATATTGTCTGTCGTACCCGACGGGATCCATGCTTTCTAGAACTGTTTCAAAGGGTGAAGATAAACTGCTGCTAAACTGAAACTGCTAATAGAATTAAAAAAGAGAAAGAAAAGATAAGGAAAAAATATAGGGAAAATAGAGATAATGCTCGAATGGGCCCTACTGATCAAGACTTTCTGAGTCTAGAGATTCTAACTGCAAGTATACAACCTAATCACGTAGTAATAAAATATATCGATCCCACAGATCACGTAGTAATAAAAGATATCGATCCCACATAGAATCGAGAATCAACCTAGCGCTATCGGGTTTTACTATGTTTAGCTAAGGCGAGTGATATTTTAGTTTTAAGGGGCGAGGAAGTAATAATTTTAGATTAAATTATAATAGGGATATCGGTATGTAATTGGTACACCTTCATGAATTCAATAAAAGGTCGACTTATTAAGATTGGTCAAGTTATCTTTCTGTAGAAAATGTCGGTTCAAAAGTCGTTGACTCATACTCTCGTGGTCTTGCCTATTAATATACTCCTAAGTTTAATTGAGCGCTCTCACTGTATCAATTCAAGTTAGAAATACTTTTTGGGAACCTATAGATTCTAAGTGGTTTTAAAGAACTTCCCCTGTATTTAAAATCAATGTACAATTTCAGCTATCTGGTTACAATCTCACACTCATGTGGTCTTAATTCTAACCTTTTTTACTTTCTTACTTTCGTAACAAAAGTTGTTTTAAAATAAGAAATCGAAACCAAAAAGTAACTCGAGTTAAGGTTTTAGCCTAGTCCTATTAAATTCGTTCCAATTATACAATCATATACTGATTAAACGATTTAGCCAGACATATTAACTAAATACGAAGAAATGCATAAAAATAAAAGACATAACAATTAAAAGGTAAATCATATAATTAAATTTAGAAACTTGGCTGAAGTACACTTGATCAATAGTTCTTGCAGAAACTCAAACTAAAATAAATGCAGTGGCTGGAAATAAAATAAATGGTGATAGCTTCCTAGGGAAGGAGACTATCACTTTGGTTCGGGAAATTAAATGCGGAAAAGAAAACAATAGAAAGCTCTGAACTTAAATAAACGACTTCGAATGGAAAATTGGCAGAAACTCAGTAAGGTAATCGAAGCTCCCTTGGAACTTGTAACAACTACTATTTATAACTTCTATGAATAAAAATTGTTGATAATTAATCGGAGAATCTTTAGTCGGGCCTTGACTATGTAGGGTTGGACTGAGATTGGAACAGTTGAGGAAATATCTCGCATAACGACTATCTATCATTGATTGAACTGAGGCGCGCATTTTAGGTTTGTGATATAACACTTGAGACAGTCGTTTGGCTTTCATGACGTTTGTCTAGGCCTTTGGCACTTTGAATGGTCATCACCTAGATATGACGGTCGTCCTGCAGTCAGAATGCATAATTTCTTCATTTTTGCTTCATTTCTTCTGTCAAAAATCTCATTTTTGTCTCATTTTCATTTGTTTCTTCCACAAATCATGTATAACTAAATACTTGCAAAATAAACATAAACCTCGCATAATATTGTTTGAAACGAGGAAAATAGTAACTTAAATAAACAGAAACTATGCTAAATAATCGATAAAAAATCGTGTTATCACCTACCCCACTGCCTACGTATCTCATCGGAAAATGAAAACCAGAGTCGACATAGTTCCCCTAACTAGGGAGGAAAACTGTTTGTATTTTTTATGTCTTGAACTTATGCCTATGCTCTAGTGTTGCAGGCTCGTCTGGCATGAGTGTGTTTACCGTCTTGCAAAGTGACAAGTAAAAGCAAGTTCTTACAATAAGAGTGAAGGAGATGAGAAAACAATTCTTGTAGGAAAGACGTTTATTATTGGTTCAGTGTTCTTTAGAAGCTTTTTATTTGAGAGTTTGTATAGAAGAGTGTATCTAAGTCTCATTCAATGGGATGTGTACTTCTCACATCATCCAATAATGGAATGGATAAGAAGCACACCTAAGTATGAAGGATATAACCAAACCTAGTCCAAAAGATTAAGGCTCAAGAACACTAGCCTATTGTACTTATAAGTGTTTTTGTTGTTTTTTGGTTAAGAAGTGTTTTTTTAGTTTTTTGCTTGTGAAGCATTCTCATGCTAATACTTATTCATAGTGATAGATACCCTACACCTCATCCCCATATGGAATGAGTGCAATTATCCCATGGCAAAGTCCATTGGCACATGAGAAAACTTACCATTTATTAGGTGTTTTTAATTGTTGTTTTGAGATGAGAAGAGAAAAGAACCAAAAAGGAACTCAAAGGTAAAAAGTCTAAGGGAACTAACAATCCTAAGTAAGTTGTCTTGCTTAGATATCCTAAGTTTATTGAAGTTTGAAAGAGTTCTACCCTAATTAAGAAGAAGGAGAGAAAAGAAAGAAAGGAGAAAAAGAAGCTAGAAAACAACTTACTTCTCAAAAGAAGATAAGTTGTCTGTAAGAGGGAGATGAAGAAGTTATACAAAAGAACCATACTTGATGCTAAGGCAAACACACATTGAATTCATAAAAGAGAAGAGTAGAGTTTGGAATGTGGAAGCTCATCCACATCCCTCTTACTTAACATTAGCCCCTACATGGTTAGTAAGAACAAACATAAGCAAAAACGAAGTAAGGAGAACTCACGCAAGGAAAAGTTCAAAGAAGAAAGGTAACAAACCAAACAAAAGCAACAAAGTCAGAATGCACACTTTAGTAGTGACCTATGATGTCTACCAAACAAACTCAAACAAAAAGAATGCAAACATGTGGAAAAGCAACCAAAAGGATCATTAAAGAAGGAGTAGAAGAAGAATGAGTGAATATGCAAGGTGATCATGTAAGAATGCTTTAAGTAATGTTAAAATCAGAATGTGGACAACCTAAAAATGTTCCTAGTCATGATGTTCAAAAGTCATACAAAGAACATAGGTAAGTATCCAATCATTAGAAGTGATTAGAATAAGAAGTGAGAAGATATGAACGTGGATCATACATGGAAAGAAGGTTACTTAAAATGCAAGTCAAACACAAGACATAAAAGATGAATGGAAAAGCATCAAAGTCAGAAGCAAAATGACATGTTAATATGAAGATGAGATGTATAAGTATATCACATTTGAGCAATTACAAGTAATATTGAAGTTAGGGAAAGAAGAAGCATGCATTTGAATGGAACATGTTCAAGTAAGACCAATAAAGGATGAATGGAATTTGAAATGAATAACATGCTTTTAAGTCAGAGTCATACATCATATGAGATGAAAATGAATGATGTGGCATGGAATAAACAAATAAATTACATATTAAGTAGAAGCATAGATGAGAAAAGATGGAGAAATAGATCAAAAGGAAACATGTGAAGCAAACATTGAACATGTGAATCAAACAAGCGTTAAACTCTACCAACTAACCTATAATTGCATCAAGAAAGACCTATAATGATCTAAACATGGCTCAAGAAGTCAAATAAGTGATCTCATACAATGGCACAAGTTCCTTCTTAAACAAGTAACCAAATATGACCAAAGGAGTTCACAAAAAGAAATCTCAAACAAGAGTCATCAAAGAAATAGAAAACATGATTTAAAAAATATCAAATTAGGTTACAAGAGACCTTAACCAGGGGTAAACAACATACCAAAAGTTCTCACAAAAATTCAAAAGATAAGTCCAAAAAGCAAGCACTCAAAGGAAACTAGGGTTTCATGTGGCTATGCATAAAGAAATGACTCAAAAAGGATGCAAAATTGATTTTAAAAATATGATGAAATTTTGTTTAATGCTTCAATGTGTCCTTGGAACTATGCAAAACAAATCAGGACCAAGTGATATACCAATGAAGAGAAATGAAATCAACAAGTCAAGGTGTTCATGAATGAAGCAAACCAAAAAGAAATTCGATCAACAGTTAATTCAGAGGTCAAAAGTAAAATAAAATAGCAAAATAAAATTTGGAAATTTTTTAATAAACCCTAAGGATGGTTCACTAATTTTTAAGGAATTTTTAGATGTATTGCACTATTTTTATTAATTAAAAATGAAACAATATGCAAAAAATAAAAAAAAATAAAATGAACATGGGCCAGGGGTGCAACTAGTAATCCAAAAAAGTTATAAATGAACCAGGCCAAAGAAGTGGGGTGAAAATAGAGTGTAAATCCCATCAGTGATGTTTATAAAACACAATTCAACAAAATTGACTCAGTATGAACCATAAGATCAATCAAAGGGATCATGCACAATCAACACAGCCAGAGTCATCAAATCAAACGCACTAGATCAAGTCTACCACAAGTATGCACATCCAATGGATACAATATAAAATAAGTAAACCTGAAGCAATGTGAGGCCAACGTGCTTCATTTATGTGCTGGCTCCATGAGAGCCTTACAATCAAAGTATCCAACGGTCCTGGCATCGTCTCCTACCTCCATCTTCCCTCGCCTGAGCTTCATGAACCATACGCCTAAGCCAGGGCTCCGGTGAGCTTCATCGGTGCACCTCCATGAAAACTCCATAAATCCACATCTCCACCACCATTCGACTCATATTTTCACAAGGAACTCAAATCCACCACTCAAAATAACAAATAACAAACGTACAGAGAAAATCAAAAGCAACAAAAATAGATCACAAAAGTTCAGATCTACATATCTATGCCAATTCACGTCCAAAATCAACAAAAATTATACAAGAATTCTTAGCACAACCTCATACACCCAATGCACACAAACAAAACTCAATTTAAGAAGATGAATTCAAAGCTTACCTGAAATGGATGCAGGTCAAATTCACCTAGAAAACCACTGAAAATGTGCAGACTCCTCTTCTTGAGCTCTATTTGCAAAATAAATGCAATTATAGGCTTAGATCTAGCTGGATTTGAAGAAATGAAGAAGCTACCTCCAAGTTCAGTTATGGAGTAAATGATGGTTTTAGCTTCAGATGCAAGGTGCAATCAACTCCTTGATGCTTGAGAATCTTGAATCAACAAAGGGAATTGATTAATTCCTTCAGAGCAGAGAGAATCGAAGAGAGGAATTTTTTTGTGATTTTTGAGCAATTGAACAAATGAGTGTGCATGAGAGTGAATTGAATGTGAAGACTGGCTTATATATGCATGGTTAAGCCACTGACTAGGGTTTGGGTTTTGTTAAACCCTTGGTTAAAGTTTTAGAAGGTGTTTTGAAATTTTCCAATTTGTTGCATCCACCCACATTCACACGTGCACAAGCCATAAGATAAGCATGATCCATTCCCATTTCCCTTACCGAATACGTGTGAATTGGAATCTTTTAGGGAAAGGCACTGACTTGTGTGTTTGAAATGTTTTTGAATTTTTGCAACATGGAAATCATGTGATGTACATGGCATGAATTCTTTCCATTCAAAGGCCAAAAATGCTCTTTATGGTTTGTATTTGAATGTGGTAATGTGAACTGAATGGTTAGAGGTTATTTGAATCCATTTTGAACCAATTTGCAACAAGTAGAAATTTGGTATGCATGAAAACACATAAACCAAACTCTAACTTCCCTTGATCATATATTTTGATCCATAAAGGCTATGAAAATGGTCTTGTACTTTCTGAAAATGAAAAACAAAGACCTACAACTTTCATGTTCATGAAAAAATAATTTGAAGCTTTTTGAGTGATGAAAGATTGAGTTGAAGATGAAGTAGAAATTGCCAAATATATTGTAAGTTCCAAATTATAGGTCCTTGCCATTTTTAGTAACTTTTCACAAACTTCTGATTCTTGATGAATGAAACCAAACATGTCATTCTTTGACCAAATGAGGGCCTATGGACTTAAGAAACATGATTTATACCTTTGAAAACCACTGGTTGACTTTTCTTTTAAACTATTGACTTTGTTTTTGATGTGCAAGTAACTGTGCCATTGGATGACTTCCACAATGAATCCTTGAACCAAAATGCAACCCTAGGCCTTGTATGACATATGGAGACCCTTTCTAACAAACTTTGATCAATGCCATGAAGATTGCTTGCTTTGTTGCAAAACCCTAATTAGGGTACATTGTGTAGGAGAATGAATCTTGATGAAGTTCCTGATGAACTTTCCCTCAGCTAGGGACTTGAGTTATTGCTTGAGCTTGTATGAGATGTGAGAATCTCTTGTGACTTGTTGGAAGACACTTGGATCTTTTCTTTGGCTCTGAGGAATCATAGCTTGGAAAATCCTTGATCACATGCCCTATGCCTCTATCTATGAGTGATATGCTTCATTTTTCTATGCAAAGATGTAATGACATGTATGCAATATGATATGTTAAATTCCATGAAATAGGAGGGCAAATTTTGGGGTGTTACAGCTGCCCCTATTCAATCATCTGTTAATCTGAAAAGGATGAGAGCATCGACTATCATACTTTTGAGATAAACTGTGAATGAATACCAAAACATACCAGAAAATTTGCACTCTGATGAAGAAGATAAGGGATATGAATCCAACCAAAGAGAACTCTGCTTGTAGATAACTCTGATACGAAGAAAAGTAACCAATGATAGGAATGGAGAACCCGTCTTTTGTACGACGCCAGGCGACTACTGGCTTATCACAACGACGGTGGACTTGGAACCTGTCTTATGTATGACGCTAGGCGACTACTGGCTTGCCACAACGACAGTAGACTTGGAACCTGTCATTTGTATAACGCCAGGAGACTACTGGCTTGCCACATCGACCATGGACTTAGAACCTGTCTTTTGTACGATTCCAGGAGACTACTGGCTAGCCACAATGACGGTGGACTTGGAACCTGTCTTTTGTATGACGCCAGGTGACTGTTGGCTTACCACAATGACAATGGACTTGGAAAATGGGCGATTCCTTACGAATCTTATGTCTGTACATGTTTCCCATTGGTGCACTTAAGTTTTTGGGATAGACATGCACTGATCAGGATCTCGCATCTGGATATACGCTGTAACGACCTTGATTAGAACCTACATCTGAATATGTGCTTTTACGATTCTCTTCACACACCCTATGGTTGGATCTACAGTAAAAATGTGCATCTGTGAGAATCCACATCTGAATATGCGCTGTCACGATTCTCTGCACTACTTCGACAATATAACCCACTATCAGGATCTAGCCTGAGTTGTGCTGAAACGACCCTCTTCACATATCCTATGTGTTGGATACAGGGTACAAATGTGCACTTAGAATCCACATATGGATATACGCTGTTACGATTTTGAGTACTATTTCAAAAATAATCTCACTATCAGAATCTCTCCTGAGTTGCGCTGAAACAACCTCATTTAGAATCCACATCTGAATATGCGCTTTTAAGATTTTAAAGCAAAATTTTGATGATTTTCACCGTCAGGATCTCACCTGAGTTGCGCTAAAATGACCCTCTTCTTGAAGTATACACTCTACCAAATAGATATGCATCCCAAGGTTGATCCACTGAGACTGGATTGGTAATAACAAAAGGCATGACTCGGCAGGGGAAAGTTCTTTATGTAGAACTCCGCTAGGATGAGAATATCCTGATTGACATTCTGCTGAGGAATGAGACAAAGATACTCTGATAATATCTGAATCTTTCTGAGGAGTAAATGATCGCTGAATCAATCTCAGAAATCCTTGAGAGGATGACATTCTGTTGAACATCATGTGAACAAACCTGTCTGCTTCAACTTGTCACACTTGCCAAAAATAAATTTGCGTCTTCTTGGGGAATATTTCAATTATGAGATGAATCCCAATCATGAAACTCTGCGGGGAAATGAAAATCTTCCGACTTGGCTGGGGAGATGCTTTGTCAAGACTTTACTAGGGAGAGAATTCTTATAACTCTGACTCTTCGGGGAAACAAGGCATTCAGCTGCTTGCTGGGAATACTTCACTGTAGAACAAAATAACTCCGCTTGGGGACGATACCAATTCAATTAACCTTAAAGTTCTACTGGGGGAACCACCTTCTCTGACTCAGTTGGGGAAGATTTCTATCTTAGACTCCATTAGGAATGATGTACTGAATTACCCTTTTGCTGGGGATAAGAGTTGTAAGGCACTTCTCGCTGGGGAGAAAATCTGCTTGTGAATACACCTTGTAACATCTTTTCATTTCTTGAGTTGCAAGTCCTGCAACAACGACAATACACACATGTGCCTCAGGGAATTGCATGGTATGAATCTACCACCCGATGTTATGCAATATTCAAAGCAATTTTAAATGCTTTTTCCTCAGGGAATTGCATAGAACTGCAAGCAAGTATGGATCATGCTCATCTGAGATGCATCTAAGTCCATGACCATATCCAATATGCCTCCATAATGCTCTCTGAATAGTGGGACATGATTAGGAGTAATGAGAGTCTGGATCTGCCTGATGCCAGTCAGGGTGGGCTCAAAGAAGTGGTATGTGATGTTGCTCTTTCTTGAAGTGTCCATGGGTGATGGTGAAGAAGCTGAGAGCAACTGCTGATGAAGATCATTGACTGAGATGCTGGAGATGAGTCTCTGGTGAAAATCACTGACAAGCTGATGAAGGTGCTGGAGAAGATAACTGAAGCAGTCTGAGTAGCAGAAGGGGTCAAAACCAAACCAAATATAACAAGATAGATACCCTGTAAAACAAATAAGCAAATGTCAAATGATGCAAAAATGATGTATGCAAATGATATGCAAAGGGTTTGCGATCAAGTGATGGATCTATTTATCTGCCTTGGTAAAAGTCCATGTGTATTCATAAGTCCGGGTGGAGGCTTAGAAATCCAGTAACCAGGTTGGGGACTCAAATAAAGAGTCACAAGTCCAAGGTAATCACAAGAACTGTCCAAGGTGGTGCATTCTTAAAACACAAATAGTAACAGGGTATGATGTAGCCAAGGGTTCTTGCAAACCTGTAAACATCCCAACCCCCTCACATGTAATGTTCTAGAACAATGATCCTCAGACTTGGATCAGTTATGAGAAGTGTAAACAATTCTAACCCGGAGGTACAATGTTTACAATAACCATAAAAGATCCTCATCTAATTCACCTCAGATGCTGAAGGTCATATAAAGGTCATCCAGACTTAGCAGGCTTCCCAGATAGCCCTAGTACTACAGGAAATCTGTAGTACATAGTTCTCAAGAAGAAACCCATGTCTGAACCATGTTTCATATTCCCGCACCAGACCGAAATGGAATGGGAAATAACATGAAGCCACTCTAGCCTATGTGTCACTCAGGTCCCAGGTATAGGACCTTAATCACTCAATGACACCCCACCCACCAAGGAAGAATACAGATCCAGCACATGACAATATGAAGTATAAATACTGTAAATGAAAGAAATAAATAAAGTTGTACAAAAAGCAATAAATAAAGCAACTAAATAAGCACAAGTAGCATATAACACCCCCGTAAACACAAATCAAACAAGCGTTAGGAGGAACCCACGAAAAGAGCCATAAGCCCTGGTTGCAATATAAGGGTCCCCAACAGAGTCGCCAAGCTGTCGCTCCCAGAGATTTGCATCCCGGTACAAGCCCGAACGGTCGGCGAAAGGAAAAATGAAAATGAAATGAATAGAGTCGCCATCTAGGCATTTTTATCCCGAAGGAAAGGTAAAGCTGCATAAACCTAAGAAAAGATGGATAAGACGGTTGCGAACCAGAGAAACTGAGAAAGGGGGTTGGTTACAACCTAGGAAGGTATTAGCACCCAGATTGTCCGTCGTACTCGATGAGATCCACGCTTGAAAGTTTGTGTTTAAAGGGGTAGTGTCTGTGCTATCTGTGTGCAAAAGCTGGAAAAGAAATATACAAGTGTCAGTGCAAAAAGGTGTGAATTGCTCAGGAACTGAGTCTTAAGAAAGAATGCTGAAGGAGGAGGATGACAAAGAGACTTTTGTTCGATAACAGTTAAGTTGTGCCTACGTATCCTCTCGTGCAATGAGGAAGTCAGAACACCGTAGTTCGACTCAAAGAGACTGAAAGATGAATTGACTGTGAACTGCTTACTTGTCTATGCTCAAGTCTATGACTCGTCTAGCTCGAGTGCTAACTGTCTTGCATTAGACGGAAGTGTCGCTCCCGAAGATTTACATCCCGGTATAAGCACGAACGGTCGGCGAAAGAGAACATGAAGATGAACTGAAAATAGTCGCCAACTAGGCATTTTTATCCCAGAGGAAAGGTAATGCTGCATAAACCTAGAAAGATATGGACAAGATGGTCGCGAACTAGAGAAACTAAGAAAGGGGGTTGGTTACAACCTGGGAAGGTATTAGCACCCAGATTGTCCGTCGTAATCGACGGGATCCACGCTTAAAAGATTTGTGTTTAAAGGGGTATTGTCAGTGCTATTTGTGTACCAAAGCTGGAAAAGAAGGTACAGGTGTCAATGCAAAAGAGATGTGAAATGGATTGCTCAGGAATGAGGCTTAAAGAATAATGTTGGAAAAGGGGGAATATACAAAGACTTTTGTTCGATAACTGTTAAGTTATGCCTACGTATCCTCTCGTGCAATGAGGAAGTCAGAACACCGTAGTTTGACTCAAAGATATTGAAAGGTAAATTGACTTGTGAACTACTTACTTATCTATGCTCAAGTGTATGACCTGTCTGGCTCAGGTGCAAACTGTCTTGAATTAGACGGAAGAAGCGAGTTCTCGTTTATGAGTGAATGAGATGAGAAAAGAATCCCAGAGGAAACGATTATTGTTTGTTTTTGGTGTTTTCAATCTTTTATTGCTTTTTGGAGTTTGTCATAAGAAAATGAGCTTAAACCTAAACCAAGGGTTAGTAAACTCATCACATCTTCCCTTTGATTAGGGGTAATGAGAATACCTTAAGTATGAAGTAAACACCTCACACTTAATCACCATGATGTAGGGTTAAGATCATTAACCTACTTGCAATTATTTAGATGTTTTTGGAGTTTTTGTTTAGTGTTAAATAATGAGTTTAAGCCATAATCAAGGATTTAATGGACCCATTACACCATCCTAATAGAAGGATAATAGATGAGAACATTTAAGCTGAAGAAGACTCCTCAACTTAATCCATGATTAGGGATTAACCTCATGACAAAAAAAAGCCTTTATTAAAGTGGATTTTAGTTAATGATAAAATTAAGAAGTGGATTTTATGGTTTGTAAGACAACTTGAGGGGGACTTGTCCATTAACACTAGGGTTAGTCCTTCTTAACCAATTAAGGAAGAATTAGAACCCTAATGCAAGGCCAAAGTTACAAGCTTGATGTCTTAGTGATTATTAGATGAATTAATTAAGATATTTAAACACATTAAGTGTTTAACACTTAGGATTAAAGTTATACATTCCATCCTAAGATAAGGATGCAGGCATAATCTTAATCACAAAGCCTTAAGACCTTGAAGGTTTAGTCCCTGATTATGAGATGAGAGGAGAGACACAAAAGATGACACAAAGGTAAAACTAATGGGGGACTAATCAAAACCCTAATTTTTATCATGCTTGGGTGTTCCTAGGGTTTATGAGGCTTGCAAGAGATCTTCAAGAAAAGCCACCAAAGGGAAGGAAAGATGGAAGGAGGAGAAGTAGAAGAAGCAAGTCAACTTACTTCACTTAAGAAGATAAGTTGCTTGAAGAAAGAAAGTGAAGAGGGAACATGAATGAGCAAGCTCACTCTAATACAAATACAAAATTCAGCAAGGATGCATAAGAGAGATGAGGAGAGATTGTGAGAAGTGAAGGCAAATTCACTTCTCAAAATACTTACCACCTGAAAAGTTAGCATAACGAAATGAAATGAAAAATGAAATGAATGAAAGGATTCAAACCAAAACCAGAGGCATAAACATGATGTTAATGATTCTATGAGATGATGCAAAGACATTCCAAATTCAATGGATGATCATACAAGAGATGAGAATGCAAATGAAGCATGAAAGAAGCATGAAAGCACATGAATGCACATGAATGCACATGAAATGAAATGAAGGCATAACATGGCAAATGGATGAGGAAATGATCAAGCATGAGTCTAATGTGTCCTAGGATGTCTTATATGTCATGTGGATGCAATAAATGTCATGGCAAGTTCATGAATGCAAGCATATGCAAGATGTATGCAAAGGAAGATGAGAAATTAGGGTTTTTATGCAACATGAGATGCAAAACTCAAAAACAGAAGCAAATGACAAGATAAAAAATTGAAAATTCAATCAAAAGGACTCTAACCCCATATGATATCACACCCCAAAGGATAAGGTCCAACTCTTAACCCTAAGGAAGTTATGATTTTTCTAAGTTATATAGGGTTTTAAGGTACCTAAAGGGGAAAAATGCCAATCAATTCAAAAAGGAAGAAGAAATTCATGACAAAATTATGCTAGAAAATACATTTCAAATGCAGATCAATGCAAAAAGAATCATTGTCATACCATTCTTGGTTAGGCAGAAAATGATTCTTGAAGTTAGGGTTCTAAAATGTGAATTTTATGAACCCTAAATTCAAGAAAATTGTCAATAATGGTTCAAAACCAAAAAGAAATTTGTGTGTATGGTATGACAATGTCTCTAAATGTTTAAAGATGCAATATGAATTTTTTGGGATTTTTCAGAAACCTAAATGATATTTTAATTAATTAATTTTCATTAATTAATTAAAATAAACATTAAAATGCTTAAAAAATGATTTTAAATGCAAAAAATAAAAATAAAAAATATTTTTGGGTTAAGAAAATTATTTGAAACAAAAATGCGGAATAAAAATATTTTTAGAAATTTCTTGCTATTTTAAATAAATGATAGAAAATTAAATGAGAAAAATGAAATAAAAATTAAATAAAGCTGAAGTATGCAAAAGGGATGGTTGAGATTGAATCTGGGTTTATGGGGGTTGACTGCGTGCCAAATCTAAAGGCCCACATTCAAATTTCATTAAACCTAATTAACTAATTAATTAATTCAGATTAATAACTAATGAGCTAATCTCAACCACACAAACACGCGCGGGAAGGGAGATCCAATGGTCCACGTTCAAACAGAAACCCTAACCCTAATTAACACTTAATGACATTCAGGTCACCGGAGAAGAGCTCCGGTCGTCTTCTCCGGTGACACCCTCACCTGAAAAACTCAATCTTCTTCCCTAGGCACTTTCTGGAGCTCTAAAGCTCCAAATTCACTCCTCCCACTTCCCTGAACCCAAATCCACCCTCAAACCTCATTTCTTTTCACTAAAACTCATGATTCAAAGAGAAACATAAACATGGCAGAAATTTCAGACAATCAATACACACTCATTTCTCAACCATTTTCAAAAATTCCGTTCAGTGTGATCAGTGAAGCATGCTTAATCATTTTGTAACATAAAAAATAAGTTCTGGAAAAAATTAATTCGAATGGCTACCTGAGATGGAGTTTTTCACCCTTGAGCTTTCTGGCTACTTCCTTGGTGCAAAATGCCTCTAATGACCTTCCTGAAGAAGTTGCAATGCTTAGAAAGCTTTGAGGATGACTGGTTTGGGAGTTTGCACTCCAACTGGTCAGAAATCGTATTTGGTGTATGAGATGCTTTTGGTTGTTTCAATGGTTGATTTGTGATCAGTGAGTGATTTAGAGATGAATGGTGGAATTTGTTTGAAGATTGAGTGGCTGAGTTGGGAGATTCGAAAGCTTTTGCAAGAGGGGGAGTTTTTGTGAACTTGATGATTCTTAGGTTTCAGCTTGTGTTCTTGTGTGTTATGATCAGCATTTGATCCATATATCAACTTGTAATAGGTCTGTGGAGTGGTTGTGCCCTATTGTGATTGGTATGACCTTCTTGCAAAAGTCACCAACTTGTGTACTTGAGGTATGGGCAAGGATGCGGTTGGCTTTTGGGCATGTCCATGCGCAGCTGACTTCAAGGAAGTCCATAAATTCATTCTTGAGGCAATTCAGCATGTGGGAAATAAGTTATGGGGTGTTTTGCAATTATGTGAAGTTTTGGCCCCTTTGAGAAATCTTGGTGTTCAAGGCATGTGATCTTGCAATTCCTTGGGAGATTCTGATCTAGAAGAAATGCACTATGATGTTATGATGCATTGAAGTGTGTTTGAAGTCACAAAAAACCTTGGCAAATGGTTTTGCAAAGAATCCCTTTTTGTGCATTCTTGAAATTTATGGGATTTTTGCCAACTTTGACAAGCCATATCTTGAGTTCCAAAATTAATTAGATCTTGTTCTTGTACTTTTTGAAAAGGGAATGATCCAATCTACAACTTTCATGACTAACAATTTTTCATTTGAAGCATTTTTGGTTGAGAAAGAGGAGATTGAAAAACTTTCCCAAAATGGAAAGTTTACATTACAAGTCATTTCCATTTTTGGTAACTTTTGGTTTAGCTCACTTTTCTTCAAATTTGTGAACTTCTAAGCACTTCAATGATCAAATAAAGATCATATAACTTCAATTTGATGAAAAATCCACTTTGGTTCCATGGTTGGGGCCCTCAGATGCCCTGATTTTACTCTGACTTGCTCAAGAAGTTACCTAGTGATCATATGACTTCCTGTAACACGGTGGGAGAACTGACTTTTAGTTATGTGTTGCGGATAGCAAGAGTCGCCACCGACTTTTATTTTATCCAAAAGGAAAGGACATAAAAGAACAGGAAAGACCTTAAAAAGATTTTGAGTTCGGGGGGTAGGTTATACAAAGGGAAGGTGTTAGCACCCTTTATATCCATGGTTATCCATGGGCTCTTAGTTACTTAGCTCACTTTAAATTGTTTTGAGAAAGGTGTAGTGTGTGATTAAAAATTTTCTAAGTACTTTATAATGATCCTCGTATGAATGTATATAAAGACGTTGTTTTAAAAATTTGTTTGAAATGTGAAAGTGTAAAAAGTAATTTGAAATGTGTGAGCAAGCAATTAAGAGGAACCTACCCTATATTATGTCTTTATTGTTCTTATGTTCTTTCAATGGTAAGACTATCCCTATTATTAAGGAATAAGTAGTTATCTGAATATAGGCAACTGTAAGGTGTCTTTAGCAATTCGTAGGGACTTATCATCTTTTATTCGAAGGGAGAAGATCATTTATCGTAGGCAACCTCGAAGGGACTTGATGATATTTATGAAGGGACTTTGCTTAAGACACCTTACTTGACCTTAGAAATAGGCAATATGAGAGGTAACCCTAGAAAGTGCAAGATGGCGATCAAAGATCGACTTACGTGTGTGAGTGTTCATGTTCAAATATTTATCTTTAATATTAATTATTCTAAGTCAATTTTAAATTATAAACATGTTATACACACCCTATAATTACTAACCACGCAGTTAATATATTTACAATAAAAATAAAGCAAAAATATAAACCTAAACTATTACAAAGCTTCAGGACAATTACAATATAATCGGAAAGATAATAATAATGATAAATATTAAATAAATAAGCAATAATTTAAAGGTTAGTAATAATGAAATAATAATAATAATAAAAGGGGTTAGTAAATATATAAAGAAAATAAAAATTTAAGAGAGAATATTATTTTTAAATTAAATAAACATTTAGAAATTTTTTTGAAGAAAATATAACAATTATGATAATAAACAAATAATAATTACTTATAAAAAATGATTAATTATTTAATTATAGTTTATAACAAAATTAAGTTAAATATTAAAGTTAATAAAATTAGGTTTTTTTTTGGAAATTAGGGTTTACATTTTATGTAAGAAAAATTAGGGTTTTAATTATTAATTGAAATATAATTAATCTATTTACAAAAATATAATAATTATACATATATACATATTATAAAATAAATATAAACAATGTAAATTTTAAGAAAATAAATTATGATTTTTTAAGAATATAAAGAAAATATTATAATATTGTTTAGAAATTATTTTTATAATTTATATTTAATAATTTAAACAAAATAGAATTAATATATGAAAAGAAATTGAAAATAAGAAGAAAAAAAAAGAAAATTGGCCAAAAAGAAAGGACCTAGGATTTGAACCCAGGTCCCTTACCTCAACAACAACCCTTCAAAACCAACTGAGCCAGCACGCACTGGTGACTACCAATGGCAATGCAATCACTTTATTACAAACCTGCAAAATAAATGGATTAAAAAAAACAAAACTGCTTTCGGCCAGACTCGAACCAAGGCCCTGAACAACAATACACGCATCCCTTACCACTGGACCAACTCACACTTGTTGAAATAAAACATAAACAATTTAATAAAATATTTAATCAATATTTGAATTCCCAACTAGCGGCAGAACTTCATCTTCTTCCTCTGAAATTCGTAGGTTTACCTGCAAATTTTATTGTGAAATTTCCTGCAAGTTTTCCTGCAACTGAAACCTACAAAACACATACTCTCACAAAAACGTACAATTTCCACAAATTGATCATGCCAACATGATCTATACAGTTCATTGGATTCAATTATGGTCTCAAACATCATTTATATGGTCTATTTCATGAAACCCTAAAATCTTGGCCGAAACCCTAGCAATGGCCATTTACGATTTAGGTCATGAATCTTCAATTTAATTATCCAGAAAGCTTGCAAACTTCATTCTAAACACAAATCAACAACCAAAATTAGTAAATGATGCATAAACAATGAAAATCGAAAATCAAAAACTCAAGAACAATCTTGATTCGGTTACGGCTTATGATCATGCTTTTGATGTATATGATGATTGAAATATGATCAGTGAGCCTCAAGGAAGCTAAAGCAACCTTCAAAAGTTATTGAAATTGCTTGAAAGTATGAAACCTAATTTGGAATTTTCTTGAATATTTTTTACTCTTGCTCTTGTTCTTGGAGGCTGGAATTTTCGTCCCCTAGTATTGTAATAGGTTCATGGTCTTATAGTGATTGATTTTAGGTCATAAAACTTGTATCTCCTTTGGGCTTTTGGATAAATTGAGATTGAAGAAAGATATGCTTCAAAATATTGAAAAAATTTGATATCTCCTTGCTATTTTTGGTTGATCTGATTTTATATGATTTCAATCATCGTTAATTGTCCTTTAAGAATTTCTAGAACAAAAATCAGATTTTTGGATGGACTTTTTATATTTTATTTTCATTTAAATTGAATTTTATTAAATAAAATCCAAAATAATAAAATATAAAACATAAAAATATGGAAAAATAGTCAATGGGTCGTGCATGACCTTATCCTTGAGATTGGATTGGAATTTGGTAGGCCCATTTGGCAAAATTTGGTTTTAAGACTTCATTTGCTTCACAAACCTCCCAAAAATTTCCCAACTTTTCAAAGGTACAAATCTCTCAATTTTAAAGATATGAAGGTGTTCTTGGACATTTTGGAAATATTAGAGAGTCCTCTAACCAACCTCTTTGGTCTCATGTCCATATCCTTTATCATTCTCAAGTTATGCCCTTTGGAAGATGTTGACTTTTGTTGACTTTTAAAATGACCTATAATGTCTTAGCTCATACCTTCCAAATGAAGCATTGTTGGGCTTGGCTTGTGATACACAAAGTTGTAGAGAATTCAATTTCCTTCAAAATGAGCTTTGGATAGGAAATTTTTGATGAAGCATGTGAAAGTTATGGCTGGTCAAAGTTCAGTTGACTTTTCCTGTGAAAACCCTAATTTAGAAACTCCTGATTCCTGATGATCTGAAACTTCCTTGATGAATCATGATCAACCCTTGATAAAATGATGAATTTTACTTCATAAACTTGATGTTGGCAAAAAATCTTGAAGTTTGACTTTAATTTGACCACAGTTGACCTCAGTTTGACTTTTTAACTACTTTGACTTATTTTTGCATATCTGATCATCTGACTGAGCAAACATTTTGGGAAAGCCTTGAAACTTGACATGGGGATTCTTGAAGACATGTAGGATGTTATGAAGCTCACTTGAGGCCTTGAAAGTCCATTTAGCCTGATGAAATCCAAAACCCTAATTTAAGATGCATTGCTTAGGAGGATGCATTGTCTAAGGGGATTGTCAAACTTTCTGACTAATTGTGAACCTTGTGAATCTTGTGAACCTCTTGAGATACCTTGTGAACCTTGTGAACCTTGGTACACCATGTCTTGTCTAGGTGAGGGCAAATTTCGGGGTGCAACACTTCCACAATGAATTTCTTCATCAAACTTGGTATACATGATCCTTGTAACATATTGAGACCAATAGAAACAAGAATGACCAAAAAATTTGGAGTTATGGCCTCTGAAACCAAAACCCTAATTTCGGGTCATCTGTGCAGTTAAACCCTAGCTCTGCTTCCATGCTTTGCCAATTCTTGTGATTCTTTGACTTTCTTGATCTTTGGAGGATAAAATATGATGATTGAACATACATGGACCCTCTTGAGATGATTGGTGACCTTTGGAGTGGCTCAAATGGATCCTGGATGGCTCAAGTCACAAACCCTAGCTGCAGATGAATTTGAACTAATGCAGTGAAGCAAAAAATGCAACATGAAATGATATGCTCAAAATAATGTAAATATGAAAGATCACAATCCATGGTGTGAAATTAGTTTGGGCAAATTTGGGGTGTTTACAGGAAGAAGCAAGTCCTCGTTTGTGAGTGAAGATGATGAGAAAAGAATCCTGAAGGAGACGATTATTGTTTGTTTTTGTGTTTTCAATCTTTTATTGCCTTTTTTTGTGTCTGTCATAAGTTAATGAGCTTAAGCCTAAACCAAGGGTTAGTTACCATGATGATGTAGGATTAAGATCATTAACCTACTTGTGATTATTTAGATGTTTTTGGGGTTTTTGTTTAGTGTTAAGTAAGGAGTTTAAGCCATAATCAAGGATTTAGTGGACTCATTACACCATCCTAATAGAAGGATAATAGTGAGCACACTTAAGCTGAGGAAGATACCTCAACTTAATCCATGATTAGGGATTAACCTCATGACAAAACAAGCCTTTATTAAAGTGGATTTTAATTAAGGGTAAGATTAAGAAGTGAATTTTATGGTTTGTAAGACAACTTGAGGAGGACTTGTCCATTAACACTAGGGTTAGTCCTTCTTAACCAATAAAGGAAGAATTAGAACCCTAATGCAAGGCCCAAGTTACAAGCCATTGTCTTAGTGATTATTAAGATGGATTGATTAAGAGGTTTAAACAAATTAAGGGTTTAACACTTAGGATTAAAGTTATACATTCCATCCTAATAGAAGGATGCAGGCATAACCCTAATTACAAAGTCTTAAAACCTTAAAGGTTTAGTCTCTAATGATGAGGTGAGAAGAGAGACACAAAGAAGGCACAAAGGTAAAAGCTAAAGAGGGGCTAATCAAAACCCTAATTATTGTCATGCTTGGATATTCCTATGGTTTATGAGGCTTGCAAGAGATCTTCAGAGAAGCCACCAATTGAAGGAGCAGATGAAAGGAGGAGAAGCAGAAGAAGCAAGTTACTTACTTCACTGAAGAAGATAAGTAACTTGGAGGAAGAAAGTGAATGATGAAAATGAATGAGCAAGCTCACTCTAAAGCAAATGAAAAATGCAACAATGATGCATAAGAAGAAGGAGAAGAGAGATGAGAAGTGAAGGCAAATTCACTTCTCAAATTACTTACCACCTGAAAATGTTAGCATAAAGGAAAGAAATGAAAGGAAACAATGCATATGAATTGACAAAGATCAAAATCAGAAGAAAAAACATGATGCAAATGATGTTATGAAATGATGCAAAGGTATGCCAAGTGTCGCTCCTCGGATTTCCATCCTGGTACAAACGCGAAAGTGGCGCGGGAAAAGAATAGAGTCGTCAGCCAGGCATTTTTATCCTGAAGAAAGGGAATGGTAATGCTACACAAACCAAAAGAAAGAAGAGGAAGGACACAGGTCCTACGAACCAAGAGACTGAGTTCGGGAGTCGGTTACGACCTGGGAAGGTATTAGCACCCAGATCGTCCGCCGTACCCGACGGGATCCACGCTTGCAAAAGAAACTGTTTCAAAGGGTGAGGGTATGAAAGCTGCAGCAAAAGAAAAGAAAAGAACTGGAAAAGAACTGAGAAAGGAAATGAAATAAGAAAACAAAGAGAAAAATGTAGGGAAAATAAAGATTGTGTTCGAACGGGCCCTACCCCGCTGCCTACGTACCTCATCAGGATAATGAGGATCAGAGACGCCGTAGTTCTCCTAACTAGGGGTAACAAGGAAATTGCTTGTGAATTAAGGCTTGAACTGCCTATGCCATTGCTCAGGTGTTGCATACTCGGACGACGAGTGCGTAACCGTCTTGCAAAGTGACAAGTAGGAGCAAGTTCGTGTACGGAGCGAATGAGATGAGAAAAGAATTCCCGAAGGAGAGATGCTTATTATTTGTTTGTGTTTTTTAGAAGCTTTTATGAGTGTGTCACAAGGAAGTGAACTCAAGCTCTCTTCAATGGAATGTGAACTTGTCACTACATTCCTAGATGGAATAATAGAACAAGCACACTCAAGTAAGGTGAAGATCCCCAAAACTTGAACCCAAAAATTAGGGCCTAAGCTCACTAACTTGTTGAATTATTAATTGTTTTTGGTATTTACAGATGAAGAAGTGTTTTTTATGCTTTTCTTTTATGAAAAAGATACCTTGATCAGACTTGTGCATCACAAGGTAAACTTGTACTATCCCAAGATGGGAAGACTACAAGCATACCTCATGGGATAAGGCTATGGATCAAGACATCACTTCACACTTATTAATATGCTTTTTAAGAGTTATGAGATGAGAAGAGAAGAAGAACCAAAAGGATCACAAAGGAAAAATTCTAAAGGGGAACTAAAATAATCCTAAGTGTTAACATACATGGATGTCCTAAAGGTTAGTGAGGTTTCTATCCTAATGAAGAAGGAAAGAAGAAGAGAAGAAGAAGATAAGAGAAGGTATGAGAAAGGCCTAAGCCCAACAAAAGAGTTAGTATAAATAAACATAAGAGGAGAAGATGACAATTGGAGATGTGGAACTCCATTCCCACATCTCACACTTACCATAGCCCCTGCAAGGTTAGTAAAGCATACAAGTGAAACACAATGAGCAAGATAACATGCTAATATCACACAATCAGAAGTGAAATGATAAAACAAATGCGCAATGCAAATGCAACTCAAAGGAATGAGAGATGAAGCTTATGAGCAAAAGATACAACAGGAAACACATATGAAAACAAATGCACATTTAAGGAGAATGCAAAGCAACAATTCATAAACATGGACTCAAAGCTCAAGATAAGAACCAAAACAAGATGAAGAATGGCCTAAGAAGCCAACAAGATGAAGAGAATAAAGGTACAAGACCAAACAATACCAAAATGGAAGTGAAAGAAGCAATGAGATGAAGTGAAAGCATTTAAAGAAATAAATGGCTTAAAGAAGAAGCAAACACAAAAATTCCAAAGACACAAACCCTATCCTAGGACCAGGAAGGTACCCACACCCCAAAGGAACCCCAAATAATAAGAAGAAGTTGGCACAAGTGCCCTTCTAAGCTTATATGAGACCTAAAGATCCAAAGGAAGCAAAATGGGATAAGGTTCAAAGTAAAATTCAAAACAAATCAACAAAGCATCTAAAAATTCCACAATTAAAACCAAATGATTTTCAAACATAATGTAACAATGGGCCAAAAGTATTTGAAAAAATTCAGAATCAAACTAGGTCAAATGGAGGTTTAACACAAGCTAGGGTTACAAACTTCCATCACAAGTCACAGGATCAAAACTCAAGAAATAAGTTTCTAAAAATCCAGATAAAAATCACATGAGAAGTTCAATGTCTTAAGAATCCAAAGCAAAAAGAATGGGATCAAAAATCAAAATATTGAAGAGTATGGAAAATGAAAAAGGCAGTGTGGTCAAAATGGAATTAAAAAGAAGTTAAATGAAAGGATGATTTAATTCAGACACGTGGAAATGGGAAAAAAATAAAATAAAAAAATGATAAAATAAAAGAGACTCAAAATATTGTTCATGATTTTTTTGGGATTTTTTATTTGAAGGAAACTATTTTTAATAAATTGAAATTGAAATTGAAATAAAAGAAAATAAAAATGGAAAAGAAATTAAATAAAATGGTGAGGAGGTGTGATTAGTAGGGTTTATGCGTTGAATTTTTTGGGCTGAGTGTGAAGGGGGTGCGCTTAGCAGGGACTAAGCCCAATTCCTGCGCAGAACATATTATTTGTGGTGGTATTTTTTGTGAAAATAAAAGAAATAAAATTGTAAAAAAGGAGGAGACGTTGGATGGATCCAACGCGTGTGGATCAGAGGCTCATTAAATGAGCTGGCATTATGCTAGTTGATGAGTGGGCAGTGCATGGTAAGTAACATGGGCTGTGTCACATGGGGTATTAAATGAAATAACACAAAACGCAAGGCTGAGAGACATAAAACGCAATGCTGAGAGAGTGAGGTTAGGGATAGGTGGCAAGATCTGGAGGGTTGAGGGACGGATCTAAGGGCCAGCAGCTCGTCTTCTCCAAAGCAAACCCTAGTTCATCAAAGCCCAGTTTCCGGTGACCGGAGCTAGGTCTCCAGCACCAAAATCCAAACCAGAACCCTAAACAAACAAATTAATGGATAAAAACCGCCCAGATTGACTAAATCAACATCCCTGAAATCAAATATGACCTCAAAAACACCTAAATCTCAAAGAAATGAATGGATCGAAGCAAAACATAAATGACCATGAAAATTGAAATCAAGATATCTCATGCTATGATGCATCAATTTCAAATACACAAAGTGCAGAATCATCAATGAAGATAAAGAATTGCAAAACACCACATCAATTTCATTTTTAGATCATGAGATTTTGAGCCATACCTGAAGTATAGATCCTGATTCAGTGAGGTAGAAAACCAAAGAATGCGTGCAAATCAATCCACTTACTCCCTAGATGCAAAATAAATGCATCTAAGGTCTTGAAACAAGCTGGATATGAGGTTTCAAAGCAAGTTGCTTCTCAATGGCACCTTTCTATTTCTGTGTCTTAAGCTCAAATGAATGGCAGAATCTTGATCTATATCACTCACTGATCAAGAATGTGGAAGAAGTTTGTGAAGAATGTGAGAGAATGAAGAGATTTGTGTGAAAATACAAAGTTGCATGAAGTTTGAGAGTGATAGAATGAGAGAGATTTGAGGCTTGCTAAACCCTAATTCCTTTTTGTGTGACCTCACAAGGCAATGCTGAAAGAATGAAATGAAATGCACAAATCAATCATGAGTTTTGTGTGAAGTTTCCTTTTTGGAAACATGTGAGATAAGCATGCTATGCTCATGCTTCTTTGGGCCTCTCAGCATATGTGCAAGTCATTTACCACCCTTGATTCAAATCCAATCAATCCTGGCCTTTAGATCAAGCCCTCACACTTGTTTCATGACTTTTGCCAATTTTGCAATTTTTGAGTGATTTTTTTGTAGTGCACGAAAATGAACAATTCTTTGGAGAAAATTGGTCATAATACAATGCATTTTAAGTTTGAAACACAATTGAACCCATACCAAGTCTCACAATTAAGATTTGAAGCTTCTTGCATTTGGTGCCTTCATGAAAAGTGAATTTTTGCCATAGAATCATCAAATTTTCGAAGGACATATAGGGAGATATAGGAATCCTATGAAAATGTACTTGTACTTTTTGAAAATGGGAGCCCTTAATATTCAACTTTCATGTTTGACTTTGGTCCATTTGAATAATTTTTGATCATGTTAAGGCCATTTGAAAATTAGGGCAAAAGTTGCCAAATTTGGAAAATTCCATAAACCAACTTTGTACCATTTTCGCAAAACCCTTAAAATCTCCATGATTCTTGAACTTTAGGAATTCCAAACCTCTTATAACATTGTAAGGACCCCTCTTGGCCAAAAAATTTGGGTTAGACCCCTTGAAATTTCACAGTTGACTTTTTAAGGGCACAATTGACTTTTTACTTCATCTGCAAGCAACTGAGGCATTGTCTGACTTCCACATGGAATTTTCTCATGAAAATTGACACCTAGGATCCTCTTAACATATAGAAGACTTTTCCCAAAGTAAATGGCCAAAGTTGTGAGATCTTGGTGCTTGAATCACAAACCCTAATTTGGGTACCTTGTATAGGAGCTTTGCCTTGTCCTGAGATCTCTGATGATCATGCAATCTTCTGAGCTTTTGCCAATGGACTTGATATTTTAAATGGAGTTTAGACTCACCATAGGACTTGTACAAACTCATTGGGACCCTTGTCATGGCTTGAAATGCTTCAAGGACCTCCACAGATGACCATATGCTTGATGCTAGGATATGAAGGATGTTATGCTTCATCTTTCCATGATATGATGCTAAGAAAATGATATGAGTATGATGAATATGATGTGATTTGATGCTTAAAATGAAGATGGAAAATTTGGGGTGTTATAGCTGACCCTATTCAATCATAAGTTAATCTGAAAAGGACGATAGTACGGGCTATCGACCATTCAAGATAAACTGTGATTGAATACCAAGAAGACCAGAAATTTGCACTCTGACGAAGAATGCCGACACTGAGAAATAAACTCAACCAGATGACCCTCTGGGGACATGAAGGAGAGAAAAAAGCAGACGAGCTTCTTCCAAATTGAAACTGATATCTGGAGTAAGAATACGTTGACAGACGAGTCTTCAAACAATCCTATTACGCCAGGAGCTGGACAGACGAGTCCTTAAACACTTTGCAAGAACATATGACCTGAGACAGACGAGTCTCCTAACAATCCTGTTACGCCAGGAGCTGGACAGACGAGTTCTCAAACACTGCAAACATAGAAAACTGAGACAGACGAGCCTCCTTTGGGTATACCTGTTACGCCAGGACCGGTAATGCACTTAAGTCTGTGGGATAGACATGCAATCAAGGTAGAAGAACCTTCTTCATATATTATACGTGGATATATGGTACAAGACAAACGAGTCTTCTTCGAGCAAACCTGTGACGCCAGGTGCAGCAACCATAATTGGTGCCTGAGACAGATGAGCCTCCTTCGGATTTACCTGTTACGCCAGGACCGATAACCATTTTGACATTTAATCCCACTGTCTAGATTTTAAACCTCTTCAATACAAACGAGTATTGGGTGATCATCAAGATAACACACACGAGTGTCAAAAGTCAATGATACAGACGAGTATCAGACGATGATCTGAGAAACACATACGAGCGCTTCAAACAATGATACAGACGAGTATCAGCCACTGGTATAGACGAATACCAGAAATTCAAACACAGACGAGCATTTGAAGTAGTCATAGAAATACCAGGATAAACAGCAGATCCTCACATACATATATAAACTAGCACAGACGAGTGCTAGGAATGATACAGACGAGTATCCAAACAAAGCAGACGAGCTTCAAACAGATAAACAACACAGACGAGTGCTGGGGATGATACAAACGAGTATCCACAAATATCAGGCATACCAAACACAGACGAGTGTTGGAAAGTTGCAGACAAGCAACAGTTGAAATCACATATCAAGGCACAGACAAGTGTAGCAAAGGATCCAATACCAAACACAGACGAGTGTTGGAAGTTGCAGACGAACAACAACATATGAGATATCACAACACAGACGAGTGTTGAGAATTGCAGACGAGCAACAACAAAGATTATATACCAAACACAGACGAGTGTTGGGAATTGCAGACGAGAAACCTCAAGGTAATCATGAACCACTGCTGGGGAGAGCAAACGAGCAATACCACAGATATAACACAGACGAGTGTTGAAAAACGCAAACGAGCGGTAGACAAATGCCTGATTGGCAGCAAGAGGTACAACTCTGTAGGGGAAGACAAGTCAAGAGGTCTGGATACCTAACTCTGACTGAGGTGATGAATTCCTGACTATATCATCAAATTACCCAAAAGTATGACAACTTTGATGGGAAATATTTCATTGACGGAGTGAACATTAAATATGAACTCTGTGGGGACATAATCATTTTCAGCCTTGGTTGGAAATATGCCCCAACAATACTCTAGCTGGGGAGAGCATCTGCTGATTTAAAGCTCTGGCTGGGAGAGAATCTTGCTGAGGATAGAATTCTGATAATTCCAACTCTGGTGATGTCAGGCTTTTAGATACCTGCTGGGCATACTCCACTGGGAAAGAATAGACTGCTACTTCACTGGGGAAGAAGAAACTGCTTGGGCTACTGCCAAGGCTTAGCTGGAGAAAATCTCTGCTGGAGATGTCAGGCCTTCAGATACCTGCTGGGGAAGAAATCTCTGCTTGGGGAGACACTCTACTGGGGAAGAGTAAAATTTCTTGGGAGAATGTGACGCCATCCTGCAACCTGCAACAACAGAAAACACAAGTGTGCCCCGGGGATTTGCATGGTATGATCTGTTCATCCATCGTCACCCGACACTCCAAGAGGGTTTACAGTTTCCCTGCATGTCATTTTCTTTTCAAAATTATCACCATGTTTAGTTGCAATGCTATTTTTGCTAAAAATTCAGGACATTTTGCAAACAAAAATAAACACACACAGCTTTTTGACTGAATATTCTTTTTATTGAATGGCCTCTGAATAGGCAAAGATTTACATCAGGAAGCAACCACCTGGAAAGAGGTAGCCACTATAAAAATTGAGAAAAGAAACTATCCTAATGGCAATGTACACGGCATTCCAAGGATTTCCATTTCTGCTATGACCAGCATGTCTTCGAGACTCTCCATTCTGCTTTGGCTTTCTGAGAGGATGAGGGAACTGTTTCCTATCCTTCTGATATTTTCAAGTTGTACGAAACGATGATGTGGTTCAGATTAATCGGATCGCAGTTGTTTGCTTATTCCCTTATTTTGCGTGGATCGCCCTTTCGGGTTTTCAATCCACCGGGATACCTTTTTTTGCCTGAGCTGTCCAATGTGGCTTTTCAACTCAGCGGGTGTACATTTTTTTTCTTTTTTTCCCTAACTTTTGCCCAAGCTTTTTATTCTGTTTTTAGCTCGCTGGGATGCCTTTTTCTTGCCTGGACTATAATTCTGTTTTTATGTCCAGCGGGTCTCTTTATGCGAAGTATTTTTTAACTGCGTCCGAGTTAACAGGGGACTAGAAGTCATCTCCATCCATAGTGGTGAGCATCAGTGCTCCTCCTGAAAAGACTTTCTTCACTATGAATGGTCCTTCGTAGTTTGGGGTCCACTTGCCCCTGTGATCTGAATCTGGAGGAACGATCCTCTTCAACACAAGCTCTCCCACTTGATACTCTCGAGTACGTACTCGTTGGTCGAATGCACGCTTCATTCTCCTCTGATAAAGCTGACCATGACAGATAGCCGCTAATCTCTTTTCCTCAATTAGACATAGCTGATTATAACGAGCACGCACCCATTCAGCCTCATCCAGCTTAACATCCATCATCACACGCAATGAAGGAATCTCTACTTCAACAGGCAGGACTGCTTCCATACCATATACCAAAGAGAAGGGAGTTTCCCCTGTTGACGTCCTGACTGACGTTCGATACCCATGCAGCACAAACGGTAACATCTCATGCCAATCTTTGCAGGTGACAACCATTTTCTGCACAATCTTCTTGATATTTTTGTTAGCTGCCTCTACCGCACCATTCATCTTTGGTCGGTAAGGAGAAGAATTGTGATGCTGTATCTTGAAGTCCCGACACAAGTCTTCCATAATCTTGTTGTTGAGATTAGAAACATTGTCAGTAATGATCCTTTCGGGCACTCCATATCTGCATATGATATCTCTTTTCAGAAATCTTGCCACCACTTGACGAGTGACGTTGGCATAAGATGCTGCTTCCACCCATTTGGTGAAGTAATCAATCGCGACCAGGATGAAGCGATGACCATTTGAAGCAGTAGGCTCTATCTTCCCGATCATGTCAATGCCCCACATAGAAAAGGGCCAAGTAGATGACATGACGTTGAGCGGGCTAGGAGGAACATGCACTTTGTCTGCATATATCTGGCACTTGTGGCACTTATGAGCGAATGAACAACAGTCTGCATCCATTTTCATCCAGTAATACCCTGATCTCAGCAATTTCTTAGCCATAGCATGCCCTCCTGCATGGGTACCGAAAGATCCCTCGTGGACTTCATGCATTAACAGGCTTGCTTCGTGTCTATCCACGCATCTGAGCAAGACCATGTCAAAGTTTCATTTGTACAGAACCCCGTCTGTGTTCAAGAAGAAGCTAGCAGCAAGTCGCCTCAAGGTCTTCTTGTCATTGGAAGATGTACCGGTTGGGTATTCTTGCTTTTCCAGGAATAACTTGATATCAAAGTACCAAGGTTTCTCGTCAGACATGGCGTCTACAGAGAAGGCATGAGTTGGAGCGTCAAGCCTGGATATGTCAATTCTGGGTACATAATTCCAACACAAAACTTTGATTGACGAAGAGAGAGTGGCCAATGCGTCGGCAAACTGATTTTCATCACGTGGTATGTATTGAAGCTTAACTGTCGTGAAGAATGTTAACAGTTTTCTAGCATAATCCCTGTATGGAATTATATGCTCTTGATGCGTATACCACTTGCCGGTAACTTGGTTAATGACGAGGGCTGAATCTCCAAATATATCGAGGTTCTTAATCCGAAGATTAATTGCCTCCTCTATTCCCATTATACATGCCTCGTATTCCGCTTCATTGTTGGTGCAGCCAAAAGTAATTATGGAAGCGAAGGGTAAGTGAACAACTTCAGGAGTAATGAGTACGACACCAACTCCACGTCCATTGATATTGACTACCCCATCAAACATCAACTTCCATTTGGATTCAGGGTCTGGCCCCTCCTCCGGAAGTGGTTCCTCATAATCATTTGCTTTGAGGTACATGATGTCCTCATCAGGGAAATCAAACTTCATTGGCTGATAATCATCTTCAAGAGGTTGTTGTGCAAGGTAATTCGACAATACACTTCCCTTGATGGCTTTCTGAGAAGTATGCTGGATGTCGTATTCAGTTAAAATCATCTTCCACCTAGCAACCCTTCCGGTTAACCCTGGTTTCTCAAAGATGTACTTGACAGGATCCATTTTGGAAATGAGCAGTGTGGTATGAGTCAACATGTACTGCCTCAGTCGGCGAGCAGCCCATACCAAAGCGCAGCAAGTTTTCTCGAGCCGTGAATATCGGGATTCACAGTCGGTAAACTTTTTGCTAAGGTAATAAATAGCGTACTCTTTTCGACCAGACTCATCATGTTGGCCTAGAACACACCCCATTGACCCTTCTAGCATAGTCAAGTACATGATTAAAGGTCTTCCTTCCACGGGAGGCATTAGAATTGGAGGCTCCTGCAAATATTCTTTTATTTTGTCGAAAGCTCTTTGGTAGTCATCATTCCACCTGACCGTTTGCTCTTTTCTTAGCAGTTTGAATATTGGCTCGCACGTGGCCGTTAGATGAGATATGAACCGAGAAATGTAGTTCAACCTCCCTAAAAACCCGCGCACTTCTTTTTCTGTTCTTGGTGCAGGCATATCTTGAATAGCTTTTACTTTAGCAGGATCTACCTCAATTCCTCTTTGACAAACAATGAAACCCAACAATTTCCCGGAACGCACTCCAAAAGTGCACTTGTTTGGATTCAACCTCAGCTTGTATTTGATCAGTCTATCAAACAGCTTCTTCAGGTTGACCAGATGCTCTTCTTCGTCTTGGGACTTAGCAATCATATCGTCCACATAACACTTAATCTCCTTGTGTATCATGTCATGGAACAATGTGACCATCGCCCGTTGATAAGTTGCCCCGACGTTCTTCAAACCAAAGGGCATGAACTTATAGCAGAATGTACCCCACGGGGTAATGAACATTGTCTTCTCCATGTCTTCCGGCGCCATCTTAATCTGATTATATCCGGAGAAGCCATCCATGAAGGAAAATACCGAGAATTGAGCAGTATTGTCTACCAACACGTCAATGTGTGGCAACGGAAAGTCATCTTTTGGGCTTGCTCTGTTCAAATCCCGGTAATCAACGCACATCCGGACCTTGCCGTCCTTCTTTGGTACCGGTACAATGTTAGCTACCCAAGCTGGGTAACTAGTCACAGCAAGGAAACCAGAATCCCATTGCTTCTGAACCTCCTCTTTGATCTTCATCGCCATGTCAGGACGAGTTCTTCTCAATTTGTGTTTCACAGGAGGACAGTCCTCTCTCAAAGGTATCTTATGCACAACGATGTCGGTATCCAACCCTGGCATATCTTGATATGACCAAGCAAAGATATCCACATACTCTTTCAGCATACTGATCAGCTCTTTCTTGACGTCGGCCTGCAGACTGGCCCCAATTTTGATCTCTTTCTTCATATCTTCACTGCCAATGTTGATGATCTCAATCTCTTCTTGATGAGGCTGAATAACCCATTCCTCTTGTTTCAACAATCTGACCAATTCTTCAGGGAGGTCATAGTCTTCCTCAACCCCTTCATCAGCTTGGTAGACTGGATTGTCAAAGTCGTGCTTAGTCATAGCAAGAACGTTATCAATGGAATCCGGATGATCAACACTGCACAAATGATGTGCTTATTCAGAATCTGCTTATTTTGAAAAAGAGATGCTAACACAAAAAACAAAAAGGAAAAACACATTGCCATTTTTTATATTTTTTTTTGTGAAAAAGTTTAAAAACAAAGAATGAGAACACAATTTGTCTGAAAATGTCCTTTTATTTCATAGCAAAATAAGATGCAATACAAAACATGGTGGCCCAATACAATGGATCCTAGCATCTTGGGCAGAATGCTGGATTTGACAATGCAGTATGCTAATAAAAGGAAACAAAATAATTACTCTGAGAGCCAGGTGACTTGAACAATGTCTTCAGCAGACCAATTTGTTAGCTCCTCGCCGGGCGCACACGGGTGGATCCAGTTGTCCCAGTCACCGTCACTGTCCCCATCTTGGCTTGCTGTACAGATCTGGTTGCGGTCGAGCAACCCAGCACTTGTAAATGTGATGGCTTTAACACTTGGAGTAGATCCACCAAGCTGATACCCTAAGCCAAACTTATCATCTTTCTTTTCTAGCTCCAACAGCTTGCCCCAGCCTTGGGCACTTCCGGACTGAACAACCTCTTTTGCTTCTCTATAAGAATGGATGGATGTATCTTCCTTCTCGCTGCTCTTCTCCATAAGAGTCAAGATGTTGACGTTGACTGCTTCTAAGGCTTGGCATAAAGTTTCATGGATCTCTCCATCCATCTCTACATACTTGAACGTTGACAAGTGGCTTACGAAGATGTCCTCCTCTCCACAAACTGTGATGACCTGGCCTTCAACCACATATTTGAGCTTCTGATGTAGGGTTGGAATGAGGCTTGGATAAATGCTCTAGATCCTTCTCCCAAATTCAAATTAATTCAAATGAATAAAAATCAGAAAATTGGAAAATGGAACCAAAACACACATGCTGAAAATGCTGCTGGAAATTCAAATTTCGCAGCTGTTAACCGGTTAACCATATGCGTTAACCGGTTAACGCATGAAAAATTTGAATTTCCCTCCCTTTGGTGGGAACCTTCAAAAATAGGCCTGCTCCAACCGTTTCAAGCAAATTTTGATCCCTCTTCTCTTTCTAGGGCTCTGAACATGATACCAGGCTTGTGCAAAATGATCCTGTGAGATTCTTGCCAGATCACCATGCTCTTGATTTTGACTTGCAGGTTCGGATTTTCCCAGATGACCGATCATATGCCTTATGCTGGAACATGCGAGTGTTATGCCTCATTTTTCTATGCAAAATGATAAGGATATGGTATGCTCATGATGATTATGATATGATAACGATGCTAAACAAGAAGAGGGCAAATTTGGGGTGTTACACTTAACACTAAACAAAAACTCAAAAATATCTAAATAATCACAAGTAGGTTAATGATCTTAATCCTACATCATGGTGATTAAGTGTGAGGTGCTTACTTCACACTTAAGGTATTCTCATTACCCCTAATCAGAGGGAAGATGTGATGAGTTTACTAACCTTTGGTTTAGGCTTAAGCTCATTTTCTTATGACAAACTCAAAAAACCAATAAAAGACTGAAAACACAAAAACAAACAATAATCGTCTCCTCCGGGATTCTTTTCTCACCCCAGTCACTCATAAATGAGAACTCGCTTCTTCTGTCTGATGCAAGACAGTTTGCACCTGAGCCAGACAGGTCATACACATGAGCATAAACAAGTAAGCAATTCATTAGTCAATTTATCTTTCAGCCTCTTTGAGTCGAACTACGGTGTTCTGACTTACTCATTGCACGAGAGGATACGTAGGCATAACTTAACAGTTATCGAACAAAAGTCTCTGTATATCCCCCCTCTTCCAGCATTATTATTTAAGCCTCATAGTCTTGAGCTTTGCATTCTTTATTTACACTGACACTCTTTTATTTCACTTCACATTTCTTTTGCACTGACACTTGCATTCTTTTCCAGCTTTTGCACACAGGATAGCACTGACACTACCCCTTTAAACACAAACTTTCAAGCGTGGATCCCGTTGAGTACGACGGACAATCTGGGTGCTAATACCTTCCCAGGATGTAACCAACCCCCTTTCTCAGTTTCTCTGGTTCGCGACCGTCTTATCCATCTTTTCCTAGGTTTATGCAGCATTACCTTTCCTTCGGGATAAAAATGCCTAGCTTGCGACTCTTTTCAATTCATCTTCATGTTCTCTCTTTTGCCGACCGTTCGCGTCTGTATCCCTCTTGGCCCGGTGTCATTTGGTGGGAGCGACAACCACTATTATGTATATTATTATTATTACTATAATAATATTTTAATTTCCTTCTTACTCCTTTATTTTTATTATGCTTTATATTTCTTTATCATCCATTATCATGTTTATATTCTTGCTATTATTTTGTTATGTTGATTTTTCTTTTGTCCATTTGGACACAAAAATATTAATAAAGGATTAAACGTCTAAAAAACTTGTGATCTTGATCTTGGACTATTGGTTACTATCCTTTGTATTGGAATTGGAGTTTTAGACTTAGATTCTAGGACACCTTCCTTTTGCTTTGATCTTCATGGAGTTGGTATCTTTGCCTTTATTTGGCCATTTGCTAGCTTATAAGGATGGAACTCTTGTGCTCATAATTGGAAATATCATCAAGTTTGATTATATCTTTCCTCCTTTAACTCTTTTATTTTCTTTTTTTAGGATAACCTCTTCATCTCCCCCTCTTCTTCAATTTTCAAAACTTCCTTCTTTTTCAAAGGATTCTTGTTTTAAAAAAAAACCTTCACCTCTTTAATAAATAAAACCTTGATTTTATCAAGTGGATTTTACTATTTATTTTCTTATAAAAAAATCAATGAATTTAATCATCTTGACTTTAATTGCAAAATAAAAAGAACCAAACTCATTCAAGTTGTTTTGTGCCTTTGTGCATCTTTTTTATTTTTTCTTTACAAGTGTAGATTATGAGTCATTATTCTTTAGTCGGGTGTAAGTCTCTCAATCTCCACGGTTGTAGTTTGATGTAATTGAGTCTCTTGTCATTTGTGGGGGTTTAGTGGCATACTTGTTGATTTTATCCGAGTTGGCGCCCTCCCCATAATGATGTATGAGTCTATGCCCTCATTCTCATGGAAGATTTGTTAGGCTATCCACCTGAAAATGAAAAATTCTCTTCACTTAATAAAATTAACCAAAATCAACCCTTTTCACTATTTGTACCACGAACTACAGGGTTTTGATCTCGCATTGCACATTGTGGGTACGTAGGCATGAGGTGGTAAACTCCTCCAAACGCAAAAACATTAAAAAATTAATTCTTCTCTCATCCTCCACTCTCTTTTACAAACATTTTCAAACCAAAAGCAATAAATTTTTCAAAGGGCTCCCGTGGAATACCACAAACATTTTGGGTGCGTAAAACCTTCCCATTTTGTAACCTATCTATCCCCTTACTCGCTTCTCTATTTGTTTCTTTAGCTTTTTTATTTTAGATTCATTAGGATTTATTCGCTCTTTTTTCCTTTTCCACTTGGAATAAAATAAAAGCGTGGTGGTGACTCTGTTTACTTTGAGTTAAGTTAACTAATAACTTACACTCATGATTTTACCGCTACAGAAAAAGTGGTGACTCTACTGGGGACTAGTCTCTAAGTGGATTCGGCCTACTTTGATTTATTTACTGCTTTGGTTTGATTGTTTGTTATTGCTTGTCCTGTTTCGGTTTTGGGGATCCTCTTTGAGTGAGATAGATTCTATACCCGAATCTGAGTGAACTTATGATAAGACAATGATATTCAAAGTGATAAACGACGGAGTAGTCCAAAGCGATATCAATTCGATAATCTCCATCCAGTTAGGCTATCTCGGATTACTGATGTCATGACGAGTAGTCGTAACTGTCCCTCCTGGGATTTTTATCCTAGTACAAATGCGAAAGTGGCGCGGAAAAAGAAGAAGAGTCTCCAGCCAGACATTTTTATCCCGAAGGAATGGTAATGTTGCACAAATCGAGGAAAAGGAAAGAACGAAGTCTTGCGAACCAAAAAGACTGGTGTAATACCCCATATTTTATTTAAAGCTCTGGACAATATTAATTGGTAATAATATTATTTCAGGATACTCTAAGAAATTTCAATGGAACTAAATAGAGTAATTCGTGGGATTATATTTTATTATTTGATATTAGCTGACTCAGAAGTTTTATAAAATATCGGATTAAGAGACATTTTCGGATACTCTCTAATTTTGACCTATCGGTAAAAATATAAGCTTTTATATTTTTATATATATAGAAAGATTATGAGAGAAAGAGAAAGTTGGTAAGAAAAGAAGAAAAGGAGAAGAGAAGAGAAGAAGAAGAGAGAAAAGCCCTAAAGCTCCAATTCCTCATTCTCGATCATCTGTCCGTCGAATCAACTCAATATTTCCGCCAATCTTCATCTCTCGAGGTGGGTTCTTAGTTAGAAAATTTTATCTTTGATTTTGGTTGAGTTTTAGAAATGTTTGTGGTTAGGGCTTAGTTGGAAATCTAAGAAAAATCGGAAGTTTAACGGTTAAAACTCGATTAAAACCTACCTAAAATACTCATATGATGATAATGGATATGGTTGATTATGTCTTGTTGCATTGGTTGATGTTTGGGAATGATTGGGTGTGGGAAGAGTGTTTTCCCGTAAGGCTGGAACTTCCTGAACTGGTATACCTCGCTTAGAGAAAGTTCCAGGGCGAGTTTCGCTTAGCGAGAAGGAGCTCGCTCAGCGAGACCTGTAGTTTCTGTCGCTCCCCCGAAAAGACACCAGGATCTCACAAGGTACGGACGCGAACGGTCGGTGAAAAGAGAAAATGAAGGTGAAGTGAATAGAGTCGCCAGCTAGGCATTTTTATCCCGAAGGAAAGGTAATCCTGCATAAACCTAGAAAAAGATGGATAAGACGGTTGCGAACCAGAGAAACTGAGAAAGGGGGTTGGTTACAACCTGGGAAGGTATTAGCACCAGGATTGTCCTTCGTACTCGACGAGATCCACGCTTAAAAGATTGTGTTTAAAGGGGTAGTGTATGTGCTATTTGTGTGCAAAATCTGGAAAAGAAATGTATAAGTGTCAGTGCAAAAGGTGAATGCTCAGGAGCTGAGGCTTAAAAGAGAATGCTAAAAGAGGGGGAAGACAAAAAGACTTTTGTTCGATAACTGTTAAGTTATGCCTACGTATCCTCGCGTGCAATGAGGAAGTCAAAACACCGTAGTTTGACTCAAAGAGACTGAAAATGAATTGACTGTGAACTGCTTGCTTGTCTATGCTCAAGTGTATGACTCGTCTGGCTCGAGTGCTAACTGTCTTGCATTAGACGGAATGAGCAAGTTCTCGTTTGTGAATGAGTGTGATGAGAAAAGAATCCCGAAGGAGACGATTATTGTTGTTTTTGGGTTTTCAGTTTTGTTATTGTTTTTGGTGCTTTGCATAAGTAAATGAGCTTAAGCCTAAATCAAAGGTTGTAAACTCATTATATCCTCCCTTGATTAGGGATAATGAGCCTACTTAAGTATGAGATAAGCATCTCAACTTAATTACCATGATGATGTAGGATTAAGATCATTAACCTACTTGTGATTAATTAAATGTTTTTGGGTTTTGTTTAGTGTTAAATAATGAGTTTAATCCCTAATCACAGATTAGTGGACTCATTACACCATCCTAATAGAAGGATAATAGATGAGAACACTTAAGCTGAGGAAGATACCTCAACTTAATCCATGGTTAGGGAATAAATTCATTATATAACAAGCCTTTATTAAGTGGATTTAAATTAAGGTATGAGATTAAGAAGTGAATTTTATGTTTGTAAGACATCTTGAGGGGGACTTGTCCATTAAACACTAGGGTTAGTCCTTCTTAACCATAAGGAAGAATTAGAACCCTAATGTAAGGCCCAAGTTACAAGATAAAGCCTTTGATTATTAAGATGATTTGAGTAAGAGGTTTAAACAAATTAAATGTTTAACACTTAGGATTAAAGTTATACACTCCATCCTAAGAGAAGGATGCAGGCATAACCCTAATTCCAAAGTCCTAAAACTTTAAGAGTTTAGTCTCTGATTATTGAGATAAGAAGAGAGACTTAAGGAGACTCAAAGGTAAAAAGCTAAGGGGGACTAATCACAACCCTAATTATTATCATTCTTGGATATCCTATGGTTTGTGAGGCTTAAGAAAGATCTTCAAGGAAGCCACCAATGGAAGAAGCAGATGAAAGGAGGATGAGAAAGAAGAATAAGTTACTTACTTCCTAAGAAGATAAGTAACTTAAAGGAATAAGGTGAGAGACAATGAACATAAGTGAATCAAATTCACTTCAAAGACAAGTTAAAATGCATTTGAAAGAGATAAGAAGAAGTGAGAGGTGAAGGCAAATCCACCTCCCAAAATAACTTACCAAACCTGAAAGTGTTAGTATGAATGCATAAAGTATAAAGCATAAAGAAATGTAGTGAAATGAGATGAAATGAGATGACCAAAGTCAGAAGTGTTTATGCAATGTAAATGTCATGTAAGATGATGCAAAGCCATACAAAATGCATATGTGTGATCATACAAAGATGGGATGCAAAGGAAGCATGCTTTGAAGTTTGAAAACACATGAAAGTTTATGAAATTAAATGAATGCTAATCATGGAAAATAAATGAATAAATGATTAAGCAAGGTTCTAATATGTCCTAAGATGTCTAAGATGACATATGAATGCATGAAATGTCATGGAAAGTTCATGTATTGATGCATATGCAAGGTGAATGCAAATGAACATGAGAAATTAGGGTTACATGGATATGTGAGATGCAAATGGATAAAACATAAGCAAATGACATGATAAAAATTTGCAATTAAGCTCAAACAAACCCTAATCCCATATTAGGTCACACCCCAAAGGAGAATGTCAGAAGCCTAACCAATCAAAAGTTATGATTTTCCTAAGTTTTTTAGGGTTTTTGGGTGGTTCAAAGGGAAAAATGCAAATCAATTTGAAAATGAAAGATAAATTCATGAGGAAAAAGACCTATACATTACATGCAATATGTAACACAATGCAAAAAGAATCAACTTCAAACTCTTCTTTGTTAGGCATAAATGATTTTTTAAAGTTAGGGTTTAAAAATATGATTTTTTATAAACCTTAATACAAAGAAAATTGGCAAACTATGATCAAACCTAAAAATAAATTTTTGTAAAGAGTTTGAAAATGTTTCTAAATGCATTGGGATGATTCATGATTTTTTTGGTGATTTTTAGAAACCTAAATGTATTTATAATTAATTAAAATACTTTAATTAATTAAAAATAACATATAAATATTTTAAAAATACTTTCTTAATGCAAAAAATAAAATAAAAATGATTTTTGGATGAAGAAAAATATTTAAAGTCAGAATGCAAGAGAAAATATTTTTTGGATGCTTTTTGGTATTTTAAATTAATTGTGAAGAAATGCAAATAAAATGAAAATAAATGAATAAAATGGAAAGTCAACTGATCCAGTGGGTGAGATTCAAAGGCTGGTTGACTCAGCGCGTGAATGTGAGGCTAGGATTGAATCTGGGTTTTTATTTAATTAATCCTATTAATTAATTTAATTAAAAGATTAGGGTTTAATGAAATGATCTGGACCCTCCAAACACGCACTAATCCTAATCCTACGACCCACATTCAAACTGGACCTTAAACCCTAATTAAGAACCCTAACCACTTTCAGGTGACCGGAGCTAGCTCCGGTCATCTTCTCCGGCCATCCAAATTCTGAAATCACTCCCTAGGCAACCCAAGCTCCCAAATGCTCCAGAATCACTCATCAAACATCAACAAACAAGAATCCAGGCACTAAAAACATTTATCATGCATCAAAAGAGAGAATCGAAGCAAAACATTTTCAGATCAAAAAGTTTCAGAACATCAATACATCATGGTTTCTCAACCATTTTCAAAAATAAACATATCAGGATGATCAGCTAAACATGTAGAATCATATTTTAACTTAAATAGCAAGTTCTGGAAAACAAATTCATCATAGCTACCTGAGTTGAAGCTTTGCAAACTGGAGCTTTCTGGGCCTTTCTTTTGTGCAAACCACCTCCTTTGATCCCTCTGAGTCTATTGTGATGCTTGGAATGAGTTTATTTTGGCTGAATCAAGAGTTCCAGTTCTGAGTATGCAGAAATCGTGTTTTGGCTTGAGGGTGTTTTAGGCTATGGTGATAGGTGGGAAATGATCCTGGGGTGACGTTGAGTTGATTGGTTGAAGAAGTTTGAAGTTTGAGTGGCTATGTGATGAATTTAGAAGAAGGGAAGTTTTTCATGGATTTTGTGAATTCTGAGTTGTGAGATGATTCAGGCTCTTGTGTGTTATGAAATGTGATCCATAATGTTTGTTTAAGCCAATGGGATTGATCAGAAAGTTGTTGTGGCACAGGCTGATTGGTATGGTGTATTTTGCAAAAAAGTCAATTTTTGTGCACTTGAGGTATGGGTCATGGCAGGTCTTGCTTTTTGGGGTGTCTGGCCTCAAAAAGATCCATGGAGACCATAGAATCAAGATTATGCAGTTGGCACAAGTGGATGAAAGGATCCAATGCATTTTGCAAATTTTGAGAGTTTTGGCCCTTTTGTGATTTCTTGAAGTTCAAGTCATGGAAACCCTTGGTTCAATGCACAATTCTGATTGTTTGAAGTTCATTTGACATATTGTGAAGTGTTTGTGCACATTAGAAGTTATTATAATGCTTGAACATGCCAAAATGTAAAATCCCTCTTTGACATGAAACTTGAAATTATAGGATTTTTGCCAACTTTGAAAGGCCATATCTTGAGTTATATGATGAATCAAGACATGTTCTTGTACTTTTTGAAAAGGGAAAGACCTAAGCTACAACTTTCATGACCAATAATTTTTCATTTGAAGCATTTTTGGTCATGAAAGAGGAGGTTGAAAAACTTTCCCAAAATGGAAAGTTTGCATTTCAAGTCATTTCCAAAAAAGGAAAGTTTGCAATTGGCTCAAAATTCTTCAATCTTGTGAACTTCCAACCACTTCTAAGATCAAATAAAGATCATAGAACTTCAATTTGATGAAAATACCCCTTTGGTTCCATTGTTGGGGGCCTCAGATGCCCTGATTTTGACTTAACTTGCTCATGAAGTTACCCAGTAAACAAAAGACTTCCACAATGAGTGTCTTCATCAAACTTGGTACACATGATCCTTATGACATATTAAGAACATTAGAAACAAGAATGGCCCAAAAATTTGGAGTTAAGGCCTCTGAAACCAAAACCCTAATTTTGGTCATCTGTGTAGTGAAAACCCTAGCTCTGATTCCATGCCTTTGCCAATTCTTGTGATCCCTTGACTTTCATGAACTTTGAGGAGGATAATATGATGATAGAACATACATGGACCCTCATGGAAAGCTTTTAGGCCTTTGGGGTGGCTCAGATGTGTCGCTCCCACCAAATGAGGCTAAGTAAAGAGGGGTACAGACGCGAACGGTCGGTGAAAGAGAGGAGATGAATAGAGTCGCCAGCTAGGCATTTTTATCCCGAAGGAAAGGTAATGCTGCATAAACCTAAGAAGAGAAGGATAAGACGGTTGCGAACCAGAGAAACTGAGAAAGGGGGTTGGTTACAACCTGGGAAGGTATTAGCACCCAGATTGTCCGCCGTACTCGACGGGATCCACGCTTGAAAGATTTGTGTTTTAAAAGGGGTAGTGTCAATGCTATTTTGTGTGTAAAAGCTGAGAAAGAATACATGTGTCAGTGCAAAAGAAATGTGAAGTGGAATAAAAGAGTGTCAGTGTAAGGGAAGAGTGTGAAGCTCAAGACTATGAGGCTTAAAGTATAATGCTGGAAGAGGGGGGATATACAGAGACTTTTGTTCGATAACTGTTAAGTTATGCCTACATATCCTCTTGTGCAATGAGGAAGTCAGAACACCGCAGTTCGACTCAAAGAGACTGAAAGATAAATTGACTTGTGAACTGCTTACTTGTCTATGCTCAAGTGTATGACCTGTCTGGCTCAGGTGCAAACTGTCTTGCATTAGACGGAAGAAGCGAGTTCTCGTTTATGAGTGAATGAGGTGAGAAAAGAATCCCGGAGGAGACGATTATTGTTTGTTTTTTTGTTTTCAGTCTTTTATTGCTTTTGGAGTTTGTCATAAGAAAATGAGCTTAAGCCTAAACCAAGGGCTAGTAAACTCATCACATCTTCCCTCTGATTAGGGGTAATGAAAATACTTTAAGTGTGAAGTAAGCACCTCACACTTAATCACCATGATGTAGGATTAAGGTCATTAACCTACTTGTAATTATTTAGATGTTTTTGTTGTTTTTGTTTAGTGTTAGGTAATGAGTTTAAGCCATAATCAAGGATTTAATGGACTCATTACACCATCCTAATAGAAGGATAATAGATGAGAACATTTAAGCTGAGAAAGGCTCCTCAACTTAATCCATGATTAGGGATTAACCTCATGACAAAAAAATACCTTTATTAAATGGATTTTAGTTAATGATAAGATTAATAAATGAATTTTATGTTTTGTAAGACAACTTGAGGGGGACTTGTCCATTAACACTAGGGTTAGTCCTTCTTAACCAATTAAGGAAGAATTAGAACCCTAATGCAAGGCCCAAGTTACAAGCTTGATGTCTTAATGATTATTATGTGGATTGATTAAAGGAATTAAACACATTAAGGGTTTAACACTTAGGATTAAAGTTATACCCTCCATCCTAATAGAAGGATACATACATAACCCTAATCACAAAGCCTTAAAACCTTTAAGGTTTAGTTCTTGATTATGAGATGAGAAGAGAAGACACAAAGATGACACAAAGGTAAAACTAATGGGGGGATAATAAAACCCTAATTGTGATCATGCTTGGGGGTTCCTAGGGTTCATGAGGCTTGCAAGAAGATCTTCAAGGAAAAGCCACCAAGGAAGGAGAAAGATGGAAGGAAGAGAAGCAGCAAGAAGCAAGACAACTTACTTCACTTAAGAAGATAAGTTGCTCGATGAAAGAAGATGAGGAGGGAGCATGAATGAGCAAGCTCACTCTAATACACAAGTAGAATGCAGAAATGATGCATAAGAGAGATGAGAAGAGATTATGAGAAGTGAAGGCAAATTCACTTCTCAATGAATTACCACCTGAAAAGTTAACAGCAAGAAAAATGAAATGGAATGAAAATGAGAAAGATGGAATGATGCAAACCAAAACCAGAAGCATAAACATGATGTTAATGATTCTAAGAGATAAATCAAACACATGTCAAGAGTTGTGGATGATCATACAAGGATAAGGATGCAAATGAAGCATGTTTTGAACCTTAAAAGTTCATGGAAACTTATGAAATGCAATGGAGGTATAACATGGAAAATGGATGAATAAATGACTTATCATGATTCTAATGTGTCCTAATATGTCTTAGGAGTCATGTGAATGCACAAAATGTCATGGCAAGTTCATGTATGCAAACATATGGAAGATGGATGGAAATGAAGGCAAAAATTAGGGTTTATACATAACATGCAATACAAAATTCAAAACCAGAAGAAAATGACATGATAAAAATTTGAAAATGGGATCAAAGGAACCCTAACCCTACACAAGTTCACTGCCCAAAGAGGGAGACCTAAATCTTAACCTAATGGAAGTTATGATTTTCTCAAGTTGGCTAGGGTTTTAAGGCACTTTAAAAGGAAAAATGCACAACAAATTGAAAATGAAAGATAAATTCAAACCAATTTTATCCTAGAAACTACATGACATGAGGAATGCAATGCAAAAAGAACCATCACCAAACTCTTCAAGGTTAGGCAGAATGAATATTTCTAAGTTAGGACAAAAATATTGACTTTTAATAACCCTAATTCCAAAGAAAAATGTCAAAATTGGTCAAGAACCAAAAAGAAATTTATTTGAAGGGTTTGATAATGTTTCTAAATGTATCAAAATGCAATGTGATTTTTTTGGTGATTTTTAGAAACTTAAATGGTATTTTAATTAATTAATTCTCATTAACTAATTAAAATAAACATTTAAATATTTTAAAAATACAAAATTATGCAAAAAAAATAAAATAAAAATTATTTTCAGAGTGAGAAAAATATTTTAAGTCATGATGCAAAAAATAAATTTTTTTAGAAGTGTTTTGCTATTTTTAACAAAATGTAGAAAGAAATGTAATTAAAATTAATTTAAAATGAATAAAAATGAAAGTATTCAGATCCAAAGGCCCAGATTCAAATAAAAAAGGGAGGGAATTGACCAGCGCGCGCAAATGGACGGCCCAAATTCAAACTTCACTAATTATGTCATTAACCCTAATCTGAACCCTAATTACATTCAGGTGACCGGAACAGTGTTCCGGTCATCTTCTCCGGCCAGTCTCCTATGCTATCTCTCTCTATACGCATCCCTAAGCTCTTAAACTCTCCAGAAATGATCCCCACCCCATTCTAAACAAAAATCAATCATCAAACAGGATTTATTTCACATGAACAGAGAGATTCGAATCAAAACGGAAAAAATCACAGAAATTTCAGAAGCTTCATACATGCTTAAAACTGAATCATTTTCAAAACCAAAAGGTGCAGTGTGATCAGTGAAGCATGGAGAACAATCTAAGAACTTAAGAAATCATTTCTGGAAGAAAAGTTCTTGATGATACCTGAACTGAAGCTTTCGAAAATGGTGCTTTCTGGCCAATTCCTTGCTTCAAATCAGCTCCAATGATCCTTCTGAAGTGTTTGTGATGCTTAGTTGAAGTTTATATAGCCCCAAAATGAAAATGGCAGAAGCTCAGTTCATGAAGTGTGAAAATCGTGTTTTTGATTCTGGGCTTTTTAGGGCAAAATGAAGGGTGGGAAATGATCAGTGATGTTTATGAAGTTGAATGGTGGAAAAAGTTTGAAGGTTTGATGGTTGAGTTAAGAGATTCGAAGGCTTTTGCAAATTTGGGGATTTTTGAGTGTGCTGTGTATTCTCAAGTTTCAGGCTGCAATCTTGTGTGCTTTTGCTTGGTTTTGATCCACATAATGAAGTGTGATAGGTCAGAGAGTGGGTGCTGGCCTATGTTGATTGGTATGGGCAAGTTGCCAAAATGTCAAAAGTTGGTGTACTTGAGGTATGGGCTCATGGCAGGCTGGTTTAGGGGCATGGCTCTAATCATCCAACTTCAAGGAGGTCCATGGAAAATGATTTAGTGAGCTGGCTCAAGTGGATGAGGAGATTTGGATCATTTTGCAATTTTGTACAACTTTGGCCCCTTTTGAATTTCTTGAAGTTTAAGGCATGAAACTTGAAAAATCTTTGGGCAATTCTGAACTTTGGGTCATGTATGATGTTTGTGTAATTCTTAGACACCAATTAGAAGTCACAAATTGCCTTGGTACAAGAATTTGCAAGTTTCCCTCTTTGGCACATAAGTGAATTTTTGTGATTTTTCCCAACTTTGCAAGACCATAACTTGAGTTCTATGATGAATTAGGTCAAGTTCTTGTACTTTTTGAAAATGGGAGGATCCAATCTACAAATTTCATGACCAATAATTTTTCATTTGAAGCATTTTTGAATCAAAAAGAGGAGGTTGAAAAACTTTCCCAAAATGGCAAGTTTACATTACAAGTCACTTTCCCAAAATGGCAACTTTGCAAATGGCTTGAAATTCTTCAATTTTGTGAACTTCTAACATCTTCTAAGATCAAATAAAGATCATATACACTCAAAATGATGGAGAAGATCCTTTGGTTGGGTGATTGGGGGGCCTCAGATGCCCTGATTTTGCACTGACTTGCTCAAGAAGTCATCTATTGATCAGATGCCTTCCCCATTGAATTTCCTCATGAAAATTGGTATTCATGATCCTCATATCATATAGAGACCAATAGAAACAAGAATGACCAAAACAGTTGGAGTTATGGCCTCTGAAACTAAAACCCTAATTTCAGGTCATCTGTGCAGTTAAGCTTGGCTCTGCTTCCATGCCTTTCCAAGTTCTTGTGATTTTCTGACTTTCTTGATCTTGGGAGGATATAACATGATGCTTGAACATACATGGACCCTCTTTAGATGATTGAAGACCTCTGGAGTGGCTCAGATGGCTCATGGACTGCTCAGATCACAAACCCTAGATGCAGATGACTTTGAACTATGCAGTGAAGCAAGAATGCACTATAAGATGATATGATTGAGCTTATGCAAATGAAAAGAATCATAATCCATGGTGAAATGGGTGAGGGCAAATTTGGGGTGTTTACAAGATGGATTCTTGGATTGCTCAGATCACAAACCCTAGATGCAAATGAATTTGAACTTATGCAGATGAAACAAATATGCAATATGAGGTGGTATGCTTATGCAAAAATGAAAGATCACAAGCCAGGGTGTGATAAAGAGTGAGAGCAAATTTGGGTTGTTTAAAGTTTCCAACTTTGGTTTTTAATTCGTAACTTATGATTCGGGCATCCGTTTTGAGCGTTCCACATATCGTTTTGAAGCTAATAGCATAATCTATCTATTAAGATCAATTAACATTATTTTCGAGCCGACTTTTACCCGACTATTTTTCAAATGACCAAAACTTGATAAAATGGAACTTGTGAGTTAATGGAAATAGAGAAAGGTACGATTTGTGAGGTATCTAGGTTCCCATTAGACTCGTTTGAATTATGATTTATGTTTTGTTTTTAGGATCCCCCGTAAGGTCTTGTATAAGTCTCTATGTGGTTACTATGTGTTTCACTAGAGCATCCGTAAGGACTTGAGGTATCCGTGGTGTATGCATGGGCGTTGATTTTAGAAGTGTAGACTATAAGTCCTCCGTAAGGTCTTGAGTAAGCCTTGAGGTGGGTTGTCCTTAGTCCCACGTGAAGCATCCGTAAGGACTTGGGGCAAGTACTATGCTAGTTATGTGTCAATCTTGAGTAAGTCTTGAGGTGGGTTATCTTTAGTCCCACGGGAAGCATCCGTAAAGATTGAAGCACGTGTTATGGCAATTCCTCCGTAAGGTCTTGTATAAGTCTCAAAGTGGTTACTATGTGTTTCACTAGAGCATCCGTAAGGACTTGAGGTAGACATTTCCCTTTGTGTTTTGAAATCGTGTGTGGACTTTAGTTTCCCCTATGTCCTTGTTTCTTGTGTAAATTGGTTGTGAAGCATGCGAGTTTCATTAGAAAGGACCCTTAGAGCTGAGAGAACTCTAAGATAGGGAACCCACTGAGATGTTTTATCTCACCCCATGTTGATGTTGTTATTTCAGGTACTTTAGGTTCCGTTAAGGGTAAGGATAAGGCGACTTGATTATCCTTACTAGTTGATGGCTTAGTCTTCCGCTGTGGACTTTTGAGATATTCAGATCTAGTTCTTAGATCTTTTTGTAGTTGAACAACTTGTACTTTTATATAGCCTTTTTTAGTACCTTATGTTGTAGTGGCTATATTTATACAACGTGTTGCTAAGAACTTATTTGTATTTCAGTACCAAATTATTAATATTATATATGAAAAATATATTTTATGTATGTCTTTTGTATATGGGTATTACAGTTGGTATCAGAGCAGGTCGTATCCTCGACCTCGCCTTGAAGTATTATAAGTGTTTCCTTCCGTTCATGCACGTTGACTGGCAGTAGGACTAAATGTTATGTTTATGGTATTGAGCCTGATCAACTTAATCCTGTTTTTATGACATTTAGGAAATATGGCTGGTAGACGTGGAACTCGTGCTTGACCCAGTGTCACTCCTCCCGGTAGCGATCAAGCAGGTAGCGATGGGAATGCTCCTATGTTCCAATTTATGCAGCAGATGCAACAACAACAACACCAATTCATGTAAGAATGATGCATCAGATGATTGGGGGTCTTCATCCTCACGTGGTTGCTCCTGGAACTGCGGGTGGAACATTTAGAAATTTCTTCCGCATGAACCCTCAGGAGTTTCATGGCGGGTTGGATCCGGTTAAGGCTCATGAATGGGTTACTGGAATAGAGAGGATATTCCAGATTGTGATTTGTAGTGAAGAAGACAAGGTGACCTTCACGTCACATTTACTAAAGGGTCCTGCTGCTAGGTGGTGGGAGAGTGCCTCCAACTTGATGATGGTGCAAGAAATTCCAAGAGTATGGCAACAATTTAAGACATTTTTATGGACAAGTATTTCCCGAGTTCCTTGAGGACGCAAAAGGAGTTTGAATTTCAACAATTAAGGCAATGGAGCATGACTTTGTCCAATTATGTTGAGAAGTTTGAGGACATGGCGGCCTACTCTAGGCAGTCTATGTATGCCCCTGATGAAAGGTGGAAAATTGACCAGTTCTTGTTTGGGCTAAGGGCCGAGATCTCACATAGTGTCTCTCAAAGGGAGTTCACTACTTACTCCGAGATGTTGAGGCAATGCTATGTTGCGGAACATAGTTTGAAGAAAGTTCAAATAGAAGCCAGTACCGGAAGAGTGGTTCAAGGAGATAGGGGGGGGGATAGTCAACTTTTAGGCCGAGGCCTCAACCCTTCAAGGGGAAACAGGTGTCGAGTCCTAGATCCAGTGCTCCTCCTTCTTGCCCCCGATGTCGCAAGAATAATTTTGTAAGATGTGAGAAGAACGATATAATTTGCTATCATTGTCAGAAGGAAGGACATATTTCTGGGGATTACCCTCAGAGAAAGGATCTGACTCAAGGGAGAGTTTATGCTATGGACGCCATGAAGGCGAAAGGAGACAATTCCTTGATTGCGGGTAATTGTCTTATTAACAACCATCCTTGTCTTGTTTTATTTGATTGTGGAGCTACACATTCTTTTATATCTACTATTTGTGCAAAGCGACTTGGGTTGTGACTTTTTCCCTTGTCCCCTCCAATGGTGGTTACTACCGCTATGGATGAAACTGTCGAAACGCATCTTAAGTGTGAGAACTGTACGTTGTCTATGGACGACAGAATCTTTCAGATTGACCTCATTTGTTTGCCCCTTAAGAAAATTGATGTTATCCTAGGAATGGATTGGTTGTCTGCTAATTCTGTGTTTATTGGGTGTAAAGAGAAGTTGATCCTCATTCCCTCCGTTGAAGTGCCTCCGAAAGATGGTTTGGCAACGATCTTAGAAGGTACGATTGGAATGGTAAATTTTCTATTTGAGCAAGAGAAATCTGTTTTGCTTGTCCTTACTAAAGAGGAGAGTATTGACCAGCAAGTTTTGAACATTCCGATAGTTTGTGAATTTCTCGACGTCTTTCCTAAAGATGTCACTTCCTTACCTCCGGAGAGGGAAGTTGAATTCTGAGTCGACCTGATACTGGGAATAACTCCTATATCCTTTTCCCCTTATCGGATGGCTCCGCTCGAGTTGAAAGAGTTGAAGGATCAATTAGAAGATTTGATGGCAAAGCATTTTGTAAGACCTAGTGTCTCACCGTGGGGAGCTCCGGTGTTGTTGGTAAAGAAAAAGGATGGTGGTATCAGACTGTGCATCGATTATCGTAAGTTGAACAAGGTTACAATCAAGAATAAATACCCCTTACCAAGGATAGACGATCTTCTAGATCAATTGAAAGGAGCCTGTATGTTCTCGAAGATTTATCTGAGATCGGGCTATCACCAGATTCGTGTGAAGAGTTCTGATGTTTCAAAGACTGCGTTCAGAACCTGTTACAGTCATTACGAATTCTTAGTGATGCCTTTCAGTGTGACGAATTCTCCAGCTGTTTTTATGGACTTCATGAATCGGATATTTCATAATTATTTGGATAAATTTGTGGTGATCTTTATCGATGATATTCTTATCTATTCTCGTACTCCGCAAGAGCACGAAGAACATCTAAGGATTTTCCTATCGATACTGCAGGAAAAACAACTTTTTTCTAAGTTTAGTAAGTGTGAATTCTGGATGTCAGAAGTCAAGTTCCTTGGACATGTTATATCACAAGGAGGTGTAGCTGTAGACCCGTCAAAGATAGAAGCTGTAATTAATTGGGAGAGACCAAAGAATGTTACCGAAGTGAGAAGCTTCCTAGGTTTGGCATGTTACTACATAATATTTATTAATGGTTTTTCCCAGATGGCGTTACCGTTAACTAGACTCACTAGGAAGGACTTCGATTATGAATGGGATTTGATTGTGAACAAAGTTTCGTGTGGTTGAAGGAGAGATTGACAACTGCTTCAGTCTTGATTATTCCCGATCCTAACAAATCTTATGAAGTGTTCTGCGATGCTTCAAAGATGGGTTTAGGAGGCGTTCTCATGCAAGAGGGATAAGTGGTGGCGTATGCTTCCAGATAGTTAAGAGTTCATGAGAAGAATTATCCTACACATGATTTGGAATTAGCGGCCATGGTGTTTACTTTGAAGGTGTGGCGACACTGTTTGTATGGTGTGAGTTTTGTGATGTTTAGTGATCATAAGAGTTTGAAGTACCTCTTTGATCAGAAGGAACTGAATATGAGACAGAGAAGATGGATGGAGTATTTGAAGGATTATGATATTAAGTTGAAGTATCACCCCGGAAAAGTAAACAAAGTGGAAGATGCCTTGAGTAGAAAAGTGATTCGTAGTGCCGAACTGATGGTATTAGAGTATGCATTGTTAGAAACGTTTCGAGATCTTAACCTTCAGTTTGTTTGGACTCCGAATTGCGTAATCATGGGAAACTTGAATATTAGTTCTACATTGAGGAATGATATTCAACAAGCACAAGTTTTGGATGAGAAGCTGCAAGGACTGTTACTCCAACCGGGCTTCGTGAGATCATTAGGTGGGATCATCCTATTTAATCAAAGAATTTGCATTCCGAATGACAATGTGTTAAATATAAGGATTCTAGAAGAAGCACATAAAGGTTCTTTTACGATACATTCGGGTTCTTCGAAGATGTATCAAGACTTAAAGAGAGAGTATAGGTGGTCCGGAATGAAAAAGGACATTGCGGTATTTATGTCAGAATGTACGGTGTGTCAGCAAGTGAAAATTGAGCTCCAAAGGCCAGGTGGATTGTTACAACCTTTGGATATTCCAATTTGGAAATGGGATAGTATCTCTATGGACTTTGCAGTAGGGTTAACGAGTACTCAGGGTGGCTATGACTCTATTTGGGTGATTGTGGACCGACTAACGAAATCTGCGCATTTCTTAGCCGTGAAGACCACATATAAGGCAAGTCAGCTTGCAAGGTTGTTTATTGCTGAAATCGTGAGATTGCACGGTGTCCCATCCAGTATTGTATCGGATAGAGATCCGAAGTTCACTTTGAGATTTTGGAAGGTGTTCCAACAAGCCATGGGTACGAATTTGCGCTTGAGTACTTCTAATCATTCTCAAACGGATGGTCAGATGGAGCGTACGATTCAAACGATGGAAGATATTTTGAGAGCATGTGTTTTAGAGAGAAGAGGAAATTGGAAAGAACTTTTGCCATTGATCGAATTTTTGTACAATAACAGTTATCACGTGAGCATCAGAATGGATCCGTATGAGGCTTTGTACGGAAGAAAGTGTAGAACGCCGTTGTGTTGGTCAGAAGTGGGTGAAGATAGAATTCTAGGACCGGAAATTATTCAAGAGACTTCGGAAAGGATTCGTATGACCCGAGAAAAGATTAAGCAAGCCCAAGATCGTCAGAAGAGCTATGCTGAAAATCGAAGGAGACCCCTGGAATTCGGGGAAGGCGATCATATGTACTTGAAAGTCACTCAGAGATTAAGATTGAAAGGACCGTTTAAGTCGCGTAAGTTAAGTCCGAGATACGTAGGACCGTATCAGATCCTAGAAAGGATTGGTGAAGTCGCTTACCGCTTAGCCTTGCCGCCATCTCTATCTGAAATACATGATGTCCTTCATGTATCCCAACTTCATAGGTTCATCTTTGAGTGAGATAAATTCTATACCCGAATCTGAGTGAACTTATGATAGGACAATGATATTCAAAGTGATACGCGACGGAGTAATCCAAAGCGATATCAATTCAATAATCTCCATCCATTTAGGCTCTCTCGGATTACTGATGTCATAACGAGTAGTCGTAACTGTCCCTCCTGGGATTTTCATCCTAGTACAAATGCGAAAGTGGAGCAGAAAAAGAAGAGTCGCCAGCCAGACATTTTTATCCCGAAGGAATGAGAATGTTGCATAAATCGAGGAAAAGGAAAGAACGAAGTCTTGTGAACCAAAAAGATTGGTGTAATACCCCGTATTTTATTTAAAGCTCTAGACAATACTAATTGGTAATAATATTATTTCGCGATACTCTAAGAAATTTTAATGGAACTAAATAGAGTAATTCGTGGGATTATATTTTATTAATTGATATTAGCTGACTCAGAAGTTTTATAAAATATCAGAATAAGAGACATTTTCGGATACTCTCTAATTTTGACCTATCGATAAAAATATAAGCTTTTATATATTTATATATATATAAAGATTATGAGAGAAAGAGAAAGTTGGTAAGAAAAGAAGAAAAGGAGAAGAGAAGAGAAGAAGAAGAGAGAAAAGCCCTAAAGCTCCAATTCCTCATTCCCGATCATCCGTCCGTCGAATCAACTCAATCTTTCCGCCAATCTTCATCTCTTGAGGTGGGTTCTTAGTTAGAAACTTTTATCTTTGATTTTGGTTGAGTTTTATAAATGTTTGTGGTTAGGGCTTAGTTGGAAATCTAAGAAAAATCGGAAGTTTAACGGTTAAAACTCGATTAAAACCTACCTAAAATAATCATATGATGATAATGGATATGGTTGATTATGTCTTGTTGCATTGGTTGATGTTTGGGAGTGATTGGGTGTGGGAAGAGTGTTTTCCCGTAAGGCTGGAACTTCCTGAACTGGTGTAGCTCGCTCAGTGAGCATACCTCGCTCAACGAAAGTTCCAGGGCGAGTTTCGCTTAGCGAGACCTTTAGTTTCCAACTTTGGTTTTTAATTCGTAACTTATGATTCGGGCATCCGTTTTGAGCATTCCACATATCGTTTTGAAGATAATAGCATAATCTATCTATTAAGATCAAGAAACATTATTATTGATCCAACTTTTACCCGACTATTTTTCAAATGACAAAAACTTGATAAAATGGAACTTGTGAGTTAATGGAAATAGAGAAAGGTACGATTTGTGAGGTATCTAGGTTCCCCTTAGACTTGTTTGAATTATGATTTATGTTTTGTTTTTAGGATCCCCCGTAAGGTCTTGTATAAGTCTCTATATGGTTACTATGTGTTTCACTAGAGCATCCGTAAGGACTTGAGGTATCCGTGGTGTATGAATGGGCGTTGATTTGAGAAGTGTAGACTATAAGTCCTCCGTAAGGTCTTGGGTAAGCCTTAAGGTGGGTTGTCCTTAGTCCTACGTGAAGCATCCGTTAGGACTTGGGGCAAGTACTATGCTAGTTATGTGTCAATCTTGAGTAAGTCTTGAGGTGGGTTATCTTTAGTCCCACGGGAAGCATCCGTAAAGATTGAAGTGTGTGTTATGTCAATTCCTCCGTAAGGTCTTGTATAAGTCTCAAAGTGGTTACTATGTGTTTCACTAGAGCATCCGTAAGGACTTGAGGTAGACATTTCCCTTTGTGTTTTGAAATCGTGTGTGGACCTTAGTTTCCCCAATGTCCTTGTTTCTTGTGTAAATTGGTTGTGAAGCATGCGAGTTTCATTGGAAATGACCCTTAGAGCCGAGAGAACTCTAAGATAGGGAACCCACTGAGATGTTTTATCTCACCCCATGTTGATGTTGTTATTTCAGGTACTTCAGGTTCCGCTAAGGGTAAGGATAAGGCGACTTGATTATCCTTACTAGTTGATGGCTTAGTCTTCCGCTGTGGACTTTTGAGATCTTTGGATCTATTTCTTAGATCTTTTTGTAGTTGAACATCTTGTACTTTTATATAGCCTTGTTTAGTACCTTATGTTGTAATGACTATATTTATACAACGTGTTGCTAAGAATTTATTTGTATTTCAGTACCAAATTATTAATATTATATATGAAAAATATGCTTTATGTATGTCTTTTGTATATGGGTATTACAACTGGGTTCGGGAGTCGGTTATGAACCGGGAAGGTATTAGCACCCCATATTGTCTGTCGTACCCGACGGGATCCATGCTTTCTAGAACTGTTTCAAAGGGTGAAGATAAACTGCTGCTAAACTGAAACTGCTAATAGAATTAAAAAAGAGAAAGAAAAGATAAGGAAAAAATATAGGGAAAATAGAGATAATGCTCGAATGGGCCCTACTGATCAAGACTTTCTGAGTCTAGAGATTCTAACTGCAAGTATACAACCTAATCACGTAGTAATAAAATATATCGATCCCACAGATCACGTAGTAATAAAAGATATCGATCCCACATAGAATCGAGAATCAACCTAGCGCTATCGGGTTTTACTATGTTTAGCTAAGGCGAGTGATATTTTAGTTTTAAGGGGCGAGGAAGTAATAATTTTAGATTAAATTATAATAGGGATATCGGTATGTAATTGGTACACCTTCATGAATTCAATAAAAGGTCGACTTATTAAGATTGGTCAAGTTATCTTTCTGTAGAAAATGTCGGTTCAAAAGTCGTTGACTCATACTCTCGTGGTCTTGCCTATTAATATACTCCTAAGTTTAATTGAGCGCTCTCACTGTATCAATTCAAGTTAGAAATACTTTTTGGGAACCTATAGATTCTAAGTGGTTTTAAAGAACTTCCCCTGTATTTAAAATCAATGTACAATTTCAGCTATCTGGTTACAATCTCACACTCATGTGGTCTTAATTCTAACCTTTTTTACTTTCTTACTTTCGTAACAAAAGTTGTTTTAAAATAAGAAATCGAAACCAAAAAGTAACTCGAGTTAAGGTTTTAGCCTAGTCCTATTAAATTCGTTCCAATTATACAATCATATACTGATTAAACGATTTAGCCAGACATATTAACTAAATACGAAGAAATGCATAAAAATAAAAGACATAACAATTAAAAGGTAAATCATATAATTAAATTTAGAAACTTGGCTGAAGTACACTTGATCAATAGTTCTTGCAGAAACTCAAACTAAAATAAATGCAGTGGCTGGAAATAAAATAAATGGTGATAGCTTCCTAGGGAAGGAGACTATCACTTTGGTTCGGGAAATTAAATGCGGAAAAGAAAACAATAGAAAGCTCTGAACTTAAATAAACGACTTCGAATGGAAAATTGGCAGAAACTCAGTAAGGTAATCGAAGCTCCCTTGGAACTTGTAACAACTACTATTTATAACTTCTATGAATAAAAATTGTTGATAATTAATCGGAGAATCTTTAGTCGGGCCTTGACTATGTAGGGTTGGACTGAGATTGGAACAGTTGAGGAAATATCTCGCATAACGACTATCTATCATTGATTGAACTGAGGCGCGCATTTTAGGTTTGTGATATAACACTTGAGACAGTCGTTTGGCTTTCATGACGTTTGTCTAGGCCTTTGGCACTTTGAATGGTCATCACCTAGATATGACGGTCGTCCTGCAGTCAGAATGCATAATTTCTTCATTTTTGCTTCATTTCTTCTGTCAAAAATCTCATTTTTGTCTCATTTTCATTTGTTTCTTCCACAAATCATGTATAACTAAATACTTGCAAAATAAACATAAACCTCGCATAATATTGTTTGAAACGAGGAAAATAGTAACTTAAATAAACAGAAACTATGCTAAATAATCGATAAAAAATCGTGTTATCACCTACCCCACTGCCTACGTATCTCATCGGAAAATGAAAACCAGAGTCGACATAGTTCCCCTAACTAGGGAGGAAAACTGTTTGTATTTTTTATGTCTTGAACTTATGCCTATGCTCTAGTGTTGCAGGCTCGTCTGGCATGAGTGTGTTTACCGTCTTGCAAAGTGACAAGTAAAAGCAAGTTCTTACAATAAGAGTGAAGGAGATGAGAAAACAATTCTTGTAGGAAAGACGTTTATTATTGGTTCAGTGTTCTTTAGAAGCTTTTTATTTGAGAGTTTGTATAGAAGAGTGTATCTAAGTCTCATTCAATGGGATGTGTACTTCTCACATCATCCAATAATGGAATGGATAAGAAGCACACCTAAGTATGAAGGATATAACCAAACCTAGTCCAAAAGATTAAGGCTCAAGAACACTAGCCTATTGTACTTATAAGTGTTTTTGTTGTTTTTTGGTTAAGAAGTGTTTTTTTAGTTTTTTGCTTGTGAAGCATTCTCATGCTAATACTTATTCATAGTGATAGATACCCTACACCTCATCCCCATATGGAATGAGTGCAATTATCCCATGGCAAAGTCCATTGGCACATGAGAAAACTTACCATTTATTAGGTGTTTTTAATTGTTGTTTTGAGATGAGAAGAGAAAAGAACCAAAAAGGAACTCAAAGGTAAAAAGTCTAAGGGAACTAACAATCCTAAGTAAGTTGTCTTGCTTAGATATCCTAAGTTTATTGAAGTTTGAAAGAGTTCTACCCTAATTAAGAAGAAGGAGAGAAAAGAAAGAAAGGAGAAAAAGAAGCTAGAAAACAACTTACTTCTCAAAAGAAGATAAGTTGTCTGTAAGAGGGAGATGAAGAAGTTATACAAAAGAACCATACTTGATGCTAAGGCAAACACACATTGAATTCATAAAAGAGAAGAGTAGAGTTTGGAATGTGGAAGCTCATCCACATCCCTCTTACTTAACATTAGCCCCTACATGGTTAGTAAGAACAAACATAAGCAAAAACGAAGTAAGGAGAACTCACGCAAGGAAAAGTTCAAAGAAGAAAGGTAACAAACCAAACAAAAGCAACAAAGTCAGAATGCACACTTTAGTAGTGACCTATGATGTCTACCAAACAAACTCAAACAAAAAGAATGCAAACATGTGGAAAAGCAACCAAAAGGATCATTAAAGAAGGAGTAGAAGAAGAATGAGTGAATATGCAAGGTGATCATGTAAGAATGCTTTAAGTAATGTTAAAATCAGAATGTGGACAACCTAAAAATGTTCCTAGTCATGATGTTCAAAAGTCATACAAAGAACATAGGTAAGTATCCAATCATTAGAAGTGATTAGAATAAGAAGTGAGAAGATATGAACGTGGATCATACATGGAAAGAAGGTTACTTAAAATGCAAGTCAAACACAAGACATAAAAGATGAATGGAAAAGCATCAAAGTCAGAAGCAAAATGACATGTTAATATGAAGATGAGATGTATAAGTATATCACATTTGAGCAATTACAAGTAATATTGAAGTTAGGGAAAGAAGAAGCATGCATTTGAATGGAACATGTTCAAGTAAGACCAATAAAGGATGAATGGAATTTGAAATGAATAACATGCTTTTAAGTCAGAGTCATACATCATATGAGATGAAAATGAATGATGTGGCATGGAATAAACAAATAAATTACATATTAAGTAGAAGCATAGATGAGAAAAGATGGAGAAATAGATCAAAAGGAAACATGTGAAGCAAACATTGAACATGTGAATCAAACAAGCGTTAAACTCTACCAACTAACCTATAATTGCATCAAGAAAGACCTATAATGATCTAAACATGGCTCAAGAAGTCAAATAAGTGATCTCATACAATGGCACAAGTTCCTTCTTAAACAAGTAACCAAATATGACCAAAGGAGTTCACAAAAAGAAATCTCAAACAAGAGTCATCAAAGAAATAGAAAACATGATTTAAAAAATATCAAATTAGGTTACAAGAGACCTTAACCAGGGGTAAACAACATACCAAAAGTTCTCACAAAAATTCAAAAGATAAGTCCAAAAAGCAAGCACTCAAAGGAAACTAGGGTTTCATGTGGCTATGCATAAAGAAATGACTCAAAAAGGATGCAAAATTGATTTTAAAAATATGATGAAATTTTGTTTAATGCTTCAATGTGTCCTTGGAACTATGCAAAACAAATCAGGACCAAGTGATATACCAATGAAGAGAAATGAAATCAACAAGTCAAGGTGTTCATGAATGAAGCAAACCAAAAAGAAATTCGATCAACAGTTAATTCAGAGGTCAAAAGTAAAATAAAATAGCAAAATAAAATTTGGAAATTTTTTAATAAACCCTAAGGATGGTTCACTAATTTTTAAGGAATTTTTAGATGTATTGCACTATTTTTATTAATTAAAAATGAAACAATATGCAAAAAATAAAAAAAAATAAAATGAACATGGGCCAGGGGTGCAACTAGTAATCCAAAAAAGTTATAAATGAACCAGGCCAAAGAAGTGGGGTGAAAATAGAGTGTAAATCCCATCAGTGATGTTTATAAAACACAATTCAACAAAATTGACTCAGTATGAACCATAAGATCAATCAAAGGGATCATGCACAATCAACACAGCCAGAGTCATCAAATCAAACGCACTAGATCAAGTCTACCACAAGTATGCACATCCAATGGATACAATATAAAATAAGTAAACCTGAAGCAATGTGAGGCCAACGTGCTTCATTTATGTGCTGGCTCCATGAGAGCCTTACAATCAAAGTATCCAACGGTCCTGGCATCGTCTCCTACCTCCATCTTCCCTCGCCTGAGCTTCATGAACCATACGCCTAAGCCAGGGCTCCGGTGAGCTTCATCGGTGCACCTCCATGAAAACTCCATAAATCCACATCTCCACCACCATTCGACTCATATTTTCACAAGGAACTCAAATCCACCACTCAAAATAACAAATAACAAACGTACAGAGAAAATCAAAAGCAACAAAAATAGATCACAAAAGTTCAGATCTACATATCTATGCCAATTCACGTCCAAAATCAACAAAAATTATACAAGAATTCTTAGCACAACCTCATACACCCAATGCACACAAACAAAACTCAATTTAAGAAGATGAATTCAAAGCTTACCTGAAATGGATGCAGGTCAAATTCACCTAGAAAACCACTGAAAATGTGCAGACTCCTCTTCTTGAGCTCTATTTGCAAAATAAATGCAATTATAGGCTTAGATCTAGCTGGATTTGAAGAAATGAAGAAGCTACCTCCAAGTTCAGTTATGGAGTAAATGATGGTTTTAGCTTCAGATGCAAGGTGCAATCAACTCCTTGATGCTTGAGAATCTTGAATCAACAAAGGGAATTGATTAATTCCTTCAGAGCAGAGAGAATCGAAGAGAGGAATTTTTTTGTGATTTTTGAGCAATTGAACAAATGAGTGTGCATGAGAGTGAATTGAATGTGAAGACTGGCTTATATATGCATGGTTAAGCCACTGACTAGGGTTTGGGTTTTGTTAAACCCTTGGTTAAAGTTTTAGAAGGTGTTTTGAAATTTTCCAATTTGTTGCATCCACCCACATTCACACGTGCACAAGCCATAAGATAAGCATGATCCATTCCCATTTCCCTTACCGAATACGTGTGAATTGGAATCTTTTAGGGAAAGGCACTGACTTGTGTGTTTGAAATGTTTTTGAATTTTTGCAACATGGAAATCATGTGATGTACATGGCATGAATTCTTTCCATTCAAAGGCCAAAAATGCTCTTTATGGTTTGTATTTGAATGTGGTAATGTGAACTGAATGGTTAGAGGTTATTTGAATCCATTTTGAACCAATTTGCAACAAGTAGAAATTTGGTATGCATGAAAACACATAAACCAAACTCTAACTTCCCTTGATCATATATTTTGATCCATAAAGGCTATGAAAATGGTCTTGTACTTTCTGAAAATGAAAAACAAAGACCTACAACTTTCATGTTCATGAAAAAATAATTTGAAGCTTTTTGAGTGATGAAAGATTGAGTTGAAGATGAAGTAGAAATTGCCAAATATATTGTAAGTTCCAAATTATAGGTCCTTGCCATTTTTAGTAACTTTTCACAAACTTCTGATTCTTGATGAATGAAACCAAACATGTCATTCTTTGACCAAATGAGGGCCTATGGACTTAAGAAACATGATTTATACCTTTGAAAACCACTGGTTGACTTTTCTTTTAAACTATTGACTTTGTTTTTGATGTGCAAGTAACTGTGCCATTGGATGACTTCCACAATGAATCCTTGAACCAAAATGCAACCCTAGGCCTTGTATGACATATGGAGACCCTTTCTAACAAACTTTGATCAATGCCATGAAGATTGCTTGCTTTGTTGCAAAACCCTAATTAGGGTACATTGTGTAGGAGAATGAATCTTGATGAAGTTCCTGATGAACTTTCCCTCAGCTAGGGACTTGAGTTATTGCTTGAGCTTGTATGAGATGTGAGAATCTCTTGTGACTTGTTGGAAGACACTTGGATCTTTTCTTTGGCTCTGAGGAATCATAGCTTGGAAAATCCTTGATCACATGCCCTATGCCTCTATCTATGAGTGATATGCTTCATTTTTCTATGCAAAGATGTAATGACATGTATGCAATATGATATGTTAAATTCCATGAAATAGGAGGGCAAATTTTGGGGTGTTACAGCTGCCCCTATTCAATCATCTGTTAATCTGAAAAGGATGAGAGCATCGACTATCATACTTTTGAGATAAACTGTGAATGAATACCAAAACATACCAGAAAATTTGCACTCTGATGAAGAAGATAAGGGATATGAATCCAACCAAAGAGAACTCTGCTTGTAGATAACTCTGATACGAAGAAAAGTAACCAATGATAGGAATGGAGAACCCGTCTTTTGTACGACGCCAGGCGACTACTGGCTTATCACAACGACGGTGGACTTGGAACCTGTCTTATGTATGACGCTAGGCGACTACTGGCTTGCCACAACGACAGTAGACTTGGAACCTGTCATTTGTATAACGCCAGGAGACTACTGGCTTGCCACATCGACCATGGACTTAGAACCTGTCTTTTGTACGATTCCAGGAGACTACTGGCTAGCCACAATGACGGTGGACTTGGAACCTGTCTTTTGTATGACGCCAGGTGACTGTTGGCTTACCACAATGACAATGGACTTGGAAAATGGGCGATTCCTTACGAATCTTATGTCTGTACATGTTTCCCATTGGTGCACTTAAGTTTTTGGGATAGACATGCACTGATCAGGATCTCGCATCTGGATATACGCTGTAACGACCTTGATTAGAACCTACATCTGAATATGTGCTTTTACGATTCTCTTCACACACCCTATGGTTGGATCTACAGTAAAAATGTGCATCTGTGAGAATCCACATCTGAATATGCGCTGTCACGATTCTCTGCACTACTTCGACAATATAACCCACTATCAGGATCTAGCCTGAGTTGTGCTGAAACGACCCTCTTCACATATCCTATGTGTTGGATACAGGGTACAAATGTGCACTTAGAATCCACATATGGATATACGCTGTTACGATTTTGAGTACTATTTCAAAAATAATCTCACTATCAGAATCTCTCCTGAGTTGCGCTGAAACAACCTCATTTAGAATCCACATCTGAATATGCGCTTTTAAGATTTTAAAGCAAAATTTTGATGATTTTCACCGTCAGGATCTCACCTGAGTTGCGCTAAAATGACCCTCTTCTTGAAGTATACACTCTACCAAATAGATATGCATCCCAAGGTTGATCCACTGAGACTGGATTGGTAATAACAAAAGGCATGACTCGGCAGGGGAAAGTTCTTTATGTAGAACTCCGCTAGGATGAGAATATCCTGATTGACATTCTGCTGAGGAATGAGACAAAGATACTCTGATAATATCTGAATCTTTCTGAGGAGTAAATGATCGCTGAATCAATCTCAGAAATCCTTGAGAGGATGACATTCTGTTGAACATCATGTGAACAAACCTGTCTGCTTCAACTTGTCACACTTGCCAAAAATAAATTTGCGTCTTCTTGGGGAATATTTCAATTATGAGATGAATCCCAATCATGAAACTCTGCGGGGAAATGAAAATCTTCCGACTTGGCTGGGGAGATGCTTTGTCAAGACTTTACTAGGGAGAGAATTCTTATAACTCTGACTCTTCGGGGAAACAAGGCATTCAGCTGCTTGCTGGGAATACTTCACTGTAGAACAAAATAACTCCGCTTGGGGACGATACCAATTCAATTAACCTTAAAGTTCTACTGGGGGAACCACCTTCTCTGACTCAGTTGGGGAAGATTTCTATCTTAGACTCCATTAGGAATGATGTACTGAATTACCCTTTTGCTGGGGATAAGAGTTGTAAGGCACTTCTCGCTGGGGAGAAAATCTGCTTGTGAATACACCTTGTAACATCTTTTCATTTCTTGAGTTGCAAGTCCTGCAACAACGACAATACACACATGTGCCTCAGGGAATTGCATGGTATGAATCTACCACCCGATGTTATGCAATATTCAAAGCAATTTTAAATGCTTTTTCCTCAGGGAATTGCATAGAACTGCAAGCAAGTATGGATCATGCTCATCTGAGATGCATCTAAGTCCATGACCATATCCAATATGCCTCCATAATGCTCTCTGAATAGTGGGACATGATTAGGAGTAATGAGAGTCTGGATCTGCCTGATGCCAGTCAGGGTGGGCTCAAAGAAGTGGTATGTGATGTTGCTCTTTCTTGAAGTGTCCATGGGTGATGGTGAAGAAGCTGAGAGCAACTGCTGATGAAGATCATTGACTGAGATGCTGGAGATGAGTCTCTGGTGAAAATCACTGACAAGCTGATGAAGGTGCTGGAGAAGATAACTGAAGCAGTCTGAGTAGCAGAAGGGGTCAAAACCAAACCAAATATAACAAGATAGATACCCTGTAAAACAAATAAGCAAATGTCAAATGATGCAAAAATGATGTATGCAAATGATATGCAAAGGGTTTGCGATCAAGTGATGGATCTATTTATCTGCCTTGGTAAAAGTCCATGTGTATTCATAAGTCCGGGTGGAGGCTTAGAAATCCAGTAACCAGGTTGGGGACTCAAATAAAGAGTCACAAGTCCAAGGTAATCACAAGAACTGTCCAAGGTGGTGCATTCTTAAAACACAAATAGTAACAGGGTATGATGTAGCCAAGGGTTCTTGCAAACCTGTAAACATCCCAACCCCCTCACATGTAATGTTCTAGAACAATGATCCTCAGACTTGGATCAGTTATGAGAAGTGTAAACAATTCTAACCCGGAGGTACAATGTTTACAATAACCATAAAAGATCCTCATCTAATTCACCTCAGATGCTGAAGGTCATATAAAGGTCATCCAGACTTAGCAGGCTTCCCAGATAGCCCTAGTACTACAGGAAATCTGTAGTACATAGTTCTCAAGAAGAAACCCATGTCTGAACCATGTTTCATATTCCCGCACCAGACCGAAATGGAATGGGAAATAACATGAAGCCACTCTAGCCTATGTGTCACTCAGGTCCCAGGTATAGGACCTTAATCACTCAATGACACCCCACCCACCAAGGAAGAATACAGATCCAGCACATGACAATATGAAGTATAAATACTGTAAATGAAAGAAATAAATAAAGTTGTACAAAAAGCAATAAATAAAGCAACTAAATAAGCACAAGTAGCATATAACACCCCCGTAAACACAAATCAAACAAGCGTTAGGAGGAACCCACGAAAAGAGCCATAAGCCCTGGTTGCAATATAAGGGTCCCCAACAGAGTCGCCAAGCTGTCGCTCCCAGAGATTTGCATCCCGGTACAAGCCCGAACGGTCGGCGAAAGGAAAAATGAAAATGAAATGAATAGAGTCGCCATCTAGGCATTTTTATCCCGAAGGAAAGGTAAAGCTGCATAAACCTAAGAAAAGATGGATAAGACGGTTGCGAACCAGAGAAACTGAGAAAGGGGGTTGGTTACAACCTAGGAAGGTATTAGCACCCAGATTGTCCGTCGTACTCGATGAGATCCACGCTTGAAAGTTTGTGTTTAAAGGGGTAGTGTCTGTGCTATCTGTGTGCAAAAGCTGGAAAAGAAATATACAAGTGTCAGTGCAAAAAGGTGTGAATTGCTCAGGAACTGAGTCTTAAGAAAGAATGCTGAAGGAGGAGGATGACAAAGAGACTTTTGTTCGATAACAGTTAAGTTGTGCCTACGTATCCTCTCGTGCAATGAGGAAGTCAGAACACCGTAGTTCGACTCAAAGAGACTGAAAGATGAATTGACTGTGAACTGCTTACTTGTCTATGCTCAAGTCTATGACTCGTCTAGCTCGAGTGCTAACTGTCTTGCATTAGACGGAAGTGTCGCTCCCGAAGATTTACATCCCGGTATAAGCACGAACGGTCGGCGAAAGAGAACATGAAGATGAACTGAAAATAGTCGCCAACTAGGCATTTTTATCCCAGAGGAAAGGTAATGCTGCATAAACCTAGAAAGATATGGACAAGATGGTCGCGAACTAGAGAAACTAAGAAAGGGGGTTGGTTACAACCTGGGAAGGTATTAGCACCCAGATTGTCCGTCGTAATCGACGGGATCCACGCTTAAAAGATTTGTGTTTAAAGGGGTATTGTCAGTGCTATTTGTGTACCAAAGCTGGAAAAGAAGGTACAGGTGTCAATGCAAAAGAGATGTGAAATGGATTGCTCAGGAATGAGGCTTAAAGAATAATGTTGGAAAAGGGGGAATATACAAAGACTTTTGTTCGATAACTGTTAAGTTATGCCTACGTATCCTCTCGTGCAATGAGGAAGTCAGAACACCGTAGTTTGACTCAAAGATATTGAAAGGTAAATTGACTTGTGAACTACTTACTTATCTATGCTCAAGTGTATGACCTGTCTGGCTCAGGTGCAAACTGTCTTGAATTAGACGGAAGAAGCGAGTTCTCGTTTATGAGTGAATGAGATGAGAAAAGAATCCCAGAGGAAACGATTATTGTTTGTTTTTGGTGTTTTCAATCTTTTATTGCTTTTTGGAGTTTGTCATAAGAAAATGAGCTTAAACCTAAACCAAGGGTTAGTAAACTCATCACATCTTCCCTTTGATTAGGGGTAATGAGAATACCTTAAGTATGAAGTAAACACCTCACACTTAATCACCATGATGTAGGGTTAAGATCATTAACCTACTTGCAATTATTTAGATGTTTTTGGAGTTTTTGTTTAGTGTTAAATAATGAGTTTAAGCCATAATCAAGGATTTAATGGACCCATTACACCATCCTAATAGAAGGATAATAGATGAGAACATTTAAGCTGAAGAAGACTCCTCAACTTAATCCATGATTAGGGATTAACCTCATGACAAAAAAAAGCCTTTATTAAAGTGGATTTTAGTTAATGATAAAATTAAGAAGTGGATTTTATGGTTTGTAAGACAACTTGAGGGGGACTTGTCCATTAACACTAGGGTTAGTCCTTCTTAACCAATTAAGGAAGAATTAGAACCCTAATGCAAGGCCAAAGTTACAAGCTTGATGTCTTAGTGATTATTAGATGAATTAATTAAGATATTTAAACACATTAAGTGTTTAACACTTAGGATTAAAGTTATACATTCCATCCTAAGATAAGGATGCAGGCATAATCTTAATCACAAAGCCTTAAGACCTTGAAGGTTTAGTCCCTGATTATGAGATGAGAGGAGAGACACAAAAGATGACACAAAGGTAAAACTAATGGGGGACTAATCAAAACCCTAATTTTTATCATGCTTGGGTGTTCCTAGGGTTTATGAGGCTTGCAAGAGATCTTCAAGAAAAGCCACCAAAGGGAAGGAAAGATGGAAGGAGGAGAAGTAGAAGAAGCAAGTCAACTTACTTCACTTAAGAAGATAAGTTGCTTGAAGAAAGAAAGTGAAGAGGGAACATGAATGAGCAAGCTCACTCTAATACAAATACAAAATTCAGCAAGGATGCATAAGAGAGATGAGGAGAGATTGTGAGAAGTGAAGGCAAATTCACTTCTCAAAATACTTACCACCTGAAAAGTTAGCATAACGAAATGAAATGAAAAATGAAATGAATGAAAGGATTCAAACCAAAACCAGAGGCATAAACATGATGTTAATGATTCTATGAGATGATGCAAAGACATTCCAAATTCAATGGATGATCATACAAGAGATGAGAATGCAAATGAAGCATGAAAGAAGCATGAAAGCACATGAATGCACATGAATGCACATGAAATGAAATGAAGGCATAACATGGCAAATGGATGAGGAAATGATCAAGCATGAGTCTAATGTGTCCTAGGATGTCTTATATGTCATGTGGATGCAATAAATGTCATGGCAAGTTCATGAATGCAAGCATATGCAAGATGTATGCAAAGGAAGATGAGAAATTAGGGTTTTTATGCAACATGAGATGCAAAACTCAAAAACAGAAGCAAATGACAAGATAAAAAATTGAAAATTCAATCAAAAGGACTCTAACCCCATATGATATCACACCCCAAAGGATAAGGTCCAACTCTTAACCCTAAGGAAGTTATGATTTTTCTAAGTTATATAGGGTTTTAAGGTACCTAAAGGGGAAAAATGCCAATCAATTCAAAAAGGAAGAAGAAATTCATGACAAAATTATGCTAGAAAATACATTTCAAATGCAGATCAATGCAAAAAGAATCATTGTCATACCATTCTTGGTTAGGCAGAAAATGATTCTTGAAGTTAGGGTTCTAAAATGTGAATTTTATGAACCCTAAATTCAAGAAAATTGTCAATAATGGTTCAAAACCAAAAAGAAATTTGTGTGTATGGTATGACAATGTCTCTAAATGTTTAAAGATGCAATATGAATTTTTTGGGATTTTTCAGAAACCTAAATGATATTTTAATTAATTAATTTTCATTAATTAATTAAAATAAACATTAAAATGCTTAAAAAATGATTTTAAATGCAAAAAATAAAAATAAAAAATATTTTTGGGTTAAGAAAATTATTTGAAACAAAAATGCGGAATAAAAATATTTTTAGAAATTTCTTGCTATTTTAAATAAATGATAGAAAATTAAATGAGAAAAATGAAATAAAAATTAAATAAAGCTGAAGTATGCAAAAGGGATGGTTGAGATTGAATCTGGGTTTATGGGGGTTGACTGCGTGCCAAATCTAAAGGCCCACATTCAAATTTCATTAAACCTAATTAACTAATTAATTAATTCAGATTAATAACTAATGAGCTAATCTCAACCACACAAACACGCGCGGGAAGGGAGATCCAATGGTCCACGTTCAAACAGAAACCCTAACCCTAATTAACACTTAATGACATTCAGGTCACCGGAGAAGAGCTCCGGTCGTCTTCTCCGGTGACACCCTCACCTGAAAAACTCAATCTTCTTCCCTAGGCACTTTCTGGAGCTCTAAAGCTCCAAATTCACTCCTCCCACTTCCCTGAACCCAAATCCACCCTCAAACCTCATTTCTTTTCACTAAAACTCATGATTCAAAGAGAAACATAAACATGGCAGAAATTTCAGACAATCAATACACACTCATTTCTCAACCATTTTCAAAAATTCCGTTCAGTGTGATCAGTGAAGCATGCTTAATCATTTTGTAACATAAAAAATAAGTTCTGGAAAAAATTAATTCGAATGGCTACCTGAGATGGAGTTTTTCACCCTTGAGCTTTCTGGCTACTTCCTTGGTGCAAAATGCCTCTAATGACCTTCCTGAAGAAGTTGCAATGCTTAGAAAGCTTTGAGGATGACTGGTTTGGGAGTTTGCACTCCAACTGGTCAAAAATCGTATTTGGTGTATGAGATGCTTTTGGTTGTTTCAATGGTTGATTTGTGATCAGTGAGTGATTTAGAGATGAATGGTGGAATTTGTTTGAAGATTGAGTGGCTGAGTTGGGAGATTCGAAAGCTTTTGCAAGAGGGGGAGTTTTTGTGAACTTGATGATTCTTAGGTTTCAGCTTGTGTTCTTGTGTGTTATGATCAGCATTTGATCCATATATCAACTTGTAATAGGTCTGTGGAGTGGTTGTGCCCTATTGTGATTGGTATGACCTTCTTGCAAAAGTCACCAACTTGTGTACTTGAGGTATGGGCAAGGATGCAGTTGGCTTTTGGGCATGTCCATGCGCAGCTGACTTCAAGGAAGTCCATAAATTCATTCTTGAGGCAATTCAGCATGTGGGAAATAAGTTATGGGGTGTTTTGCAATTATGTGAAGTTTTGGCCCCTTTGAGAAATCTTGGTGTTCAAGGCATGTGATCTTGCAATTCCTTGGGAGATTCTGATCTAGAAGAAATGCACTATGATGTTATGATGCATTGAAGTGTGTTTGAAGTCACAAAAAACCTTGGCAAATGGTTTTGCAAAGAATCCCTTTTTGTGCATTCTTGAAATTTATGGGATTTTTGCCAACTTTGACAAGCCATATCTTGAGTTCCAAAATTAATTAGATCTTGTTCTTGTACTTTTTGAAAAGGGAATGATCCAATCTACAACTTTCATGACTAACAATTTTTCATTTGAAGCATTTTTGGTTGAGAAAGAGGAGATTGAAAAACTTTCCCAAAATGGAAAGTTTACATTACAAGTCATTTCCATTTTTGGTAACTTTTGGTTTAGCTCACTTTTCTTCAAATTTGTGAACTTCTAAGCACTTCAATGATCAAATAAAGATCATATAACTTCAATTTGATGAAAAATCCACTTTGGTTCCATGGTTGGGGCCCTCAGATGCCCTGATTTTACTCTGACTTGCTCAAGAAGTTACCTAGTGATCATATGACTTCCTGTAACACGGTGGGAGAACTGACTTTTAGTTATGTGTTGCGGATAGCAAGAGTCGCCACCGACTTTTATTTTATCCAAAAGGAAAGGACATAAAAGAACAGGAAAGACCTTAAAAAGATTTTGAGTTCGGGGGGTAGGTTATACAAAGGGAAGGTGTTAGCACCCTTTATATCCATGGTTATCCATGGGCTCTTAGTTACTTAGCTCACTTTAAATTGTTTTGAGAAAGGTGTAGTGTGTGATTAAAAATTTTCTAAGTACTTTATAATGATCCTCGTATGAATGTATATAAAGACGTTGTTTTAAAAATTTGTTTGAAATGTGAAAGTGTAAAAAGTAATTTGAAATGTGTGAGCAAGCAATTAAGAGGAACCTACCCTATATTATGTCTTTATTGTTCTTATGTTCTTTCAATGGTAAGACTATCCCTATTATTAAGGAATAAGTAGTTATCTGAATATAGGCAACTGTAAGGTGTCTTTAGCAATTCGTAGGGACTTATCATCTTTTATTCGAAGGGAGAAGATCATTTATCGTAGGCAACCTCGAAGGGACTTGATGATATTTATGAAGGGACTTTGCTTAAGACACCTTACTTGACCTTAGAAATAGGCAATATGAGAGGTAACCCTAGAAAGTGCAAGATGGCGATCAAAGATCGACTTACGTGTGTGAGTGTTCATGTTCAAATATTTATCTTTAATATTAATTATTCTAAGTCAATTTTAAATTATAAACATGTTATACACACCCTATAATTACTAACCACGCAGTTAATATATTTACAATAAAAATAAAGCAAAAATATAAACCTAAACTATTACAAAGCTTCAGGACAATTACAATATAATCGGAAAGATAATAATAATGATAAATATTAAATAAATAAGCAATAATTTAAAGGTTAGTAATAATGAAATAATAATAATAATAAAAGGGGTTAGTAAATATATAAAGAAAATAAAAATTTAAGAGAGAATATTATTTTTAAATTAAATAAACATTTAGAAATTTTTTTGAAGAAAATATAACAATTATGATAATAAACAAATAATAATTACTTATAAAAAATGATTAATTATTTAATTATAGTTTATAACAAAATTAAGTTAAATATTAAAGTTAATAAAATTAGGTTTTTTTTTGGAAATTAGGGTTTACATTTTATGTAAGAAAAATTAGGGTTTTAATTATTAATTGAAATATAATTAATCTATTTACAAAAATATAATAATTATACATATATACATATTATAAAATAAATATAAACAATGTAAATTTTAAGAAAATAAATTATGATTTTTTAAGAATATAAAGAAAATATTATAATATTGTTTAGAAATTATTTTTATAATTTATATTTAATAATTTAAACAAAATAGAATTAATATATGAAAAGAAATTGAAAATAAGAAGAAAAAAAAAGAAAATTGGCCAAAAAGAAAGGACCTAGGATTTGAACCCAGGTCCCTTACCTCAACAACAACCCTTCAAAACCAACTGAGCCAGCACGCACTGGTGACTACCAATGGCAATGCAATCACTTTATTACAAACCTGCAAAATAAATGGATTAAAAAAAACAAAACTGCTTTCGGCCAGACTCGAACCAAGGCCCTGAACAACAATACACGCATCCCTTACCACTGGACCAACTCACACTTGTTGAAATAAAACATAAACAATTTAATAAAATATTTAATCAATATTTGAATTCCCAACTAGCGGCAGAACTTCATCTTCTTCCTCTGAAATTCGTAGGTTTACCTGCAAATTTTATTGTGAAATTTCCTGCAAGTTTTCCTGCAACTGAAACCTACAAAACACATACTCTCACAAAAACGTACAATTTCCACAAATTGATCATGCCAACATGATCTATACAGTTCATTGGATTCAATTATGGTCTCAAACATCATTTATATGGTCTATTTCATGAAACCCTAAAATCTTGGCCGAAACCCTAGCAATGGCCATTTACGATTTAGGTCATGAATCTTCAATTTAATTATCCAGAAAGCTTGCAAACTTCATTCTAAACACAAATCAACAACCAAAATTAGTAAATGATGCATAAACAATGAAAATCGAAAATCAAAAACTCAAGAACAATCTTGATTCGGTTACGGCTTATGATCATGCTTTTGATGTATATGATGATTGAAATATGATCAGTGAGCCTCAAGGAAGCTAAAGCAACCTTCAAAAGTTATTGAAATTGCTTGAAAGTATGAAACCTAATTTGGAATTTTCTTGAATATTTTTTACTCTTGCTCTTGTTCTTGGAGGCTGGAATTTTCGTCCCCTAGTATTGTAATAGGTTCATGGTCTTATAGTGATTGATTTTAGGTCATAAAACTTGTATCTCCTTTGGGCTTTTGGATAAATTGAGATTGAAGAAAGATATGCTTCAAAATATTGAAAAAATTTGATATCTCCTTGCTATTTTTGGTTGATCTGATTTTATATGATTTCAATCATCGTTAATTGTCCTTTAAGAATTTCTAGAACAAAAATCAGATTTTTGGATGGACTTTTTATATTTTATTTTCATTTAAATTGAATTTTATTAAATAAAATCCAAAATAATAAAATATAAAACATAAAAATATGGAAAAATAGTCAATGGGTCGTGCATGACCTTATCCTTGAGATTGGATTGGAATTTGGTAGGCCCATTTGGCAAAATTTGGTTTTAAGACTTCATTTGCTTCACAAACCTCCCAAAAATTTCCCAACTTTTCAAAGGTACAAATCTCTCAATTTTAAAGATATGAAGGTGTTCTTGGACATTTTGGAAATATTAGAGAGTCCTCTAACCAACCTCTTTGGTCTCATGTCCATATCCTTTATCATTCTCAAGTTATGCCCTTTGGAAGATGTTGACTTTTGTTGACTTTTAAAATGACCTATAATGTCTTAGCTCATACCTTCCAAATGAAGCATTGTTGGGCTTGGCTTGTGATACACAAAGTTGTAGAGAATTCAATTTCCTTCAAAATGAGCTTTGGATAGGAAATTTTTGATGAAGCATGTGAAAGTTATGGCTGGTCAAAGTTCAGTTGACTTTTCCTGTGAAAACCCTAATTTAGAAACTCCTGATTCCTGATGATCTGAAACTTCCTTGATGAATCATGATCAACCCTTGATAAAATGATGAATTTTACTTCATAAACTTGATGTTGGCAAAAAATCTTGAAGTTTGACTTTAATTTGACCACAGTTGACCTCAGTTTGACTTTTTAACTACTTTGACTTATTTTTGCATATCTGATCATCTGACTGAGCAAACATTTTGGGAAAGCCTTGAAACTTGACATGGGGATTCTTGAAGACATGTAGGATGTTATGAAGCTCACTTGAGGCCTTGAAAGTCCATTTAGCCTGATGAAATCCAAAACCCTAATTTAAGATGCATTGCTTAGGAGGATGCATTGTCTAAGGGGATTGTCAAACTTTCTGACTAATTGTGAACCTTGTGAATCTTGTGAACCTCTTGAGATACCTTGTGAACCTTGTGAACCTTGGTACACCATGTCTTGTCTAGGTGAGGGCAAATTTCGGGGTGCAACACTTCCACAATGAATTTCTTCATCAAACTTGGTATACATGATCCTTGTAACATATTGAGACCAATAGAAACAAGAATGACCAAAAAATTTGGAGTTATGGCCTCTGAAACCAAAACCCTAATTTCGGGTCATCTGTGCAGTTAAACCCTAGCTCTGCTTCCATGCTTTGCCAATTCTTGTGATTCTTTGACTTTCTTGATCTTTGGAGGATAAAATATGATGATTGAACATACATGGACCCTCTTGAGATGATTGGTGACCTTTGGAGTGGCTCAAATGGATCCTGGATGGCTCAAGTCACAAACCCTAGCTGCAGATGAATTTGAACTAATGCAGTGAAGCAAAAAATGCAACATGAAATGATATGCTCAAAATAATGTAAATATGAAAGATCACAATCCATGGTGTGAAATTAGTTTGGGCAAATTTGGGGTGTTTACAGGAAGAAGCAAGTCCTCGTTTGTGAGTGAAGATGATGAGAAAAGAATCCTGAAGGAGACGATTATTGTTTGTTTTTGTGTTTTCAATCTTTTATTGCCTTTTTTTGTGTCTGTCATAAGTTAATGAGCTTAAGCCTAAACCAAGGGTTAGTTACCATGATGATGTAGGATTAAGATCATTAACCTACTTGTGATTATTTAGATGTTTTTGGGGTTTTTGTTTAGTGTTAAGTAAGGAGTTTAAGCCATAATCAAGGATTTAGTGGACTCATTACACCATCCTAATAGAAGGATAATAGTGAGCACACTTAAGCTGAGGAAGATACCTCAACTTAATCCATGATTAGGGATTAACCTCATGACAAAACAAGCCTTTATTAAAGTGGATTTTAATTAAGGGTAAGATTAAGAAGTGAATTTTATGGTTTGTAAGACAACTTGAGGAGGACTTGTCCATTAACACTAGGGTTAGTCCTTCTTAACCAATAAAGGAAGAATTAGAACCCTAATGCAAGGCCCAAGTTACAAGCCATTGTCTTAGTGATTATTAAGATGGATTGATTAAGAGGTTTAAACAAATTAAGGGTTTAACACTTAGGATTAAAGTTATACATTCCATCCTAATAGAAGGATGCAGGCATAACCCTAATTACAAAGTCTTAAAACCTTAAAGGTTTAGTCTCTAATGATGAGGTGAGAAGAGAGACACAAAGAAGGCACAAAGGTAAAAGCTAAAGAGGGGCTAATCAAAACCCTAATTATTGTCATGCTTGGATATTCCTATGGTTTATGAGGCTTGCAAGAGATCTTCAGAGAAGCCACCAATTGAAGGAGCAGATGAAAGGAGGAGAAGCAGAAGAAGCAAGTTACTTACTTCACTGAAGAAGATAAGTAACTTGGAGGAAGAAAGTGAATGATGAAAATGAATGAGCAAGCTCACTCTAAAGCAAATGAAAAATGCAACAATGATGCATAAGAAGAAGGAGAAGAGAGATGAGAAGTGAAGGCAAATTCACTTCTCAAATTACTTACCACCTGAAAATGTTAGCATAAAGGAAAGAAATGAAAGGAAACAATGCATATGAATTGACAAAGATCAAAATCAGAAGAAAAAACATGATGCAAATGATGTTATGAAATGATGCAAAGGTATGCCAAGTGTCGCTCCTCGGATTTCCATCCTGGTACAAACGCGAAAGTGGCGCGGGAAAAGAATAGAGTCGTCAGCCAGGCATTTTTATCCTGAAGAAAGGGAATGGTAATGCTACACAAACCAAAAGAAAGAAGAGGAAGGACACAGGTCCTACGAACCAAGAGACTGAGTTCGGGAGTCGGTTACGACCTGGGAAGGTATTAGCACCCAGATCGTCCGCCGTACCCGACGGGATCCACGCTTGCAAAAGAAACTGTTTCAAAGGGTGAGGGTATGAAAGCTGCAGCAAAAGAAAAGAAAAGAACTGGAAAAGAACTGAGAAAGGAAATGAAATAAGAAAACAAAGAGAAAAATGTAGGGAAAATAAAGATTGTGTTCGAACGGGCCCTACCCCGCTGCCTACGTACCTCATCAGGATAATGAGGATCAGAGACGCCGTAGTTCTCCTAACTAGGGGTAACAAGGAAATTGCTTGTGAATTAAGGCTTGAACTGCCTATGCCATTGCTCAGGTGTTGCATACTCGGACGACGAGTGCGTAACCGTCTTGCAAAGTGACAAGTAGGAGCAAGTTCGTGTACGGAGCGAATGAGATGAGAAAAGAATTCCCGAAGGAGAGATGCTTATTATTTGTTTGTGTTTTTTAGAAGCTTTTATGAGTGTGTCACAAGGAAGTGAACTCAAGCTCTCTTCAATGGAATGTGAACTTGTCACTACATTCCTAGATGGAATAATAGAACAAGCACACTCAAGTAAGGTGAAGATCCCCAAAACTTGAACCCAAAAATTAGGGCCTAAGCTCACTAACTTGTTGAATTATTAATTGTTTTTGGTATTTACAGATGAAGAAGTGTTTTTTATGCTTTTCTTTTATGAAAAAGATACCTTGATCAGACTTGTGCATCACAAGGTAAACTTGTACTATCCCAAGATGGGAAGACTACAAGCATACCTCATGGGATAAGGCTATGGATCAAGACATCACTTCACACTTATTAATATGCTTTTTAAGAGTTATGAGATGAGAAGAGAAGAAGAACCAAAAGAATCACAAAGGAAAAATTCTAAAGGGGAACTAAAATAATCCTAAGTGTTAACATACATGGATGTCCTAAAGGTTAGTGAGGTTTCTATCCTAATGAAGAAGGAAAGAAGAAGAGAAGAAGAAGATAAGAGAAGGTATGAGAAAGGCCTAAGCCCAACAAAAGAGTTAGTATAAATAAACATAAGAGGAGAAGATGACAATTGGAGATGTGGAACTCCATTCCCACATCTCACACTTACCATAGCCCCTGCAAGGTTAGTAAAGCATACAAGTGAAACACAATGAGCAAGATAACATGCTAATATCACACAATCAGAAGTGAAATGATAAAACAAATGCGCAATGCAAATGCAACTCAAAGGAATGAGAGATGAAGCTTATGAGCAAAAGATACAACAGGAAACACATATGAAAACAAATGCACATTTAAGGAGAATGCAAAGCAACAATTCATAAACATGGACTCAAAGCTCAAGATAAGAACCAAAACAAGATGAAGAATGGCCTAAGAAGCCAACAAGATGAAGAGAATAAAGGTACAAGACCAAACAATACCAAAATGGAAGTGAAAGAAGCAATGAGATGAAGTGAAAGCATTTAAAGAAATAAATGGCTTAAAGAAGAAGCAAACACAAAAATTCCAAAGACACAAACCCTATCCTAGGACCAGGAAGGTACCCACACCCCAAAGGAACCCCAAATAATAAGAAGAAGTTGGCACAAGTGCCCTTCTAAGCTTATATGAGACCTAAAGATCCAAAGGAAGCAAAATGGGATAAGGTTCAAAGTAAAATTCAAAACAAATCAACAAAGCATCTAAAAATTCCACAATTAAAACCAAATGATTTTCAAACATAATGTAACAATGGGCCAAAAGTATTTGAAAAAATTCAGAATCAAACTAGGTCAAATGGAGGTTTAACACAAGCTAGGGTTACAAACTTCCATCACAAGTCACAGGATCAAAACTCAAGAAATAAGTTTCTAAAAATCCAGATAAAAATCACATGAGAAGTTCAATGTCTTAAGAATCCAAAGCAAAAAGAATGGGATCAAAAATCAAAATATTGAAGAGTATGGAAAATGAAAAAGGCAGTGTGGTCAAAATGGAATTAAAAAGAAGTTAAATGAAAGGATGATTTAATTCAGACACGTGGAAATGGGAAAAAAATAAAATAAAAAAATGATAAAATAAAAGAGACTCAAAATATTGTTCATGATTTTTTTGGGATTTTTTATTTGAAGGAAACTATTTTTAATAAATTGAAATTGAAATTGAAATAAAAGAAAATAAAAATGGAAAAGAAATTAAATAAAATGGTGAGGAGGTGTGATTAGTAGGGTTTATGCGTTGAATTTTTTGGGCTGAGTGTGAAGGGGGTGCGCTTAGCAGGGACTAAGCCCAATTCCTGCGCAGAACATATTATTTGTGGTGGTATTTTTTGTGAAAATAAAAGAAATAAAATTGTAAAAAAGGAGGAGACGTTGGATGGATCCAACGCGTGTGGATCAGAGGCTCATTAAATGAGCTGGCATTATGCTAGTTGATGAGTGGGCAGTGCATGGTAAGTAACATGGGCTGTGTCACATGGGGTATTAAATGAAATAACACAAAACGCAAGGCTGAGAGACATAAAACGCAATGCTGAGAGAGTGAGGTTAGGGATAGGTGGCAAGATCTGGAGGGTTGAGGGACGGATCTAAGGGCCAGCAGCTCGTCTTCTCCAAAGCAAACCCTAGTTCATCAAAGCCCAGTTTCCGGTGACCGGAGCTAGGTCTCCAGCACCAAAATCCAAACCAGAACCCTAAACAAACAAATTAATGGATAAAAACCGCCCAGATTGACTAAATCAACATCCCTGAAATCAAATATGACCTCAAAAACACCTAAATCTCAAAGAAATGAATGGATCGAAGCAAAACATAAATGACCATGAAAATTGAAATCAAGATATCTCATGCTATGATGCATCAATTTCAAATACACAAAGTGCAGAATCATCAATGAAGATAAAGAATTGCAAAACACCACATCAATTTCATTTTTAGATCATGAGATTTTGAGCCATACCTGAAGTATAGATCCTGATTCAGTGAGGTAGAAAACCAAAGAATGCGTGCAAATCAATCCACTTACTCCCTAGATGCAAAATAAATGCATCTAAGGTCTTGAAACAAGCTGGATATGAGGTTTCAAAGCAAGTTGCTTCTCAATGGCACCTTTCTATTTCTGTGTCTTAAGCTCAAATGAATGGCAGAATCTTGATCTATATCACTCACTGATCAAGAATGTGGAAGAAGTTTGTGAAGAATGTGAGAGAATGAAGAGATTTGTGTGAAAATACAAAGTTGCATGAAGTTTGAGAGTGATAGAATGAGAGAGATTTGAGGCTTGCTAAACCCTAATTCCTTTTTGTGTGACCTCACAAGGCAATGCTGAAAGAATGAAATGAAATGCACAAATCAATCATGAGTTTTGTGTGAAGTTTCCTTTTTGGAAACATGTGAGATAAGCATGCTATGCTCATGCTTCTTTGGGCCTCTCAGCATATGTGCAAGTCATTTACCACCCTTGATTCAAATCCAATCAATCCTGGCCTTTAGATCAAGCCCTCACACTTGTTTCATGACTTTTGCCAATTTTGCAATTTTTGAGTGATTTTTTTGTAGTGCACGAAAATGAACAATTCTTTGGAGAAAATTGGTCATAATACAATGCATTTTAAGTTTGAAACACAATTGAACCCATACCAAGTCTCACAATTAAGATTTGAAGCTTCTTGCATTTGGTGCCTTCATGAAAAGTGAATTTTTGCCATAGAATCATCAAATTTTCGAAGGACATATAGGGAGATATAGGAATCCTATGAAAATGTACTTGTACTTTTTGAAAATGGGAGCCCTTAATATTCAACTTTCATGTTTGACTTTGGTCCATTTGAATAATTTTTGATCATGTTAAGGCCATTTGAAAATTAGGGCAAAAGTTGCCAAATTTGGAAAATTCCATAAACCAACTTTGTACCATTTTCGCAAAACCCTTAAAATCTCCATGATTCTTGAACTTTAGGAATTCCAAACCTCTTATAACATTGTAAGGACCCCTCTTGGCCAAAAAATTTGGGTTAGACCCCTTGAAATTTCACAGTTGACTTTTTAAGGGCACAATTGACTTTTTACTTCATCTGCAAGCAACTGAGGCATTGTCTGACTTCCACATGGAATTTTCTCATGAAAATTGACACCTAGGATCCTCTTAACATATAGAAGACTTTTCCCAAAGTAAATGGCCAAAGTTGTGAGATCTTGGTGCTTGAATCACAAACCCTAATTTGGGTACCTTGTATAGGAGCTTTGCCTTGTCCTGAGATCTCTGATGATCATGCAATCTTCTGAGCTTTTGCCAATGGACTTGATATTTTAAATGGAGTTTAGACTCACCATAGGACTTGTACAAACTAATTGGGACCCTTGTCATGGCTTGAAATGCTTCAAGGACCTCCACAGATGACCATATGCTTGATGCTAGGATATGAAGGATGTTATGCTTCATCTTTCCATGATATGATGCTAAGAAAATGATATGAGTATGATGAATATGATGTGATTTGATGCTTAAAATGAAGATGGAAAATTTGGGGTGTTATAGCTGACCCTATTCAATCATAAGTTAATCTGAAAAGGACGATAGTACGGGCTATCGACCATTCAAGATAAACTGTGATTGAATACCAAGAAGACCAGAAATTTGCACTCTGACGAAGAATGCCGACACTGAGAAATAAACTCAACCAGATGACCCTCTGGGGACATGAAGGAGAGAAAAAAGCAGACGAGCTTCTTCCAAATTGAAACTGATATCTGGAGTAAGAATACGTTGACAGACGAGTCTTCAAACAATCCTATTACGCCAGGAGCTGGACAGACGAGTCCTTAAACACTTTGCAAGAACATATGACCTGAGACAGACGAGTCTCCTAACAATCCTGTTACGCCAGGAGCTGGACAGACGAGTTCTCAAACACTGCAAACATAGAAAACTGAGACAGACGAGCCTCCTTTGGGTATACCTGTTACGCCAGGACCGGTAATGCACTTAAGTCTGTGGGATAGACATGCAATCAAGGTAGAAGAACCTTCTTCATATATTATACGTGGATATATGGTACAAGACAAACGAGTCTTCTTCGAGCAAACCTGTGACGCCAGGTGCAGCAACCATAATTGGTGCCTGAGACAGATGAGCCTCCTTCGGATTTACCTGTTACGCCAGGACCGATAACCATTTTGACATTTAATCCCACTGTCTAGATTTTAAACCTCTTCAATACAAACGAGTATTGGGTGATCATCAAGATAACACACACGAGTGTCAAAAGTCAATGATACAGACGAGTATCAGACGATGATCTGAGAAACACATACGAGCGCTTCAAACAATGATACAGACGAGTATCAGCCACTGGTATAGACGAATACCAGAAATTCAAACACAGACGAGCATTTGAAGTAGTCATAGAAATACCAGGATAAACAGCAGATCCTCACATACATATATAAACTAGCACAGACGAGTGCTAGGAATGATACAGACGAGTATCCAAACAAAGCAGACGAGCTTCAAACAGATAAACAACACAGACGAGTGCTGGGGATGATACAAACGAGTATCCACAAATATCAGGCATACCAAACACAGACGAGTGTTGGAAAGTTGCAGACAAGCAACAGTTGAAATCACATATCAAGGCACAGACAAGTGTAGCAAAGGATCCAATACCAAACACAGACGAGTGTTGGAAGTTGCAGACGAACAACAACATATGAGATATCACAACACAGACGAGTGTTGAGAATTGCAGACGAGCAACAACAAAGATTATATACCAAACACAGACGAGTGTTGGGAATTGCAGACGAGAAACCTCAAGGTAATCATGAACCACTGCTGGGGAGAGCAAACGAGCAATACCACAGATATAACACAGACGAGTGTTGAAAAACGCAAACGAGCGGTAGACAAATGCCTGATTGGCAGCAAGAGGTACAACTCTGTAGGGGAAGACAAGTCAAGAGGTCTGGATACCTAACTCTGACTGAGGTGATGAATTCCTGACTATATCATCAAATTACCCAAAAGTATGACAACTTTGATGGGAAATATTTCATTGACGGAGTGAACATTAAATATGAACTCTGTGGGGACATAATCATTTTCAGCCTTGGTTGGAAATATGCCCCAACAATACTCTAGCTGGGGAGAGCATCTGCTGATTTAAAGCTCTGGCTGGGAGAGAATCTTGCTGAGGATAGAATTCTGATAATTCCAACTCTGGTGATGTCAGGCTTTTAGATACCTGCTGGGCATACTCCACTGGGAAAGAATAGACTGCTACTTCACTGGGGAAGAAGAAACTGCTTGGGCTACTGCCAAGGCTTAGCTGGAGAAAATCTCTGCTGGAGATGTCAGGCCTTCAGATACCTGCTGGGGAAGAAATCTCTGCTTGGGGAGACACTCTACTGGGGAAGAGTAAAATTTCTTGGGAGAATGTGACGCCATCCTGCAACCTGCAACAACAGAAAACACAAGTGTGCCCCGGGGATTTGCATGGTATGATCTGTTCATCCATCGTCACCCGACACTCCAAGAGGGTTTACAGTTTCCCTGCATGTCATTTTCTTTTCAAAATTATCACCATGTTTAGTTGCAATGCTATTTTTGCTAAAAATTCAGGACATTTTGCAAACAAAAATAAACACACACAGCTTTTTGACTGAATATTCTTTTTATTGAATGGCCTCTGAATAGGCAAAGATTTACATCAGGAAGCAACCACCTGGAAAGAGGTAGCCACTATAAAAATTGAGAAAAGAAACTATCCTAATGGCAATGTACACGGCATTCCAAGGATTTCCATTTCTGCTATGACCAGCATGTCTTCGAGACTCTCCATTCTGCTTTGGCTTTCTGAGAGGATGAGGGAACTGTTTCCTATCCTTCTGATATTTTCAAGTTGTACGAAACGATGATGTGGTTCAGATTAATCGGATCGCAGTTGTTTGCTTATTCCCTTATTTTGCGTGGATCGCCCTTTCGGGTTTTCAATCCACCGGGATACCTTTTTTTGCCTGAGCTGTCCAATGTGGCTTTTCAACTCAGCGGGTGTACATTTTTTTTCTTTTTTTCCCTAACTTTTGCCCAAGCTTTTTATTCTGTTTTTAGCTCGCTGGGATGCCTTTTTCTTGCCTGGACTATAATTCTGTTTTTATGTCCAGCGGGTCTCTTTATGCGAAGTATTTTTTAACTGCGTCCGAGTTAACAGGGGACTAGAAGTCATCTCCATCCATAGTGGTGAGCATCAGTGCTCCTCCTGAAAAGACTTTCTTCACTATGAATGGTCCTTCGTAGTTTGGGGTCCACTTGCCCCTGTGATCTGAATCTGGAGGAACGATCCTCTTCAACACAAGCTCTCCCACTTGATACTCTCGAGTACGTACTCGTTGGTCGAATGCACGCTTCATTCTCCTCTGATAAAGCTGACCATGACAGATAGCCGCTAATCTCTTTTCCTCAATTAGACATAGCTGATTATAACGAGCACGCACCCATTCAGCCTCATCCAGCTTAACATCCATCATCACACGCAATGAAGGAATCTCTACTTCAACAGGCAGGACTGCTTCCATACCATATACCAAAGAGAAGGGAGTTTCCCCTATTGACGTCCTGACTGACGTTCGATACCCATGCAGCACAAACGGTAACATCTCATGCCAATCTTTGCAGGTGACAACCATTTTCTGCACAATCTTCTTGATATTTTTGTTAGCTGCCTCTACCGCACCATTCATCTTTGGTCGGTAAGGAGAAGAATTGTGATGCTGTATCTTGAAGTCCCGACACAAGTCTTCCATAATCTTGTTGTTGAGATTAGAAACATTGTCAGTAATGATCCTTTCGGGCACTCCATATCTGCATATGATATCTCTTTTCAGAAATCTTGCCACCACTTGACGAGTGACGTTGGCATAAGATGCTGCTTCCACCCATTTGGTGAAGTAATCAATCGCGACCAGGATGAAGCGATGACCATTTGAAGCAGTAGGCTCTATCTTCCCGATCATGTCAATGCCCCACATAGAAAAGGGCCAAGTAGATGACATGACGTTGAGCGGGCTAGGAGGAACATGCACTTTGTCTGCATATATCTGGCACTTGTGGCACTTATGAGCGAATGAACAACAGTCTGCATCCATTTTCATCCAGTAATACCCTGATCTCAGCAATTTCTTAGCCATAGCATGCCCTCCTGCATGGGTACCGAAAGATCCCTCGTGGACTTCATGCATTAACAGGCTTGCTTCGTGTCTATCCACGCATCTGAGCAAGACCATGTCAAAGTTTCATTTGTACAGAACCCCGTCTGTGTTCAAGAAGAAGCTAGCAGCAAGTCGCCTCAAGGTCTTCTTGTCATTGGAAGATGTACCGGTTGGGTATTCTTGCTTTTCCAGGAATAACTTGATATCAAAGTACCAAGGTTTCTCGTCAGACATGGCGTCTACAGAGAAGGCATGAGTTGGAGCGTCAAGCCTGGATATGTCAATTCTGGGTACATAATTCCAACACAAAACTTTGATTGACGAAGAGAGAGTGGCCAATGCGTCGGCAAACTGATTTTCATCACGTGGTATGTATTGAAGCTTAACTGTCGTGAAGAATGTTAACAGTTTTCTAGCATAATCCCTGTATGGAATTATATGCTCTTGATGCGTATACCACTTGCCGGTAACTTGGTTAATGACGAGGGCTGAATCTCCAAATATATCGAGGTTCTTAATCCGAAGATTAATTGCCTCCTCTATTCCCATTATACATGCCTCGTATTCCGCTTCATTGTTGGTGCAGCCAAAAGTAATTATGGAAGCGAAGGGTAAGTGAACAACTTCAGGAGTAATGAGTACGACACCAACTCCACGTCCATTGATATTGACTACCCCATCAAACATCAACTTCCATTTGGATTCAGGGTCTGGCCCCTCCTCCGGAAGTGGTTCCTCATAATCATTTGCTTTGAGGTACATGATGTCCTCATCAGGGAAATCAAACTTCATTGGCTGATAATCATCTTCAAGAGGTTGTTGTGCAAGGTAATTCGACAATACACTTCCCTTGATGGCTTTCTGAGAAGTATGCTGGATGTCGTATTCAGTTAAAATCATCTTCCACCTAGCAACCCTTCCGGTTAACCCTGGTTTCTCAAAGATGTACTTGACAGGATCCATTTTGGAAATGAGCAGTGTGGTATGAGTCAACATGTACTGCCTCAGTCGGCGAGCAGCCCATACCAAAGCGCAGCAAGTTTTCTCGAGCCGTGAATATCGGGATTCACAGTCGGTAAACTTTTTGCTAAGGTAATAAATAGCGTACTCTTTTCGACCAGACTCATCATGTTGGCCTAGAACACACCCCATTGACCCTTCTAGCATAGTCAAGTACATGATTAAAGGTCTTCCTTCCACGGGAGGCATTAGAATTGGAGGCTCCTGCAAATATTCTTTTATTTTGTCGAAAGCTCTTTGGTAGTCATCATTCCACCTGACCGTTTGCTCTTTTCTTAGCAGTTTGAATATTGGCTCGCACGTGGCCGTTAGATGAGATATGAACCGAGAAATGTAGTTCAACCTCCCTAAAAACCCGCGCACTTCTTTTTCTGTTCTTGGTGCAGGCATATCTTGAATAGCTTTTACTTTAGCAGGATCTACCTCAATTCCTCTTTGACAAACAATGAAACCCAACAATTTCCCGGAACGCACTCCAAAAGTGCACTTGTTTGGATTCAACCTCAGCTTGTATTTGATCAGTCTATCAAACAGCTTCTTCAGGTTGACCAGATGCTCTTCTTCGTCTTGGGACTTAGCAATCATATCGTCCACATAACACTTAATCTCCTTGTGTATCATGTCATGGAACAATGTGACCATCGCCCGTTGATAAGTTGCCCCGACGTTCTTCAAACCAAAGGGCATGAACTTATAGCAGAATGTACCCCACGGGGTAATGAACATTGTCTTCTCCATGTCTTCCGGCGCCATCTTAATCTGATTATATCCGGAGAAGCCATCCATGAAGGAAAATACCGAGAATTGAGCAGTATTGTCTACCAACACGTCAATGTGTGGCAACGGAAAGTCATCTTTTGGGCTTGCTCTGTTCAAATCCCGGTAATCAACGCACATCCGGACCTTGCCGTCCTTCTTTGGTACCGGTACAATGTTAGCTACCCAAGCTGGGTAACTAGTCACAGCAAGGAAACCAGAATCCCATTGCTTCTGAACCTCCTCTTTGATCTTCATCGCCATGTCAGGACGAGTTCTTCTCAATTTGTGTTTCACAGGAGGACAGTCCTCTCTCAAAGGTATCTTATGCACAACGATGTCGGTATCCAACCCTGGCATATCTTGATATGACCAAGCAAAGATATCCACATACTCTTTCAGCATACTGATCAGCTCTTTCTTGACGTCGGCCTGCAGACTGGCCCCAATTTTGATCTCTTTCTTCATATCTTCACTGCCAATGTTGATGATCTCAATCTCTTCTTGATGAGGCTGAATAACCCATTCCTCTTGTTTCAACAATCTGACCAATTCTTCAGGGAGGTCATAGTCTTCCTCAACCCCTTCATCAGCTTGGTAGACTGGATTGTCAAAGTCGTGCTTAGTCATAGCAAGAACGTTATCAATGGAATCCGGATGATCAACACTGCACAAATGATGTGCTTATTCAGAATCTGCTTATTTTGAAAAAGAGATGCTAACACAAAAAACAAAAAGGAAAAACACATTGCCATTTTTTATATTTTTTTTTGTGAAAAAGTTTAAAAACAAAGAATGAGAACACAATTTGTCTGAAAATGTCCTTTTATTTCATAGCAAAATAAGATGCAATACAAAACATGGTGGCCCAATACAATGGATCCTAGCATCTTGGGCAGAATGCTGGATTTGACAATGCAGTATGCTAATAAAAGGAAACAAAATAATTACTCTGAGAGCCAGGTGACTTGAACAATGTCTTCAGCAGACCAATTTGTTAGCTCCTCGCCGGGCGCACACGGGTGGATCCAGTTGTCCCAGTCACCGTCACTGTCCCCATCTTGGCTTGCTGTACAGATCTGGTTGCGGTCGAGCAACCCAGCACTTGTAAATGTGATGGCTTTAACACTTGGAGTAGATCCACCAAGCTGATACCCTAAGCCAAACTTATCATCTTTCTTTTCTAGCTCCAACAGCTTGCCCCAGCCTTGGGCACTTCCGGACTGAACAACCTCTTTTGCTTCTCTATAAGAATGGATGGATGTATCTTCCTTCTCGCTGCTCTTCTCCATAAGAGTCAAGATGTTGACGTTGACTGCTTCTAAGGCTTGGCATAAAGTTTCATGGATCTCTCCATCCATCTCTACATACTTGAACGTTGACAAGTGGCTTACGAAGATGTCCTCCTCTCCACAAACTGTGATGACCTGGCCTTCAACCACATATTTGAGCTTCTGATGTAGGGTTGAAGTAACAGCTCCAACAACATGTATCCACGGGCGTCCCAACAGGCAGCTGTACGCAGGCTGGATGTCTATGACGTAGAAAACACTTTTGAAAACTTGAGAGCCTATCTTGACAGGCAGCTTAACCTCTCCAAAAACTGATCTTCTCGAACCATCAAAAGCTTTGACAATCAGATCACTTGGTCTCAGGACAATCCCATCAACATTGAGCTTCATTAGTGCCTTCTTTGGAAGCACATTCAGGGAAGAGCCCGTGTCTACAAGAACATGCGACAACACAACACCCTTGCACTCCATAGTGATATGTAGTGCTTTGTTGTGGTTTCTTCCCTCTGACGTAAGGTCTCTGTCTGTAAAGCCTAGGCCATGGCTTGCATTAACACTGCCTACAACAACTTCAAGTTGGTTGACAGTGATTTCCTGAGGAACATAAGCCATCTGCAGGACTTTCAGTAAGGCCTCTCTGTGTGCGGGAGAACACATCAGCAGTGACAAGATGGAAATCTTGGAAGGTGTCTGGTTCAGTGGATCGACCACCTTATAGTCACTCTTTTTAATGATCTGCATGAATTCCTCTACCTCTTTTTCAAATGTACCCTGCCCAGCCACAGGAGTAGTTGATTCATCAGATACAACTTGCTTTCCTTTGGCTTTGGATGAAGCCTCAGCCTCAGGATCCCCTCTCAGCACAGGGGGAGCGAATAAACGACCACTTCTGGTGAAACCCCCAACTCCTCCGACATTCTCTACAGTCGGGTCCACAGCAACAAACTTGCTCTCAATCTTTTGTCCCACCACATAAACATCTGAGCCATAATGCCAAGGAATGGCCTTATCGTCTGTGTACGGAACGGGCCCAGGCACGGTGATGGTCACAGGACTGATTTCAGGAGCATAGATTGTTACAGGCTCTCTTCTGACAGGCATGTCAGCTTCATCATAAAAAATAGTAATGGTTGACACATCATCAGCTACTTCATTACCAACCTTGTTGAACTGTAAGGATCCATCATCAATTAAACTCTGCAATCCTCTCTTCAGCTTCTCACACCCATTCTCAGCATTCAGACATTCTTCACAATCAGCATTGCAACCAGGAAACACTTGACCATTCAACAGTCTTTCTTTTACTACCCTCAAAGGAGTTTTCACTTCTTCAATACTCAGCACAAGACTCAAATCTTTACCACCCTCAACAACATTGATTCTTGCCCCTCCATGATTCGGAATAGGGTTCGAATTAACATTCGGCGGTGGCGCAAAGTTGATTGCTTTAGAGTCTATAAGATCTTGAACCTTGTGATGCAAAGCCCTGCACTTCTCAGTCGAGTGCCCGGGTGCTCCAGAGTGGAAAGCGCATCGTGCATTGACATCATAACCCACTGGAAGCTCTCCAGGAGGTGGTGGTGCCAAAGACCTCAGTTGAATTAGATTCAAATCTAGCAATCTTCGAAGCAAAGCAGCATAAGTCATAGGGATGGCCTCAATCACCCTATTAGCCGGGCAAGTTTGCCTTGGCTGATACGGTCTCTGCTGATAGTTGGTACAGGGTTTTTGTTGATGTTGTTGTTGTTGTGGAGGTTGCATCTGTTGCACTGGAGCAGAAGGAATTGTGACTGCTGCCACATGCTCATACGGTCTTCTATAACCACGGCCCCGGCCTCGGCCAAATACAGCGTTTGTCTCACCCTCTCTTCTCCTAGGAGGTCCACTGAAAGCTTTCCTCGCTCCATTCGAGCTGCTAGCACTTGGATCTTGTATCTTCCCCATCTTCAGTAAGGTCTCAACCCTCTCTCTAGCAATAACAATATCGTTGAATTTGGTGGCGGAACTGGACGCCGGTCTTTCAAGAAACACACCCTGCAAAGTCCCCATAAACATGTCAGCCATTTCGTTCTTAAGCAGCGGTGGTTGCACTCTGGCAGCAAGCTGGCGCCACCTCTGAGCATATTCTTTTAAACCTTCCTTAGCAGTCTGAGCCATGTGCTGCAATTGCGTGCGGTTTGGAGCCATGTCCATATTATATTGATATTGTATCACAAAAGCTTCTGCTAGATCTTTCCAACTCTTGATATTGACTCTGCTGAGCTTCATGCACCATTCCAGCGAAGCTCCAACCAAGCTGTCTTGGAAATAGTACATCCAGAGTTTTTCATCATCGGTATGCGCAGCGATCCTTCCTACGAAGGACTGAAGATGGGTCTTCGGGCATGCAGTGCCATTGTATTTCTCAAAGGTTGGTACTTTGAACTTGTATGGGATCCTGACCCCAGGAACCAAGCCCAAATCTGTTATGTCAAATCCCAAGGAGCTCTGGGATTGAATGGCTCTGATTTGTTCTGCCATTTCTTCAAACCTCTTGTTCATCTCAGCTCCCTGACCCTCAGCTTCGTCTAGGAGAGTGAAATGCTCGTCCTGGTTATCCATTTGAACATTATTCAACCCATCATTGATTATAGTCACCCCTGGCTGTGTTACAGGAGCTTCAACCTGACGTGCGCCCGCACCGGTACGATTATCAGCAACAGCAGTGTTGTTCCTAGGTTGACCATTTTCTATCTTCTCCCACAGACGCTCTTGGTTCTGACCCATGACTGCCATCAATGTCATAAAGTTATCCATTCTCAGTCTCAGATCTGCTAAGTGTGCTTGCATCTGGTCCATGATTCTCTCTCTGTTGATCTTTGTTGGATATCTATGTGCGACTGGTTGTTCCCGAACTTTCCGAGGAGCTATAGTTCCTGAAACACAAAACACGTTAGCAACTGAGACACTACCTGCAAAACAAACAAACAGGTTATATGCAATGCAATGTAACTGCTTATGTTCCCAGGTTTTTAAGCATTTGCAATGCCCCAGTTCTGGCATCTATTCTCAGACAGTCACTTTCAGTGTTTAACTTTCAAGCTTTCTCTTTGATGACTGTCCAGACATTAGCAGTATCGGACAGACGAGTCTTGCACATTCAAAAATGATAATTTTCACATTCATACTATATATGGACAAACCACTGCCGGCTAAAAGTCAAAATACAAACAGAAATGTTCCCCGCAGGGTTACAAGCCAGTACATAAATAAAGACAAAAGTACAAAATAAGCAAAACTCCTACAACAAGCCTGTAGGTAGTCTGAAAAGTAAACTAAGCTAAAGACCCCGGCTCTGCCACCTCTGCTCTGCTCTTCTTGACACCCGCTCTCAGCTTGAGCTCTTCAATCTCTCTCCTTGCTTCCTCCAAAGCTAACTGGCTTTGTGCTAGCTGTTGGGTCTTTTCCCTCCGGATGGTGTGGACTTGCTCCACCTCTTCCTTCTTGAAGGCCATCTGAACTTCAAAGAACTCTTCTTTCTCTCTGAACTTCTTCTGCTCTTCCTCCCTTTGGCCTTGCAACTAAACAATGGATTGACGAGCATCCTTAAGAGTCTTTAAAGTCTTCTTGCATTCAACTTATCTCTTTGCCTCCATTAGACCCAACCTGTGGAAGTGTGCTTCTCTGCCAGCAAAGTCCTTCTCCTTGGCTTCTAGAGAGGCTTGGAGCTTCTACAGCTTGTCTTCGGCTTCATTCTTGGCCCTGTTGGCTTGATGGTACAGGCTTACCATTTCAGCATTCTCCACTCTGACTTCATGCAATTGAGTTTCTAGCTTCTTGTACTCTTCAAGGGAGACTGTACTACTTTGACTAGGCACTTCTCTGGGATAAAGTGGAGCCTCAACTGAGAAAGGCATGAGGACTGCTTCTACATGTCTTTGCAACCATGCAGCATATGGTGAATACGTCTTGGGATCAACTCTGCCGAAGTCTTTCTTGCCCTTTCTTATCCTGTGAGCCCAAGCTTGGACTGCTTGTTGAACTAACTCTTTGTTTCCTTCAGCAGGAAAGAACAAAGACTCAGCAAACTCTTCCATCTGAGGAGGATCTTTCAAAGGGTAACCAAACTGCTTTCTGGCTAATGATGGATAATAACTGATGACACCCTTCCTTCCCAGCAAAGGTACTCCAACAAATCTTCTGCAACTTACCATCAACTCTTTACCTAGTAGATCTCTGTCATATCCCCAGGCAATATCTTCTGCAGTCAACCCCATCAGTCTTCTTGACCATCTCCATTCATCCCTCATCTCCTTGAAGGTACCCGACTTAGGCAACTGTCTAGCAAACCACTCAGCAAACAAAGGAGCACAGCAGACTACTGGACCACCCCTACCTTTCTCATTTCTGTAATAAACACTGTAGTAGAAGTCACCCAAAAGTGTAGGCACTGGATTGCCTTTTGCAAAGATTGAGATCACCTCTAAGCTGACAAATTCCTTCTCTCCAGGGAACAAGCTGGACCCATACACCATCAATGCAAGCAAAGCTCCAAAGTCATTCCAATTAGCCTCTGTAGCATATCTCTCTGCCTCTGGGATGAGCACACTCCAGGGAAGTCCTTTACCTTCACTCCCTTGCAGAGCCTTCCTGACGGTAGCAGCTGGCAGACGACAAACTTTGGCTATGTCCTCATCTTTAAGCACAACCTCAGACCCATAGAATGGCAATGTCTCTCTGACTGGCACATTCACCATGCTGGAGATCTCTTCCAATGTTGGAGCTAATATGTAACCTGGAAAAACAAAGCAACGCAGCAGAGGATCATAAAATTGCAACAAGGTATGCAAACTGTCCTTCTGGTCTACAGTGGGCTTGTCCACAAACTTCAGTATCTGGCCATATCTTTTCTTGAAATTGCCCAAGACTTGGTCATTCATCAGACCTGCTAACTTCTAAACACTTCTAACTTCATGCTGAAGAAATGTATAATGAACATTCTTTTTCCTTGGAACTCTTCTGATTTCTGCCATGGAGATAAGATTACAAGAACTGGGAACTGACAATGAGCAATGACCTGAAAAATGGGAAACATAAACAGTTAATGCAAAGAATGATGCAAATGCAATGCAATGAAAGCATATGATCAACTGGGACCATCTGAACTGGATCACTGACAAGGGCCCCTCTGATCACTGACAAACCAAAAGTCCTCTGAGTCATAACCCTCTGATAATCACAACTCTCTGAAGAAGATCTCAGGACCACAGTACCAAGAATACCAGAACCAAGAAAACCAGAACTCCAGAACCATAAGACCATAGAACCAAAGATCATAACCATAGGACCACAGATCATAACAAGGACCACTGAATAGATGAGTGTATGTTGATGCCATGGGTTCCTGCACACCTGTAAACCCCTCCCAATCTCACTGGTAATAGGCTCCGGGTCAGACATCACGGACTCTCAAAGCCGAATAGCAATAATACTGTCACCATCTCCGAGAAATGGCTCATGACCAAATCAGGGAATCGGTTTGGCATTATATACTACGCAGGGAGACCTCAGCTGAGTCCAGGACACAAGGTCATCCTATGTGATCCCCAGGTGGGCCCTCGGATGCGAATGGGTTTGCCACAAAATGTGGGCTGCCACTGTCATCACTAAAGAGGGATGTTTCCACAAGGTTCTCAATGATCGGTCCCCAGCTGCTGTAACACGGTGGGAGAACTGACTTTAGTTAAATGTTGCGGATAGCAAGAGTCGCCACCGACTTTTATTTTATCCAAAGGAAAGGGTATAAAAGAACAGGAAAGACTTTTTAAAAGATTTTTGGGTTCGGGGGGTAGGTTATGTAAAGGGAAGGTGTTAGCACCCTTTACATCCATGGTTATCCATGGGCTCTTAGTTACTTAGCTCACTTTAAATTGTTTTGAAAAAGTGTAGTGTGTGAATAAAATTTTCTTTAAATACTTTATAATGATCCATGTACGGATATATATAAAGTCTTTGTTTTGAAAATTTGTTTGAACAAAATGTGAAGTGTTTGAAATATTTTTGAAAAGTGAGCAAGTACATAAGAGGAACCTACCCTAAGTTAAGTCTTTTCTGTTCTTAAATATCCTTTAAGTGGTAAGACTATCCCTATTATTAAGGAATAGGTAGTCATTAACTTGGATGTGATAAGGGACATGTGAAGGGACAACTGTTATTTAGGCAACTGTAAGGTGTATAAGCAATTCGAAGGGACTTATCATCATTATTCGAAAGGGACAAGATCATTACGAAGGCAACCATGAAGGGACTTGATTTTTTTTATCTATTGAGGGACTAGATGATATGATAGAAGGGACTTTGCTTTACACCTTACTTGACCTTTTATTTAGGCAACATGAGAGGTAACCCTTAAGAAGTGAGATGGCGATCCAAGATCGACTTACGTGTGTGAGTGTACCGATTCAAATATTTATCTTGAGATTAATGATCTAAATTCAATTTTACATACAAACATGTTTTACACTCCCTATTTTACTAACCATAGCATTTAAAAATAAATAATAAAAATTACTACAACTATTACATAAGGGATACAATTACATTATAATAATTAAAATAATTAAAATAAGCAAATAAATAACTAAACGGATTAGTAATAATAAACAAAGATAAATAAATATAGGAGGGTTAGTAATAATAAATAAATAAATATAAGAGAGTTAGTAAATCAATATAATATAGAAATAAATTAAAAGGTTCAAAAATTAAATAAATAACTATTTTTTTAAGAGAATTTAATAAAATAAATAAATAATAAGTATTAATAGTTTTAATATTTTAATTTTAGGTACATATACAAAAAATAATAAATTAATTTATTAAAATAAAGTTAAGATTTTTTTAATTGTTTAGAAAAGAATAAATTAAAATTAATTATTTAATCCAATCTTAATTACATTATTTATATACATAATAATAATATAAACAAATTATAAATATAAATAGATACAATTTAAAATTTACAAACACATAAATTAATATCCATAATTATAATTAGGGTTTTTTGATTACTTAGAAAAATAAGGGTGGATTTACTACTTAATTAAATTACTTAAATTATATAAACAAATTATAAAAATAAATAAACATAATTAGAATTTATATACAAATATATTAATAAAATAATTAGGTTTTATAAAATATTATTAGGGTTTTAGAAAATATTAGGGTTTTACTTATTTATTTACAAATTATATATATATATATATATATATATATATATATATATATATATATATATATATATATATATATATATATATATATATATATATATATATATATATATATATATATATATATATATATATATATATATATATATATATATATATATATATATATATATATATATATATATATATATATATATATATATATATATATATATATATATATATATACATATTATGAAATAAATATAAAAAAAAAAAATTTAGAAAAGAAATTATGATATTTTAAGAATATGAATAAAAGTATTTTAATAGTATTTATAAATTATATTTACTAATTTAAATAAAATAGAAATAATATAATAAATTAAATTAAAATAAGAAAACATGGAAAATTGATCAACAAGAAAGGACCTGGGATTTGAACCCAGGTCCCTTACCTCCATACTGTCGCTCCCGATAAATGGGATTGGCCCAAATAAAGGTACAGACGCGAACGGTCGGCGAGAGGAATAGTGAGAACACACAGCCGTGAACTCACTGGAGGTGAATAGAGTCGCCAGCTAGGCATTTTTATCCCGGAGGAAAGGCAATGCTGCATAGACCTAGAAAGACATGGATAAGACGGTTGCGAACCAGAGAGACTGAGAAAGGGGGTTGGTTACAACCTGGGAAGGTATTAGCACCCAGATTGTCCTCCGTACTCGACGGGATCCACGCTTAAAAGATTTGTGTTTTAAAGGGGTAGTGTCAGTGCAATTTGTGTGTAAAAGAGCTGGAAAAGGATGTACAGGTGTCAGTGTAAAGGAAGTGTGAAGTGTAATATATACAGTGCCAGTGTAAGAACAAGAGTGAAATGCTCATGATAATGAGGCTTAAAGAATGAGGCTAGAAAGAGGGGGAATATACAGAGACTTTTGTTCGATAACTGTTAAGTTATGCCTACGTATCCTCTCGTGCAATGAGGAAGTCAGAACACCGTAGTTCGACCCAAAGAGACTGAAAGGTGAATTGACTGATGAACTGCTTGCTTGTCTATGCTCAAGTGTATGACCTGTCTGGCTCAGGTACAAACTGTCTTGCATTAGACGGAAGAAGCAAGTTCTCGTTTATGAGTGAGGATGAGAAAAGAATCCCGAAGGAGACGATTATTGTTTGTTTTTGGTGTTTTCAGTCTTTTATTGCTTTTGAAAGTTTTTCATAAGTTAACGAGCTTAAGTCTAAACCAATGGATTTAGTAAACTCATCACATCTTCCCTCTGATTAGGGGTAATGAGAATACCTTAAGTGTGAAGTCAGCTTCTCACACTTAAACACCTTTGGTGTAGGATTAAGATCATTAACCTACTTGTGATTATTTAGATGTTTTTGTGGTTTTTGTTTAGTGTTAAGTAATGAGATTAAGCCATAATCAGGGATTCAACAGACTCATTACACCATCCTAATAGAAGGATAATAGATGAGAATGTTTAAGCTGAGGAAAGCTCCTCAACTTAATCCATGATTAGGGATTAAACTCATGACAAAACAAGCTTTTGATTAAGATGAATTTTATTTAATGGTATGATGATGAAATGTTTTTTAGAGTTTGTAAGACAACTTGAGGGGGACTTGTCCATTAACACTAGGGTTAGTCCTTCTTAACCAATTAAGGAAGAATTAGAACCCTAATGTAAGGCCCAAGTTACAAGTGTGATGTCTTGATATTTATTAAGTGAGTTGATTAAGAGATTTAAACACATTAAGGGTTTAACACTTAGGATTAAAGTTATACACTCCATCCTAAGAGAAGGATGCAGGCATAAGCTTAATCACAAAGCCTTAAAGCCTTTAGGGTTTAGTCCCTGATTATGAGATGAGAAGAGAAGACTCAAAAGAGACACAAAGGTATAAACTAAGAAGGGAGACTAATCAAAACCCTAATCATTGTCATGCTTGGTTGTCCCTAAGGTTTGTGAGGTTTTCAAGAGAAGTCTTCAATGGAACCACCAGGAAGCAGATGAAAGGATCAAGAGAAGCAAAGCAACTTGCTTCATTCAAGAAGTCAAGTCACTTGAAGAAAGAAAGTGGGAAGAAGAAGAATGAGCAAGCTCAAACTCAAACACAAACAAAAATGCAGCAATGGATGCAAGAGAGTGATGAAGAGAAAGTTATGAGAAGTGAAGGCAAATTCACTTCTCAAAGTCACTTACCACCTGAAAGGTTAGAAAAGAAATGCAATGCAATGCAAAATGGGATGAGATGACATGATGAGAAACAAAACCAGAAGCATATACATGATGCTAATGATGTTATGAGATGCTACAAACATGAGGCAGCACATGGAAATGATCATACAAGTTTATGAATGCAAATGAAGCAAGTTAGGAACCATGAACATACATGAAAAGTTATGAAGTGCACATGACATACAACATGGCAAATACATGATGCAATGATCAAACATGCTTTCAATATGTCTTATGATGTCAAATGAATCAAATGGATGCTTGAAATGTCATGGCAAGTCATGTTATGCAAGAGAATGCAAGATGGATGCATATGGAAGCCCAAATTAAGGTTTATGAACAATACATCAAACAAAAATCAAAATCAGAAGCAAACCCTAAGATAAAAAATTGAAAATTCCACTAAAAGGACCCCTAATCCTATACTAAACCAATGCCCAAAGGAGAGGTTTCAACTCTTAACCAATTTCAAGTTATGATTTTCCTAAGTTTTCTAGGGTTTTAGGGTTCCTAAACAAGAAAATTACCAAACAAATTGAAAATGAAGGATCAAATCATGACCATTTAACCTCACAAACTACATGCTAAACACAATGCAATGCAAAAAGAATCAATGTCCAACTCTTCATGGATAGACAGAAATGATTTTTGGAACTTTGGATCAAATTAATGCATAAAAATGATTTTAATTCAATGAAAAATTCTTAAAATGCATCAAGATCAAAAAATAAATTTGGTTTGAAGGTTGGACAATGTTTCTAAATGTCTTAGAACATTTCATGAATTTTTTGGTGATTTTTAAATACCTAAAGTATTTTTAATAAATTAATTTTCATTAATCAATTAAAAATAAACTTTTAAATATTTAAAAATACTTTTTTAATGCTAAAAATGAAAGTTTCATAATTTTTAAATATTTAAACTTTTAAACAATTTAAAGTTTCATAATATTTAAAGTTTCATAAATATTTAAACAATTTTAAAACTTTTAAAAGTTTCATAATTTTTAAACAATTTTTACTATTTTTAATAAATTGCACAAGTTAAATGAGAAAAAATGAAATAAAAACAAAATAAAATGGAAAGTATTTCAATCTGATGGTGGAGATTTGAACTGGGTTTGAAATGGTTGACTGGCGCGTCATCCAATGGCTGTGGTTGGTTCTGATTAAATTAATTTAATTAAGATTAATTAAACTAATTAAAAGGGATTAGGGCTAAACAAATGAATCTAGGCCATTCAAGCAAGCGGGAAGTCAACAAAGTCAAGCAATCTAACGCCTGAGATTCAAATGCCATTTAATTACAGGATTAGGGCTAAACATTTTCAGGTGACCGGAGGGAAGCTCCGGTCATCTTCTCCGGCAGCATCAAAACCCTAAATCATGATTCAGGCCTCTAAACAACAAATTAAACACAACCAAATGATCCTCTAACAACCTAGGTCACGAATCCAACTTCAAACATCATTTAAACCTTAAGAATCAAGCAAATCGAAAGGAACAAATTTCACGGGCAAAATTTCAGAGAAGCATAAAATGGTCATCCCTCCACTATTTTCAAATCTAAAGACATCCCCATGATCAGCATAACACACACTTCCATTTTAAAACAAAAAAAGCAAGCTCTGAGAAAAAATGTTCATAGCCATACCTGAGATGGAGGTTCCTGTTTCTGGGCTTTCAGAGCTGTTCTTTGGTGCAAGCTTGCTCTACTGACTCCCCTGGTGCTAATGGAAGGCTTGAAATGAGCTTAAGCAAGCTAGTTTGAGAAGTCTAGTTCTGGTGTATCAGAAAATGGAGTTTGTGTATAGGCTGTTTCAGATCAATGTGAAGGGTGGTATTGGTTCTATGGATGTTTTCTGGTTGATTGATGAAGGTAGAATGAGTGTTTGATGACTGTGGAAGGTGATTCGAAGAGAGGAAAGTTTTTGCAGGTTTTTGGATATGTTGTGTTCTTGCCAGCTTCAATGCTCAATGCTTTGCTATATCATCTCCAACTTGTGTGGATAGCCTGTGGGGCAGGTTAGTAGGGTGGCTGTTTACTGTGCCAAGAGTATGGGAGCCTTTTGCAAAAAAGTCAAGTTTGTATCCTTTAGAGTATGGGCCATGGCAGCAGCAGGTTCAAGTCATGCCTTGCTCCAGCTTGAGTTGAGGAGGGCCCTTGGATTGTTTGTAGCTGACTGCAACATGTGGATGACAAGCTATGCTAGCTTTTGCAACTTGCCCACTTGATGTTTCCTCATGAATTTGTGCTATGTACATGAAAAACTCTTGCTGAATTTTGTTGCACAATGTTACATTTAGTCATGGCAATGTTTAGAGATCAGCTAGTGATCACATAATTCCTTGAGGAATGGTTTTGCCAAGAATCCCCTTTTGCATACTCATGAAACATGCCTTATGGAACTTTGAAAATCAAGGCAAGCAATGTAAAATTCCTTGGGCCAATTCTGTTTTTGGGGTCATGGATGATCATGTGATGAAGTTTTGAAGTCAATTTGTAGTCACTAGAATGCTTGGTACATGAATTTGCAAATTTTCCAATTGGTGCATAACTTGAAAATTAGTGATTTTTGCCAACTTTGATGGACCATAACTTTTGATCCAAAATGAATTAGGTCATGTTCTTGTACTTTTTGAAAAGGGAAAGATCTAATCTACAACTTTCATGACCAAAGTTTTTCCATTTGAAGCATTTTTGGATCAAAAAGCAAGGCTTGAAAAGTGGCATAAAATGACATATTCTTTAAAAGTCAACCATGCCCTAAAAAGTCAACTTTGCAAAAACTTGTAATTCTTGAATTTTGTGAACTTCAACCTTCTTCCATGATCAAATAGAGATCATATACACTCAAAATGATGAAGATCACCCCTTGGTTGGGCCATTGGGGCCTCAGATGCCCTGATTTTGCACTGACTTGTCTGAAAAGTCAACCCTTGATCAGATGACTTCCCCATGGAATTTCTTCATGAAAATTGATATGCATACTCCCTATACCATATAGAGACCAATAGAAACAAGAATGACCAAAAAAATTGGAGTTATGGCCTCTGAAACCAAAACCCTAATTTTAGGTCAACTGTGCAGTCAAACCTGGATCTGCATCCATACCAATCCCAGTTCTTGTGATTCTTTTGCATTTTTGACTTTGAGGGGATGTAATATGATATAAGAACACACATGGACCCCTTTGAAGTGATTGATGACCTTTGAGGTGGCTCAAGAAGTTCTTGGATTGCTCAGATCACAAACCCTAGGTGCAGATGACTTAGAAACTATGCAGTGAACCAAAAATGTAATATGAGGTGATATGATTGTGTTTATGCATATGAAATGATCACAAGCCATGGTGTGAATGGGTTAGGGCAAATTTGGGGTGTTTACAGCTGCCCCTATTCAAACATGAGTTAGCTGTGCAGGATGTAAGCAACGGCTTAACAGGCAAGCGAGATAACTTGTGGTTGAATACCAAAGACAGTCCAAAATTTGCACTTACAGAATGAAGAAGAAAAGGGATATAGATTGTAAAGAAAAATAAAGTATATTGTAAAGTGTGGGCGACGGAGGACGACCGTCGAGCAGAGGACGACTGCTGGGTAAAGGGTAATGACGGGGACGGCCGACATGCTGGGAAAAGTGCGGAAAATAAAGCAATGACGGGGACGGCCGACATGCTGGGGATAAAAGGTAAAGCCAAGACGGGGACGGCCGACTAGCTGGGAAAAGTGCGGAAAATAAAGCAATGACGGGGACGACCGACATGCTGGGGATATAAGGTAAAGCCAAGACGGGGACGGCCGACTAGCTGGGAAAAGTGCGGAAAATAAAGCAGTGACGGGGACGGCCGACATGCTGGGGATAAAAGAATTATGGTGGGGACGGCCACCAAGGCAAAGCTGTAAAATTCTCCGGGGGTCAATGAAACATGACGGGGACGGCCATCAAGTTCAAAAAGTAACCAACGATGGGGACGGCCATCGGGCTAAAAGAAGAAAAAGGACCACGACGGGGACGGCCATCGGGTTAAAGAATAAATGAAATAAACAGATGATGAGGTACGATCATCAAAGGTGAAGGACGATCACATGGCAGGGGACGGCTGCTCTGTTGGGGAATAAAGGAATTATGATGGGGACGGCCATCGAAGGTGGAGGACGACCACCTGGCAGGGTACGGCTGCCGAAAATATCGCGACATAGGACGAATGCCGGATAAAAGGTCAACGATGGGGACGGCCATCGGATGAGCATGATGGAGGACGACCATCAAGAGGTGGAGGACGACCACCTAGCAGGGGACGGCTGCTCTCAAGGTTTATCATGACATAGGACGAATGCCAGATAACCAAAGATCAACAATGGGGACGGCCATTGGATAAAATGATGAAGGACGATCATCAAGAGGTGGAGGACGACCACCTAGCAGGGGACGGCTGCTAAATATCAACGATGGGGACGGCCATCGGATGAGCATGATGGAGGACGACCATCAAGAGGTGGAGGACGACCACCTAGCAGGGTACGGCTGCTCTCAGGGTTTATCATGACATAGGACGAGTGTCAGATAAAAAGAAAATGAAATGCTTTGTTGGCAATCTACTGGGGAAAAGTAAACACGGACGAGTGTTTACATCCAGGAAACAAAAGGTATAAGTGTTTGGTATTGTGTATAGATTAAAGATGCGGACGAGCATCCCTAAGACTATGATACGGACGAGTATCGGGTAGAAACAAATACTGACTCGTGTTCAAAGATGATGATACGGACGAGTATCAACTGGTTAACAGAGAACACGGACGAGTGTTGAATCTGAGGGGAGTCTTCTGGGGGATAGTAGACACAGGCGAGTATCTATATTCAAGAAGACAAAAGTGTTTGACACAGTGTATGGATTAAAGATGCGGACGAGCATCCTTAAGACTATGATACGGACGAGTATCATGTAGAAACAAACTCTCGACGCATGTTCTAAGATGATGGTACGGACGAGTACCAACTGGTTAACAAAGAACAAGGACTAGTGTTGAATCTGTGGGGAAATAGGTGGTATATATAAGATACGGACGAGTATCAGTATAAGTATGAGTGGTATGAGTAGTGAGTATGAGTATTGTATAGATGAGTGTTTATCTGCTGGGGAGGGTGACACGGACGAGTGTCAAGAGAAAAGTATAATATGAACAAGTATCTGATATACAAAGTGTAGGTGACTGATGCTGGGGATATGACACGGACGGGTGCCAAAGGATTGTGTATGTAGGTATATGTGAGTGCAAAGAGGATGTCTTTGGCTTTCTGCTGGGGTATGACACGGACGGGTGTCAGGACGTATCTGTAATACGGGTGATCTTGTTTGCAAAGAGTGTTCAGGCGACTTTACTGGGGAGAGATGGCGCGGACGGGTGTCAAAATGAGTATATACTGGTGTTTGTGGATTGTGAGGCAGCTGCTTTTGCCGGGGACTCTGGTGGAAATTTTTCTGTACGTTGATGAACTGTCATTATTCACAAGTGTTGGTCCAAGACATGGCTTATGATTATGCTATATGTTTGATTTTTGCCGTAATGCTCCGTATTAGACGGAATGCTACGCTTTGTGGGTGAATATGATGCGAATGCTATGATTATGCAAAGATACCAAACCCAGGGGTCCGGGTCCCGCTGCTACGAAGATCTTTTGGCTGATCTGCCTGAAATGGACATCCCAGCTGGGGATGAGATCACTGGTAGATCCGATGAGATATTTCTGCTCGGGAAATGGGTCAATGATAGACCTATTCCAATACATGAGAGACCCAGCTGGGGTTTGAAGAAGCTTTCTCCGCTCTGTTGTGATTCTTTCGTGCGCTGCCCTTCTGGATAGAGGCTGCAACTCTGTGGGGAGAGCTCCTTGGCTTTTGTACTTTGGCTGAGGATGAAATGGCAACTCGGCTGGGAGTAGTAGCAAGTGGCAGCTCAGCTGGGGGAAGTCATGAGAGGCAACTCAGCTGGGGAGAGAGCACTTCGGGTGCTAAAATTGAGTGTGGATTTGCCAGCTTGCTGGGATGAAGCTTACATGCCCCAAGTTGCGCTCTGGATTCCTGCAATCCTGAAAAGACAGAGAAACGCACAAGATAATCCCGAGGTATCCCTTACTGGATTCCGTCATAGGAGTTAGGCACTTTTGAGAGTAAGTACATTTCCTGCAAGCATGTTTCATTTGAAGGTAAACATCTGTATTTTATGCAATCAGTGTTTCTTTTTTAGACATCAGACATTTTTTTTGCAAATAAAATGTACAAAACGAGACATGACTGAAAATCTGATTTTATTAATTCTTATGCCCTGAATTGGCGAGATACAGTCAAAGAAACAAATCCTCTGAAATGAGGAGATAGTTACAAATTTAGAAACAAAATGCTGGCAATGTTGATGACGCTTTAAGGAGCTCCCTCTCTTGCTATGACTCGTATGACTTTTGACGTTCTTCTCATTTTGCTTTCTGAAGCATGTTGACTCTGATTGAAGCTTGATCCTTTCGAAGCTTACCAAGTTGTAGGCGATAAAGACGAATTCAGAATGCAGTTGTTCGCTTATTCCCTTGTTTTGCATGGATCGCCCTTTCGGGTTTTCAATCCATCGGGATACCCATTTTTGCCTGAGTTGTCCGATGTGGCTTTTCAACTCAGCGGGTGTACATTCTTTTGGTTATTTTCCCTTATTTTTGCCCGAGTCTTTTATTCTGTTTTTGACTCGCCGGGATGCCCTATTTTTTGCCTGGACTTACATTCTGTTTTTATGTCCAGCGGGTCATTTTATGCGAAGTATTTTTTAACTGCATCTGAATTCACAGGGGACGGGAAATCTTCACCATCCATGGTGCTGAGCATCAGTGCTCCACCAGAGAAAACTTTCTTTACCACGAATGGTCCTTCATAGTTTGGAGTCCACTTGCCCCTGTGGTCTGTATGAGGAGGGAGGATTCTTTTCAGCACAAGATCTCCCACTTGGTACTCTCGGTGCCTGACTTTCTGATCGAAGGCTCTCTTCATTCTTTTCTGATACAACTGCCCATGACAGATTGCAGCCAATCTTTTCTCTTCAATCAGACTCAGTTGTTCGTATCGGGATCGGACCCACTCTGCTTCACTCAGTTTAACATCCATTAGTACCCGCAGAGAGGGTAATTCAACCTCAACTGGTAGGACTGCTTCCATACCATACACAAGCTGATACGGTGTTGCCCCGGTGGATGTTCTGATTGACGTGCGGTACCCATGCAAGGCAAACGGTAGCATTTCATGCCAGTCTTTGTAGGTGACTACCATCTTCTGCACAATCTTCTTGATATTCTTGTTAGCTGCCTCAACAGCGCCATTCATCTTTGGCCTGTAAGGAGAAGAATTGTGATGTTGGATCTTGAAGTCCCGGCACAGTTCTGCCATCATTTTGTTGTTTAGATTGGAACCATTATCAGTAATGATTCGTTCGGGTACTCCATACCGACAGATGATGTCTCTCTTCAGAAATCTGGCTACCACTTGCCTTGTAACGTTTGCATATGAGGCTGCTTCGACCCACTTGGTGAAATAGTCAATGGCAACCAGGATGAATCTGTGGCCATTCGAAGCAGTCGGCTCAATCTTGCCAATCATGTCGATGCCCCACATAGCAAAGGGCCAGGGTGAAGACATCACATTCAAAGGATTGGGAGGCACATGCACCTTGTCTGCATAAATCTGGCATTTATGGCATTTTCTGGCATAGGCACAACAGTCTGCATCCATTGTGATCCAGTAATAACCCGATCTTAACAACTTCTTAGCCATGGCATGCCCTCCAGCATGGGTACCAAAGGATCCTTCGTGCACTTCATGCATCAACAAATCTGCTTCTGTCTTATCAACACATCTGAGGAGTACCATATCAAAGTTCCTTTTGTATAAAGACCCATCAGTGTTCAAGAAGAAACTACCAGCAAGCCTTCTCAAAGTCTTCTTATCATTGGAAGATGCCCCAGGTGGGTATGTTTGATCCTCCAAGAAGCACTTAATGTCGTGGAACCAAGGCTTATCATCTTTAACAACATCTGCTGCGAACACATATGCCGGTCTGTCAAGTCTGGACACTGAAATCTGAGGTACAAAGTTGACGGTCTGAACTTTGATCATGGACGAAATGGTAGCCAGAGCATCCGCAAACTGATTCTCGTCCCGAGGGATATACTCAAGCTTGACTGTTGTAAAGAAAGTCAATAACCTCCTTGTATAATCCCTGTAAGGTACCAGATGATCCTGGTGGGTGTACCATTTGCCGTTGGTCTGATTGATTACCAGAGCTGAATCTCCGAATACGGTCAATGTCTTGATCCTGAGGTCAATGGCTTCCTCAAGACCCATAATGCAAGCTTCGTATTCAGCTTCGTTGTTAGTGCAGTTGAAAGTGAGCTTTGCCGAGAAAGGCATGTGGACTCCCTTAGGTGTAATGAGTACTGCACCAACACCACGACCATTCATGTTAACAGCCCCATCAAACATCATAGTCCATTCTTCTTCCGGGTCAGGCCCTTCAGTGTGAACAGGATCTTCATGATCTTTTGCTTTTATGAACATGATGTCTTCATCAGGGAAGTCAAATCTCATAGGCTGGTAATCATCAATAGGTTGCTCAGCAAGATATTCAGACCATACACTGCCCTTGATGGCTTTCTGAGATGTGTATTGGATGTCATATTCTGTAAGGATCATTTGCCATCTTGCAACCCGTCCGGTAAGTGCTGGCTTCTCAAATATGTACTTGACTGGGTCCATCTTTGAGATCAACAAAGTAGTGTGGGTCAACATATACTGCCTCAGTCGGCGAGCAGCCCACGCTAAAGCACAACAAGTTTTCTCGAGCAGTGAATAACATTGTTCACAGTCGGTAAACTTTTTGCTTAGGTAGTATATTGCATACTCTTTTCGACCAGACTCGTCATGCTGGCCCAGCACACACCCCATTGACTCTTCTAATACTATCAAGTACATGATCAGAGGTCTTCCTTCAACTGGAGGAATAAGGATTGGAGGTTCTTGTAAGTATTCTTTGATCTTGTCAAAAGCCTTTTGGCAGTCTTCATTCCACCTGACCGTCTGTTCTTTTCTCAACAATTTGAACAAGGGTTCACAGGTTGCTGTAAGGTGGGATATGAACCTTGAGATGTAGTTCAATCGACCTAAGAAACCTCGAACTTCCTTCTCTGTCTTCGGTGCAGGCATCTCTTGGATGGCTTTGACTTTATCGGGGTCAACTTCAATCCCTTTCTCACTTACAATAAATCCCAGCAGCTTACCAGATCTCACCCCGAATGTGCATTTGTTGGGGTTCAATTTCAGTTGATACTTCCTCAGACGCTTGAACAACTTGAGCAGATTTACCAGGTGATCTTCTTCAGTAAGGGATTTGGCAATCATGTCATCCACATAACATTCTATCTCTTTATGGATCATATCTTGTAATAATGTTACCATAGCCCGTTGATACGTTGCACCAGCATTCTTGAGCCCAAACGGCATTACCTTGTAGCAGAACGTGCCCCAGGGTGTGATGAAGGTTGTCTTCTCCATGTCTTCAGGTGACATTTTAATCTGATTGTATCCTGAAAATCCGTCCATGAAGGAGAATACCGAGAACTGAGCCGTGTTATCCACCAATACATCAATGTGAGGTAAAGGGAAATCGTCTTTCGGGCTGGCTCTGTTCAGATCCCGGTAGTCAACACATATCCTTACTTTGCCGTCTTTCTTAGGCACAGGTACTATGTTAGCAACCCACGGCGGATAGCTAGTCACAGCAAGGAACCCGGCGTCCCACTGCTTCTGTACCTCTTCCTTGATCTTCATTGCCATGTCTGGGCGAGTACGGCGCAGTTTCTATTTAATCGGCGGGCATTCCTCTCTCAAAGGCAGCTTGTGCACAACAATGTCGGTATCCAACCCTGGCATATCTTGATAAGACCAAGCAAACACGTCCACATACTCTTGAAGCAGGTCAATCAGTCGTCTCTTCACTGAGTCTTGTAAGCAGGCCCCGATTTTAAATTCTTTCACATCTTCCTCTGTGCCAAGATTGATTGTTTCAACCTCCTCCTGGTGAGGAGTAATAACCTTTTCCTCTTGTCTTAACAACCTGGCTAGCTCTTCAGGAAGCTCATACTCTTCTTCAACCCCTTCATCAGCTTGATTGATTGGATTGTCGAAGTCATACGAAGTCATAGCCGTGCTGTTGTCGGTGCTGTCTAGAAGGCATACTCTGCAAGGGTTCAGTTTGTTCATTTTAGTGATTTGATTTTAATCTTGTTTTAGAAAAGTGAGATAAAGTTGTCATTTTGAAAACACTGCCATTTATTTTTTGTACAAAAAGAAAAATGGAAAAACAGTGAACGGGAAAGAAAAAGACTCATTTGCAAAAAGATGTCTGATATTTCATTGATTAATCTTGTTGCACAAAAAGTACAGATGGCCCGATTACAAAATGAGTCTTGTCATCTTGGGCAAGATGCAAGACTTTGATGCATGCTATAAAAATACAGGAAATAATAATTACTCTGCATGAGTAACTCTTATGATTTCCTGGGAAGACCAGTTTGAGATACTGCTCCCCGGGATCTTTGGACGAATTCATCTTTCCAGGTTGCGTTCTTCTTCCAGCTCGTCTTCCAAACAGTTGACAGCATCAGGGGTGAGCATCCCCCCACTAACAAAGTTGGGCTCTTTCGCAGCCTCTGCTTGATCTTGTTGAGTTGGTTTGTAACCCAACCCAAATCTATCCTCTTTCTTCTCCACCGATAACAATTTGCCCCAGCCTTGGGCGTTTCCTCCCTCAACAACCTTCCGGGCTTGTTGGTATGATGATATTGAAGTACCAGGCACAGCAGATGTTTCATTGACATTCAAGGCTTCAAAACCTTGGCTCATTGTTTCATGGATCTCCCCATCCATCTCAATATACTTATAGGTAGCCAGGTGGCTGACAAAAATATCCTCCTCTCCACAGATTGTAACGATTTGACCCTCCCACTCATATTTTAACTTCTGGTGAAGGGTAGAGGTCACGGCGCCAGCGGCGTGAATCCATGGCCTACCCAATAGACAGCTGTAGGCAGGCTGTATATCCATCACGTAGAAGGTCGTTTTGAAGGTCTGCGGGCCAACCGTTATGGGCAACTCAATCTCTCCCAGAACCGATCTCTTTGAACCATCAAAGGCTCTCACCACCAGGTTGCTGGGTCTTAACGCCAATCCGTCATATTCTAGCTTCACCAGGGCCTTTTTAGGTAAGACATTAAGGGATGACCCTGTGTCTACCAGCACATGAGAAAGGACTGCACCTTTACATTCCATGGTTATGTGCAAGGCCTTGTTATGGTTGCGGCCTTCCGTGGTCAAATCAGTGTTGGTGAACCCTAGTCCATGACTAGCATTAACATTTCCAACCACAGCTTCTAACTGATTGACGGTGATCTCTTCAGGCACATAAGCTGCGTGCAAGACTTTGAGTAGTGCATTCCGGTGGGCTTCGGAGCACATAAGCAATGATAGGATTGAGATCTTGGAAGGCGTCTGATGAAGCTGATCCACTACTTTATAATCACTCTTCTTGATGATTCGCATGAACTCATCAACCTCTTGATCGAATGGTGTTTTCAAAGCTTCTTTAACAGCTTGGTCTTCCTGCACCAAGCTTTTCCCTTTTGCCTTGGCAGCAGCTTCTGCTTCGGCAGTGGGTCTCTGAGTTTGGGGAGCAAAGAGACGTCCGCTTCGAGTGAAGCCTCCGCCTCCTCCCACATTGTCTATTTGTGGTGTCGGGGTTGATGATTCAAAAGTGATTCTTTGTCCTTCACAGTACAGGTCAGAGTCGTAATGCCAGGGGATGGCGTTACTGCTTTCATAAGGTACTGGCTCAGGCACCGTGATAGTGACTGGACTGATTGCAGCTGCGGAAGGAACTGTGATAGTCTGTGGATCGTAGTATATCGTGACTGGTGCTCTGATGGGAGCAGCACTTTGTGAATTGTAGGCAGAGTTATCTTCTGGATCGTAATAGATTGTAACGGTTGAGACATCTTCATTGTTTGTTGCTGATGTTGAAGGAGACATTGTTGGAAGGATGGGTGTTGTTGTTGTAGGAGTTTCAAAATGAAGTGGTGCTGGAGTTGTAGAAGGAACGTTCATTGATATCTGGTCAGTTGAAACGACAGATGAAGTGCTTGTTGATGAAGCTGAAGAGTTGTCAGGAACAATGGTTGTTGCAGTTGTAGGAGATACCGGAATTGTTGCTGTTGAGATTGCTGGATTTGTTGGAAATGATGTGGTGATTTGAAGTTGGCCACTCTGAATGAGACCGTCTATGCCATTCCTCAGGTTATCGCACCCATTTACTGAAATATTGCAGTAAGCACACCCTAACTCACACCCCGGGAACATTTGACATTCGAGGAGCTGAGCCTTGATTTCTACCAACGGTGTCCGGATCTGACCCACACTGGTTATTAAATAAGACGGCTTGTCTTCTTCAATAGCGTTAATTCTGGGACCACCGTGGTTCGGCATGGGGTTCTTATTGACATTGGGTGGTGGTGCGAAGTTCAGAGCTTTTGAGTCTACTAGGTCTTGTACCTTCATGTGCAAAGCTCTGCACTTTTCTGTACTGTGGCCAGGTGCATTTGAATGAAAAGCACATCTGGCGTTAGAGTCATAATTCCTGGGTAGACTGTTGGGATCTGGAGGTGCCAACGTCCTTAGCTCAACTAGGTTGAGTTTCAAGAGTTGTGGCAGCAACGTAGCATATGGCATAGGGATCGGATCGATCACCCTATTGGCTTGAGATGGCCTCTGCTGAAATGGCCTTTGCTGGTTGTTGTTATTGGTGTTGTTGTAGTTCCTTGGAGGATACTGAGCTTGTTGATGGTACTGAGGTTGTTGCTGATAGTTTTGTTGTGGAGGTTGATAAACTGGTTGAGGATGAGCTGGAGCGGGAATGGTGACTGCTGCCACAGATCTATGGACATATTGGGGCCTTCCCCTGTTGGTGTGGATGGCATTGGTCTCGCCAATTCTTCTTGAGCCCGCAAAAGGCTTTCTTGTACTACTGGACGAGCTCGCACCGTTGTCTGAGATCTTGCCCATTTTTAACAGGCTCTCAATTCTCTCCCCAGCTATGACAACATCTGCAAAGCTAGTGGACGAGAAAGCAGCCAGCCTGTCAATGTAGGTTCCCTGAAGGGTGTTCATAAACATATCTGCCATTTCCCTCTCAGACATAGGTGGCTGAACAACAGCAACCAGTTGCCTCCATCTCTGGGCATATTCTCGGAAACTTTCCCTTGACGACTGTGACATTCCCATTAGGAGGGTCCTGTTGGGTGCCATGTCTAAGTTGTACTGATACTGTCTGATAAAGGCCTCTGCCAGGTCCTTCCAACACCTGATAGTTGCTCTTGTCAGATGAGAGTACCATTCTCTTGAAGCTCCCGTCAAGCTATCTTCAAAACAGAACATCCAGAGCTTCTCATCCATAGTATAGGCCTTCAGCCTTCCCAGAAATGATTGTAAGTGAGTCCGGGGGCATGAAGTCCCGTTGTATTTTTCAAAACAAGGAGGCTTGAACTTGTGGGGAATCCTGACCCCGTCTACCAAGCCCATGTCCATGACATCGAAACCCAAAGAGTTTTGAGACTCTAAGGACCTCAATTTCTCAGCTATCTCATCCAACCTTCTATTATAAGCTTCCTCCCCGGCACCCATTACTGTGAACTGATCCTCTTGAGGGTCTTCTTGCAGTACCCTGCCTGCAGTGGCAGTCCCCTGAACATTTGCAGGAATATTGACCTCTGGATGAAGATGGGGGCCAAATACAGGGGGGTTAACATGAGGTTGAACCCTTTCATTGTTGCTGGTGCCGGCAGTCCCTATATGTGGGTCCTCTTGATTTCTCCCTTCCACCAGTGCTCTGAGCCTCTCCTGGCTTTGAGCCATGTTGTTCATTACCTCCATAAACTGTGTCATTTGGTTCCTCATTTCCAACCTCTCGTTGGTCATCTGGTTCCTGACCTCTGTAAGGTCCTGCTGCATCTGATCCATCTGTATGCCCGGAAGGTTGTTACGGGTTGGATAACGGTGCGGACGGTTGAGGGGAAATACCCGGCGTCGAGCTATAATTCTTGAACACCACAACAGAGTTAGCAACAATAAAACAAAAGCCTGCAAAACAAAAAGGTTAGCATGCAATGCAGTATGCTTATTTGTTTTCAAGGTATCCGGCTTGGCATTCAGTTTTGACCCTTCCAGACCCTTGAAGATGCTGTTGATGTTGCTTTTGAAGTAAACTCGGATGGAACAAACTGATACATATATCACAAAAAAACAAATAGTACATAGTTTTTTACAAATACAAACCCTCTGAGGGGCCAAAATACATTACAAGAAAATAAAAGTACATGGAATGAAAGCAACAACAAGCAAATGGTCAAACACCAAGACCGAACTCATCCTCCCGAACTTCCTTGAGAAGTGCTTCGGTCACAGGATCAGCTGGACGCTCCGTGAGATTCCTGATGAGGAGATTCCGGGTTGTAACAGCTGCAGTTAGCTTCTTGTGCTGACTTTGGTCCTTTGACCTCTTCACTCCAGCTCTGATCTTTAGCTCTGATATTTCCTTCTGGGCTGCTGCCAAGGCTTCTTGCTGCTCTTTTGCACTAGCTTCCAGTTGTTCCATCTTGTCTTGGACCCTCTTATCTTCCAAAGTACGAGCCTCGGTGATCCTGACCCACCGAGCTTGACTCTCCTTCAGATACAAGTCTGTCCTGGCTTTCTGGAATTGGGCTTCTTTGCAAGCATTCTTCAGAATTTGTTCTCCAGCCCTAGATTTCTTAATGTAATCCTCAGACTTCTCAATTTTATCCAGATGCTCTATTCTCAACTTCTCCAGCCTCTCAATATCCAACCTACCATCACTCCTCTCCCAGAGGGTTTTCTGCAAAGCCTGAGTTAACTTCTCATTTCTTTCTTTCAAGCTCTCAAACTCCTCTAAACTGATAGTGGCAGGGGGTGGTGCCGAGGATGGTCCAGGCATATCCTCCATAGTAAAGGGCATTCCAGAGAATTGAGCCCTGGCATGGGACCACTCATAATATTGGGCTGATGCCACATTGTTGCACTTCCCCAGAATGGTTACTCCCTTAGTTTGAACATTATCCCAAGCCCAGGAAGCCTGCCTAACAATAGCCAGATTAGGCTTGTTCTCACAATAAAGAGTCTCAACCAAGTCCTGTGCCTTAGGAGTGTGGACCAGTGCATAGCCCAGTTGTCTTTTGAACAGCAGAGGGTTATAATTGATACTACCCTTAACTCCTATTAGGGGCACATTGGGAAAATGCCCACAGCTGGTGATGATATCCCTGCCCTTGGTGCTTTGGGTGCACCACCTGATATCAGCTGAAGTTAGAGCAGTGATTCTCTTAGCCCAGTTTCTCTGCTGATGAGGATTCAAAAATGCATCTGTCCTGGGTAGATGCCTGAGAAGCCAAGTGTGGAACAATGGAGCACAGCACCTCACTAATCTTCCCCTCTGCTTTTCATTCCTCTGATGCATTGAGTAATAGAGATCCCCCAATAAAGTGGGCACTGGGTTCTTCAGGATGAAAAGATGGATTGCATTCTTGCTAATGAATCGAGGCTCATCTGCAAACAATACAATTCCATATATACTCAAGGCCAATAAAGCACAAACAGCTTTCCACTCTCCTAAAGAAGCTTTCAGGGTAGCTTGGGAGATCAAGAAATCCAGATGCAAGCCAGGGATTCCAGCCTTAGAAGTCATATGCTGCTCAATCAGAACAGGTTCCAGATGCAAAGCCTTGGCTACTTCTCCATTACCAGGAAAGACCATCTCAGGGTTGAAAGGGACTCCACCCCTGATAGGTATACCAACCAATGATGAGTATTCTTCTAATAGAGGGCCCAGCTGAAAGTCCTGAAAAGTGAAGCACCTCAGTGGGGGATCATAAAACTGAAGGCAAGTGTGGATCAAGCTTCTTTGTGAAGGGTCCAGATCCATAACCATATCAAGTATGTCTCCATAGTGTTCCCTGAACAATGGTATGTGGTCTGGAGTGATCAGGGTCTGAATCCTCCTGATGTCAGGTAGCTCTGGCTGGAAGAAGTGGTAGGTGATGTTACTCTTTTTAGGAGCCATGGTCTTGAGACTGAGTGGAGACAGGTGCTGATGATAACACTAAAGAATGGGCCACTGATTGGCTGAAGTAGATAGCTGATAGCAAATGCTGATGAAGATAGGTCAATACTGAAGATAGGGTCAAAACCAAACCAAAAATGAAGGTGGATACCCTGAAACACAAATAAGCAAATGTCAATATGATGCAATGATTATGTATGCAAATGATATGCAAGGGTTTGTGACTGAGCCGGATCTGATCAAATGCCCTGATATAGGTCCAAGTATGTTCAAGAATTCCAGATGGAGGTCTATAAATCCAGTAACCAAGGTGGGGGGCTCAAATAAAGAGCCACATGTCCAGGGTTTAGAATCACAAGAACTGTTCCAACATGGAGTATTCTTATTCAAATCAAAGTAACAGGGTATTCTGAGGTCAAGGTACCTGCAAACCTGTAAACAGCCCAACCCCCTCACAGGCGGTGTTCTAAAACAAGGATCCTCAGACTTGGATCAGTTATGAGAAGTGTAAACACTTCTAACCCGGAGGTACAGTGTTTACAATAACCATAAAAGTTCCTCCTCTAATTCACCTCAGTTTCTGAAGGTCAATACTAAAGGTCATCCAGACTTAGCAGGCTTCCCAGATAGCCCTAGCATTGCAGGAAATCTGCAACACAGAGTTCTCAAGAAGAAACCCATATCTGAACCGTGTTTCATATTCCCGCATCAGACCGAGATGGAATGGGAAAGAAAATGAACCACTCTATCCTAGGTGTCACTCAGATCCCAGGTATAGGATCTTAACTCTCAGTGGAACACCCACCCACCAAAGCAAAACCAGATCCAGCCAGACAGCATGACAGTATGATATATGTAAAGCAGTAAAGAAAGTAATAAAACAAACTGTACATAAAGCAAAAATAAAACATATACAAACACAAATAAGCACATAACACCCCGATAAACACAAATCAATCAAGCGTTAGGAGGAACCCACAAAAAGAACCAGAAGCCCTGGTTGCAGTATAAGGTTCCCCAGCAGAGTCGCCAAGCTGTCGCTCCCGATAAATGGGATTGGCCCAAATAAAGGTACAGACGCGAACGGTCGGCGAGAGGAATAGTGAGAACACACAGCCGTGAACTCACTGGAGGTGAATAGAGTCGCCAGCTAGGCATTTTTATCCCGAAGGAAAGGCAATGCTGCATAGACCTAGAAAGACATGGATAAGACGGTTGCGAACCAGAGAGACTGAGAAAGGGGGTTGGTTACAACCTGGGAAGGTATTAGCACCCAGATTGTCCGCCGTACTCGACGGGATCCACGCTTAAAAGATTTGTGTTTTAAAGGGGTAGTGTCAGTGCAATTTGTGTGTAAAAGAGCTGGAAAAGGATGTACAGGTGTCAGTGTAAAGGAAGTGTGAAGTGTAATATATACAGTGCCAGTGTAAGAACAAGAGTGAAATGCTCATGATAATGAGGCTTAAAGAATGAGGCTAGAAAGAGGGGGAATATACAGAGACTTTTGTTCGATAACTGTTAAGTTATGCCTACGTATCCTCTCGTGCAATGAGGAAGTCAGAACACCGTAGTTCGACCCAAAGAGACTGAAAGGTGAATTGACTGATGAACTGCTTGCTTGTCTATGCTCAAGTGTATGACCTGTCTGGCTCAGGTGCAAACTGTCTTGCATTAGACGGAAGAAGAAAGTTCTCGTTTATGAGTGAGGATGAGAAAAGAATCCCGAAGGAGACGATTATTGTTTGTTTTTGGTGTTTTCAGTCTTTTATTGCTTTTGAAAGTTTGTCATAAGTTAATGAGCTTAAGTCTAAACCAATGGATTTAGTAAACTCATCACATCTTCCCTCTGATTAGGGGTAATGAGAATACCTTAAGTGTGAAGTCAGCTTCTCACACTTAAACACCTTTGGTGTAGGATTAAGATCATTAACCTACTTGTGATTATTTAGATGTTTTTGTGGTTTTTGTTTAGTGTTAAGTAATGAGATTAAGCCATAATCAGGGATTCAACAGACTCATTACACCATCCTAATAGAAGGATAATAGATGAGAATGTTTAAGCTGAGGAAAGCTCCTCAACTTAATCCATGATTAGGGATTAAACTCATGACAAAACAAGCTTTTGATTAAGATGAATTTTATTTAATGGTATGATGATGAAATGTTTTTTAGAGTTTGTAAGACAACTTGAGGGGGACTTGTCCATTAACACTAGGGTTAGTCCTTCTTAACCAATTAAGGAAGAATTAGAACCCTAATGTAAGGCCCAAGTTACAAGTGTGATGTCTTGATATTTATTAAGTGAGTTGATTAAGAGATTTAAACACATTAAGGGTTTAACACTTAGGATTAAAGTTATACACTCCATCCTAAGAGAAGGATGCAGGCATAAGCTTAATCACAAAGCCTTAAAGCCTTTAGGGTTTAGTCCCTGATTATGAGATGAGAAGAGAAGACTCAAAAGAGACACAAAGGTAAAAACTAAGAAGGGAGACTAATCAAAACCCTAATCATTGTCATGCTTGGTTTTCCCTAAGGTTTGTGAGGTTTTCAAGAGAAGTCTTCAATGGAACCACCAGGAAGCAGATGAAAGGATCAAGAGAAGCAAAGCAACTTGCTTCATTCAAGAAGTCAAGTCACTTGAAGAAAGAAAGTGGGAAGAAGAAGAATGAGCAAGCTCAAACTCAAACACAAACAAAAATGCAGCAATGGATGCAAGAGAGTGATGAAGAGAAAGTTATGAGAAGTGAAGGCAAATTCACTTCTCAAAGTCACTTACCACTTGAAAGGTTAGAAAAGAAATGCAATGCAATGCAAAATGGGATGAGATGACATGATGAGAAACAAAACCAGAAGCATATACATGATGCTAATGATGTTATGAGATGCTACAAACATGAGGCAGCACATGGAAATGATCATACAAGTTTATGAATGCAAATGAAGCAAGTTAGGAACCATGAACATACATGAAAAGTTATGAAGTGCACATGACATACAACATGGCAAATACATGATGCAATGATCAAACATGCTTTCAATATGTCTTATGATGTCAAATGAATCAAATGGATGCTTGAAATGTCATGGCAAGTCATGTTATGCAAGAGAATGCAAGATGGATGCATATGGAAGCCCAAATTAGGGTTTATGAACAATACATCAAACAAAAATCAAAATCAGAAGCAAACCCTAAGATAAAAAATTGAAAATTCCACTAAAAGGACCCCTAATCCTATACTAAACCAATTCCCAAAGGAGAGGTTTCAACTCTTAACCAATTTCAAGTTATGATTTTCCTAAGTTTTCTAGGGTTTTAGGGTTCCTAAACAAGAAAATTACTAAACAAATTGAAAATGAAGGATCAAATCATGGCCATTTAACCTCACAAACTACATGCTAAACACAATGCAATGCAAAAAGAATCAATGTCCAACTCTTCATGGATAGACAGAAATGATTTTTGGAACTTTGGATCAAATTAATGCATAAAAATGATTTTAATTCAATGAAAAATTCTTAAAATGCATCAAGATCAAAAAATAAATTTGGTTTGAAGGTTGGACAATGTTTCTAAATGTCTTAGAACATTTCATGAATTTTTTGGTGATTTTTAAATACCTAAAAGTATTTTTAATAAATTAATTTTCATTAATCAATTAAAAATAAACTTTTAAATATTTAAAAATACTTTTTTAATGCTAAAAATGAAAATAAAAATATTTTTGTGTTTTAAAAATTAATGAAACTCTTGAGAAAACGTTTCATAATTTTTAAACAATTTTTACTATTTTTAATAAATTGCACAAGTTAAATGAGAAAAAATGAAATAAAAACAAAATAAAATGGAAAGTATTTCAATCTGATGGTGGAGATTTGAACTGGGTTTGAAATGGTTGACTGGCGCGTCATCCAATGGTTGTGGTTGGTTCTGATTAAATTAATTTAATTAAGATTAATTAAACTAATTAAAAGGGATTAGGGCTAAACAAATGAATCTAGGCCATTCAAGCAAGCGGGAAGTCAACAAAGTCAAGCAATCTAACGCCTGAGATTCAAATGCCATTTAATTACAGGATTAGGGCTAAACATTTTCAGGTGACCGGAGGGAAGCTCCGGTCATCTTCTCCGGCAGCATCAAAACCCTAAATCATGATTCAGGCCTCTAAACAACAAATTAAACACAACCAAATGATCCTCTAACAACCTAGGTCACGAATCCAACTTCAAACATCATTTAAACCTTAAGAATCAAGCAAATCGAAAGGAACAAATTTCACGGGCAAAATTTCAGAGAAGCATAAAATGGTCATCCCTCCACTATTTTCAAATCTAAAGACATCCCCATGATCAGCATAACACACACTTCCATTTTAAAACAAAAAAAGCAAGCTCTGAGAAAAAATGTTCATAGCCATACCTGAGATGGAGGTTCCTGTTTCTGGGCTTTCAGAGCTGTTCTTTGGTGCAAGCTTGCTCTACTGACTCCCCTGGTGCTAATGGAAGGCTTGAAATGAGCTTAAGCAAGCTAGTTTGAGAAGTCCAGTTCTGGTGTATCAGAAAATGGAGTTTGTGTATAGGCTGTTTCAGATCAATGTGAAGGGTGGTATTGGTTCTATGGATGTTTTTTGGTTGATTGGTGAAGGTAGAATGAGTGTTTGATGACTGTGGAAGGTGATTCGAAGAGAGGAAAGTTTTTGCAGGTTTTTGGATATGTTGTGTTCTTGCCAGCTTCAATGCTCAATGCTTTGCTATATCATCTCCAACTTGTGTGGATAGCCTGTGGGGCAGGTTAGTAGGGTGGCTGTTTACTGTGCCAAGAGTATGGGAGCCTTTTGCAAAAAAGTCAAGTTTGTGTCCTTTAGAGTATGGGCCATGGCAGCAGCAGGTTCAAGTCATGCCTTGCTCCAGCTTGAGTTGAGGAGGGCCCTTGGATTGTTTGTAGCTGACTGCAACATGTGGATGACAAGCTATGCTAGCTTTTGCAACTTGCCCACTTGATGTTTCCTCATGAATTTGTGCTATGTACATGAAAAACTCTTGCTGAATTTTGTTGCACAATGTTACATTTAGTCATGGCAATATTTAGAGATCAGCTAGTGATCACATAATTCCTTGAGGAATGGTTTTGCCAAGAATCCCCTTTTGCATACTCATGAAACATGCCTTATGGAACTTTGAAAATCAAGGCAAGCAATGTAAAATTCCTTGGGCCAATTCTGTTTTTGGGGTCATGGATGATCATGTGATGAAGTTTTGAAGTCAATTTGTAGTCACTAGAATGCTTGGTACATGAATTTGCAAATTTTCCAATTGGTGCATAACTTGAAAATTAGTGATTTTTGCCAACTTTGATGGACCATAACTTTTGATCCAAAATGAATTAGGTCATGTTCTTGTACTTTTTGAAAAGGGAAAGATCTAATCTACAACTTTCATGACCAAAGTTTTTCCATTTGAAGCATTTTTGGATCAAAAAGCAAGGCTTGAAAAGTGGCATAAAATGACATATTCTTTAAAAGTCAACCATGCCCTAAAAAGTCAACTTTGCAAAAACTTGTAATTCTTGAATTTTGTGAACATCAACCTTCTTCCATGATCAAATAGAGATCATATACACTCAAAATGATGAAGATCACCCCTTGGTTGGGCCATTGGGGCCTCAGATGCCCTGATTTTGCACTGACTTGTCTGAAAAGTCAACCCTTGATCAGATGACTTCCCCATGGAATTTCTTCATGAAAATTGATATGAATACTCCCTATACCATATAGAGACCAATAGAAACAAGAATGACCAAAAAAATTGGAGTTATGGCCTCTGAAACCAAAACCCTAATTTTAGGTCAACTGTGCAGTCAAACTTGGCTCTGCATCCATACCAATCCCAGTTCTTGTGATTCTTTTGCATTTTTGACTTTGAGGGGATGTAATATGATATAAGAACACACATGGACCCCTTTGAAGTGATTGATGACCTTTGAGGTGGCTCAAGAAGTTCTTGGATTGCTCAGATCACAAACCCTAGGTGCAGATGACTTAGAAACTATGCAGTGAACCAAAAATGTAATATGAGGTGATATGATTGTGTTTATGCATATGAAATGATCACAAGCCATGGTGTGAATGGGTGAGGGCAAATTTGGGGTGTTTACACATACTCAACACCAAAACCACTCTGGCCAGCATACGCAGGTGATATAGAATGAGAACCATGTTGTTTTGTTTCAAAACCTGGAAAAATCACAACAAAAAGCAAAAACAATACAAAAGGGCCTGGGGGGATTCGAACCCAGGACCCTCAACCAACAAACAAACACTTTAACCATCCAGCCAGAAGGGTGCATCTACAAGTTAAACAACAAACAAACATAATATATTAAGTTAACTGAATAATGAAAAATTAAACAAAATATTGTTGTCACCAAGGATCGAACACAGGTCACAACCAATAACACACACACGCCAACACCACTGGGCCAAGCAGCATCTGTGGAAATAATATGAAAACCAATCAATAAAATATTAAGTCAAAGTTTGAATTTCCTCCTGCGTGCCAAATGACTTCATCTTCTTCATATTTCCTGCGAAAACACCTGCGAATACACCTACAAATTTTCCTACGAATTCTCACTTTCAAGAACCTGCGAAAATTGTATCTCTCACAATATGTAAAATTTCATCAAATTAAACACACAAACATGATCCTTGCAATGAATACAGTCCAACCATGGTTTCATTAGTCATTTATATTAGGTATTTCATGAACCCCTAATTTGAAAGCTCTAACCCTAGCCATGGCAGTTTTCGATTCAAGCCATGAAACTTTGATTTAAATGTCGTGAAACATTCCTTGCAACCTCATAAACACAAAACAAATGTCAAATATACTTAAAATCAATCATATGTATGAAACCGAAAAAAGCATAAAGACACGAATATGATGCATTCGGTTATGGAGTTTCAATGCAATAATGGATGTTTTAGTGATCCAGAAACATTAGATGACCCTCCAGGAATGATTTGCAACCTTTATTTGATCTTGAGAGAGCCTTTAACCAAGAATCCGAAATGAGAGTTTTTGATGAATTTTTGAAAATTTGAAACTTACTCTTGTGGCAGCCAATGCGTGTCTTTTGTGTTTGGATGAGTTATACATATATAGTAGAACATAATTAGGTCAAAACATGGTAGGATTATTTGGACTTTTTGATCATTGAAGATTGAAAAAGATCATGTCTTAAAATTCAAATATTTTTGGATACAACCTTGCTATTTTAAGATAATCACCATAATTTTTATATCAATCTGATCCAATTAGCTTTCATGACCTTCTAGAATCAAAATATTTTTAAATCTTCATATTTTTATATTTTATTTGAATTTAAGATGATTTTTAATATAAAAAATCATAATAAATAAAAATAAAATGAATAAAATTATAAAAATATTAAATAAATTTCGTGCATGATGTCATGGAACACATTGGGTCACAAAAAGTTCAGCCCTTTTGAAGAATTATGGTTTTAAGACCCCATTTACTTCATAAACCACTCAAAAATTTCCTAACTTTGCAAGGGCACAAATCCTTCAATTTTAATGCTATGAGGGTGTTATTGGACATTTTGGAAAGCTTAAAGACTCCTCTAACCAACCCCATTGTTTCATGTCCATATATTTTACCATTCTCAAGTTATGCCCTTTTGAAGTTGTTGACTTTTTGTTGACTTTTAAAAGGACCTATAATGTCTTAGCTCATACCTTCCAAATGAAGAATTTTTGGGCTTGGCTTGTGAGACACAAAGTTGTAGAGAATTCAATTTCATTCAAAATGAGATTTGGATGGGAAAAATTTGATGAAGCATGTGAATGTTATGGCTGGTCAAAGTTCAGTTGACTTTTCCTGAGGAAACCCTAATTTAGAAACCTCTGATTCTTGATGATCTGAAATATCCTTGATGAATCATGATCAACCCTTGATCAAATGATGAATTTTACTTCATATAATTGATGTTGGCAAAAAATCATGAAGTTTGACTTTGGTTTGACCACAGTTGACCTCAGTTTGACTTTTTAACTGCTTTGACTGATTTTAACCTATCTGATCATCTGACAGAGCAAACCTTTGGGAAAAGTCTTGAAACTTGTCATGGGGATTCTTAAACACATATAAGATGTTATGAAGCTCACTTGAAGTCTTGGAAATTCATTTAGCCTGATTAAAGTCAAAACCCTAGTTTTGGATGCACTGCTTAGGAGGATGCATTGTCTGAGGGAATTGTCAAATCTTCTGACTAATTGTGAACTTTGTGAACCTTGTGAACCTAATAAGATGTCTTGTGAAACTCATAAAATGTCTTGTGAACCTTGGTATCCTCATAAGATGTCTTGTAAAGCTTGTGAACCTTGTGAACCTCTTAGCACACAAAGTCTTGTTTTGTGAGGGCAAATTTTGGGGTGCAACAGCTGCCCCTGTTCAATTTTCTGAAACCTGAGGGGTTAGATTGGTATATGTGCCAGTCGTGACCTGGAAGGTTGAAGGGGATTGAACACAAAAGCCCAAAAATTTGCACTCACCGGTGCGTAGAGTAATACTGATGACTGGTGGTATATTCTTGAGTGGGTTTGAAGATGCCACTTGGAAGAACTAGGAAATCGGCTTAGAGATGCCATTCGGAGAAAAGTTCTTCATATATATTTCTTTGAGAGGAAAGCAATGCCAAATATGAACATCTAACCTTTGGGTGGATAAACAACGCCCCCAGGTAACAATGCGGCTTTTGAGAAGATAAACGACGTCTCAAGATAGCCCTCGGGAAGATAAACGACGTCCCAAAATAATGAGATAACATTTGGGAAGATAAACAACGGCCCAAGGTAACAATATGGATTTTGAGAAGATAAACGACGTCTCAAGATAGCCCTCGGGAAGATAAACGACGTCCCAAGATAATGAGGTAACCTTTGGGAAGATAAACAACGGCCCAAAGTTATGATAGCTTTCAGGAGGATAAACAACGTCTCGAGGTATAAGTATAACTTTTGGGAAGATAAACAACGGCCCAAAGTCACGATAGCTTTTAGGAGGATAAAAAACGTCCCGAGGTATAAGTATAACTTTTGGGAAGATAAACAACGGCCCAAAGTCATGATAGCTTTCAGGAGGATAAACAACGTCCCGAGGTATTAGTTGTTGATATTGTTTTACCTGCATATAACTATCCTGCAAGGAAAATATTAGTTTACGCATTATGTATGTATGCATAGTATGATGCACTTAAGTAATGTATTATGTAATTATGGATATGTATGTTATGGTATGATGTAAATAATGTATGTATGAACCATGAAGCGTCCGGGTATCTTCGTATAACAACTGCTGACCAGGGAAAATTAATCCCGATTTGTTGCTGAAGAATATGAGGAACTTGTTCTCGTCTTGTTTTATGATATAGTATTCATAACTTCCCGTCTTCGTTTGATAGTAAGGTATCCATAACCTCCCGTCTTCGTTCGATAGTAAGGTATCCATAACCTCCCGTCTTCGTTCGTCGTACTCCTATTGGAGGAATAAATTCCCAATTATCCTTCTGAGAATAAAAGAGATGGATATAAATTCCAGGGGAGATGTGACTCGAAGTATTTATAAAGATGAATTTTCCCTACTGGGGGACTTGTAGCTGTCTCGTGGGGATGAACCGGCGAAGCTTCGTTGAATTCCTTCCCTCGTTCGTCCTTAGTAAATACTATTACTGCATTTTCATGCATTTCTGGTAAGCATCAATCATATTAAGCATTTATGCATTTATGGTAAACATCAATCATATTAAGCATTTATGCATTTCTGGTAAACATCAATCATATTCAAAAGCATACATACATTCAAACACAACCAATGGACGTTTCGCTTATGTAAATAGGGTAAAAGTAAATCTGGATTCAAAGATGAAATTTTATTTATATCAAAAAGTGACCCATACATAGGCAAGTTTGTACAAGGAGACAGAAATCCTAGTAAGAGGAATTTGTCATAAAGTTTTTACAAAACAAGGAGAATCAACTATGTGGGAAATAATCCTATTGAGTTTCAATTCTACTATTGCCATTATCTTCAAGTATCTCATCTTCTACTGTCGAGACGGAAACGATTGGATTGATCTTTATCTGCTCGAGCTTGAGTAAGTAGCACAACTGGTTGTAGTTTTATGGGTGATCCAAACGAGACATAGTCATACGCTTTAATCCCTAACTTTTGTTGGATTGCCTTTTCAGGTTTTCAATCCACCGGGATACCCTTTTTTGCCCAAGCCGCTTTTTCAGGTTTTCGACTTGCCGGGTGTACATTTTTTATATATAAATCCCTAATTTTTGCCCGAACCCTTTTGGTTCGCCGGGATGCCCTTATTTTTGCCTAGGCCAGTCAACCTAGCGGGTCTCTTTTTATGCGTAATATTTTTTAACTATGTTTGCATTTACAGGCTGTGGGAAGTCTTCACCATCCATAGTAGTAAGTATCATGGCACCTCCTGAGAATACTGTCTTGACTACAAATGGTCCTTCATATGTAGGAGTCCACTTGCCCCTAGGATCACCCTGTGGTAATATGATACGCTTGATTACCAAGTCACCAGCCTGATTAACCTTTGGCTTAACCTTCTTGTTGAAAGCCTTGATCATTCATTTCTGGTACATCTGGCCATGACAAACAGCATCTAACCTCTTCTCATCAATCAAATTTATCTGATCAAGTCGAGTCTGAATCCACTCATCTTCATCCAAGTCTGCATCCTTCATAATTCTTAAGGAGGGAATCTGAACTTCAATGGGCAGAACTGCTTCCATACCATAAACCAAGGAGAATGGGGTTGCCCCTGTTGAAGTACGTATTGTAGTACGATAACCATGAAGAGCAAATGGTAACATCTCATGCCAATCCTTATAAGTGACAGTCATCTTCTGTATAATCTTCTTGATATTCTTGTTAGCAGCTTCTACTTCCCCATTGATCTTTGGACGATACGGAGAAGAGTTGTGATGCTTAATCTTGAACTGCGTGCAGAGATCAGTAATCATAGTGTTGTTCAGATTAGAGCCATTGTCAGTAATAATCCTTTCAGGGATGCCATACCTACATATGAAATTATTCTTAATGAATCGAGCCACCACATTCTTAGTAACAGATGCAAATGAAGCCGCCTCCACCCACTTTGTGAAGTAATCAATAGCAACCAGGATGAAATGATGCCCATTAGAAGCAGTAGGCTTAATCTCCCCAATCATATCAATGCCCCACATGGCAAAAGGCCAAGGAGCAGTCAACACATTCAAAGGTGATGGAGGTACATGTACTTTATCAGCATAGATTTGACACTTGTGACATGTTCTGGAGTGTTGATATCAATCAGCTTCCATGGTAGACCAATAGTAACCTGCTCTCAAAATCTTCTTTGCCATGGTATGACCACTAGAATGAGTGCCAAAGATCCCATCATGCATGTCTTCCATAATCTCTGTTGCTTCCTTCTTATCCACACAACGAAGCAAAGTTGAATCATGATTGTGCTTGTACAGAATGCCATTGCTCAAAAAGAACTTAGCAGAAAACCTTCTCAGAAACTTTCTATCTTTGACAGATGCCCCTTCAGGGAACTCCTGGGCTTCAAGATATCTTTTCACTTCATAGAACTAAGGCTTCTCTTCTGCTTCTTCAGTGTCAATCTCATTGCAGTATGCAGGCTTCTCAAACCTGTCAATAGTAATCTTGGGAGCCTCATCATCCCAGCTGGTTTCAAACATGGATGCCATGGTGGCTAATGCATCTGCCAACTGATTTTCTCTTCGTGGAATGTGTCCAAAGGTAATCTCTTTGAAATGTGGGATCAACAACAACACATGCTCTCTGTATGGAATGAGATTATCATGCTTGGTATCCCAATCTCCTTTAATTTGACTTACTACCAGGGCTGAATCTCCATATACATCTAGGAACTGAATCTTCATATCAATGGCAGCTTTGATACCCAGGATACATGCCTCATATTCAGCCATGTTATTGGTACAATAGAAACAAAGTCTGGCAGTAATCGGGGTATGACAACCTTCAGGGGAACTGATCACAACACCAACACCATTACCAAGTGCATTAGAAGCTCCATCAAAAACCATAGTCCATCGGGATCCTTGTTCAGGTCCGTCATATTGTCCAGGTTCTTTGGTAATAATCATAATGTCTTCATCAGGGAACTCAAAACTCATTGACTGATAATCATCCACTGCCTAATGAGCCAAATGATCAGCCACAACACTTCCTTTAATGGCCTTCTGAGTAGTATACTGTATATCATATTCTGTCAGGATCATTTGCCATCTTGCTATTCTTCCGGAGAGAGCAGGTTTCTCGAATATGTACTTGATTGGGTCCATCTTTGAAATCAATAAGGTGGTATGAGTCAACATATACTGTCTTAGTCGGCGAGCAGCCCATGCCAAAGCGCAACAAGTTTTCTCGAGCAGTGAGTATCTTGTTTCACAGTTGGTAAACTTTTTGCTAAGGTAGTATATTGCCTGCTCTTTTCGACCAGACTCGTCATGTTGCCCCAAGACACACCCCATTGAGTTGTCTAACATTGTTAAGTACATAATCAAAGGTCTTCCATCAACTGGTGGCATCAAAATGGGAGGTTCTAGAAGATATTTCTTGATTTCATCAAAGGCATTCTGGCATTCATCATTCCATTCCATCACCTGATCTTTCTTCAACAACTTGAAGATTGGCTCACAGGTGGCAGTCAATTGGGAAATAAATCTTGCAATGTAGTTCAATCGTCCCAAGAAACCTCTAACTTCCTTCTCAGTACGGGGAGCTGGCATCTCTTGTATAACTTTCACTTTCGCAGGATCCACTTCAATACCTTTTCCACTGACAATGAAACCCAGGAGTTTACCAGATCTAACTCCAAAAGTACACTTGTTTGGATTCAATCTCAGCTTGTATTTCTTCAACCTCTCAAACAACTTATGCAGATGATCAAGATGTTGCTCTTCATTCTGGGACCTGGCTATCATATCATCCACATATACCTCTATCTCATGATGAATCATATCATGAAACAAAGCCACCATAGCACGCTGATACGTTGCCCCTGCATTCTTCAAACCAAATGGCATCACTTTATAACAAAAAGTGCCCCACTGTGTAACAAATGTCGTCTTCTCCATATCTTCAGGTGCCATCTTGATCTGATTATAACCAGAGAAACCATCCATAAAAGAGAATACCTTATGCTGAGCAGTGTTGTCTACCAGAACATCAATATGAGGAAGTGGAAAGTCATCTTTGGGGCTGGCCTTGTTCAAATCCCTGTAGTCTACACACATACGTACCTTACCATCTTTCTTAGGTACCGGTACCACATTTGCAACCCATTGAGGATAAGAAGTCACTGCTAAGAACCCTGCATCAAACTGTTTCATTACCTCTGCCTTAATCTTCTCTGACATTTCAGGACGCATGCGACGAACCTTCTGCTTCTTTGGACGACAATCTTCTTTTACTGGTAAACGGTGAACCACAATGTCTGTATCCAAACCTGGCATATCTTCATAGGACCAAGCAAAGATCTCCACATAATCATGTAACATTTGAATCAACCTGCTCTTAACACCATCCTCTAATTCAGCCCCTATCTTGATTTCTTTCCTGTTTTCTTCAGTTCCCAGATTCACAACTTCGATTGGCTCTTCATGTGGCTGTATAGCTTTCTCTTCTTGTTGTAACAACCCAGCAAGCTCTACAGGTACTTCACAATCGTCCTCATTTTCGTCTTCAGCTTGATAGATCGGATTCTCGAAATTATAATTGGCAATAGTAGAACTGTTATCAACAGGATCCAGAGTGGATGAGGATCTGCATTTTAGTGATGTGGGTGTGTGTAAGAACACATAGCTTGATAAAACAAAAATAAAAGAAAAGAAAGACAAGGAACACAATATTTACGAAAACGAAACGTCCACTGATTTTTATTGAATGAAGTATGCAAATGAGATGACATCCCGAAACAAGCATACCATTGTGCCCCGGGTAAGGCACAAGGCTTTAGAGTTTAATTGTTCAAGAAATTACAAACTTAACAGTAATAACACAGTAATAGTATTTACTCCTGACTAAAGGAGATAGGAATAACATCTTCAGCTTTCCAATTATTGAGCCCAGCACCCACAGTAGGAAAAATCCAAGCATCCAAGTTGTAGTCTTCATCATAGTCACCCACAGCATTGATCTGATCCTTCATAATCCCCTGATTGGTGATACGAACAGCACGAGCACGACGAACAGCCTTCTGGGACTCTGCAGTGAAACCCAAACCAAATTTGTCAGACTTGTAAGGAATGTCAGGAAGCTGACCCCAAATAGTACAACCACCTTCATCCACCACAGCTCTAGCATCTTTAAGGGAGGCCATTGTAGGAGGTACTCTGGTGACCACAGGAACTTTCTTGACAACAGGAGGAGCTTCATAATTATTAACAACCCAAGGAACCACTTCAAACGTCTGGCATGGAGTTTCAACATATTCACCTTCCACTTCAAGATATTTAAAGGTGTTCACATGGCTAACTATATATCCTTCCTCTCTGTAAACAGTGACAACTTTTCCTTCTACTGGATATCTCAGTTTCTGATGCAAAGTGGAGGTTACAGCACCTGCCCCATGGATCCAGGGACGCCCAAGCAAACAAGAATACGACGGACGAATATCCATGACATAAAAGGTAGCATTGAAGACCCGAGAACCTACTTTGATTGGGAGATCAATTTCTCCATGCATCACTCTTCTCGAGCCATCAAAAGCTTTCACCACTATATTACTGGGCTTCAACACAGCATCTTCAGGACTAAGCTTATTCAGAACTTCTTTGGGCAACACATTCAGAGAGGAACCATTGTCTATTAATACATGTGACAGGGTAGTGCCCCTACATTCAATAGAGATATGTAGAGCCCTGTTATGATCCCTCTTAGCAGGAGTCAAATCAGCATCGGAGAAACCTAACCCATTATCATAGGTCAAGTGTGCAACACAATTTTCAAACTGGTCTACAGAAATCTCATTTGGTACATGAGCAGTCTTCAGAAATTTAATCAAGGCCTTGGCATGAGCCTCAGAACACAACAACAAAGACAACATAGAAATCTTGGAGGGAGTATGCCCCAATTGGTCAATAATGTCATAATCACTCTTGCGAATGATCTTCAGTACTTCTTCAATCTGCTTAGAGAGATCATCAGCAGCTGGCACATCATTTTGTATAGGTTCAATAACAGGACATTTGCCCCGAGCATCAGTAGTGGAGGTAGTAGTTGGAGTAACTGTATTCTTGGAGGTAACCAGAGGAGAGAAAACCCTTCCACTTCGTGTGATCTTACTAGATCCAGCAATATTATCAATATCAAGGTTTTTATCAGCAACAGGTGTATCAGCTAAGGGTTCCTGCTTAACACCATGGATATAAACATCGGAACCATAATGCCAAGGCACAACTTTATCAGAAGTGTACGGAATAGAACCAGGAGTGGTAATGATCATAGGAGCCACTCTAGCTTCAGCAACAATCTTCACAGGGCCTTCAGCAGTAATCTTAATTGGACCCTTATGAGTGATTTTGCCAGGGCCTTTGGAAGTAATCCTCACCGGCACTTTATCAACCATATCCACCTCTTCAACCTTTGCACCTTTAGTTATATGATCAACCATACTCTCCACAGAAGGTGGGGTCCTCTCAAACACTATGGTGTAATTATTCATGAGGCGTTGAATTCCGTCCTTCAATCTCCAGCAACTATCCGGCTTATAAGCACAATAGACACAATCTTCATGGCAACCTGGAAAGAACCCAGCTTGTACCAACTTCTTCTTAATAACAGAAAATGGTGTAGTCAAATCTGCAACTGAGGAAATATGTGAAACTTCATCAATGGCATTGACAGTCTTCTCATGATTTGGCATAGGAGCAGTAATCACATTTGGAGTACCCGGAGGGTCAAACTCAATTTCTCCAGCATCAATCATATCCTGAATCTTATTCTTCAATACCCAACAACTATTGGTATCATGTCCCTGAAAGTTTGAATGATATGCACATCGTGCATTAGGATTGTACCTGGGAGAGGTAACATTGGGATTCTGAGGAGGGTCCCTCAAAGTGATAAGTTCACCCTTCAACAAGTGTTGCAAGGCTTGGGCCAGTGACATGTTGATCTTAGTGAACTTCCTTCTAGGCCTCTGTTGATTGCCCTGGGGTGGCTCTGGTGTTGCATGAGTTGGATTGGAAATATGAACTACACTCACAGACTGATGCCTCCTATTACGATCAGGTTGACCATAAACAACATTTGACTCTTTCTTCCCACTAGGAGGCTTCTTTGCAGTACTGGATGAAGAAGCACCCACTTGGATCGTGCCACTCCTTATACCACTTTCTACGTGCTCTCCTATCATTATTAACTCAGTGAAGCCAGATGATGAGCTTCCAATGAGATGACTGTAAAAAGGACCATTCAATGTACACATGAACATATCAACTAACTCCCTGTCAGTTAAAGGGGGTTGCACTCTTCCAGCCAAGTCTCTTCACTTCTGGGCATACTCTTTGAAATTTTCTTTATCACCCATAGACATGCTTTGTAGTTGCATGCGAGTAGGGGCTAGATCAGCATTGTATTGATATTGCTTATAAAAAGCCTCAGCAAGATCATTCCAATCACGGATGTTGACACTCTCCAACTGATAGTACCATTCCAATTGAGCTCCAGATAAGCTCTCTTGGAAGAAATGGATCCACAACTTCTTATCAGCAGTATGGGGTTGGATTCTCCGGACATAAGACCTCAGATTCAACTTGGGACAAGAGACACCATCATAAACTATGAAAGTAGGAACCTTGAAACCAATGGGTATGACCACCCTAGATATCAAACTTAGGTCTTCAAAATCCAGCCCAGAAGACTTCTGCAATTCCATAGCATCCATTCTATCCATCAGCATCTTGAACTTATCTTCATTAGGCTCATGATAGTAGTTAGCTTCAGAATCAGAGTCCCCCATTGTATTATGGAGACTGCCTCCCTCTTTCTCAGATTCTTCAGACTCATAATCTTCAACCTGTTCCTTGGTCTTGACAGGACCTCTGAACCTTCTTCCCATGTTGATTAGGCCTCCTAACCTTCTAGTCTTCTTAGTCTTCTTGGCCAGCAGTGTCTTTAATTCATCCTTCCCCTTAGACAAGTTCAGGATCAGCTCTTGGAACTGTGCATTTTGTGCCTGGAGATCTTTGACTGTTTGTTCAAGAGCCATTGCTGAAATAAACAGCGAGAAGATAAGAAACATGTGCACAATAAACCTGTGATGCAATGATATGGTGTATAAATGTGTATGCAATGTTTTCAAGGACCGTAGGATTTAAATTTGCTTAAACAATCAAGAAAGTAAACTTTTATTAGTAATAAATTTGTTTGCCCCTTGGGCTTACAAAACGAAATGAAATAAATACAAAAAATGGGGTTTTAAGTCTCCCATGGACGTTTCCTCTTTGTGTTGAGGTATGAGTTGAGATTCCGCTCCTCGTGAAGTTGCTTTGTTAGCTCCAGGATTCTTTCTTGACTTGCTTTGTAATGAGCCTCGAAAGTATCCCTTTGCTCCTTCAACTGGATCCAGGACCTCTTTAAGTCTTCCATGTCAGTGGGCATGTCTGGGTGAAGGATGGTATAAGAAGTATCTCCTTCAGCAACAGGTTCCATAGTAACTGGCAGGATGGTAGGATATGGCATCATGAGAGTCTGAGCACGAGATCGCACCCATCTGAGGTAAGCTTCCATAGGAATAGTGTACTTGGGTTCCAGAGTCTTGCTGTCAACCTTGTTCACTTTCCCCCATGCTCGTATGAACCTTTGACGGTAACCTTGTAGATCGTTGTCGTAGTCAAACACAATACCGTGAATCAACATGTCATGTGGACCATCACTCCGAGCGTAACCAAACTGTCGTAAAGCTAAAGAAGGGTTGTAAGTAATGCCTCCTCTTATGCCTAGAAGTGGCACATTAGGAAACTCCCCACAACGGTCAATGATAGTGACATTCTCCATAGATCTGGAGCACCAATGGATATCTGAATGAGAGAGTGACATAATCCTCTTGGACCACCTGAACCCTTGTTCATTCTTCATCACTGATCGAGGAAGGTGAGAAATAAACCACCTAGATAGCAGAGGTATGTAGCACATCAGAGTTCCTCATGCCTTCGTAGTACGAGTATGAAGAGAATGTAGAATGTCTCCAAGCAATGTAGGCACTGGGTTGTAACTCAGGAATATATTGATGGCATGAACGTCTATGAACTGATCAGGATTGGGGAACAACACTAAGCCATAAATCAACAAGGCTAAGATCTCCTCAAAATCATCATAGCTCATAGCTTTCAAGAACACTTGAGCCTTCTCTATCAACACCTTAGCAAGAATACCCTTAACTCCACTCCTCGTTTCTAGAACAATGTCAGACTTCTTCAGATGTAGAGCTGCAACAATAACCTCAGGTTTAGGCTCCTTTTCCAAACCTGTGAATGGTTTCTGATCAAGTACAGGTATACCCAGAAGTTTAGAGAACTCTTCCATTGTAGGAACCAGCTGGTAGTCGGGGAATGTGAAACAATGGTGCTTAGAATCAAAGAACTGAAACAGAACACTCATCATGTCTTCATTGAACCCTGAAGTGACTAGATCCAGTAGCTGACCATGTCTCTTGATGAACTGGGAGTTTTCAGAAACCTGAGAAACCAATTCCTTAAGCTTAGGAGGTATTCCTACAAAGTTGATCCTGATAGTGTTCCTACGAGCAGAAGCCATGACCTGCAACAAAGAACAAAGATAAATCCTTTGGTCCTTGAAATGGTTAGTGAAAATGCTATGCTTATGATGCATGATGATGTCATGATGGTATGCTCAATCACAAACATGTGGCACACACAAACAAGTCACACAATAGCCCTAGGTTTGAAGGCTTGCATGAGGTTTAAAGGTAAGTATCCTCCCCTGAAGTTTAGTTGGTTCATCCTGTCCTATAATGTAACCAGGTTCTAAGGGATCTCAATATCATTGATCCTTCACAAGGGTGGTTGTTCAGTAGGCAACTTACTTGCCAACCAAAACCCTCCAAGTTTAGAATCTCAATGAGTGTAGCATCGAGTATCAACCAACTTCAGTCTTCACCAAAGCCGGTTATCTCACTACTTTTCTAAAGGCCAAGATGGGATAACTATGGTTCTAAAAGTTTGTTAGTGTATTGACAACATATGGCAGCCTCATATTATCCTCAACTTGACTTAAGGAACATAAGCACCAACCAAGAAGTCACACTAACTATGGCCACCAGATCAACCATATCGGTATACGCCGTACAGTTTCCTTGGTCTATTGCCATTTGCCTAAGGTACACTAGATCCGGGTTAGGATCTTTCACACATAAGAGCACCCAACAAGTAAAGTAAAGCAAACAAAGCAAACAAGTTTAAAGTGATCTAATTCCTAAGGGTACCCCTCTTTTATTAAATCCCCAGCAGAGTCGCCAGTTCTGTAACACGGTGGGAGAACTGACTTTAGTTAAATGTTGCGGATAGCAAGAGTCGCCACCAACTTTTATTTTATCCAAAGGAAAGGGTATAAAAGAACAGGAAAGACCTTTTAAAAGATTTTTGGGGTCGGGGGGTAGGTTATGTAAAGGGAAGGTGTTAGCACCCTTTACATCCATGGTTATCCATGAGCTCTTAGTTACTTAGCTCACTTTAAATTATTTTGAAAAAGTGTAGTGTGTGAATAAAATTTTCTTTAAGTACTTTATAATGATCCATGTACGGATATATATATAAAGTCTTTGTTTTGAAAATTTGTTTGAACAAAATATGAAGTGTTTGAAATGTTTTTGAAAAGTGAGGAAGTACATAAGAGGAACCTACCCTAAGTTAAGTCTTTTCTGTTCTTAAATATCCTTTAAGTGGTAAGACTATCCCTATTATTAAGGAATAGGTAGTCATTACCTTGGATGTGATAAGGGACATGTGAAGGGACAACTGTTATTTAGGCAACTGTAAGGTGTATAAGCAATTCGAAGGGACTTATCATCTTTATTCGAAAGGGACAAGATCATTACAAAGGCAACCATGAAGGGACTTGATCTTTTTATCTATTGAGGGACTAGATGATATGATAGAAGGGACTTTGCTTTACACCTTACTTGACCTTTTATTTAGGCAACATGAGAGGTAACCCTTAAGAAGTGAGATGGCGATCCAAGATCGACTTACGTGTGTGAGTGTACCGATTCAAATATTTATCTTGAGATTAATGATCTAAATTCAATTTTACATACAAACATGTTTTACACTCCCTATTTTACTAACCATAGCATTTAAATATAAATAATAAAAATTACTACAACTATTACATAAGGGATACAATTACATTATAATAATTAAAATAATTAAAATAAGCAAATAAATAATTAAACAGATTAGTAATAATAAGCAAAGATAAATAAATATAGGAGGGTTAGTAATAATAAATAAATAAATATAAGAGAGTTAGTAAATCAATATAATATAGAAATAAATTAAAAGGTTCAAAAATTAAATAAATAACTATTTTTTTAAGAGAATTTAATAAAAGAAATAAATAATAAGTATTAATAGTTCTAATATTTTAATTTTAGGTACATATACAAAAAATAATAAATTAATTTATTAAAATAAAGTTAAGATTTTTTTAATTGTTTAGAAAAGAATAAATTAAAGTTAATTATTTAATCCAATCTTAATTACATTATTTATATACATAATAATAATATAAACAAATTATAAATATAAATAGATACAATTTAAAATTTACAAACACATAAATTAATATTCATAATTATAATTAGGGTTTTTTGATTACTTAGAAAAATAAGGGTGGATTTACTACTTAATTAAATTACTTAAATAATATAAACAAATTATAAAAATAAATAAACATAATTAGAATTTATATACAAATATATTAATAAAATAATTAGGTTTTATAAAATATTATTAGGGTTTTAGAAAATATTAGGGTTTTAGAAAATATTAGGGTTTTACTTATTTATTTACAAATTAAATCAATTTATTTACAAATTATATATATATATATATATATATACATATTATGAAATAAATATAAATAAATAAAAATTTAGAAAAGAAATTATGATATTTTAAGAATATGAATAAAAGTATTTTAATAGTATTTATAAATTATATTTACTAATTTAAATAAAATAGAAATAATATAATAAAATAAATTAAAATAAGAAAACATGGAAAATTGATCAAAAAGAAAGGACCTGGGATTTGAACCCAGGTCCCTTACCTCCATACTCAACACCAAAACCACTCTGGCCAGCATACGCATGTGATATAGAATGAGAACCATGTTGTTTTGTTTCAAAACCTGGAAAAATCACAACAAAAAGCAAAAACAATACAAAAGGGCCTGGGGGGATTCAAACCCAGGACCCTCAACCAACAAACAAACACTTTAACCATCCAGCCAGAAGGGCGCATCTGCAAGTTAAACAACAAACAAACATAATATATTAAGTTAACTGAATAATGAAAAATTAAACAAAATATTGTTGTCACCAAGGATCGAACACAGGTCACAACCAATAACACGCACACGCCAACACCACTAGGCCAAGCAGCATCTGTGGAAATAATATGAAAACCAATCAATAAAATATTAAGTCAATGTTTGAATTTCCTCCTGCGCGCCAAATGACTTCATCTTCTTCATATTTCCTGCGAAAACACCTGCGAATACACCTACAAATTTTCCTACGAATTCTCACTTTCAAGAACCTGCGAAAATTGTATCTCTCACTATATGTAAAATTTCATCAAATTAAACACACAAACATGATCCTTGCAATAAATACAATCCAACCATGGTTTCATTAGTCATTTATATTAGGTATTTCATGAACCCCTAATTTGAAAGCTCTAACCCTAGCCATGGCAGTTTTCGATTCAAGCCATGAAACTTTGATTTAAATGTCCAGAAACATTCCTTGTAACCTCATAAACACAAAACAAATGTCAAATATACTTAAAACCAATCATATGTATGAAATCAAAAAAAGCATAAAGACATGAATATGATGCATTCGGTTATGGAGTTTCAATGCAATAATGGATGTTTTAGTGATCCAGAAACATTAGATGACCCTCCAGGAATGATTTGCAACCTTTATTTGATCTTGAGAGAGCCTTTAACCAAGAATCCGAATTGAGATTTTTTGATGAATTTTTGAAAATTTGAAACTTACTCTTGAGGCAGCCAATGCGTGTCTTTTGTGTTTGGATGAGTTATACATATATAGTAGAACATAATTAGGTCAAAACATGGTAGGATTATTTGGACTTTTTGATCATTGAAGATTGAAAAAGATCATGTCTTAAAAGTCAAATATTTTTGGATACAACCTTGCTATTTTAAGATAATCACCATAATTTTTATATCAATCTGATCCAATTAGCTTTCATGACCTTCTAGAATCAAAATATTTTTAAATCTTCATATTTTTATATTTTATTTGAATTTAAGATGATTTTTAATATAAAAAATCATAATAAATAAAAATAAAATTATAAAAATTATAAAAATATTAAATAAATTTTGTGCATGATGTCATGGAACACATTGGGTCACAAAAAGTTCAGCCCATTTGAAGAATTATGGTTTTAAGACCCCATTTACTTCATAAACCACTCAAAAATTTCCTAACTTTGCAAGGGCACAAATCCTTCAATTTTAATGCTATGAGGGTGTTCTTGGACATTTTGGAAATCTTAAAGAGTCCTCTAACCAACCCCATTGGTTTCATGTCCATATCTTTTACCATTCTCTAGTTATGCCCTTTTGAAGTTGTTGACTTTTTGTTGACTTTTAAAAGGACCTATAATGTCTTAGCTCATACCTTCCAAATGAAGCATTTTTGGGCTTGGCTTGTGATACACAAAGTTGTAGAGAATTCAATTTCCTTCAAAATGAGATTTGGATGGGAAAAATTTGATGAAGCATGTGAAAGTTATGGCTGGTCAAAGTTCAGTTGACTTTTCCTGAGGAAACCCTAATTTAGAAACCTCTGATTCTTGATGATCTGAAATATCCTTGATGAATCATGATCAACCCTTCATCAAATGATGAATTTTACTTCATATACTTGATGTTGGCAAAAAATCATGAAGTTTGACTTTGGTTTGACCACAGTTGACCTCAGTTTGACTTTTTAACTACTTTGACTGATTTTAACCTATCTGATCATCTGATTGAGCAAACCTTTGGGAAAAGTCTTGAAACTTATCATGGGGATTCTTAAACACATATAAGATGTTATAAAGCTCACTTGAAGTCTTGGAAATTCATGAGGCCAAAGTGGAACCACTCTAAGTCCTAAGGTGCACTCGAGCCGAGTACTTGGCTCATCTCTCAAGAACAAGTAACACCCATCCCACCAAACAGAAAACCAGTCCAGACAGTCCAGGATATATACATGATGCAGAAAGTAAATACTGAAAACTGTAAATAAAGCTGTAAATAAAGCTGTAAATAAACAACAATAAAATACAACAAGCCACAACAAACAAACATCACCCAATGAGACAGAAACAAACAAGCGCTAGGAGAGACTCACAGGGGAACCATAGATCCTGGTGTGCAGTCCCCAGAAGAGTCGCCAGCTGTCACTCCCCGAATTTCCATCCTGGTACAAACACGAGAGTGGCGCGGGAAAAGAATAGAGTCGCCAGCCAGGCATTTTTATCCTTAAGAAAGGGAATGGTAATGTTGCACAAACAAAAAGAAAGAAGAGGAAGGACACAGGTCCTACGAACCAAAGAGACTGAGTTCGGGAGTCGGTTACGACCTGGGATGGTATTAGCACCCAGATCGTCCGCCGTACCCGATGGGATCCACGCTTGCAAAAGAAACTGTTTCAAAGGGTGAGGGTATGAAAGCTGCAGCAAAAGAAAAGAAATGAACTGGAAAAGAACTGAGAAAGGAAATGAAATAAGAAAACAAAGAGAAAAATGTAGGGAAAATAAAGATTGTGCTCGAACGGGCCCTACCCCGCTGCCTACGTACCTCATCAGGATAATGAGGATCAGAGACGCCGTAGTTCTCCTAACTAGGGGTAACAAGGAAATTGCTTGTGAATTAAGGCTTGAACTGCCTATGCCATTGCTCAGGTGTTGCAGACTCGGACGACGAGTGCGTAACCGTCTTGCAAAGTGACAAGTAGGAGCAAGTTCGCGTACGGAGCGAATGAGATGAGAAAAGAATTCCCGAAGGAGAGACGCTTATTGTTTGTTTGTGTTTTTTAGAAGCTTTTATGAGTGTGTCACAAGGAAGTGAACTCAAGCTCTCTTCAATGGAATGTGCACTTGTCACTACATTCCAAGATGGAATAATAGAACAAGCACACTCAAGTAAGGAGAAGATCCCCAAAACTTGAACCCAAAGATTAGGGCCTAAGCTCACTAACTTGTTGAATTATTAAGTGTTTTTGGTATTTACAGATGAAGAAGTGTTTTTTATGCTTTTCTTTTATGAAGAAGATACCTTGATCAGACTTGTGCATCACAAGGTAAACTTGTACTATCCCAAGATGGGAAGACTACAAGCATACCTCACGGGATAAGGCTATGGATCAAGACATAACTTCACACTTATTAAGATGCTTTTTAAGAGTTATGAGATGAGAAGAGAAGAAGAACCAAAAGGATCACAAAGTAAAAATTCTAAAGGGGAACTAAAATAATCCTAAGTGTTAACATACATGGATGTCCTAAAGGTTAGTGAGGTTTCTATCCTAATGAAGAAGGAAAGAAGAAGAGAAGAAGAAGATATGAGAAGGGATGAGAAAGGCCTAAGCCAAACAAAAGAGTTATTACAAATAAACATAAGAGGAGAAGATGAGAATTAGAGATGTGGAACTCCATTCCCACATCTCACACTTACCATAGCCCCTGCAAGGTTAGTAAAGCATACAAGTGAAACACAATGAGAAAGATAACATGCTAATATCACACAATCAGAAGTGAAATGATATAGACAAATGCACAATGCAAATGCAACTCAAAGGAATGAGAGATGAAGCTTATGAGCAAAAGATACAACATGAAACACATATGAAAACAAATGCACATTTAAGGAGAATGCAAAGCAACAATGCAAAAACATGGACTCAAAGCTCAAGATCAGAACCAAAACAAGATGAAGAATGGCCTAAGAAGCCAACAAGATGAAGAGAAGAAAGGTACAAGACCAAACAATACCAAAATAGAAGTGAAAGAAGCAATGAGATGAAGTGAAAGCATTTAAAGAAATAAATGGCTTAAAGAAGAAGCAAACACAAAAATTCCAAGGACACAAACCCTATCCTAGGACCAGGAAGGTACCCACACCCCAAAGGAACCCCAAATGAGAAGAAGAAGTTGACACAAGTTCCCTTTTAAGCTTATATGAGACCTAAAGATCCAAAGGAAGCAAAATGGGATAAGGTTCAAAGTAAAATTCAAAACAAATCAACCAAGCGTCTAAAAATTCTACAATTGAAACCAAATGATCTTCAAACATAATTTAACAATGGGCCAAAAGGATTTGGAAAAGTTCAGAATCAAATTAGGTCAAATGGAGGCTTAAACACAAGCTAGGGTTACAAATTTCCATCACAAGTCACATGATCAAAACTCAAGAAATAAGTTTCTAAAAATCCAGAGAAACATCACATGAGAAGTTCAATGTCTTAAGAATCCAAAGCAAAAAGAATGGGATCAAAACTCAAAATATTTAAGAGTATGGAAACTGAACAAGGCAGTGTGGTCAAAATGGAATTAAAAAGAAGTTAAATGAAAGGATGATTTAATTCAGACACGTGGAAATGGGAAAAAAATAAAATAAAAAAATGGTAAAATAAAAGAGACTCAAAATATTGTTCATGATTTTTTTGGGATTTTTTATTTGAAGGAAACTATTTTTAATAAATTGAAATTGAAACTGAAATAAAAGAAAATAAAAATGGAAAAGAAATTAAATAAAATGGTGAGGAGGTGTGATTAGTAGGGTTTATGCGTTGAATTTGTTTGGGCTGAGTGTGAAGGGGGTGCGCTTAGCAGGGACTAAGCCCAATGCCTGCGCAGAACATATTATTTGTGGTGGTATTTTTTGTGAAAATAAAAGAAATAAAATTGTAAAAAAGGAGGAGACGTTGGATGGATCCAACGCGTATGGATCAGAGGCTCATTAAATGAGCTGGCATTATGCTGGTTGATGAGTGGGCAGTGCATGGTAAGTAACATGGGCTGTGTCACATGGGGTATTAAATGAAATAACACAAAACGCAAGGCTGAGAGACATAAAACGCAAGGCTGAGAGAGTGAGGTTAGGGCTAGGTGGCAAGATCTGGAGGGTTGAGGGACGGATCTAAGGGCCAGCAGCTCGTCTTCTCCAAAGCAAACCCTAGTTCATCAAAGCCCAGTTTCCGGTGACCTGAGCTAGGGCTCCAGCACCGAAATCCAAACCAGAACCCTAAACAAACAAATTAATGGATAAAAATCGCCCAGATTGACTAAATCAACATCCCTGAAATCAAATATGACCTCAAAAACACCTAAATCTCAAAGAAATGAATGGATCGAAGCAAAACATAAATGACTATGAAAATTGAAATCAAGATATCTCATGCTATGATGCATCAATTTCAAATCCAAAAAGTGCAGAATCATCAGTGAAGATCAAGGATTGCAAAAAATCACATCAATTTCATTTTTAGATCATGAGATTTTGAGCCATACCTGAAGTGTAGATCCTGATTCAGTGAGGTAGAAAACCAAAGAATGCGTGCAAATGAATCAACTTACTCCCTAGATGCAAAATAAATGCATTTAAGGTCTTGAAACAAGCTGGATCTGAGGTTTCAAAGCAAGTTTCTTCTCAATGGCACCTTTCTATTTCTGTGTCTTAAGTTCAAATGAATGGTAGAATCTTGATCTATATCACTCACTGATCATGAATGTGGAAGAAGTTTGTGAAGAATGTGAGAGAATGAAGAGATTTGTGTGAAAATGCAAAGTTGCATGAAGTTTGAGAGTGAGAGAATGAGAGAGATCTGAGGCTTGCTAAACCTTAATTCCTTTTTGTGTGACCTCACAAGGTAATGCTGAAAGAATGAAATGAAATGCACGAATCAATCATGAGTTTTGTGTGAATTTGCCTTTTTGGCAACATGTGAGATAAGCATGCTATGCTCATGCTTCTTTGGTCCTCTCAGCACATGTGCAAGGCATTTACCACCCTTGATTCAAATCCAATCAATCCTGGCCTTTAGATCAAGCCCTCACACTTGTTTCATGACTTTTGCCAAATTTGCAATTTTTGAGTGATTTTCTTGTAGTGCACGAAAATGAACAATTCTTTGGAGAAAATTGGTTATAATACAATGAATTTTAAGTTTGAAACACAATTGAACCCATACCAAGTCTCACAATTAACATTTGAAGCTTCTTACATTTGGTGCCTTCATGAAAAGTGAATTTTTGCCCTAGAATCATCAAATTTTCGAAGGACATATAGGGAGATCTAGGAATCCTATGAAAATGTACTTGTACTTTTTGAAAATGGGAGCCCTTACCCTTCAACTTTAATGTTTGACTTTGGTCCATTTGATGAATTTTTTATCATGTTAAGGCCATTTGAAAATAAGGGCAAAAGTTGTCAAATTTGGAAAATTCCATAAACCAACTTTGTACCATTTTTGCAAAACCCTTCAAATCTCCATGATTCTTGAACTTTAGGCATTCCAAACCTCTTATAACATTGTAAGGACCCCTATTGGCCAAAAAATTTGGGTTAGACCCCTTGAAATTGCACAATTGACTTTTTTAGGGCACAATTGACTTTTTGCTTCATCTGCAAGCAACTGAGGCATTGTCTGACTTCCACATGGAATTTTCTCATGAAAATTGACACCTAGGATCCTATTAACATATATAAGACTTTTCCTAAATTAAATTGCCAAAGTTGTGAGATCTTGGTGCTTGAATCACAAACCCTAATTTGGGTGCCTTGTATAGGAGCTTTGCCTTGTCCTGAGATCTCTGATGATCATGCAATCTTCTGAGCTTTTTCCAGTGGACTTGATCTTGTAAATGGAGTGTAGACTCACCATAGGACTTGTACAAACTCATTGGGACCCTTGTCATGGCTTGAAATGCTTCAAGGACCTCCACAAATGACCATATGCTTGATGTTAGGATATGAAGGATGTTATGCTTCATATTTCCATGATATGATGCTAAGAAAATGATATGAGTATGATGAATATGATGTGATGTGATGCTTAAAATGAAGAGGGCAAATTTGGGGTGTTACACCAAGTGTTATGAATGATCATACAAGAGATGGAATGCAGAGAATGCATGCTTTGAAGTTTGAAAGTTCATGAAAGTTTAATGAAATGAAATGAATGCAAATCACGGTAAATGAATAAAGAAATGATCAAGCATGATTCTAAAATTCCCTAAGATGTCTTAGATGCCATATTAATGCAAGAAATGTCATGGAAAGTTCATGAATGGATGCATATGCAAGATGTATGCAAATGAACATGAGAAATTAGGGTTTTAAGGCAACATGAGATGCAAAAGTCAAAAACAGAAGCAAAACATAAGATAAAAAATTGCAAATGAACTCAAAGGAACCCTAACCCCATATGATATCACACCCCAAAGGAGGAGGCCTAACTCTTAACCTAAAGAAAGTTGTGATTTTCCTAAGTTTGTTAGGGTTTTAGGGTACCTTAAGAGGAAAAATGCAAATCAATTTGAAAATGCAAGATAAATTTGTGACAAACATATGCTAGATACTACATACCATATGAAGATCAATGCAAAAGAACCAATGTCAAACCTTTCATGTTTAGGAAGAAAAGAATTCTTGAAGTTAGGGTCCCAAAAAGGGATTTTTATGAACCCTAAATTCAAGAAAAATGTCAAAGTTGGATCAAAACCAAAAAGAAATTTGTATGGATGGTTTGACAATGTTTCTAAATGTCCTAAGATGCAATGTGAATTTGTTTGGAATATTCAGAAACCTAAATGGTATTTTAATTAATTAATTTCCATTAATTAATTAAAATAAACATTAAAATATTTTTAAAATGATTTTTTAATGCAAAAAATAAAAATAAAAATGTTTTTGGGGTTAAGAAAAATATTTGAAATCAAAATGCAAAAGAAAAATATTTTTGGAATTTTCTAAGTATTTTAAATAAATTATGCAAGAAAATGATTAAAAATGAAATAAAAATTAAATTAAATGAAAGTAAGCTGATCCAAGGGAACAAATTTAAACTGGGGAGGAAATTGTTGATCAACGCGCAAATGTGTGGCTGAGATTCACTCTGAATTAAATTATTTAATTAATTCTAATTAACTAATTAAATGAGAATTAGGGCTTTAATGATCAATCTGGGCCATCCAAACACGCGGGTAAGCAAGATCCTACGACTATCATTCAAACTAACCCTAAACCCTAATTAACCTCTTAATGACTCTCAGGTGGCCGGAGAAGACTTCCGGTCGTCTTCTCCGGTGAGCTCATCCCCTGAGCTACCTCAAAACCCCACCCCAAGTTCTCAAACTCTCCAAAATTCATCCCAAAATATCATAGAACACTAATCCAGCAACAAAAACAATTTTTCATGCATCAAAAGGAAGAATCGAAGAACATTTTTAGGTTAACATTTTCAGAAGTTCATGAAATCCTTAATACACACCCATTTTCAAAAATAAAAGCATCAGCATGACCAGCACAACATAAGGAACATTTCTATAACCTAAAATTACATTTCTAGAAAATTTGTTCTTGAGGTTACCTGAGCTTGAGCTTTCTCAGTTTGAAGCTTTTGAACCTCTTCTCTTGTGCAAACTCACTCCCCTTGACCTCCTGATGAAGCTGCAATGCTTGGAAGGAGCTTAGAATCGATGGATTATGTGGTTGCCCTTCAACTGGCCAGAAATCGTGTTTTGTGTAAGGGTGCTTTTAGGCTGCAATGAAGGATGGGAAATGATCCTTTGGTGAAGCTGAGTTGATTGATGAAAAGAGTTTGAAGTTTGAGTGTGTGTGTGTGTTGTGAGTTTCGAAAGCTTTTGCTCTTGGGGTGATTTTTGGGAACTTAGTGATTCTGAAGTGTTAGGCTGGCTTGTGTTGTGTTATGAGCTGCATTTTGTCCACATAACAATGTTTGATAGGTCAGAGAAGTTGTTATGGACTGTGGTGATTTGTATGGGCAAGTTTCCAAAATGTCAACATGACTTGTACTTGAGGTATGGGCTCATGTTGCAGCTGGCTTTTGGCTTTTCCTGGCTCAGCAAAGATCAAGGAGAGCCATGGAATGTGTTTTGTGGTGATTCAGCAAGTGGAAGCATGGTTGTGTATCATTTTGCAATTTTGATGAAGTTTGGCCCCTTTGTGATTTCTTGAAGTTCAAGGCATGAAATGAGAAGATTATTGGGCCAATTCTAAATTTTAGGCAATGCACTATGTTTGTAGGATGCATAGAAGTGTATTAGAGGTCACAAAATGGCTTGGCAAGTGGTTTTGCAAAAAATCCTCTTTGGTGTATTCTTGAAAATTATAGGATTTTTGCCAACTTTGAAAGATCATAACTTGAGTTCCATAATGAATTAGAACTTGTTCTTGTACTTTTTGAAAAGGGAATGATCCAATCTACAACTTTCATGAACAACAATTTTTCATTTGAAGCATTTTTGATTGAGAAAGAGGAGGTTGAAAAACGTTCCCAAAATGGAAAGTTTCCATTACAAGTCATTTCCCTTTTTGGCAACTTTTGGTTTAGCTCAATTTTATTCAATTTTGTGAACTTCCAAGCACTTCAATGATAAAATAAAGATCATATAACTTTAATTTGATGAAAAATCCACTTTGGTTCCATTGTTGGGGGCCTCAGATGCCCTAAATTTGCTCTGACTTGCTCAAGAAGTTACCCAATGAACAGATGACTTCCACAATGAATTTCTTCATCAAACTTGGTACACATGATCCTTATAACATATTGAGACTATTAGAAACAAGAATTACCAAAAAATTGGAGTTATGGCCTCTGAAACCAAAACTCTAATTTCAGGTCATTTGTGTAGTGAAACCCTAGCTCAGCTTCCATGCCTTGCCAGTTCTTGTGATTTTTTGACTTCCTTGATCTTTGAGGGATATAAAATGATGATTGAACATACACGGACCCTCTTGGAATGATTGGAGACCTTTGGGGTGGCTCAAATGGATCCTTGGATTGCTCATATCACAAACCCTAGATGCAGATGAACTTGAACTAATGCAGTGAAGCAAAAATGCCATATGATATGATATGCCTATACTAATTCAAATATGAAAGATCACAAGCTAATGGTGAAATGAGAGAGGGAAAATTTTGGGTGTTTACAAGCCTCCCAATGAAATTTTGGTTCAAACTTGATCTAAATGTTTTCCACATGATATTAAGTGTCTAAGGTTGAAATTTCATCCATTGAATCATCTCAGAGGGTCTTCAATTGATCATTTACTTGAAAATCAAGAAATTGGGGCAAAGTCAACCAAGCTGAGGAAAAAGTTAACTCCTGACTTTTTGAGGTCAAATTCATGATATTGAGGTTACAAGGAGTCCATGGACAAAATTTGATCAAGAAATGATGGAGGTATCCTTTGAAATCAAAAAAATCAAGACTTACCATTTTTTTGGAAAATTAGGGTTTCCAAAAATGGCAAGTTTTGGCCAATTTGCAGCCAAGTTCAAGAGAGGCCTACTCCCAAAATAAAAGTCAAATAAAAATTCTACTTGGGCTGTTTGAAAGAGGGCATCCTAAGCTTCAAATCCATAGTTGGAACATGTTCATGGGATTAAAATTGAAGAAGTTATGATCAATCAAAGTTTGAGGAAACTATGGCAAAAACCAAGTCATGGGCTAGCCAAGACAAGTCATGTGCGTGTCCCTTGCCAGGATTTTTATCAATCAGGTGGTGTGTCACAAGTATGACCCCATCAATCCATCAAGATGACCTCAAATGAAATTTTCTCCAACATCGAAGTTGTTCATTAACCTACAACTTTTATTTTGGGGGATTTTTCATGTGATCAATGGTTTGGAAACTATCGAAGCTCAAAGTCAGGATCTTGCACTGATCAATCCATGGGCCATTGGCACAAGGTCTGCCAATTCCATGCAGGCCAATTATGAAGTCTTATTCCCTCATGTTCAATGACATATTTGAGACATCTCGAGGCTCTATTTCATTTTGGTATGAACACCAAATTTGTTGTATGTAACATTCACTCCAATTTGAGCCCAAGAACTTCTTGATTTGATGACTTGTTCTTGAAGTTACATTTAAGGGAAAATCAATGTATGCCATCTGTAATACCTCAAAATTTTCCCTCTCACTTTATTAACATTTAGCATATCATATTGCATAATCAAATTCATGCCATAGCCAAAAAAACATTGCATCATGTTCATCATAGCTGAGGTATAGGTTTGTGATCAGTGATTGAAGCAGTTGAAGGCCATACAAAGACAACCAAGGAGCCATAAAGCTTCTCAAACATGTGAAAAGGGTTCAAAACATCCCACAAGTCTTCATTTGAGGCCCCAAGTCTTGAAAATAATTGAATTGATCAAAGGAGGCAGGCAGTGCAACATCTCCTGATGAAAAATGGCCAAATTAGGGTTTTTATTCTACTGGGCTTCTCAGTGAAATTTTGATCCAAAGTTGATTCCATTGTTTTCTACATGATGTCAAGTGCCTAGGGTTGAAATTTCATCCATAGAATCAATTTGGAAGAGGTTCAATTGGTCAGATGATTGGAAATCAGGGAATTGGGGAAAAGTCAACCATGCTGAGGAAAAAGTCAACTCCTGATTTTTTGAGATCAAAATCATGAAATTATGGTTAAAAGGATCCTATGGTTCAAATTTGATAAAGAAATGATGGAGGAATCAAGATAAATCAAGAAAACCAAAACTTACCATTTTTGGAAAATTAGGGTTTCCAAAAATGGCAAGTTTTTGCCATTTTTGCAGCCACTTTGAGAGAGGCCTTCTCCCAAAATACAAGGGCTATGAAAATTATACCTTGATCAAATTAAAGAGGGCATCTTAAGCTTCAAAACCATATGTGGAACTCACTCATATCATTAAAATTGAGAGAGATATGATCTTGCAAAGTTGGGACAAATCAAGGCAAAAACCTAGGCATGGGCGAGGCAGCTTGCTAGCCCGCGCGCATGACTTGCTAGGAATTTCATCAAACATGTCTTGTGCAACATGTCAAGCCCATTTTCTCCATCAATAAGGCTTCAAATGAAATTTCTTTGAACTACAAAGTTGTTCATTGACATGTTTTCTACAACTTTGAGGTTCAAAGATTTTTTTATTTGGGCAATGGATTGAGAGTTGTGGAGGGACAAAGAGAGGAATTCACCATTGCAAGGTTCAATAGGCATGGGCGCATGCCTTTCCATACACCTCAAGCCAGTTGTGCAGCTTGGCTCCATGAACTTCAATGCAATGTTTGAGGTATCTTGAGGTCTTGTCTCATCTTGGTGCAAACATCAAACATGTTCTACACATCATCCTCTTTAATTTGAGTCCAAGAACCATGGCCTTTGATTGCTTGAGTATGAAGCAATTATCCATGGAAGTTCATCATAACCAACCTATGACTTATGCAGCAAGGTATCAAAGCATTTCACTTCAGTTTCATTTGCATTGCTCATACATTGTGGTTAAAGGGCACTGCATTGGAAGAGTGATCCAATGGATACTTGTCCATACTATTACCATGATCCACCAAGAAACCTTCAAGCCAATAAGGGTGAACATGCTGAAATGTGAAGCGTGCTGCAAGATCCTCATAAGAGTATTGATCCAATGCTTGCAGGATCATCATTCTTTGCCATACACATCAATCAAACAACCTGGATCATCACTGCATCATTGCACATTGGCTGTAATTGCCTGCATGCATCCCTACCCTAAGTAGCATACAGTGAGCAAGAGTTGAAGCTAGCAAACATTGAATCATGAGTGGATCAAGTAGGCTGCACATCATTCCATTTGATCTCACCACAATTAACATGCTCTAATGCACATTGGATTGAGCTCGAATGTGGAGGATTCTAGAAGATCCAGCTGACATAACTTCCTTAACAAACTTCACTCAGTTAACTCGCCTCAATCAGTTAACTATAGTTACTTAACCATGTTTGGAATATGCTATAGAGGATGTTGTCGCTCCCTGGATTTCCATCCTGGTACAAACGTGAAAGTGGCGCGGAAAAGGTTAGAGTCGCCAGCCAGGCATTTTTATCCCGAAGGAACAGGAATGGTAATGCTGCACAAACCGAAGAAAAGAAAGGAAGGACAAAGGTCCTGCGAACCAAAGAAATTGGGTTCGGGAGTCGGTTACGACCTGGGAAAGTATTAGCACCCCAGATCGTACGCCGTACCTGACGGGATCCACGCTTGGAAAGAGACTGCTCTAAATGGTTAAGAAATGAAAGCTGCTGCAAAAAGAAGGACTAGAACTAGGAAAGAGAAAATAAAGGGGGAAAATGTAGGGAAAATAAAGATTGTGCTTGAACAGGCCCTACCCCACTGCCTACGTACCTCATCTGGACAATGAGGATCAGAGTCGCCTTAGTTCCCCTAACTAGGGGTGGAAAATATTGCTTGTGTCTTAAGGCTTGAACTGCCTATGTCAATGCTCAGGTGTTGCAGGCTAGGACGACGAGTGCGTTACTGTCTTGCAAAATGACAAGTAGGAGCAAGTTCGCGTAAGGAGTGAGTGAGGTGAGAAGAGAATTCCCGAAGGAGAGACACTTGTTGTTTGTTTGTGTTTTTTAGAAGTCTTTTAAAGAGTGTGGCACAAGGAAGTGAAGGTAAATCCTTTTCTAAGGACATGTTCTTATTACCACATCCCAAAATAGAATGAGTAACAAGTCCATCAAGAATGAAGAAGATCCTCAAACTTGTTTCCTAAGATTAGTATTTAAATTCACTAACTTGTTTGTATTATTAAGTGTTTTGGTGGATTAAAGTGCAGAAGTATTTTTTAGGATTTTCTTTGAGAGGATGACAAAAGGGGGAAGGTCACCTCAACTATTGTTAATGCTTTTTATGATTTTTGTTTTGAGATGAGAAGAGAAAGAACCAAAAGGATCTTAAAGGTAAAACAACTAAGGGGACCTAATAAATCATAATGTTATCATGCAAAGGTGGTCCTATGGTTAGTGTGGTTTGAACTCTATCCTAAGAAAGAGGAAGAAAAGAAGGAGAAAAAGAAGAAGAAGGAAGAAAAGGTATAAAATCAACTTACTTCTCCTAAAGAAGTTAAGTTGTTCTCTAAGAGGGATGGAAAGAAGCTAAGCAAGTGATGGCATAAGGCACATCTTAAACACAAGTGAGAAATCATATTGAAATATGAAGAAAAAAGAGTTGGAGATGTGGGAATCTCATCCACACCTCTCACTTACCAAAGCCCCTGAAATGATTATAAGCATAAACAAGTGGTAAGACAAAAGCAAGTGAAATCAAATGATATACAAATGAACAAAAGATCATACTAAAACATCACAACCAGAAGTGAAGTGTCACCCTCAAGTGCCAATATCAAGCATACAATATAAGATGAGAAATGGATCACTCAAATCACAATAAACCAACACAAGCTATCATGGAAGAAAAAAAAAGAAAACATGGAATATAAAAGATCACACAAGCTACACATGCTTCACAATCATCAATACCAGAACCATATCATCACAAGAATGTGCACAAACAACCCAGGAGACCAAAGAAAGGTTCATACAAGTTTAAACACAAACAATATAAGAAATGGGAAGTGAATTGGACATGTGAACAAGTGTAAGGCCAAGCTAACACAAACCAAATCAAAGCATAAGCATCATGTGAAAAACCAGGGACCTAATCATGTTAAGAGGTGCCTAAGAAGAATGAGTAAGCATGGGGAAGAAGCACACAAACTCAATCACAAACATCAAAGAAAAGGGATGGACAAAGGAAGTGAAGTGAACATGCATACACTTGTGAGAAACTCCAAAGGCAAGTATCACAAAATATTTCAAAGCAAAAACACCAAACAAGGACCAGTGATCAAACCTCATACAAAAAGAACCCAAACAATTCTATAGAAGGTGGCACAAGTGCCCTCCTAGCCTAAGAACTGAGCATGCCAACAAGAAGAAGCAAAATTAAGGTAATCTTACATGAAAAACTCAAATCAAATCACAAACTCATGAAAAAATTATGAAAATAAACACAAGTATTCATTAATCAAGTGACAACATCATGTCAAAAAACCAAAGTCAGGATCAATAAGCAACTAGGTCAAAGGACCTCAAGAACACTCATTAGGGTTTTGAAACTTCACACACAAGTAAACTATCAAAAATATTCACACAAGCTTCTAAAAATCAGAAGAAAAATCATCCACAAACTACATTGTAATATGAATCAAATGCAAAAAGAACCAAGTCAAAATTCAAATTGATGATTAAGATATAAATTCTACAAGTCAGCATGTATCTAAAATGAATTTAAAAACAATTAATAAAAGTGGAAATTAATTCCTACGTGGAAAATAAAAATAAATGGAAAATAAAAATGTCAAAAATTAAAGAAAATTAAAAGAAATGACTATGAATTATTTTGGAATTTTTGGATACATTTTACTATTTTTAAAAATTAAAAACCAAACTGATAAAAAAAGAAAAGAAAATAACATGCAAATGAGCCAGGGGTGGGAATAGCAAGGGGAATCAGTTCAAATCAAATGGGCTCAGTAATGAGAGGGGTGCGAATAGCACCTGAGGCCCATGGATCCTGCACAGGCTCATGAATTTTACAATGGAAATTCAAATAAATCTGGAAAAACACAAGCCAATGGATTGAAACAATGCACATGATCAAGTCAAACGCTGAAGCCAAGTCAAACAATCCAGCCAATCAGTGTGTGTGTGTACCATAGCTATGGTGTAGTGGAAAGCATGTGGCATTATTGGGCAAAACAGAAACACGTGAGAGGGAGGCTCTCCACTTAATGCGCTGGCAACTCAAGAACCGTCCAGATGCAAGATCCTGTGGCTATAACATCATTTTCTTCATTTCAAATTTTCCAAAATTCGGTGATGGAGCCCTAGCTCCGGTCACCGGAATATTCATACTCAAGAACACAAATGCACATAAATTCATACAAAGCTCCAGATACACTAAATCAGACATGCTGAATTCAAATATGCATTCAGGTTTACCATTAGATCAACACACAAACCAGATCGAGCAAAAACTAAATCAAACATCAAAATGCAATTCATCATAACATGCTCAATATGCAACCATTTTTAAAACCAAATACATCAGTGAAATCAGGGAGGCATGAAGATCACAATGCAAACATTCAATTTCATTTCCAGATCTACGAATTTGGATGATATTTGAGATTTGTGAAACTCAAATTAGGACCAGAAAAGCTTGCTCCAGCTGCAGATCCACTCCTTTTTAACTTCTATTTGCAAAATAAATGCAAAAGAAGCCTTGAATCTTCTTAGATCTTGAGATTCGAACAGAACTGCACTTGGATGGCACTTGATGAAATCTGAGGATTCAGCTCCAATGAGTATTTGATTTGTGGTCCTTAGAGCTCAAGGATGAAGAATATGGAAAAGAATTGAAGAATGAGAGCTTGGGGAGAGAGATTCGAAGGCTTTTGTTTCTGTGCATAAAACTTTGAAGTTGATGAATGAGAGGGAGTTAGGGCTGAAGTTTGTGTGCAATAGCCTTTATATCATCCATGTATCACACTGATTAGGGTTTTTGAAAGGATGCACGTGGGAACCATGAGGTTGAGGTGATTTTGCAAAATGGCATGAGAAGTGTGATCTCCTCATTTACTCGTGTGTTTCCCTCTCTCTTTGCACATGCTGGTCATGCTTGCTTCACTAATACAAAAGTGATTTAATCCTGGCCATTGAATGCTTGAGTCATGCATTTTCCATGCTTATGCATATTTGCACTTTATGGAAGATTCACTTATCCATACACGAATTCCATGAGTTTTGTTGAGCCAAATGATCTTCATGTCTTGCCCTTGATACTTATGATCAAAATTAGCCCATAGGTTGGTTTAAAAATGAATTAAGTGAGTTTTTGCACATGGTGTAAACTTGGAAATATGGTAAAACCCTAAAAATGAATTAATTTCGATTGGCCATAACTTTCAAACCATGAAGGCTATGAACATGTACTTGTACTTTTTAAAAATGGGAGATCATACTCTACAACTTTCATGTTCAATGGAAATTCATTTGGAGTCATCTTGGCCATGTAAGAATCACTTGAAGATTAGGGAAAAACTTGCCAAAAATAGTAACTTTCATTACAAGTCACATGCCAAAAATGGAAAGTCTCTCAAAACCTCTTAATTCTTGATATTTGACTTTTCCAAATCTCTTATATGACCTTAAGGATATCCCTTGGCTTGAAAAAAGGGATTGGAATCCTTGAATTGCCACAATTGTCTTTTCAAATAATCAGTTTGACCAATTTCTTTTTATGCAAGCAACTGATGAAATAACTGCCTTCCTCAATGAGTTTTCTCACCAAATTTCATCCATAGCATTCTCATATCATATGAAGGACTTTTCCCACATGAAATGGCCAAAGTCACAAAGAATCCCTGCTTGACATGAAACCCTAATTTGAGGATCATTTGTGTAGTAGCTTGCCCTTCCTTGGATCATCTGATAACCTCCCACACCCTTGGGCTCTTGTAAAGGATCTTGAGCTTGTATAAGACATAATAACACCTTGTGAGACTTGGCAAAGGTGTCGCTCCCGCCTGATGACACAGGGCCAAGAGGGGTACAGACGCGAACGGTCGACGAAAGAGAGAACACGAGGGTGAACTGAAAAGAGTCGTCAGCTAGGCAATTTTATCCCGAAGGAAAGGTAATGTTGCATAAACTTGGAAAGATATGGATAAGAAGGTCGCGAACCAGAGAAATTGAGAAAGGGGGTTGGTTACAACCTGGGAAGGTATTAGCACCCAGATTGTCCGTCGTACTCGACGGGATCCACGCTTGAAAGTTTGTGTTTAAAGGGGTAGTGTCAGTGCTATCTGTGTGTTAAAGCTGGAAAAGAATGCAAGTGTCAGTGTAAAGGAAGTGTGAAATGAGATGAAGAAATGTCAGTGCAAGGAGAGAGTGCAGAGCTCAAGACTATGAGGCTCAGAGAATAATGCTGGAAGGAGGGGGAATATACAGAGACTTTTGTTCGATAACTGTTAAGTTATGCCTACGTATCCTCTCGTGCAATGAGGAAGTCAGAACACCGTAGTTCGACTCAAAGAGACTGAAAGCTAAATTGACTTGTGAACTGCTCACTTATCTATGCTCAAGTGTATGACCTGTCTGGCTCAGGTGGAAACTGTCTTGCATTAGACGGAAGAAGCGAGTTCTCATTTATGAGTGAAGATGATGAGAGAAGAATCCCGAAGGAGACAGTTATTGTTTGTTTTGGTGCTTTCAATCTTTTATTGCTTTTTGTGTTTGTCATAAGTTAATGAGCGTAACCCTAAACCAAGGGTTAGTAAACTCATCACATATTCCCTCTGATTAGGGGTAAGAGAATACCTTAAGTGTGAAGTAAGCACCTCACACTTAATCACCATGATGTAGGATTAAGATCATTAACCCACTTGTATTTATTTAGATGTTTTTGGAGTTTTTGTTTAGTGTTAAGTAATGATTTTAAGCCATAATCAAGGATTTAATGGACCCATTACACCATCCTAATAGAAGGATAATAGATGAGAACATTTAAGCTGAGGAAGATACCTCAACTTAATCCATGATTAGGGATTAACCTCATGACAAAACAAAGTCTTTATTAAAGTGGATTTTTAGTTAATGATAAGATTTAGAAGTGATTTTTATGGTTTGTAAGACAACTTGAGAGGGACTTGTCCATTAACACTAGGGTTAGTCCTTCTTAACCAATTAAGGAAGAATTAGAACCCTAATGCAAGGCCCAAGTTACAAGCTTGATGTCGTAGTGATTATTAAGTGGATTGGTTAGAGGATTTAAACACATTAAGGGTTTAACACTTAGGATTAAAGTTATACACTCCATCCTAATAGAAGGATGCAGGCATAAGCTTAATCACAAAGCCTTAAAACCATTAAGGTTTAGTCCTTGATTAAGAGATGAGAAGAGAAGACACAAAGATGACACAAAGGTAAAACTAATGGGGGACTAATCAAACCCTAGTTGTGATCATGCTTGGGTATTCCTAGGGTTTATGAGGTTTGCAAGAATATCTTCAAGGAAAAGCCACCAAGGAAGAAGAAAGATGGAAAGAAGAGAAACAGAAGGAAGCAAGACAACTTACTTCACTTAAGAAGATAAGTTGCTTGAAGAAAGAAAGTGAGGATGGAACATGAGTGAGCAATCTCACTCTAATACAAAAGTAAAATGCAGCAATGAATGCATAAGAGAGATGAGAAAAGATTATGAGAAGTGAAGGCAAATTCACTTCTCAAACACTTACCACCTGAAAAGTTAGCAAAAGGAAATGAAAATGAAATGAAATGAAATGAAATGCAAAGAGGCAAACCAAAATCAGAAGCATGTTAATGATGCTAATGATGCAAAGAGATGATATAAATGTATGTCATGAGATGAAGATGATCATACAAAGGATGAGAATGCAAATGAAGCATAAAGGAAGCATGAAAGTTCATGAATGCACATGAAATGAAATGAAAGCATAACATGGCAAATGAATGATGCAATGATCAAACATGATTCTAATGTGTACTAAGGTGTCTTATATGTCATGTGGATGCACAAAATGTCATGGCAAGTTCATGTATGCAAGCTTATGCTAGATGGATGCAAATGAAGATGCAAATTAGGGTTTATGCACAACATGAGATGCAAAATTCAAAATCAGAAGCAAATGGTAAGATAAAAAATTGAAAATGGGATCAAAGGGACCCAAAACCTATATAAGTTCACTGTCCAAAGGGGAAGGTCAGAAGCTTAACCTAGAAGGACTTATGATTTTCCTAAATTTCTAGGGTTTTAAGGGTGACCCTAGAGGGAAAATGTCAAACAAATTGAAAATGCAAGATAAAAATGAAACAAAAATGTTTTTAGATGCTTGAAACCATGTATAACACAATGCAAAAAGAATCATTCACAAACTCACTTTGGTTTAAAAGTTATGAATTTTTGAAGTTAGGGTTAAAAATATTCAAATTTAAGAACCCTAATTCAAATGAAAATTGTCAAAGTGTGATCAAAACCAAAAAGAAATTTGTGTTGTGAGATTGTAAATGTTTCTAAATTTTTGAAAATGTTCTCTGAATTTTTTTGGGATTTTTAAATACCTAAATGTATTTTTAATTAATTAATTCTCATTAACTAATTAAAAATAATCATTTAAATGATTTAAAAATATTTTTTAATGCAAAAAATAAAAATAAAAATATTTTTGGGTTCTGAAAATTTATAAAATGTTTGATAAAAAGTTTCAGAATTTTTTGATGTGTTTTACTATTTTTTAAAATTCGTATGAAATAAATAAGAAAAATGTGAAATAAAACTAATTAAATGAAATAAAAATGGAAAGTCAGCTAATCCTAGGGTGGAGATTCAAAGCTGGGTTGGAGGGAATTGACCCCGCGCGCATCTGGACTGCTAAAATTCAAATCTCACTAATTACACAATTAAACCCTAATCTGAACCCTAATGACATTCAGGTGACCGGAACAGTGTTCCGGTCATCTTCTCCGGCTGCTCTCTCACTCAATCTCTCTCAATACGCCATGAAATCTCACTAAACTCTCCAGAATCAATCATTAGACAACTCTAAACAAGAATCCAGCAATCAAAATCATTTATTTTCACTTAAGATCAAGAATCAAAGGCAAACGGAAAACACGCAAAAATTTCAGAAGCTTCATACATGCTTGTTTCTTACTCATTTTCAAAACTAAATAGACCATGATGATCAACAAAGCATACATAACACTTCTATAACAAGAAATTACATTTCTAGAAAATTTGTTCTTGAAGTTACCTGAAATGGAGCTTTCGAAAATGGCACTGTCTGGTCCTCTCTTTAGTGCTTTTCCCCTTCTTTTGACTCCATCTTGCTTCTGGGATGCTTGGCTGAAGCTTATGTGGACTCTTTTTGAAGTTTGCTGAAGTTCAGTTCAAGGGGGGGGGGGAGCAAAATCGTGTTTTTGATATGGCTGTTTTTAGGGCAAGATGAAGGGTGGGAAATGATCAGGGGTTAATGGTGAGTTGTTCTATGAAGTTTGTTTGAAGGTTTGTAGCTTGTGTGATGAGTTTCGAATGAAAAAATGAAAAGAGGGGAGTTTTGGTGAATGCTGACTTGTGGGAGGATTCTGGCTTGCTTGATGTATGTAATGGCTTATATTTGGTCCATGTATCAAGTCTTGATAGGCCAGAGAGTTGTTGGTGGCCTATGCTAATTGGTATGGTTCATTTTGCAAAAAGTCAAGGTTAGGTGTCCTTTGAGGTATGGGTAAATTCAGGCCAAGGACAAGGGCATGTTCTACGCAGTTTGATTCATGGGCAACCATGGAATTCAGATTGAGGCCAATTAGCAAGTGGATTGAAGCTTGTCGGGGGTTTTGCAAATTTCATGAAGTTTGGCCCTTTCTTGATTTCTTCATGCACAAGTCATGAAACTTGAGAATTCTTGGCACAATTCTGACTTTTAGGCATTGCACAAAGTTTGTATGATGATTAGAAGTCACTTTGAGGTCACAAATTTGCTTGGCATGAGGTTTTGCAAAAATCCCTCTTTGACATGAAACTTGAAATTATGTGATTTTTGCCAATTTTGGAAAGCCATAACTTGAGTTCCAAAATGAATTAGGTCTTGTTATTGTACTTTTTGAAAAGGGAATGATCCAATCTACAACTTTCATGACCAAGAATTTTTCATTTGAAGCATATTTGGTTATGAAAGAGGAGGTTGAAAAACTTTCCCAAAATGGAAAGTTTACATTACAAGTCATTTCCATATTTGGCAACTTTTGGTTTAGCCCACTTTTCTTCAAATTTGTGAACTTCCAAGCACTTCAATGATCAAATAAAGACCATATAACTTCATTTTGATGAAAAATCCATTTTGGTTCCATGTTGGGGGGCCTCAGATGCCCTGATTTGGCTCTGACTTGCTCAAGAAGTTACCCAGTGATCAGATGACTTCCACAATGAATTTTTCCATCAAACTTGGTATGCATAATCCTTATAGCATATAGAGACCAATAGAAACAAGAATGACCAAAAAATTTGGAGTTATGGCCTCTGAAACCAAAACCCTAATTTTAGGTCATCTGTGTAGTTAAACTTGGCTCTGCCACCATGCCTTGCCAGTTCTTGTGATTTTCTGACTTTCTTGATCTTGGGAGGATATAATATGATGCTTGTACATACATGGACCCTCTTTGGATGATTGATGACGTTTGGAGTGGCTCAGATAGCTCATGGATTGCTCAGATCACAAACCCTAGATGCAGATGACTTTGAACCAATGTAGTGAAATAAAAATGCAATATGAGATGGTATGATTGAACTTATGCAAATGAAAAGATCACAAGCCATGGTGTGAAATTAGTGAGGGCAAATTTGGGGTGTTTACAACTTCCCCTATTCAAGCATGAGTTAGCTGTGCAGGATGTAAGCGACGGGCTTAACAAGCAAACAAGATAACTCGTGGTTGAATACCAAAGACAGTCCGAAATTTGCACTCACTGGGCGTGAAGAAGAAAAGGGATATAGATTGTAAAATAAAATAAAGTATGATTATAAAGGGCAGGCGATGGAGGACGACCATCGAGGATAAAGCAATGACGGGGATGACCGACATGCTGGGGAAATAGAGGTATCATGATGGGGACGACCATCAGGGAAAGTAACAAGATTCTATGGGGATTAGAAGGTAAAGTCAATGATGGGGACGACCATCAGGTTAATGAAATAAAATGACGAGGGACAGTCGTCAGAGGGTGAAGGACAATCACCTAGCAGGGGATTGCTGCTCTGTTGGGGATAAGGATGAGGGACGGTCATCCAAGGTGAAGGACGATCACCTGGCAAGGTACGGCTGCCGAAAACATCACGACATAGGACGAATGTCGGATAGCAAAGGTCGACGATGGGGACGACCATCAGATGAGCATGATGAAGGACGATCATCAAGAGGTGAAGGACGATCACCTAGTAGGGTACGGCTGCTCTCGGGGTTTATCATGACATAGGACGAATTTCAGATAAAAGAATCAACGATGGGGACGGCCATCGGATAAAATGATGAAGGACGATCATCAAAGGTGAAGGACGATCACCTAGCAGGGTACGGCTGCCAAATATCACGGCATAGGACGAATGTCGGATATAAAAAGGGTTCCAAATAATGGAGACTCCGCTGGGGAAATGATGAAGGACGATCATAAAAAGGTGAAGGACGATCACCTGGCAGGGTACTGTTGCCGAAAGGTATCATGACATAGGACGAATGTCAGATAGAAGAGAAATTTTCCTTTTAGTGGGGATTTGCTGGGGAATGGTAGACACAGACGAATGTCTACATTCAAGAAAGGAAGGTATAAGTGTTTGACGTTGCGTATAGATTAAAGATGCGGACGAGCATCCTTAAGACTTATGATACGGACGAGTATCGGTAGAAACAACTGCTGACGCATGTTCAGAGATGATGATACGGACGAGTATCAACTGGTTAACAAAGAACACAGACGAGTGTTGAATCTGGGAAAAGATAAGTGGTGTATACAAGATACGAACGAGTATCTGTATGAGTAAAAAGTATGAGTGAGACACAGACGAGTATCATAAGAGGAAGTGTGTAAGTTATGAACTTATGAGTGTAAAAGATATTTCGGTGATTTGTGGGGATAGGATGACACGGACGGGTGTAGAAAGAGGTGTATTATGAACAAATGTTTGGTTTACAATAAGTGTCTTGTCAACCATGCTAGGGGATGGTGACACAGACGAGTGTCAAAGGAGTGTATAGATATATCTGTTTGTAGAGAACGTTCGGGCGGCTTTACTTGGGAATGATGACACGAACGAGTGCCAAAAAGAGCTTGTATTTGTATTTGAGAGTGCAAAGGGGACACTTTGGTTTTCCGCGGGGACTGTGAGTCGTCGTATATATTGCAGATGGAATGTTGGTATGTACAGGTGTTTGATTCAAAACATGGCTTGTGACCATAAAGTATGTTTGATTTTTTCCGTAATGCTCCGTATTAGACGGAATGCTACGCTCTAAGGGGAAATATGATGTAAATGCTATGATTTAAGCAAAAGATACCGATCCGGGATTCGGATCCCGTTGTTGTGAAGATCTCTGATTGATCTACTTGAAGTGATATCCCAGCTGGGGACGAGATCGTTGGTAGATCTGATATATGATTCTGCTTGGGGAAGTAAGTCACTAATAGACCTATCCTTGGTGATGAGGAGCCTAGTTGGGGCTGTGGAAGCTTTTGTCACTTTGTCGTGAGATCTTCAGACATTGCTCTTCTAGATAGAGGCTGGAGCTCTGCGGGGAGATGATTCCCTGTCTAGCACTTGGCTGGGAAGGAATGATCACTGAACGATCTTCCTAGAGATTTCTGTGGGGATCCTGCTGAGGATGATGAACTCAACTGGGGGAATGAGACCCTCCTGGTATTGCTTTGAAGAAAGTGCGGGAGAAATGATGCCTAGCAGCTCTGATGTTGTTTAGAGGATGTGTTGAGGAAATAATGATTTGGCAGCTTGCTGGTGGAGAAGCTTTCATGCCCCAAGTTGCATTCTGAATACCTGCAATCCTGTTATGACAAAGAAACACACAAGTACCCCGAGGTATCCCTTACTAGATTCCATCATAGGAGCTTAGACACTCCCGGGAGTAAATATATTTCCTGTAAGCCTGTGATTTATAAAAGCGCATCTGTTCTTATGCAAACATTATATCAAGGATATCAGACATTTTGCAAATAAAGTGTACAAGACGAAGTGTGACTGAAAATCTGATTTTATTAATTTATGTGCCCTGAATTGGCAAATACAGTCAAAGAAACAGATCTCCTGAAATGAGGAGATTGCTACAAATTGAGAAACAAAAAGGTGATGGCAATGTTGATGACGCTTCAGTGAGCTTCCCTTTTGCTATGACCCGTATGACGTTGACGTTCTTCTTATCTTGCTTTCTGAAGAAGGCTGATTCTGACTGGCGCTTCAACCCTTTGAAACTTGCCATGTTGTAAGTGATACAGACGAATTCAGAATGCAGTTGTTCGCTTATTCCCTTATTTTGCGTGGATCGCCCTTTCGGGTTTTCAATCCACCGGGATACCCATTTTGCCTAAGTTGTCCAATGCGGCTTTTCAACTCAGCGGGTGTACATTTTTTATTATTTTCCCTTATTTTTGCCCGAGTCTTTTATTCTGTTTTTGACTCGCCAGGATGCCCTATTTTTGCCTGGACTTACATTCTGTTTTTGTGTCCAGCGGGTCATTTATGCGAAGTATTTTTTAACTGCATCTGAATTCACAGGGGACAGGAAGTCTTCACCATCCATAGTATTGAGCATCAGTGCTCCACCAGAGAAAACATTCTTTACTATGAACGGACCATCGTAATTCGGAGTCCACTTGCCCCTGTGGTCTGTATGAGGAGGGAGGAGTCTTTTTAGCACAAGATCTCCTACTTGGTATTCCCGAAGCCTGACTTTCTGATCGAAGGCTTTCTTCATTCTTTTCTGATACAGCTGCCTATGACAGATCGCAGCTAATCTCGTTTCTTCGATCAGATTCCGTTGTTCGTACCGGGATCGGACCCATTCGGCTTCATTCCGCTTAACATCCATCAGTACCCGCAAGGAGGGTAATTTAACTTCAACAGGTAGGACTGCCTCCATACCATACACAAGCCGATACGGTGTTTCCCCAATGGATGTTCTGATTGATGTACGGTATCCATGCAAGGCAAATGGTAGCATCTCATGCCAATCTTTGTAAGTGACTACCATCTTTTGCACAATCTTCTTGAAATTCTTGTTAGCTGCCTCCACAGCGCCATTCATCTTTGGCCTGTAAGGAGAAGAATTGTGGTGTTAGATTTTGAAGTCCCGGCACAGTTCTGCCATCATTTTGTTGTTCAAGTTGGAACCATTATCAGTAATGATTCGCTCGGGCACTCCATACCAACAAATGATGTCTCTCTTCAAGAATCGGGCTACCACTTGTCTGGTGACGTTCGCATACGAAGCTGCTTCAATCCACTTGGTAAAATAGTCAATGGCAACCAGGATGAATCTGTGGCCATTTGAAGCAGTCGGTTCAATCTTGCCAATCATATCAATGCCCCACATGGCAAAGGGCCAAGGTGAAGACATCACGTTCAAAGGATTTGGAGGAACATGCACTTTATCCGTATAAATCTGGCATTTGTGGCACTTTCTGGCATATGAACAACAATCTGCATCCATTGTGATCTAGTAGTAACCTGACCGTAGCAATTTCTTAGCCATTGCATGTCCTCCAGCATGGGTACCAAAAGATCCCTCGTTCACCTCGTGCATCAACAAGTTTGCCTCTACTTTATCAACACACCTGAGAAGTACCATATCAAAGTTTCTCTTGTATAAGGAACCATCAGTATTCAGGAAGAAACTGCCAGCTAGCCTTCTTAATGTCTTCTTATCATTGGAAGATGCCCCAGGTGGGTATGTTTGATCTTCCAAGAAGCATTTGATGTCATAGAACCAAGGCTTATCATCTTTAGCAAGGTCTGCTGAGAATACGTATGCTGGTCTGTCAAGTCTGGATATTGAAATCCGAGGCACAAAGTTGGCAGCTTGAACTTTGATCATGGATGAAATGGTGGCTAGAGCATCCGCAAACTGATTTTCATCTCGAGGGATATACTCAAGTTTGATTGTGGTGAAGAAAGTCAGCAATCTCCTCGTATAATCCCGGTATGGAATCAGATGCTCCTGGTGAGTATACCATTTGCCATTGGTTTGATTGATTATCAAAGCTGAATCTCCGAATACGGTTAAAGTCTTGATCCTGAGGTCAATGGCTTCCTCAAGACCCATAATACAAGCCTCATATTCAGCTTCGTTGTTAGTGCAGTTAAAGGTGAGTTTTGTCGAGAAAGGCATGTGGACTCCCTTAGGTGTAATGAGTACTGCACCAACCCACGACCATTCATATTAACAGCCCCATCAAACATCATTGTCCATTCTTCTTTTGGGTCATGCCCTTCAGTGTGAATAGGCTCTTCATGATCTTTTGCTTTTATGAACATGATGTCTTCATCAGGGAAGTCAAATCTCATAGGCTGGTAATCATCAATGGGTTGCTCAGCAAGATAGTCAGACAATACACTGCCTTTGATGGCTTTTTGGGATGTGTACTGAATGTCATATTTTGTGAGGATCATTTGCCATCTTGCAACCCGTCTGGTGAGTACTGGCTTCTCAAAAATGTACTTGACTGGGTCCATCTTTGAGATCAATAAGGTAGTGTGGGTCAACATATACTGCCTTAGTCGGCGAGCAGCCCACGCTAAAGCACAACAAGTTTTCTCGAGCAGTGAATAACGTTGTTCACAGTCGGTAAACTTTTTGCTTAGGTAGTATATTGCATACTCTTTTCGACCAGACTCGTCATGTTGTCCCAACACACACCCCATTGACTCTTCTAATACTGTCAAGTACATTATTAGAGGTCTTCCTTCAACTGGAGGCATAAATATTGGAGGCTCTTGTAAGTATTCCTTGATTTTGTCAAAAGACCTTTGGCAGTCTTCATTCCACCTGACTGTTTGTTCTTTCCTTAACAACTTGAACAAGGGCTCACAGGTTGCTGTAAGGTGAGATATGAACCTTGAAAAATAGTTCAATCTACCTAAGAACCCTCGAACTCCTTTTTCAGTTTTTGGTGCAGGCATCTCTTGAATGGCTTTGACTTTGTCAGGGTTAACTTCAATCCCTTTCTCACTCACGATAAATCCCAGCAGCTTACCAAATCGCACCCCAAATGTGCATTTGTTGGGGTTTAATTTCAACTGGTACTTTCTCAAACGCTTGAACAACTTCAACAAATTTACCAGATGATCTTCCTTCGTGAGGGACTTGGCGATCATGTCATCCACATAACATTCAATTTCTTTGTGGATCATGTCATGGAATAATGTTACCATAGCCCGTTGATAAGTGGCACTAGCATTCTTCAGTCCGAATGGAATCACCTTATAACAGAATGTGCCCTAGGGTGTGATGAAAGTTGTCTTCTCCATGTCTTCAGGTGACATCTTGATCTGATTATATCCTGAAAATCCATCCATGAAGGAGAACACCGAGAACTGAGCCATATTATCAACCAATACATCAATGTGAGGTAATGGGAAATCATCTTTCGGGCTGGCTCTGTTCAGATCCCGGTAATCCACACACATCCTCACTTTGCCATCCTTCTTAGGCACAGGTACAATGTTAGCAACCCACGGTGGATAGCTTGTTACAGCAAGGAAACCGGTGTCCCACTGTTTTTGTACCTCTTCTTTTATCTTCATGGCCATATCCGGGCGAGTACGGCGCAACTTCTGTTTTACTGGAGGACAGTCTTCCTTTAGAGGCAGCTTGTGCATAACAATGTCGGTATCCAGTCCTGGCATATCCTGATAAGACCAAGAAAAGACATCCACATACTCCCGAAGCATGTCAATAAGTTGCTCTTTCACTGAATCTTGCAGATGGGCCCCGATTTTCACTTCTTTCAAGTCTTCTTCTGTACCAAGATTAACCGTCTCAACTTCCTCCTGATGAGGGGTGATGACCTGCTCCTCTTGTCTTAACAACCTGGCTAATTCTTCGGGTAGCTCATAATCTTCTTCAACCCCTTCATCGGCTTGATTAATCGGATTGTCAAAGTCATACGAAGTCATAAAAGTGTTGTTGTCGGTGCAGTCCGGAGGGCACTCTCTGCAAGGGTTTAAATTTGTTCATTTTAGTGATCAATTTTATCTTGCTTAGAAAAAGTGAAAATGAAGTCATTATTTTTGAAAAACATTGCCATTAATTTTTGTACAAAAAATGAAAAATGAAAAATAGTGAGCGGAAAAAGAAGAGACTCATTTGCAAAAGATGTCCTGATATTCATTAATTGATCGTTTGCATAAAATACAAGATGGCCCGATTACAAAATGAGACCTGACATCTTGGGCAAGATGCAGGACTTGATGCATGCTTAAAGACAGGAAATAATAATTACTCTGCAGGAGTAACTTTTATAATTTCCTGGGAAGACCAGTTTGAGACTTGGTTCCCCGGGATCCTTGGATGTATCCAGTTTTCCAGGTTGCGTTCGTCTTCTGACTCATCTTCCAAACTATTCACAGCATCCGGGGTGAGCATTCCCCCGCTGACAAACTTGGGCTCCATTGCAGCCTCTGGTTGATCTTGTCGAGTTGGTCTGTAACCCAACCCGAATCGGTCTTCTTTCTTTTCAATCGGCAGCAGCTTGCCCCAGCCTTGAGCGGTACCCTCCTCAACAACCTTCCGGGCCTGTTGATATGATGTGATAGAAGTCCCAGACACAACAGATGCTTTATTAATATTAAGGGCTTCAAACCCTTGACTAATGGTCTCATGGATCTCCCCATCCATTTTTATGTACTTATACGTAGCCAGCTGGCTAACAAAGAAGTCCTCCTCCCCACAGATGGTGATGATTTGGCCTTCCCACTCGAATTTTAACTTCTGGTGAAGGGTAGACGTAATAGGGCCGACGGCATGGATCCAGGTCTACCCAACAGACAGCTGTAGGCCGGCTGTATGTCCATCACAAAGAAGGTAGTTTTGAAGGTTTGCGGGCCAATCAACACAGGCAGATCAATCTCACCAAGCACTGATCTTTTAGAGCCATCAAATGCTCTTACCACCAAATTACTCGAGCGCAATGCCAAGTCATTGTACTCCAGCTTCACTAAGGCTTTCTTTGGTAGAACATTGAGTGACGACCCAGTGTCCACCAGTACATGAGATAGAACAACACCCTTGCATTCCAAGGTGATATGCAAAGCCTTGTTATGGTTACGCCCCTCCTTTGTTAAATCAGTATTCGTAAAGCCCAGTCCATCACTGGTGTTGACATTTGCAACCACGGTCTCTAGCTGATTAACAGTAATCTCCTCCGACACGTACGCTGCGTGCAGGACTTTCAACAATGCATTCCTGTGAGCTTCGGAACACATTAGCAGTGATAATATGGAGATTTTGGAGGGTGTTTGGTGAAGTTGGTCCACCACCTTGTAATCAATACTTTTTATTATTCTCATGAACTCGTCTACATCTTGTTCAAAAGATGTCTTCTGAGTTTCTTTGGCAGATGGCTCTTCAGATACCACATTCTTTCTTTTTGCCTTAGCAGTAACTTCTGCTTTAGCATTAGATCTTTGTGTTTGTGAGGCAAAAAGGCGTTCGCTTCTGGTGAAGCCTCCGCCTCCCCCAACATTGTCAATTTGTGGTGAAGAGGTTGATGAATCCAGAGTAATTTTCTCCCTATTGTAGTAGAGATCAGAGTCGTAGTGCCAAGGTATGGCATTACTACTTTCATAAGGAACAGGCCTAGGTACCGTAATGGTAACTGGGTTGATTGCTGCAGTGGAAGGTACTGTAATGGTGTGCGGATCATAGTAAATGGTGACCAGAGATCTGGCAGGAGGTGCCACAGTTTGTTGTTGGAAATTGCTACTGGGAGGAACATTTGATGGGTCATAGTAGATTGTAACTGTTGAGACATCTTCGTTAATTTTTGCTGGCGCTGTAGAAGATTCTGTTGATAACATAGATGCTGATGTTGTAGAAGAAACAGTTGTTGAATTTTGACTTGTTGAAGTAATGGACGGAGTAATTGCTGGTGTTGTTGATGAATAGGAATGATTGTTGTTGCTGTTGTAAGAGAATCTGTTGAAAGAAGGATTGTTGGTGTTGTAGGAGATTCCATTGTTGTGGAGACAAAAGTTGCTGCAGGAGTTGTTGAAGTAATTTGAAAAATCCCATCTTGGATAAGGCCATCTATACCAATCCTTAACTTCTCAACCCCATTACAAGCTGTTTTACACAATTCACAGCAGGCCCCACAGCCTGGGAACACTTGGCATCTTAAAAGTTGAACTTTGACTTCAGCCAGTGGTGTTTGAATCTGTGCAACATTATCAATCAATGTATATGGTTGGTCCTCTTCAATGGAATTAATCCTAGGCCCACCATGATTAGGCATAGGATTTCTGTTAACGTTCGGAGGAGGTGCAAAGTTGAGGGCTTTAGAATCAACCAAGTCCTGAACCTTCATCTGTAATGCTCTGCATTTCTCAGTATTGTGACCAGGTGCGTTGGAGTGAAAGGCACACCTCGCGTTGACATCATAATTCTTTGGGAGATTGAGAGGATCTGGTGGTGCCAACGTCCTTAACTCAACCAGGTTGAGCTTCAGGAGTTGTGGCAATAAAGCAGCATAAGGCATAGGGATAGGGTCAATTACCCTATATGCCTGAGATGGCCTCTGTTGAAAGGGACGTTGCTGTTGGTTGCTATTGTTGTTGTTGTAGGTTCTTTGTTGCGGAAAATGAGATGGTTACTGATAGTGATGTTGTTGTTGTTGTTGAGGATATAACGGTTGTTGTGGAACTGGGGCTGGGATGGTAACAGCTGCTACTGACCTGTGAGAATATTGGGGCCTGCACCTTCCTGCATGGATGGCATTAGTTTCACCCGTCCTTCGGGGTCCTGCAAAGGGTTTTCTGGGGTTACTGGAGGAACTTGCACCATTGTCGGAGATTTTTCCCATCTTTAAGAGACTCTCAATTCTCTCACCATCTATAACCACATCATCAAAACTAGTAGAGGAGAAAGCATCAAGTCTATCAATATAAGTCCCTTGCAATGTGTTCATGAACATGTCAGCCATTTCTCTTTCTGACATGGGTGGTTGGACAGCAGCAGCAAGCTGTCTCCATCTCTGAGCATAATCCCGGAAGCTTTCTCTAGAAGACTGAGACATGCCCATTAGAAGCGTTCTATTGGGATCCATGTCTAGGTTGTATTGATATTGCCGAATGAAAGCCTCGGCCAAGTCCTTCCAACATCTTATGGTGGCCCTAGTCAAATGCGAATACCATTCTCTCGAAGCTCCAGTCAGACTGTCCTCAAAGTAGAACATCCATAACTTATCATCCATGGTATAAGCCTTGAGCCTTCCCGAGAAATATTGCAGATGAGTACGCGGACAGGAGGTACCATTATACTTCTCAAAGCATGGGGGTTTGAATTTGTGGGGAATTCTCACCCATCTACCAGTCCCATGTCCATCACGTCGAAACCCAAAGAATTCTGAGATTCCAATGATCTTAACTTTTCAGCAATCTCATCCAATCTTATATCATATACCTCATCTCCAGTCCCTATAACAGTAAATTGTTCTTATTGGGGATCCTCCTGCAGGATTCTACCCCCAGCAGTATTACCTTGAACGTTCCTCGGGATGTTAACTTCTGGATTCATATGGGGTCCATATTCTGGTGGGTCAATACGAGGTTGCCCCCGTTCATTGTTGCTAGTTCCCCCTATTCCAAGATGGGGCTCCTCAGGTGTCTGTCTTTCCACCAGCTCTCTCAGTCTTTCTTGGCTCTGGGCTAGGCCAGTCATGACAGCCATGAATTGAGACATCTGATTTCTCATCTCGACTCTTTCGTTTGCCATCTGATTTCTGACCTCATTCAGGTCCTGTTGTACCTGTTCCATTTGAATGCCGGGAAGGTTGTTACGAGTCGGATACCGGTGTGTGCGGTTGACAGGGAACACTCGGCGACGAGCAATGTTTCCTGAAATCTCAACAAAGTTAGGAACAAAAATAACAAACAAAACCTACAAAACAAAGAAAAAGTCAGTATGCAATGCAGTATGCTTATTTGTTTTCCAAGGTATCCGGTTTGGTTCTTGGTTTTGACCTTTCTAGACCTCGAGGAAGATGCTCGATGTTGTTGAGAGAAAACCCAAATGGAAACAAACTAAAATATATTACAAATGATGTAACATACATAGTCTGTTTTACAATACATGCCCCTGGAGGGTCAAAAATTCAAAAAAGAAAAGTACATCAAAAGGAAAGAACAACAAGCAAAAAGGAATCAGACGTCCAATCCATAATCATCTTCCCTGACCTCCTTCAGGAGTGCCTCAGTGTAAACACCCCAAATTTTCCCTCACCCATTCACACCATGGCTTGTGATATTCTCATATGCATAAGTTCAACCATAGCATCTCATACCACATTTTTGATTCACTGCATTGCTTCTAAGTCATCTGCATCTAGGGTTTGTGATCTGATCCACCGCTGAGCCACTTGAGCCACTCCAAGGGTCATCAATCACTTCAAAGGGGTCCATGTGTGTTCAAGCATCATATTATATCCTCTCAAAGTCAAGAATGTCAAAAAATCACAAGAACTGAGATTGGCATGGAAGCAGAGCCAGGTTTGACTGCACAGATGACCTAAAATTAGGGTTTTGGTTTCAAAGGCCATAACTCCAATTTTTTTGGTCATTCTTGTTTCTATTGGTCTCTATATGGTATAGGGATCATTCATATCAATTTTCATGAAGAAATTCCATGGGGAAGTCATCTGATCAAGAGTTGACTTTTTGAGCAAGTCAGTGCAAAATCAGGGCATCTGAGACCCTCAATGACCCAACCAAAGGGTGTTCTTCATCATTTTGATGGTGTATGATCTTTATTTGATAATAGAAGATGTTATAAGTTCACAAAATTGAATAATTTCAAGCCATTTGCAAAGTTGACTTTTTGGGAAAATGACTTGCAATGGAAACTTGCCATTTTGGGAAACTTTTTCAACCCTTTCTTTTTGATTCAAAAATGCTTCAAATGGGAAAACTTTGGTCATGAAAGTTGTAGAATGGATCATTCCCTTTTCAAAAAGTACAAGAACTCATTCTAATTCATCTTGGATCAAAAGTTATGGCTTGTCAAAGTTGGGAAAAATCACATAATTTCAAGTTTTCCACCAAAGAGGCATTTTGCAAAATGGTATGATCAAGCATTCTAAAGACTTAAAATGTGCACAAACTCTTCACAATATGATCATGTGACTTCTAAAAGTCAGAATTGGCCCAAGAATATTGCATTTTGGTGCCTTGAACTTGAAGAATTTCCAAAGGGGGCAAAGTTGTGACAATTTGCAAAAGGGATCAAAACTTCTCATCCACTTGCCTCAGTTCACAAAATCTGATCCAAAAGCATTCCTTGATCCTTGCTGAACTCAACCATGCCCCTATCTCATCCTGCCACTTGCCCATACCTCCAAGTACAACTTGCTTGACTTTTTGCAACTTGAGCCATACCAATCACAACAGTCCACACCAACTCCTCTGACCTCTCTAGTTGTGATAAGTGGACCAAAGCCAGCATAACACACCATACCCACAAGCCTGAAACAGATCAGAGCCATAGTTCCAAGTTTATACCTCATATGCAAAACCATTCGAAACACACAGCACAAGCTTAAAACACACAAACAAACTTCACAAAACATCTCAGCACATCCTCCTGATCATTTCCCTGCCCTCATTCATCCCTGAAACCTCCTCAATCAGAAACACGATCCTCACCCCTCACTGAATAGAACTTCTGCAAACTCACAAACCAACCATTATAAACTCCAACCAAGCTTCATAACTTCATCAGGGGGACCATTGGGATCATTTTGAGGCAAAGAGGCAAGCAAAAAGTCCCTGTTTCGAAAGCTCAATCTCAGGTATCACCAAGAACAATTTTTCTAGAACTTGTATTTTTTGTTATAGAGTTGTTCTCCATGCTTCACTGATCATGCTGCTCTTTTTATTTTCGAAAATAGTTGAGAAATGAACATGTTATGACTCTCTGAAACTTTGTCCAGTTTTCTTTTTTCCTTCGATTCTCCATGTATGCTTGTTATATATCATGTTTGGATGATGGTTTGAGTTCGTTTTGAATGGGGGATCATTTCTGGATAGTTAATTTGGGGTGGGGTGGCTTGTAGAGAGAGTTGGGGATTTGGTCTCGCCGGAGAAGATGACTGGAACACTGTTCCGGTCATCTGAAAGTCATTAGGGTTCAGATTAGGGTTTAATCATAATTAGCGTAGTTTGAATTCTGGCCATTGGATAGCGCGCGAAGTCAACTCCCGCCCCCTTGAATTTGAATCCTGGCCTTCAGATCATTTGACTTTTCCTTTTTTTCATTTAATTTCATTTTAATTTCATTTGTTTTATATTTAACTTCCACGAATTTTTTAAAATAGCAAAACACTTTAAAAAATTCTGAAATTTTTTGTCAAACTTTCAATTAATTTTCAGAACACAAAAATATTTTTTTTTTTTTTTTTTGCATTAAAATTTATTTTTAAATCATTTAAAAGTTTATTTTTAATTAATTAATGAAAATTAATTAATTAAAAATACTTTTAGGTATTTAAAAATCACAAAAAAATTCATGTAACATTCAAAAACATTTAGAAACATTGTCCAACTCTCAAACCAAATTTCTTTTTTGTTCTTGACACCTTTTGATGATTTTCAATGGAATTAATTTCATTTTGAGGTAATATTTTGGTTCAATCTTCAAAAATTCATTTCTTCCTAACCATTGAGAGTTGGACAATGATTCTTTTTGCATTGCATCTTGCATAACATGTAGTTTATAGGATTAAATTGGCATGAATTGATCTTGCATTTCCTATTTGTTTGGCATTTTTTCTTGATGAGGTACCTTAAAACCCTAGCAATCTTAGGAAATTCATAACTCTCATTAGGTTAAGAGTTAGAACCCCTCCTTTGGGCAGTGAGTTTGTGTAGGTCTAGGGTTCCTTTGATTGCATTTTCAAATTTTTATCATGTAATTTGCTTCTGGTTTTGGATTTTTGCTTTGTATGTTGCATATAACCCTAATTCATGCCTTCCTTTGCATCCATCTTCCATTTGCTTGCATACCATGACTTGCCATGACATTTTGTGCATCCATTTGATTTATATGACATCTTAGGACATATTAGAATCATGTTTGATCATTGCATCTTTCATTTGCCATATTATATGTCTTTTGCATTCCATAACTTTTCATGAACATTCATGGTTCAAAGCATGCTTCTCTTGCATCCATATGTTTGTATGATCATCCTCATGCCTTGCCTCATGTTTGCATCATCTCTTAGCATCATTACCATCATACTCATGCTTCTGGTTTTGGTTTGCATCATCACATCTCATCTCATTTGCATTGCATTTCATTTCTTTACTAACTTTTCAGGTGGTAAGTTGTTTGAGAAGTGAATTTGCCTTCACTTCTCACAATCTCTTTTCATCTCTCTTATGCATCATTGCTGCATTTTTGTATGTGTATTGGATTGAGCTTGCTCATTCTTGTTCATCTTGCTTTCTTTCTTCAAGCAACTTGTCTTCTTAAGTGAAGCAAGTTGTTTTGCTTCTCTTTGCTCCTTTCATCTGTTTCTCTCCTTGGTGGTTCCTTGAAGATTTCTCTTGAAAACCTCATAAACCATAGGAACAAACAAGCATGACAATAATTAGGGTTTGATTAGTCCCCCCACTTAGCTTTTACCTTTGTGTCTCTTTGAGTCTTCTCTTCTCATCTCATAATCAGGGACTAAACCCTAAAGGCTTTAAGGCTTTGTGATTAAGCTTATGCCTGCATCCTTCTATTAGGATGGAGTGTATAACTTTAATCCTAAGTGTTAAACCCTTAATGTGTTTAAATCCTTTAATCAATTCACATAATAATCATCAAGACATCAAGCTTGTAACTTGGGCCTTGCATTAGGGTTCTAATTCTTCCTTAACTGGTTAAGAAGGACTAACCCTAGTGTTAATGGACAAGTCCCCCTCAAGTTGTCTTACAAATCATAAAATCCACTTCTTCATCTTATCATTAACTAAAATCCATCTAATAAAGGCCTTGTTTTGTCATGAGGTTAATCCCTAATCATGGATTAAGTTGAGGAGTCTTCCTCAGCTTAAACATTCTCATCTATTATCCTTCTATTAGGATGATGTAATGAGTCTGTTTAATCCTTGATTATGGCTTAGTCTCATTACTTAACACTAAACAAAAACAACAAAAACATCTAAATAATCACAAGTAGGTTAATGATCTTAATCCTGCATCAAAGGTGATTAAGTGTGAGAAGCTGACTTCACACTTAAGGTATTCTCATTACCCCTAATCAGAGGGAAGATGTGATGAGTTTACTAACCCATTGGTTTAGGCTTAAGCTCATTAGCTTATGACAAAATTCAAAAAGCAATAAAAGACTGAAAACTCAAAAACAAACAATAATCGTCTCCTTTGGGATTCTTTTCTCATCATACTCACTCACAACCGAGAACTCGCTTCTTCCGTCTAATGCAAGACAGTTTGCACCTGAGCCAGATAGGTCATACACTTGAGCATAGGCATGTAAGCAGTTCATCAGTCAATTCACCTTTTAGTCTCTTTGGGTCGAACTACGGTGTTCTGACTTCCTCATTGCACGAGAGGATACGTAGGCATAACTTAACAGTTATCGAACAAAAGTCTCTGTATATTCCCCCTCATTCCAGTATTATTCTTTTAGCCTCATGATCTTGAGCATTTCATTCTTGTTCTTACACTGACACTTCACTTATACACTTCACTTCTCTTACACTGACACCTGCACATCCTTTTCCAGTTCTTTTATACACAAATTGCACTGACACTACCCCTTTAAAACACAAATCTTTTAAGCGTGGATCCCGTCGAGTACGGCGGACAATCTGGGTGCTAATACCTTCCCAGGTTGTAACCAACCCCCTTTCTCAGTCTCTCTGGTTCGCAACCGTCTTATCCATATCTTTCTAGGTCTATGCAGCATTGCCTTTCCTCCGGGATAAAAATGCCTAGCTAGCGATTCTTGTCTTTCTGAGTTCACTTATGTGTGTTCTCTCCTCCTTTCGCCGACCGTTCGCGCTTGTACCGGGATGCAAATCTTTCGGGAGCGACAGCTTGGCGACTCTGCTGGGGAAAGTTATACTATAACCAGGGCTTCTGGTTCTTTTTGTGGGTTCCTCCTAGCGCTTGTTTGATTTGTGTTTACTGGGGTGTTATGTGCTAGTTGTGCTTGTATATTTGTATTTATTTTTGCTTTATGTACAGTTATTTATTGCTTTCTTTACAGCTTTATATATATCATACTGTCATACTGTTATCTGGCTGGATCTGTTTTCTGTCTTGGTGGGTGGGGTTCTATTGAGAGTTTAAGGTCCTATACCTGGGACCTGAGTGACACCTAGGCTAGAGTGGTTCATGTTCTTTCCCATTCCATTTCGGTCTGGTGCGGGAATATGAAACACGGTTCAGATATGGGTTTCTTCTTGACAACTCTGTGCTACAGATCTCTTGTAGTGCTAGGGCTATCTGGGAAGCCTGCTAAGTCTGGATGACCTTTATTATGACCTTCAGAAACTGAGGAGAATTAGAGGAGGATTTTTTATGGTTATTGTAAACACTGTACCTCCGGGTTAGAAGTGTTTACACTTCTCATAACTGATCCAAGTCTGAGGATCCTTGTTTTAGAACACCACCTGTGAGGGGGTTGGGCTGTTTACAGGTTTGCAGGAACCCTTGGCCACATCATACCCTGTTACCTATTATGTTTAAGAATGCTTCACTTTGGACAGTTCTTGTGATTTAACCTAGGACATGTGACTCTTTATTTGAGTCCCCCACCTTGGTTACTGGACTTCTGAACCTCCATCTGGATTTTTCAAACATACATGGACCTTTATATCAAGGCAGTAATCAGATCCAGGTTGATCACAAACCCTTGCATATCATTTGCATACATCATCATTGCATCATTTTAACATTTGTTTATTTGTTTTTCAGGGTATCCATATTACATTTGACTTGGTTTTGACCCCTTCATCTGCATAGACCCCTGTTCACCAGTTGTCTGCTTCAGCTCTCTTCATCAGTTGCCTGCTTCAGCTACCTCCATCATCATCCTTAGCCTATCAGTGGCTCATCTTCAGTATTAGTCTTCCTCATCAGCACTTGTTCTCAGCTCTTCATCAGCAGTCATGGCACCCAAGAAGAGCAACATTTCATATCATTTCTTTGAGCCTGTGCTGGCTGGCATCAGACAGGTCCAGGCACTTATCACTCCAGACCATGTCCCATTATTCAAAGAACATTATGGAGGCATCCTTGATATGGTTATGGACTTGGACCCTTCTCATAGGAGTTTGATTCACACTTGCCTACAGTTTTATGACCCTCCTTTGAGATGCTTCACTTTCCATAACTTTCAGCTAGGACCTTTGCTGGAGGAGTTCTCATCTTTGATTGGAGTACCTGTCAGGGGTGGTATCCCCTTCAACCCTGAAATGACTTTTCCCAGCAATGAAGAGGTGGCAAAGGCACTGTACCTGGAGCCTATTCTGATTGAGCAGAACATGACTACAAAGGCTGGAATTCCTGGTCTACACTTGGACTTTCTCACTTCTCAGGCCATCCTGAAGGCCTCCTTGGGAGAATGGAAGGAAGTTTGTGCATTGTTAGCCCTCAGTATATATGGGGTTATACTTTTTGCAGATGAGCCCAAGTTTATCAGCAAGAATGCTATTCATCTCTTCCTTTTGAGGAACCCAGTGCCCACCTTGCTGGGAGATTTCTATTATTCTGTTCACCAAAGGAATGAGAAGCAGAGAGGGAGGTTGGTAAGATGCTGTGCTCCTCTATTTCATACCTGGTTGCTTAAACACCTACCCAAGACTGATGCTTTCCTGAACCCTCACCGACAGAAGAATTGGGCCAGGAGGCTTACTGCTCTGACTTCAGATGACATCAGGTGGTGCACCCAGAGCACCAAAGGCAGGGACATAATTACTAGCTGTGGGCAGTTCCCCCAATGTACCTCTGGTGGGAGTGAAGGGTTGCATCAACTACAATCCTTTGATTTTCAAAAGACAGTTGGGCTATGCTTTGGTTCACCCTCCTAGAGTGCAAGACTTGGCTGAAACCCTGTATTGTGAGATAAAGCCTAATCTAGCTGTTGTCAGACAAGCATCCTGGGCTTGGGACAACATCCAGACTAAAGGGATGGCCATTCTTGGGAGATGTAACAATGTGGCTTCAGCTCAGTATTATGAGTGGTCTCATGCTAGGGCTCAGATTTCTGGGATGCCTTTCACCATTGAGGATGCACCTAGACCATCCACAATACCACCTCCAGCCACTGTCAGCCTGGAAGAATTTGAGAAACTGAAAGAGAGGAATGAGAATCTGTCTCAAGCTCTGAAGAAGACCCTCTGGGAGAGGAGTGATGGTCGTCTAGACATTGAGAGGTTAGAAAAGCTTAAGGTGGAGCATCTGGCCAAGATTGAGAAAGCAGAGGACTACATCAAGAAATCAAGAGCCGGAGAGCAAATTTTGAAGAATGCTTGCAAAGAGGCCCAGTTTCAGAAAGTCAAGCTAGGTGGGTTAGAATCACTGAAGCTCGTACTCAAGAAGATAAGAGAACTCAAGCTAGGATTGAGCAGTTGGAGGCTAATGAAAAGAAACAACAGGAGGCTTTGCTGGCAGCCCAGAGGGAAATCTCAGAATTGAAGCTTAGGGCTGGTGTGAAGAGGTCAAAGGACCAAGATAGGAACAAGAAGCTGACCACTGCTATTACCACCAGGAACCTTCTTATCAGAAGCATCACAGAGCATCCGACTAGCCCTGTAACTGAAGCACTTTTGAAGGAGGTTAAGGAGGATGAGTTTGGCTTAGGTGTTTGATCACTTTGCTTGTTGCTATTTCCACTTCATGTACTTTTCTTTTATGTTGTATTTTGACCCTTCAGGGGCATGTGTTGTAAAAACAGACTGTGTATTCATTCACCTTTTGTAATATAATTTTTAGTTTGTTTCATCGAGTTTCTTTTCTCAAGCAATAGCAAAGCATCTTCCTCAAGGTCTGGAAAGGTCAAAACCAAGTGCCAAGCCGGATACCTTGGAAACAAATAAGCATACTGCATTGCATACTAACTTTTGTTTTGTTTTGTAGGTTTTTGTTTTGTTTGTTACTAACTCTGTTATGGTTCAGGAATTATTGCTCGCCGCCGGGTGTTCCCTCTCAACCGTCCACATATATATCCTACTCGCAACAACCTTCCTGGTATCCAGATGGACCAAGTACAGCAAGAGCTGACAGAGGGCAGAACCCAGATGGTTAACGAAAGGCTGGAGATGAGAAACCAAATGACCCAGTTCATGGAGGTAATGAATGGTTTGGCTCAGAGCCAAGAAAGATTAAGGGCATTGGTAGAAAGGCAAACCCCGGAGGAACCTCCTCTGGGAACTGGAGGAACAAGTAACAATGAGAGGGGTCAGCCTCATGTTAATCCACCAGTATATGGGCCTCATCTACACCCGGAGGTTAACATCCCGGGTATTGTGCAAGGAAATACTACTGGAGGAAGAATCTTACAAGAAGACCCCCAAGAAGAGCAGTTCACTGTGATGGGAGCTGGGGACGAAGCCTATGATAGGAGGCTTGATGAAATTGTTGAGAAGTTGAGATCTCTGGAGTCTCAAAATTCCTTGGGTTTTGATGTCATGGATATGGGGTTAGTGGACGGGGTAAGGATTCCCCACAAGTTTAAACCCCCGTGCTTCGAGAAGTACAACAGAACTTCCTGTCCACGAACTCACTTGCAGTCTTTTCTAGGGAGACTCAAGGCATACACCGTGGATGAGAAACTGTGGATGTTTTATTTTGAAGACAGTTTGACTGGGGCTTCAAGGGAGTGGTACTCACATTTGACCAGAGCTACTATCAGACGCTGGAAGGACCTAGCTGAAGCTTTCATCAGGCAGTACCAATACAATCTAGACATGGCTCCTAACAGAACCCTTCTGATGGGAATGTCTCAATCCTCCAGAGAAAGCTTCAGGGAATATGCCCAGAGGTGGAGACAGCTGGCTGCTGCTGTCCAACCACCCATGTCGGAAAGAGAAATGGCCGACATGTTTATGAACACCCTGCAAGGGACATATATTGATAGGCTAGCTGCCTTCTCTTCCACCATCTTTGCTGACGTAGTCATAGCTGGAGAAAGAATTGAGAGCCTTCTAAAGATGGGCAAAATTACTGATAATGGTTCAAGCTCGTCAAGTAATCCCAGGAAGCCTTTTGTGGGACCAAGAAGAACTGGCGAGACAAATGCCATTCATGCCGGCAGGGGCAGACCTCAGTACCTTCACAGATCAGTAGCGGCTGTCACTATTCCAGCTCCGATTCCTCAGCAACCAGCATATCAACCACAACAACAACCCCATTATCAACAACAAGTTCAGTATCCGCCACAAAGAAACTACAACAACAACAACAACAACAACAATCAACAGCAAAGACCCTTTCAGCAAAGACCATCACAGGCAAATAGGGTGATTGACCCTATCCTTATGCCTTATGCCGCTTTATTGCCACAACTCCTGAAACTCAACCTGGTTGAGCTAAGGACATTGGCACCACCAGATCCCTCCAGTCTTCCAAGAAACTACGATGTCAACGCCAGATGTGCTTTCCATTCCAATGCACCTGGCCACAGTATAGAGAAATGCAGGGCTTTACATATGAAAGTGCAAGATCTGGTGGATTCTAAAGCCCTCAACTTTGCACCCCCGCCAAATGTCAACAAGAATCCCATGCCCAATCATGGAGGACCAATAATTAATGCTATTGAGGAAGATAAGCCATCTTTCTTAATCACCAGTGTTGGGCAGATTCGGACACCTCTGGTAGAAATTAAAGCTCAGCTTCTAGAATGCCAGATGTTCCCCGGGTGTGAGCTCGCTTGTGGTTATTGCAACATTTCGGTCAACGGGTGTGATAACTTGAGAAGCGGCATAGATGGTCTTATCAAAAGTGGTATACTTCAGATCACAACATCAGTACCTGCAAATCCAGCAATCCCTCTGACAACAATTCCTGATTCTCCTACAACTGCAACAACAATCACTCCGATCAATTCATCAATATCATCAACAATGGCTCCATCCATCACTTCAACAAATCAGATGTCAACAACCATCTCTTCTACAACATCAGCACCCATTCATTCAACAGAATCTTCTACAACGCCAACAGAAATTGATGAAGATATCTCAGCAGTCACCATTTACTATGATCCAGCATATGTTCCTCCAAACAACAACTTTCAACAACAAACAGTGGCATCTCCTGCCAGGTCACCAGTCACCATTTACTACGATCCGCACACCATTTCAGTACCTCCCTCTGCAGCAGTCAGTCCAGTTACCATCACGGTACCTGGACCAGTTCCATATGAAAGCAGTAATGCCATACCTTGGCATTATGGCTCTGACCACTACTGCAATGGGGAGAAAATCACTTTGGATTCTTCAACCTCTTCTCCACAAATTGATAATGTTGGGGGAGGCGGAGGCTTCACCAGAAGCGGACGCCTTTTTGCCTCACAAACTCAAAAACCTAATGCCGAAGCAGAAGTTGCTGCCAAAGCAAAGGGAAAGAGTGTGGTATTTGAAGAACCAATCGTCAAAGAAACTCAGAAGACATCTTTTGAGCAAGATGTAGATGAGTTTATGAGGATTATAAAGAGAAGTGATTACAAGGTAATGGATCAGCTTCACCAAACTCCCTCAAAGATCTCCATATTATCCCTGCTGATGTGTTCTGAAGCTCACAAGAATGCATTACTGAAAGTCTTGCATGCAGCATACGTGCCAGAAGAGATCACTGTTAACCAGCTAGAAACTGTGGTAGCTAATGTCAACACCAGTCATGGACTGGGCTTCACCAATGCTGATTTAACAACTGAGGGGCGTAACCACAACAAGGCTTTACACATCACTCTAGAATGCAAGGGTGCTGTTCTATCTCATGTACTGGTGGATACTGGGTCATCACTCAATGTCCTACCAAAGAAAGCCTTAGTGAAGCTGGAGTATGATGGCTTGGCACTGCGTCCAAGTAATTTAGTGGTGAGAGCATTTGATGGCTCTAAAAGATCAGTGCAAGGGGAGATTGATCTTCCTGTGATGATTGGCCCGCAGACCTTCAAAATTACCTTCTATGTGATGGACATTCAGCCGGCCTACAGTTGTTTGTTGGGTAGACCTTGGATCCATGCCGCTGGCGCAGTTACGTCTACCCTTCACCAGAAGCTGAAATTCGAGTGGGAAGGCCAGATCATCACCATCTGTGGTGAAGAGGACATCTTTGTTAGCCATCTGGCTACGTACAAGTACATTGAGATGGATGGATAAATCCATGAAACCATGAGCCAGGGGTTTGAGGCTTTGAACATAAATGAAGCCTCTGTTGTACTAGGAACCTCCATGACGTCTTATCAGCAAGCCAGGAAGGTTGTTGAAGAGGGGACTGCCCAATGCTGGGGCAAGCTGTTGCCTGTGGAAAAGAAGGAGGACATATTTGGGTTGGGTTACAAACCAACTCAACAAGATCAATCAGAGGCTGCCAAGAAGCCCAACTTTGTCAGCGGGGGAATGCTCAACCCGGATGCAGTGAACAACTTGGAAGATGAGTCGGAAGATGAACGCAACCTGGAGAGCTGGATACGTCCAAGGATCCTGGGGAGCTGTATCTCAAACTGGTCTTCCCAGGAAATTATAAGGGTTACTCCTGCAGAGTAATTATTATTTCATGTATATTTTAAGCATGCATCAAGTCTTGCATCTTGCCCAAGATGTCAAGACTCATTTTGTAATCGGGCCATCTTGTAATTTTGTGCAAACAGATCAATCAATGAATATCGGACATCTTTTGCAAATGAGTCTTTTTCTTTTTCACTCACTGTTTTTTCCATTTTTCTTTTTGTACAAAAATAAAATGGCAATGTTTTCAAAATGATAACTTTACTTCACTTTTTCTAAACAAAGATTAAAATCGATCACTAAAATGAACAATTTAAACCCTTGCAGAGAGTGCCTTTCAGACTGCACCGACAACAGCACAGCCATGGCTTCGTATGACTTTGACAATCCATTCAATCAAGCTGATGAAGGGGTTGAAGAAGATTTTGAGCTTCCTGAAGAGCTAGCTAGGTTGTTAAGGCAAGAGGAGAAGGTTATCACTCCTCATCAGGAGGAGGTCGAAACGGTTAATCTTGGTACGGAAGAAGATGTGAAAGAAGTTAAGATCGGGGCCTGCCTACAAGACTCAGTGAAAGAGCAACTGATTGACCTGCTTCGTGAATATGTGGATGTGTTTGCTTGGTCTTATCAGGATATGCCAGGGTTGGACACCGATATTGTCATGCACAAGCTGCCTTTAAGAGAAGACTGCCCACCGGTAAAACAGAAATTGCGTCGTACTCGCCCAGACATGGCAATGAAGATCAAAGAAGAGGTGCAAAAGCAGTGGGACGCCGGGTTCCTTGCTGTAACTAGCTACCCGCCGTGGGTTGCTAATATTGTACTTGTGCCTAAGAAATATGGCAAGGTGAGAATGTGTGTGGACTACCGGGATCTGAACAGAGCCAGCCCGAAAGATGATTTCCCTTTACCTCACATTGATGTATTGGTTGATAATACGGCTCAGTTCTCGGTATTCTCCTTCATGGACGGATTTTCAGGATACAATCAGATCAAGATGTCACCTGAAGACATGGAGAAGACAACTTTTATCACACCCTGGGGCACGTTCTGTTACAAGGTGATGCCATTCGGACTGAAGAATGCTGGTGCAACGTATCAACGGGCTATGGTAACATTATTCCATGACATGATCCATAAAGAAATTGAATGTTATGTGGATGACATGATTGCCAAGTCCCTCACAGAAGAAGACCACCTGGTAAATCTGTTGAAGTTATTCAAGCGTCTGAGGAAGTACCAACTGAAGCTGAACCCCAACAAGTGCACATTCGGGGTAAGATCTGGTAAGCTACTGGGATTTATTGTGAGTGAAAAAGGGATTGAAGTTGACCCTGACAAAGTCAAAGCCATTCAAGAAATGCCTGCACCTAAAACTGAAAAAGAAGTTCGGGGGTTCCTAGGTAGATTGAACTACATTTCGCGGTTCATATCTCACCTTACAGCAACCTGTGAGCCCCTGTTCAAGCTGTTAAGAAAAGAACAAACAGTCAGGTGAAACGAAGACTGCCAGAAGGCTTTTGACAAGATCAAGGAATACTTACAAGAGCCTCCAATCCTCATGCCTCCAGTTGAAGGAAGACCTCTAATTATGTACTTGACAGTATTATAAGAGTCAATGGGTTGTGTGCTGGGCCAGCATGACGAGTCTGGTCGAAAAGAGTATGCAATATACTACCTAAGCAAAAAGTTTACCGACTGTGAACAACGTTATTCACTGCTCGAGAAAACTTGTTGTGCTTTAGCGTGGGCTGCTCGCCGACTGAGACAGTATATGTTGACCCACACTACTTTATTGATATCAAAGATGGACCCAGTTAAGTATATTTTTGAGAAGCCAGCTCTTACCGGACGGGTTGCAAGATGGCAAATGATCCTCACAGAATATGACATCCAGTAAACATCTCAGAAAGCCATCAAGGGCAGTGTATTGTCTGATTATCTTGCTGAGCAACCCATTGATGATTACCAGCCTATGAGGTTTGACTTCCCTGATGAAGACATCATGTTCATAAAAGCAAAAGATCGTGAAGAGCCTGTTCACACTGAAGGGCCTGACCCGGAAGAAGAATGGACTATGATGTTTGATGGGGCTGTTAACATGAATGGTCGTGGTGTTGGTGCAGTACTCATTACACCTAAAGGAGTTCACCTGCCTTTCTCGGCAAAACTCACCTTTAACTGCACTAACAACGAAGCTGAATACGAAGCTTGTATTATGGGTCTTGAGGAAGCCATTGACCTCAGGATCAAGACTTTGACTGTATTCGGAGATTCAGCTCTGGTAATTAATCAAACCAATGGAAAATGGTATACCCACCAGGATCATCTGATACCTTACAGGGATTATACAAGAAGGTTATTGACTTTCTTTACAACGGTCAAGCTTGAGTATATCCCTCGGGACGAGAATCAGTTTGCGGATGCTCTTGCCACCATTTCATCCATGATCAAAGTTCAAGCGGCCAACTTTGTGCCTCGGATTTCAGTATCCAGACTTGACAGACTAGCATATGTATTCTCAGCAGATGTTGTCAAGGATGATAAGCCTTGGTTCCATGACATCAAGTGCTTCTTAGAGGATCGGACATACCCACCTGGGGCATCTTCCAATGATAAGAAGACATTAAGAAGGCTAGCTGGTAGTTTCTTCCTGAATACTGATGGTTCCCTATACAAGAGAAACTTTGATATGGTACTTCTTAGATGCGTTGATAAAACAGAAGCAGGCTTGTTGATGCACGAGGTGCACGAAGGATCCTTTGGTACTCATGCAGGAGGGCATGCCATGGCCAAGAAGTTGCTAAGATCAGGTTATTACTGGATCACAATGGATGTCGACTGTTGTGCCTATGCCAGGAAATGCCATAAATGCCAGATTTATGCGGATAAGGTGCATGTGCCTCCAAATCCTCTAAATGTGATGTCTTCACCCTGGCCCTTTGCTATGTGGGGCATTGACATGATTGGCAAGATTGAACTGACTGCTTCAAATGGCCACAGGTTCATCCTGGTTGCTATTGACTATTTCACCAAGTGGGTTGAAGCAGCTTCCTATGCAAATGTTACAAGGCAAGTGGTAGCCCGGTTTCTGAAAAGGGACATCATCTGTCAGTATGGAGTGCCCGAACGAATCATTACTGTTAATGGTTCCAACTTGAACAACAAAATGATGGAAGAACTGTTTCGGGACTTCAAGATCCAACACCACAACTCTTCTCCTTACAGGCCAAAGATGAATGGCGTTGTTGAGGCAGCTAACAAGAATATCAAGAAGATTGTGCAGAAAATGGTGGACACATACAAGGACTGGCATGAAATGCTACCATTTGCCTTGCATGGGTATCGTACGTCAATCAGGACATCTACTGGGGCAACACCGTATCAGCTTGTTTATGGTATGGAGGCAGTCCTACCTGTTGAAGTTGAATTACCCTCCCTGCGGGTACTAATGGATGTTAAGCTGAACGAAGCAGAATGGGTCCGATCCCGATACGAACAACTGAGTCTGATTGAAGAAAAGAGATTAGCTGCAATTTGTCATGGGCAGTTGTATCAGAAAAGAATGAAGAAAGCCTTCGATCAGAAAGTCAGGCTCCGAGAATACCAAGTAGGAGATATTGTGCTGAAAAGACTCCTCCCTCCTCATACAGACCACAGGGGCAAATGGACTCCGAACTATGAAAGACCATTCGTAGTAAAGAAAGTTTTCTCCGGTGGAGCACTCATGCTCAGCATTATGGATGGTGAAGACTTCCCGTCCCTTGTGAATTCAGATGCAGTTAAAAAAATACTTCGCATAAAATGACCCGCTGGACATAAAAACAGAATGTAAGTCCAGGCAAAAATAGGGCATACCGGCGAGTCAAAAACAAAATAAAAGACTCGGGCAAAAATAAGGGAAAAAAAATAAAAAAAATGTACACCCGCTGAGTTGAAAAGCCGCATTGGACAACTCAGGCAAAAAAGGGTATCCCGATGGATTGAAAACCCGAAAGGGCGATCCATGCAAAACAAGGGAATAAGCGAACAACTGCATTCTGAATTCGTCTGTATCACTCGCAACTTGGTAAGCTTCAAAAGGATCAAGCTTCTTTCGGAATCAGCCTTCTTCAGAAAGCAAGACGAGAAGAACGTCAAATGTCATACGAGTCATAGCAAAGGGAAGCTCCTCGAAGCGTCGCCAACATTGCTAACACCTTTTTTTTCAATTTGTAACAATCTCCTCATTTTAGGGGATTTGTTTCTTTGACTGTATTTGCCAATTCAGGGCACGCAAATTAATAAAATCAGATTTTCAGTCATGTCTCGTCTCGTACATTTTACTTTCATTTGCAAAGAATGTCCGATGTCTCTAAAATACTGATTGCATAAATACAGATGCTTTTCTTCTAAAAAAAGGTACGTGCTTACAGGAAATATACTTACTCCCGGGAGTGGCTGAACTCCTATGACGGAATCCGGTAAGGGATACCTCGGGATTACTTGTGCGCTTCTCTATCTTTTCAGGATTGCAGGTATTTCAAAGCGCGACATGGGGCATGAAAGCTTCACCCTAGCAAGCTGGAAAATCATTATCTACTCAGTCTATCCCCCAATCAGCACCGGAGATGGTTTCTCCCCAGTTGAGTTGTCCAGTATCATCCTCAGCAGGACCCCTACAGAAATCTCCAGGAAGTTGCCATCTACTGTTCCTCAGCCGAGTGCAAAAGCCGGGAAACCATCTCCCCACGGAGTTTCAGCCTCTATCCAGAAGAGCGACGCCTGAAGATCACAACAGAGTGAAGGAAGCTTCTACAAACTCCCAGCTGGGTCCCTCATTACCAAATATAGGTCTATCAGTGGCCTATATCCCCAAGCAGAGTCCCATATGCCAGATCTACCAATGATCTCACCCCCAGCTGGGATGCTCACTTCAAGCAGATCGACCAGAGATCTTCGTAGCAACGGGACCCGGATCCCGAATCTTTATCTTTGCATAATCATAGCATTCGCATCATATTTTCCCCACAGAGCGTAGCATTCCGTCTAATACGGAGCATTACGACAAAAATCAAACATATTTCATAATCATAAGCCATGTTCTGAATCAAACACTTGTGAATACTAGCAATCCATCAGAGATATACGGAAAACTCCCCCAAATTCCCCACCAGAGAGCCAAAGCACTGGCCTTACACTCACAAATACAAATGCACACTCCTTTTGGCACCCGTCCGTGTCATGATTCCCTAGTAAAGTCGCCCGAGCCTTCTTTACAAACAGACACTTATACTTCCTGACACCCGTCCGTGTCATATCCCCAGCAAAAAACGAAGCGTCCCCTTTGCACTTACAGATACATATATCTATACAAATTCCCTGACACCCGTCCGTGTCGCTTTCCCCAGCACAGTTGCCTAAACATTTTGTAAACCATACACTTGTTTATATTACACTTTTCTTCTTTTGACACTCGTCCGTGTCACTCTCCCCAGCAGGTTAAACACTCTCCTGTACACCACTCATACTTATTTCACTCATACAAATGCTCGTCCGTATCTTGTATATACCACTTACATCCCCTCAGAGTCGACACTCGTCCTTGTTCTTTGTTAACCAGTTGATACTCGTCCGTATCATCATCTCAGAACATGTGTCAGCGTTTGTGTCTAACTGATACTCGTCTGTATCATAGTCTTAGGGATGCTCATCCTCATCTTTAATCCATACACGTGTCAAACACTTATGTCTTCTTGAATTTAGACACTCGTCCGTGTCTACTATTCCCCAGAAGAGTCCCCTCATATTCAACACTCGTCCGTGTTCTTTGTTAACCAGTTGATACTCGTCCGTATCATCATCTCTGAACACGTGTCAGTATTTGTTTCTACCCGATACTCGTCCGTATCGTAGTCTTAGGGATGCTTGTCCGCATCTTTAATCTATACACAACGTCAAAACACTTATACCTTTTATTTCTTGGATGTAGACACTCGTCCGTGTTTACCATTCCCCGGTAGGTCGCCAGCAAAGCAAAACTTCTTTTCTATCTAACATTTGTCCTATGTCATGATACCTTCCGGCAGCCGTACCCTGCCAGGTGATCGTCCTTCACCTTTGGATGACCGTCCCTCATCCTTTCCCCAGCGGAGTCTCCATTATTGGAACCCTTTTCTATCCGGCATTCGTCCTATGTCGTGATTTTTTAGCAGCAGTACCCTGCTAGGTGATCGTCCTTCACCTTTTGATGATCGTCCTTCATCATTTTATCCGATGGCCGTCCCCATCGTTGATCTTGTTATCTGACATTCGTCCTATGTCATGATAAACCTTGAGAGCAGTCGTCCCCTGCTGGGTGATCGTCCTTCACCTCTTGATGATCGTCCTTCATCATGCTCATCCGATGGTCGTCCCCATCGTCGACCTTTTATCCGGCATTCGTCCTATGTCGCGATATTTTCGGCAGCCGTACCCTGCCAGGTGATCGTCCTTCACCTTAGATGATCGTCCCTCATCTTACCCCAACAGAGCAGCTGTCCCCTGCTAGGTGATCGTCCTTCACATTTGATGATCGTCCCTCATCATTATTTCATTTATTCTTTAACCCGATGGTCGTCCCCGTCGTGGTCCCTTTTCCTTTTCCTGGTGATCGTCCTTCACCTTTGATGACCGTCCCTCATCATTATTTCATTTATTCTTTAACCCGATGGCTGTCCCCGTCGTGGTCCCTTTTCCTTTTCCTGATGATCGTCCTTCATCAGTTTAGCCCGATGGTCGTCCCCATCGTTGTTTACATTACTTTATGAAGCTGATGACCGTACCTCATCATTTATTTTTACCTATAATCCCCAGAGAATCTTATAGCTTTACTTGATGGCCGTCCCCATCACAATCTCTCATATCCCCAGCATGTCGGCCGTTCCCGTCATTGCCTTATTTCCCGCATTTTCCCCAGCATGTCGGCCGTCCCCGTCATTGCTTTATTTTCCGCATTTTTCCCAGCATGTCGGCCGTCCCCGTCATTGATTCATCCCCCAGCAGCCGTCCTCTGCTCGACGGTCGTCCTCCGTCGCCCGCACCTTATGAATATACTTTATTTTCCTTTACAATTTATATCCCTTTTCTTCTTCATTCTGTGAGTGCAAATTTTGGACTGTCTTTGGTATTCAACCACAAGTTATCTTGTTTGCCTGTTAAGCCGTTGCTTACATCCTGCACAGCTAACTCATGCTTGAATAGGGGCAGCTGTAAACACCCCAAATTTGCCCTCACCCATTCACACCATGGCTTGTGATATTCTCATATGCATAAGTTCAACCATAGCATCTCATACCACATTTTTGATTCACTGCATTGCTTCTAAGTCATCTGCATCTAGGGTTTGTGATCTGATCCACCCCTGAGCCACTTGAGCCACTCCAAGGGTCATCAATCACTTCAAAGGGGTCCATGTGTGTTCAAGCATCATATTATATCCTCTCAAAGTCAAGAATGTCAAAAAATCACAAGAACTGAGATTGGCATGGAAGCAGAGCCAGGTTTGACTACACAGATGACCTAAAATTAGGGTTTTGGTTTCAAAGGCCATAAATCCAATTTTTTTGGTCATTATTGTTTCTATTGGTCTCTATATGGTATAGGGATCATGCATATCAATTTTCATGAAGAAATTCCATGGGGAAGTCATCTGATCAAGAGTTGACTTTTTGAGCAAGTCAGTGCAAAATCAGGGCATCTGAGACCCTCAATGACCCAACCAAAGGGTGTTCTTCATCATTTTGATGGTGTATGATCTTTATTTGATCATATAAGATGTTATAAGTTCACAAAATTGAAGAATTTCAAGCCATTTGCAAAGTTGACTTTTTGGGAAAATGACTTGCAATGGAAACTTGCCATTTTGGGAAACTTTTTCAACCCTTGCTTTTTGATTCAAAAATGCTTCAAATGGGAAAACTTTGGTCATGAAAGTTGTAGAATGGATTATTCCCTTTTCAAAAAGTACAAGAACTCATTCTAATTCATCTTAGATCAAAAGTTATGGCTTGTCAAAGTTGGGAAAAATCACATAATTTCAAGTTTTCCACCAAAGAGGCATTTTGCAAAATGGTATGATCAAGCATTCTAAAGACTTCAAATGTGCACAAACTCTTCACAATATGATCATGTGACTTCTAAAAGTCATAATTGGCCCAAGAATATTGCATTTTGGTGCCTTGAACTTGAAGAATTTCCAAAGGGGGCAAAGTTGTGACAATTTGCAAAAGGGATCAAAACTTCTCATCCACTTGCCTCAGTTCACAAAATCTGATCCAAAAGCATTCCTTGATCCTTGCTGAACTCAACCATGCCCCTATCTCAGCCTGCTACTTGCCCATACTTCCAAGTACAACTTGCTTGACTTTTTGCAACTTGAGCCATACCAATCACAACAGTCCACACCAACTCCTCTGACCTCTCTAGTTGTGATAAGTGGACCAAAGCCAGCATAACACACCACACCCACAAGCCTGAAACAGATCATAGCCATAGTTCCAAGTTTATACCTCATATGCAAAACCATTCGAAACACACATCACAAGCTTAAAACACACAAACAAACTTCACAAAACATCTCAGCACATCATCCTGATCATTTCTCTGCCCTCATTCATCCCTGAAACCTCCTCAATCAGAAACACGATCCTCACCCCTCACTGAACAGAACTTCTGCAAACTCACAAACCAACCATTATAAACTCCAACCAAGCTTCATAACTTCATCAGGGGGACCATTGGGATCATTTTGAGGCAAAGAGGCAAGCAAAAAGTCCCTGTTTCGAAAGCTCAATCTCAGGTATCACCAAGAACAATTTTTCCAGAACTTGTATTGTTTGTTATAGAGTTGTTCTCCATGCTTCACTGATCATGCTGCTCTTTTTATTTTCGAAAATAGTTGAGAAATGAACATGTTATGACTCTTTGAAACTTTGTCCAGTTTTCTTTTTTCCTTCGATTCTCCATGTATGCTTGTTATAAATCATGTTTGGATGATGGTTTGAGTTCGTTTTGAGTGGGGGATAATTTCTGGATAGTTAATTTGGGGTGGGGTGGCTTGTAGAGAGAGTTGGGGATTTGGTCTCGCCGGAGAAGATGACCGGAACACTGTTCCGGTCATCTGAAAGTCATTAGGGTTCAGATTAGGGTTTAATCATAATTGAAATTCTGTAATGAGATGTCCTAAGAGATGTTCCAACACTTAATAGGACATTTAACCAAAACTTAAACAACAGGAAAAATAAACAACACAGAAGTTTGTTAACCCAGTTCAGTGTATAACCACACCTACATCTGGAGGCTACCAAGCCAGGAGGAAATCCACTATTAGTAATATTAATTCTAGACTTAAACCACCCTGTTTAATCTATCACTTAATACTTACCCAATGCAATTTCTACCTAAGACTCACTTAGATAAGAGTACCCTACTCACTCCCCCTCAATCACCCAGTGATCAAGTTTACAAGTTTACTGAAATTGAAGACATCCTTCAAACAAAACAGCTTGATCTTACTTAACAGTTTCAATCAAGTCACAAATGCACTTTTGCTTAAAAGCTCATAAAGTGGTACATAAAAACAACCTGCTATTAAAACACTAGACACCCTATTTAGTCTTCTGAAATTCGTACTCAATTCTATGAGTTTCTGTTGTTTAAATAGGTATCTGAATTTTGGGCTTTCTGTAGAATGATCCAGCCCTAATGTGCAGCAACTGTCACCTTGAATTTAGGGTTTGTTACCTCCTATATTCTAGGTGCATTAGGTCTTCTGTTTTAATCTGAATCTTCAATTTAAAACTCCCTACAGATGCGCCTTGTTCTGTTTTTATCCAGCATTAATTAATTCCAGATAGTTCTCCTTAAATATCTCTGATCTGTTAATCAATAATTAATTCTGGTAGCAGGTCTGAGATGTCTCAACATCTGTTGGGACATCCTGAAAAACTGAACTTAATTTATTCACACAATGTCCCAACATCTGATGAGACATCCTGAAATAAATTCACATACTCTGTTTGATAATGTCCCAACATCTGATAGGACATTCTGAACTGAATTTAACATTTCTTGTTTGGTCAAAAATTCTGCCAATTCTTAAACATCTACAAACTCCCCCTTTGGCTAATTTTTGGCTAACATCTTTCCTGGTTTTCAGAGTGCAGCTGAAGTTCTTTTTATCAGAGTATATCATTACTTTTCTGTTGATTCATATTTGAGTTTTACTCCCCCTCAAACATATATGAGTCCAGTCTTGTTTCAACAGAAATATTCACACTTATTCAGTTCAGGCAGAAACAAACAGATTTCATTCATTTAAACAGCAATTACATTTGATGTTATTTGATGTTGTTCTCCCCCTTGGTAGACACAAAATTAGGGGCCAAAGACACTATTACTGTCATTACATTGCTGTCATTACATTGCTGTCACATATATTGATTACTCAGATTCATCACTCTCAGTTGCTTCTTCCACTTCAGTGTCTTCATTCTTAGCAGCTTCACTTTCTTCAGCAGCCTCACTGTCTTCACCAGCTTCACTGTCTTCATCAGTTGCAACATTCTGATCTTCTTCACTTTCCAATCTTTTAATTATTTCTTCAAGCTTCTGCTTTCTAGCTTCAAGTTCTTTGCAGGTGATTTTGAGTTCAGCAATTAAGGCTTTCTTGGAGATTGGATTCTTAGCAGAGGAGGGACCAGCAGATGTCCCAGCAGGTGTTTCAACATCCGCAGCATGGTGACTGAGAAATAATTTGTAGTGAAAAGCCAAGGGGCTCTCTCTTTTGCATGCTGTATCCTTGTCAGTGAGAATGCCCGGGTATTGATTGAGCACTATCCCACACAGCAATGATGGAAAGGCTATTGGTAGCTTGGTTGCAGAGGAGCTGGCATGCTTCATGGTTTGATCAAAGATAAAAGCTCCAAAGTCCAGCTTGGTTTGAGTCCCCACAGCAAAGATGAATCTGGCCAGACCAGTTGAGATTGATGAAGTGTGGTTGGTAGGCACCCAGTTTGCAGTTCCAATCCTGTTAAGCATGGCATACTTTCTAGTAAGCATGCTCACAGAGAGCTTTCCCTTCACAGGCCAAGCTTTGACCTGATTTGCAGTGATCACCTTACAGATTTGATTATCTGTTTTCCCTAGCTCATTGGGTCCATCTGTTTCTCTTTCTAGATACTCATTGATGATTTGAGGAGAAAACTGTACACATTTACCTCTAACAAAAACTTTTCTAAACTCAGAAGACTTACCATTTGAGCAATCCTCCTGAAGATTCACAATGAACTCTTTAACAAGAAGTTCATAACAGGGAGAGAACTCTGAGACTGTCTTGAATAGTCCTGCAGCAGAGATTAGGTCAATGAGTTCTGTGCACTCAAGTGCATTGCTGCTTAGTTCTCTTTCCAAAGCAACCCTTCTTTGGTACATATATTTCCATCTGTTGACACTGGAGACATGATGGAAGGATATATTGTCCAAGGGAGCTTCTGGAACAACAGTTGAAGCTCTAGCTGCTGCTGGTTTCTTCTTGGGAGGAGATGTTGAGACATCTGATCCAACATCTGAATCTGATGGTGTTGCAGCTTTTCTCTTCTGAGTTTGAACCTTGCTCCATGGTTTTGCTGGACCAAAAGTGGCTTTAGCCTTGCCTTTCTTTGGACTAGCCTTCTTCTTCTCAGGAATGACAGGTTCATCTTGCATCTTTCCTTTCCTGGACCTTAGCCTTTTGGCTATGCTGGGTTTGACAAATGCTATGATTTCTGCATCAGAGTCCTGTTCCAGATTGACTATTGGAGGGGATTGAGCAGTCTCCTCATCAGCTTGTTGATCAGTAGAAGATTGATCTTCATTTGAGTCTTTAGCCTGTTCCATAGAAACTTCTTTATCACTTTCACTTGAGACCTCTTTCTTGTCCTCAGTCTGTTCAGTATCAGCATCAGATGAGTTTGCTTTCTCATCTGCATATGTTCCAACATCCGTTGGGACATCTTGTTCTGCAGCAGTGTTCTTTGTATCTTGAGCAGGTTCTTCTTGAGATGCAGGAATGGTGTTCAAGGGAACAGAGATTCCTTTCACTACTCTTTGTTCAGAGAAAACTTGGTTGACAATCTCCTTGATGGAATCATCAACATATTTGGAGTATTTAACATGTGAAGGAATTTCTTTAGCTTTGCTTCTGATTTGATCTTTACCTCTTTTTGGTGTTCTTGCCTTCTTAGAGTGAGAGGCATTTCCCCTGAGCTCGTCTAATGGTGTTGATTGCATTGGCACCATAGAAATAGGAGTGGCATGAACCACGTCTTCCTGGTTGAGAACTTCTTCAGCTGTTTTAGGGTTTTGAGACATTGTTGAGGAAGATGAATGTGCAGCTTTAGGGTTTAAGATTTCTGAAGGATTACTAGTTAATGTGATTCGCTTGTGATGATGTGATGAGACTCTTGATAGCTGCTTATAAGGAATTACTAAATAAGTAGCCGTTACAGTCCAAATGATTAGGAATGAAATTCCCAAGGATCTAGTCCAGACTAGCTTTACCATCTGGAACTTATGCCATGCAATGTCATATGACATGTTGGCACATCTCATTAACTGCTAGATATCACATACACAGATTCCAAGTTTGCCCCTTAAGTTCTCAAATTGTGTAGCATCCAATGCTTTGGTAAATATATCAGCTAATTGCAGATCTGTAGCAACATGCTCCAATGAAATCACCTTCTCTTCTATAAGATTTCTGATGAAATGATGTCTGATATCAATATGCTTTGTCCTGCTATGTTGAATGGGATTCTTTGATATGTTGATTGCACTTAAGTTGTCACAGTACAATGTCATGACATCCTGTGGGACATTGTACTCAGTGAGCATCTGCTTCATCCAAACCAACTGAGAACAACTGCTACCTGCTGCTATATACTCAGCTTCAGCTGTAGATAATGACACACAATTCTGTTTCTTACTGAACCAAGAAATCAGATTGTTTCCTAGAAAGAAGCATCCTCCTGAAGTGCTTTTTCTGTCATCAGCACTTCCTGCCCAATCAGCATCACAGAAGCCAGAGAGAATTGGTTTGCAACCATGAAAGTACATTATGCCATAGTCACAAGTACCATTAACATATTTAAGGATTCTCTTGACTTGATTAAGATGACTGACTTTTGGATCAGCTTGATATCTTGCACACACTCCTACTGCAAATGCTATGTCTGGTCTGCTTGCAGTTAAGTATAACAAGCTTCCAATCATGCTTCTATATAAACTTTGATCTACATTCTCACCCTTTTCATCTTTAGTCAGCTTTAAATGTGTAGGAGCAGGAGTTCTTTTATGAGAAGCATTTTCCATTCCAAATTTCTTCACTATGTTCTTGGAGTACTTGCTTTGTGAGATGAATATTGAGTCTTCCATTTGCTTAACTTGCAGACCAAGAAAATAGGTTAATTCACCTACTAGACTCATTTCAAATTCAGATTCCATCTGCTTGACAAAATGTTTGACCATCTTATCAGACATCCCACCAAACACAATGTCATCAACATATATTTGTGCAATCATGACATTTCCTTCTTCATCTTTAACAAACAGGGTTTTATCAATCCCACCTTTTCTGTATCCTTGCTTGATAAGAAATGTGGTAAGTCTTTCATACCATGCCCTTGGAGCTTGCTTCAGACCATAAAGTGCTTTCTTGAGTTTGTATACATGATTTGGACAGCTTGGATCAACAAATCCTTTAGGCTGTTCTACATATACCTCTTCATTAAGATAACCATTAAGAAAGGCACTTTTCACATCCATTTGAAATAGCTTGAACTTTAAGATACAAGCAATTCCCAACAGTAGTCTTATTGATTCAAGCCTTGCTACTGGTGCAAAGGTTTCATCAAAGTCTACTCCTTCAATTTGAGTGTATCCTTGAGCCACAAGTCTAGCTTTGTTCTTTGTAACAATTCCTTGTTCATTTGACTTGTTCTTGTACACCCATTTTGTACCAATCACATTTATGTCATTTGGTCTAGGAACAAGATTCCACACTTCATTCCTTGTGAATTGACCTAATTCCTCTTGCATAGCACAAATCCAGTATTCATCAGTGAGAGCCTCCTTGATGTTTTTAGGTTCTATTTTGGACACAAAACAAGAACCTGAAATCACTTCTCTTGATCTAGTGCTCACACCTCTGTTGGGATCACCAATTATTAAATCTTTGGGATGATCCTTCTGTATTCTGATGGAGGGAGGTTTACTGGATTCTTCTGTCCTTGTATCAGATTGAGTGCAGTTATATTGATCATCCTTTTCTTCAGCTTCAATCTTGATATCAGCAGATGTTCCAACATCTTCTTGGACATCTGTAGGAGCATCATTAATTATCACATTTATGGACTCCATGATAACCTTGGTTCTAGAATTAAATACTCTGTATGCTCTGCTGTTTGTAGAGTATCCAAGGAAAAACCCTTCATCACTTTTAGGATCCATTTTTCTCCTTTGCTCCCTGTCTGCCAGAATGTAGCAGTTACTTCCAAACACATGAAAGTACTTAACAGTGGGTTTTCTGCCCTTCCAGACTTCATATATTGTGGACAAAGTTCCTTTTCTCAAGGTAACTCTGTTATGGATATAGCAGGCAGTGTTCATGGCTTCAGCCCAGAAATACAGAGGTAGCTTTTTAGCATGTATCATAGCTCTTGCAGATTCTTGAATAGTTCTATTTTTTCTCTCAACAATCCCATTCTGTTGAGGAGTGATAGGAGAAGAGTATTCATGATTGATTCCTTCTGAAGAGCAGAAATCTAAGAATTTTTGATTCTCAAATTCCTTTCCATGATCACTTCTAATTCTGATCACACAGCTGGATTTTTCCCTTTGTAATCTTTGACATAATTCCTTGAATACATCAAAGACATCTGACTTTTCTTTAATGAAATTTATCCATGTATATCTTGAAAAGTCATCAACCACCACATATGCATACCTCTTACCACCAAGGCTTTCAACTTGCATAGGTCCCATGAGATCCATATGTAACAATTCCAAAACTTTGGAAGTTGTCAGATGTTGGAGCTTTGGATGGGACATCTTGGTTTGTTTGCCTATTTGACATTCACCACAGATTTTGCCATCATCAATCTTCAGTTTAGGGATACCTCTTACAGCATCCATAGATATGATCTTCTTTATGCCTCTGAAATGAAGATGACCTAGCCTTTGGTGCCATAGTTTTACTTCTTCTTCTCTAGCTAGAGAACAAGTTGAAATGGGGCTGAAGTCTAGTGGCTCCCACATGTAACAGTTGTCTTTAGACCTTGCACCTTTCATGATAACTTTTTGCTCTTGGTTAGTCACTATGCATTCAGTTTTTGTAAAGTTTACACTGTATCCTTGATCACATAGTTGACTTATGCTGATCAGGTTAGCAGTTAAACCTTTAACAAGCAGCACATCATCTAGTCTTGGAACATCTTGACAATCCAAGGTTCCAACTCCCTTGATCTCTCCTTTAGCTCCATCTCCAAAGGTAACATACCTGGATGAATGTGACTTTAAGTTTACTAGCAAATTCTTCAATCCAGTCATGTGTCTTGAGCATCCACTGTCAAAGTACCAGTCTTCTTTAGCTGATACTTTCAATGATGTATGTGCTATGTATGCAGTACTTTTCTTTGACCAGATGAGTTGAGATTTCTTTTGATGCCTCTGCTCTGAGTGTTGTTCAGCTGATCTCCAAGCTTGATTGTTGATCTTGTTCTTGTGTATGTGGCTTTGATCAGTCTGAATGTCAGCTTTTGGTCTCCAAACTGTCTTGATTACTTCTGTCTTTTGCTTAGGAGGTTGCTGATTTCTATGCAGCACTTTCTTGGTACCTTCTACTTTCTGCTTGGAAGGTTGCTGACACATCTGATTTGGATATCCATGTAGCTTATAACAGTGAGGTTTGATATGCCCAAATCTTCCACAGTGATGACATCTCCATCTTTGATATTTTTTCTTCATTTTGTTCTTTCCAGAATGTTGAGACATCTGTTGGAACATTATGTTTGTCTTTGTGTTCTGATGTTGGAGCATCTGTTGAGACATCTTGTTTGACTGTATAGTTTTTGAAGTAGTTTTGCTAGAGCTTGCTTCATCTCTGTTATATCCCAGTCCACTTTTGTCCCCTGAATGTTTATTATTGCAGAGAATAGCATCCAGTGTATTTGAGCTGCTGTTCATCATTCTAACAGATTTGGACATATGTTCCAGCTTAGAATTGAGAAGAGTTACTTCACTTTTTAAGGTATCAATGATTACTTGATCACTTGCTTTTTCTTCTTCTAGTACTCCATTCTGCTTCTTTAGCTTTATGACCTCACTGCATACTTCAGTACTTCTCTTGTACAGATCCTTGAAGGCTTGCTCAAGATCTGCATAAGTAAGCTCTTCACAGCTGGAATCACTGTCATATTCACACAGTCCAGCTAAAGCAGCAATGTGCTTAGCTGATTCTTCTTCTGAATCTCCTGAGTCTTCATCAGACCAGGTCACAGAGAGTCCTTTCTTTTGCCTCTTTAAGTAGGTAGGACATTCAAACTTGATATGTCCATATCCTTCACATTCATGGCATTTGACTCCTTTATCTTGACTGGTCTTTTCAGCATACTTTACTCTTTTGTTAGCATCATAAGGTCTTCTGTTCTCAGAGTTTGTGTTTCTTCCACTAGGTTTGGATTTTCCTTCCATTCCTCTGAGAATCTGTTTGAATTGTCTTCCAATCAATGCAAGGTTTTCTGATAAGCTTTTATCATTTGCTGGTTCATCATCTTCTTCTTCATCTGTATTTGAAACCAAGGCAATGCTTTTGTTCTTTTTAGCATGTGTGTCATTCATTCCCATCTCAAAAGTTTGAAGGGAACCAATGAGTTCTTCAGCTTTCATGGAGCATATGTCTTGTGCCTCTTCTATTGCTGTGACTTTCATGTCAAATCTTTTTGGCAAAGATCTGAGAATCTTCCTTACAAGCTTTTCATCAGTCATCTTTTCTCCCAAGGCTCCAGAAGTATTGGCTATATCCAAGATGTTCATGTAGAACTCATGAATTGATTCATCTTCCTTCATTCTCAAGTTTTCAAACTTGGTGGTGAGAAGTTGAAGTCTTGACATTTTTACTTTTGATGTTCCTTCATGAGTTGTCTTGAGGGTATCCCACACATCTTTGGCCAGCTCACAATGATGCACCAGTCTGAAAATATTTCTATCAATGCCATTGAATAAAGCATTTAGGGCTTTTGAGTTGCCTAGTTCTGAATCTTCTTCCTCTTTACTCCATTCTTCTTCAGGTTTCAGAACTTTTGATCCATCTTTGGTGTCTTGGACAGGATGTTTCCATCCAACATTTACTGCTCTCCATGCCCTGTTGTCAAGTGATTTTAAGAATGCAATCATTCTTGGCTTCCAGTAGTCATAATTAGATCCATCCAGAATAGGTGGTCTATTTACTGACCCTATATCTCTGTCCATGTTACAGAATTTGTTTTCCCTAGATCTCACCCAGTATAAACAGGCAGGGTGCCTGCTCTGATGCCAATTGAAATTCTGTAATGAGATGTCCTAAGAGATGTTCCAACACTTAATAGGACATTTAACCAAAACTTAAACAGCAGGAAAAATAAACAACACAGAAGTTTGTTAACCCAGTTCAGTGTATAACCACACCTACATCTGGAGGCTACCAAGCCAGGAGGAAATCCACTATTAGTAATATTAATTCTAGACTTAAACCACCCTGTTTAATCTATCACTTAATACTTACCCAATGCAATTTCTACCTAAGACTCACTTAGATAAGAGTACCCTACTCACTCCCCCTCAATCACCCAGTGATCAAGTTTACAAGTTTACTGAAATTGAAGACATCCTTCAAACAAAACAGCTTGATCTTACTTAACAGTTTCAATCAAGTCACAAATGCACTTTTGCTTAAAAGCTCATAAAGTGGTACATAAAAACAACCTGCTATTAAAACACTAGACACCCTATTTAGTCTTCTGAAATTCGTACTCAATTCTATGAGTTTCTGTTGTTTAAATAGGTATCTGAATTTTGGGCTTTCTGTAGAATGATCCAGCCCTAATGTGCAGCAACTGTCACCTTGAATTTAGGGTTTGTTACCTCCTATATTCTAGGTGCATTAGGTCTTCTGTTTTAATCTGAATCTTCAATTTAAAACTCCCTACAGATGCGCCTTGTTCTGTTTTTATCCAGCATTAATTAATTCCAGATAGTTCTCCTTAAATATCTCTGATCTGTTAATCAATAATTAATTCTGGTAGCAGGTCTGAGATGTCTCAACATCTGTTGGGACATCCTGAAAAACTGAACTTAATTTATTCACATAATGTCCCAACATCTGATGAGACATCCTGAAATAAATTCACATACTCTGTTTGATAATGTCCCAACATCTGATAGGACATTCTGAACTGAATTTAACATTTCTTGTTTGGTCAAAAATTCTGCCAATTCTTAAACATCTACAATAATTAGGGTAGTTTGAATTCTGGCCATTGGATTGCGCGCAAAGTCAACTCCCGCCCCCTTGAATTTGAATCCTGGCCTTCAGATCATTTGACTTTTCCTTTTTTTTCATTTAATTTCATTTTAATTTCATTTGTTTTATATTTAACTTCCACGAATTTTTTAAAATAGCAAAACACTTTAAAAAATTCTGAAATTTTTTGTCAAAGGTTCAATTAATTTTCAGAACACAAAAATATTTTTATTTTTATTTTTTGCATTAAAATTTATTTTAAAATCATTTAAAAGTTTATTTTTAATTAATTAATGAAAATTAATTAATTAAAAATACTTTTAGGTATTTAAAAATCACAAAAAAATTCATGTAACATTCAAAAACATTTAGAAACATTGTCCAACTCTCAAACCAAATTTCTTTTTTGTTCTTGACACCTTTTGATGATTTTCAATGGAATTAATTTCATTTTGAGGTAATATTTTGGTTCAATCTTCAAAAATTCATTTCTGCCTAACCATTGAGAGTTGGACAATGATTCTTTTTGCATTGCATCTTGCATAACGTGTAGTTTATAGGATTAAATTGGCATGAATTGATCTTTCATTTCCTATTTGTTTGGCATTTTTTCTTGATGAGGTACCTTAAAACCCTAGCAATCTTAGGAAATTCATAACTCTCATTAGGTTAAGAGTTAGAACCCCTCCTTTGGGCAGTGAGTTTGTGTAGGTCTAGGGTTCCTTTGATTGCATTTTCAAATTTTTATCATGTAATTTGCTTCTGGTTTTGGATTTTTGCTTTGTATGTTGCATATAACCCTAATTCATGCCTTCCTTTGCATCCATCTTCCATTTGCTTGCATACCATGACTTGCCATGACATTTTGTGCATCCATTTGATTCATATGACATCTTAGGACATATTAGAATCATGTTTGATCATTGCATCTTTCATTTGCCATATTATATGTCTTTTGCATTCCATAACTTTTCATGAACATTCATGGTTCAAAGCATGCTTCTCTTGCATCCATATGTTTGTATGATCATCCTCATGCCTTGCCTCATGTTTGCATCATCTCTTAGCATCATTACCATCATACTCATGCTTCTGGTTTTGGTTTTCATCATCACATCTCATCTCATTTGCATTGCATTTCATTTCTTTACTAACTTTTCAGGTGGTAAGTTGTTTGAGAAGTGAATTTGCCTTCACTTCTCACAATCTCTTTTCATCTCTCTTATTCATCATTGCTGAATTTTTGTATGTGTATTGGATTGAGCTTGCTCATTCTTGTTCATCTTGCTTTCTTTCTTCAAGCAACTTGTCTTCTTAAGTGAAGCAAGTTGTTTTGCTTCTCTTTGCTCCTTTCATCTGTTTCTCTCCTTGGTGGTTCCTTGAAGATTTCTCTTGCAAACCTCATAAACCATAGGAAAAACCAAGCATGACAATAATTAGGGTTTGATTAGTCCCCCCACTTAGCTTTTACCTTTGTGTCTCTTTGAGTCTTCTCTTCTCATCTCATAATCAGGGACTAAACCCTAAAGGCCTTAAGGCTTTGTGATTAATCCTACGTGTTAAACCCTTAATGTGTTTAAATCCTTTAATCAATTCACATAATAATCATCAAGACATGAGGCTTGTAACTTGGGCCTTACATTAGGGTTCTAATTCTTCCTTAACTGGTTAAGAAGGACTAACCCTAGTGTTAATGGACAAGTCCCCCTCAAGTTGTCTTACAAATCATAAAATCCACTTCTTCATCTTATCATTAAATAAAATCCATCTAATAAAGGCCTTGTTTTGTCATGAGGTTAATCCCTAATCATGGATTAAGTTGAGGAGTCTTCCTCAGCTTAAACATTCTCATCTATTATCCTTCTATTAGGATGATGTAATGAGTCTGTTTAATCCTTGATTGTGGCTTAGTCTCATTACTTAACACTAAAAAAAAAAAAAACATCTTGTCGCTCCCGGGATTTTCATCCTAGTACAAACGCGAAAGTGGCGCGAAAAAGTTAGAGTCGCCAGCCAGACATTTTTTATCCCGAAGGAATGGGAAAGGTAATGTTGCACAAACCTAAGGAAGATAGAAAAGGACGAGGCCTTGCGAACCAAAGATCTGGATACGGGAGTCGGTTACGAATTAAGAAGGTATTAGCACCCCAATCCGTTCGCCGTACCCGACGGGATCCACGCTTAAAAAGTCTGTTTTCAAAGGGTGAAAAATAATATGCTGTTTGAACTGAAAGAATAGCTATCTGGAATGAAATGGAAATGAGAAAAGAAATGGAATTGAAAAATGGGAATAAAGGGGGAAGAGTGTAGGGAAAAAAAAAGATTGTGCTCGAATGGGCCCTACCCCACTGCCTACGTACCTCATCGGGATAAATGAGGATCAGAGACGCCGTAGTTCGTCTAACTAAGGCTTACACTCGTTTGTGATTTTTAGGATGACGTTGCCATAGCTCTAGCTCAGGTGTTACCGACTCTGACACGAGGGTGTTTACCGTATCGCTGTTTGAACTGTCGAGACAAGTCATGTTCGTCCGCAAAGAGTACGAGATGAGATGAGAAGACGTGACTTCTTGGTTTGTTGTCTTTTATAAGAAATGTTTGGAATTTGTGTTTATTGAATGTACAGCACTAAAGACTATGACACAGGAGCGAATACTTTCCAAGATCGCCCCCAATGGAACGTTTGTAAAGCATCCTAGAAGAGTGAAGGAGACCTCAACTAGTCATTTCCCGTATAGATTAAGGCTCGTGGCGCATTGTACACCTTTCCTTTATTAAGTGTTTTTGATTTTATTTTAAGATGAGAAGTGAGACTCAAGTTATCAAAGGAAAAATTCTAAGGGAAACTAGACTTACCCTAAGTTAGTTGAGTTTAATGGTGACCTATGGTTAGTGAAGTTTGAAATTAAATCTACCTAAGAGATATAAGACTAAACATGCAAGTAAAAGAAGTTAATAATGAGCAATATGGTCCTCCTAGGTCATGGTAGGTAAAAACGTGAATGAAATGTAAATGGGATGGAACAATGGATCGGGTGGGTCGATTGCGTGGTGCTGAGACGCACGACTTATGGTGTGAAACATACAAGGCTTGCTTTTGGTTGAATGGAGTGGAATGATGGTAACCGAGGAACCCTAAAGCCACATGCAACTTTATTTATTTATTTGAAAACTTACTCGACGTTGGATCGAGTCTTTATTTATTTCACCTTTTTTGAGATTTGATTTTCTATCGATTCATTTTATCTTTTCTATCCTAGTTATAAAAACTATACAAGCATACAAGTATTACATTATTACATCACAAAGTACACAAACATAATTGAGGCACAAAAATATCCAAGTCCATAAGCCAAACCTTGCAAAATACCTTGCACACAAAAAACCAATAGTTAGTGAATGATATGAACCATGAATATGCATAATATGATGGAAATGAATTAAAATGCCAAAAATATTAAAAGTCATGGAAAAAATGCGAAATTAATTTCCTAAGGTCTTGAACCTGATTATAGCACCATGTTAAAAAATCTCTAAAAAATTCTCATTCTAACTAAGGCAAATGATCCTTTAATCCAATGTAAAGTTCAATCACAAATTTACACAAATTATACTACCAAAACAATAGAAAAAATGTCCTAAAAAACACCCCAAAAATATTCTAGGTACTTTAATTTGTCCTCTAATCATAGCAAAAAGAATGGGCAAAAAATGTTATGGGAAGTGGCAGAAATAAATTGGACAAATTTATGTGTCCATATGAGAATACAATAGAAAATCAATTAAATGAAAATTCGAAATTAAATCGAAAAATGGTTAAATTCAGAAAATAAAAATTGGCATGGTTCTTAAAATGTCATAAAATCCTAATATAATTTTTATAGAATTTTAGTATATGTTTTAATATTTATTTGTGAATTAATTGAAAAAGGTATAAAATAGAAATTGAAAGAAATGAGAATAGAGAGGGGGTGAGGAAAGGAAGTTTCATAAGTAAAAAAACATATGGGCCTGCGCTGGGGGTGCGGATAGCAACTCCTTAAGCCCATTTGCGCTGAGTTTGGCTGGGGGGTAAAAATAGAAATAATACTAGTTTATAATGAGAACTGGGCTTGAGATAGGGGTGGGAATAGCAATTCCCTGGGCCCAAATTCGCAGAAAGAAAATGGTCTGTTTCATTTTGAAATTTAAATAGTCAAAACTCCTTAATCTTTGCTTAATGTCTTAACTACTCATAATTCAATTAATTGTTCTTATTAATTTTCATGATAATTAAAACCAAAACAACAGGCCAAAGGCTAACCTGGCTTAGAAAACAAACAAACATGTTGCCTCTCTCTCTCTCATCATAAGATTTCCTTCTTCCCTAACCAAAACCCTAACCCGCCGCCGTTTCCATCATCGCCGTCTCACTCCTTGCCGCTGAACCACGAAGCACCGTCGTCCGTCCATCATTGCACCACCTCGTTATCGCCATGATACCTCTCAACGTTCTCTGTTTCCGTCCTCGCCGTGAATTCTTCATCGCCGATGACTAACTCTCATCCTCATCTCCGTTTTCATCTTCTTCTCCGGCAAAAAACACCATCGTCTCAACACTTTGTCTCCCTTGAAGTTGCTCCGACGAAGTGAGAGAGACCGCGAATCTAGCTCATGCTTGTTAACAGATGTGACCACCTTCGTCTCGGTATAAAATTCACCTATTCGACTCTTTTTCTTTGTGCGTGATGCTGCGTTGTGATGAGTTTTGTCTTACAGGTCGGTGAAGGTTGTCGTGATTGGTGATGGCGAAACAGATTCGAAGATGATGATGCTTTGAAGGTGCGCCGAGGCTTGACGCGAATGATGGACAAAACTTGATCGGCTTTACGGATCCTTTGGCATTGGTGGACTCCCTCACGCCATTCTATTTTCCTTTTCAATTCCGCCGTGTTTCTTGGCTTTTCCGTCGTGTGTAGATTTCGACATGTAATTGTTATTGTTGTGCTGATAATGACTATTTGTGCAGGCTGGTGAAGATGACTCGAAGATATTGATTCATCAATGAATCTATGAATAGAACAATTTTCGAAAACTAGTGATGATGATCAAAGAGAAGTAAGAACCTTGAGGATGAAATTTTCTGAGATTAGCGGAACTCGACATTACCGGTAACTTCACAAGTATCACTCTTTGCTTCTTCCTTCTGTTCAATCTTTTTCGTTGATTTATTCTGATACCCTTCATCGTTGCTCTGCTCGTGGCCTTCACAGCTCCGCGCTTTTGCCGATAAGCGTTCTTGAATTGTGTTGTTGTGACTTACAAGTCGCAATTGATGAAACAACGAAGGGGCCGTTGATAACGATGCAAGGTTGATGAATCTGCGGATTGAGGGGATGGTTTAAGAGGGAGATTGTGTTGAAGGTTGGCTATTGATGAAGAGTTCACGTTCTGATTCTAATGAAAATGCTTATTGCAGGTGTGAGAATTGGTGAAGATTTAGTAATGCTGAATTGATTCTTGGTGCTGTGTTGTTTTCGGAACTCCAATTGCGTTTCAAGCAAGGCGAACAAGGAATCCTAATTCGGTATGCAAACGATCTCAATTCTGCTTTACATTTTTGCTTTTCTTCTTGCATCCTAGGTGTTGCTCTTCTGAAATTCTCGTGGTTCAACCGCTATTGTGAATCCATTGATTCACCTTGCGTTGTGCTGGTGTGTGCAGGTTATTTTGGTGATGAATGAAGGTGTATGAATCTGCGGGGTTTTTTTGTTGTTGAGGCGTCGAAATCAAAAGATCAAAACTCTCAGGTATGATTGATCTCCTCCTACATCTTCCTGTCTCACTTTCTGCTGTTATTGAACAACATCCATCTTCTGCTTATTGAATTCGTAATATTGAAGGTATTGTGATGCCAAGAATGTTCTTGATTTTTTTTTGCAGGTTTAGCTTTGATGAGGATGATTGAAGTTGTGGATGTATGTTCAAAGATGGATTGAAGAAGATGATGAATATTAAGGTGAAATGAAATGATAGAGTGATGAGGAATCGAAGATGAAATGGAGGTTAAGGATTTGGAAACTGAAAAAATGAGAGAGCGATGAAGATTCGGGATTTTATAATTGTGGATGGAGATGAGAGAAAGAAGGTGAAGAATGAAGAGGTTTTGGGTGAGTGAATAAGGAAGATTCCAGAGTCCCGCAAATCTGCCTCAAAACTCCCTTTTATCAGTAGAATAGTGACTCATAATTCCCTCCGATTTCTGTTAAGTTAGTTAGGAGTTAGTACCTGAAGTTTTTGGATTGTTTTGTAATCGATTTGTGTTGATTTCCTTCCAGAATCTTCTGGTGTAATCTATGAATTTTCTGGTGTACTTGTAATGTAATCTCCTCTGTTATAATTCTGGATTTTTGTTCAAATTCCTACTGAATTCTGGAATTTCTCTTCCTTTGTAAATTCTACTAAAAGTTTATAACAGAATTTCTGTTATTCACTTGTAACTATTGTTTCTGTTTTTTTTTTAATATTATGAATTTATGTACTTTTGCTTCCGAATTTACACCGCGATTCCATTGTGATGCAGTTCTGTTGTGATTTGAATATGTAACCGGTGAATAATCTGATAATTCTCCACCTAATAAATAAAGGACCATCAAGGACAATGCTTCTATAATTTTATTTGGATGCGACCCGATAACTTGTAAGCGGTCGTGGGATGTATATTCGTGAAATTGAATTTTAATTTTCAACTAAGACATAACATACCAAGAATTAATAGAAGCCACTTATAGAGATTTAGAAACTCCTGCCAATCCTAATTTTTTTCAATAACAACAAAGTAGAATTTAACCTTTGAATTTGGAATTTGACTTGAACCTTCCCCCTTTTTATTATTCTTGAAACCAATTTGAATTTATAACTTAACTTAATTCCCTCTTCGACATTTTGAATTCAAATCCTATTTTTTTTTTGGATCCATATTAAACTTAAATTCCTCATGAAACCTCAACTACATTTCCAACTCTTCAAAACCTTGCATCGCATCAAACAAATGGGTGGACCACCATGTCTTGATTTCTTTATGAACCCGCAACGAAATCTTTCATGCCATGAATACCAAAATGCCTTTGTTATACAAGATCTTGAACGATTAGTTTCCACAAGCTTAACCACTAGGAAATAGCTTAATATGAAAATCATAATCCCGTGATCCTCGTTTGAAGCACCATGGGTGAAAATCCAAATACTGGAGGAAAGTTAATGAAAGAAAGAAACACTAATTCATTCCATACACCATAGAATGAAACCTCGATCTTATGAGAGATGCAGATAACCGAACTATAATTCAAAACCTTGGTCATTTTTTAAGAACAACAACTATAGTAGCTTGAATAAAAATAAATTCATGATGATCATTTTTCATAACTTTAATCTCTCACTTTATTGCTCAAGGAAGAACATGAGAATCTGGTTCTATTGAAAATACCTTGATCATTGTGAAACCCTGTTCTGCCAAGTCACAACTCCTCTAAATAAAAATCCATATCGTTATAATCATGCTTCGATCTCTTGCTTTTAAAAAACTCGACGTTGATGAAGATGAATGCAAATCTGAGCCCATTAAGGTAATATATATGAGGGCAAATTTTGGGGTGTTACAGTTGCCCCTATTCAATCTCTGTAGACGTGAATGGATGATAGCAGTTGCTTTCAGACATTTGAGGTATGCAGGGATTGAATACCAGAAACATCCAGAAAATTTGCCCTTTGTGGCAGAAGAAACAGGGAAATCATCTCAACCGAACGAACTCTGCTTGGATATAATTATGATGGTAAGAACAGCGAACATGGGATGCCTTTTGAGTGATGTCAGATGGCTACTGACTTGCCACACTGTGGGTGGACTTGGAAATTGCCACGCTGCGGGTGGACTTGATAGGCTGCAACAATGCCTTAGTGAAGTATCGTTGGATGAAGTTAGACGAGTAACGACTTGCCACGCTGTGGGTGGACTTTGATCAACTTGTGGTAGAATTCTAAGATACTTTGCCACCCTGAGGATGGACTTTTGCCAATCTGCGGTTGGACTTCAGATACTTTACCACACTGCGGGTGGATTGCTGGACAATTTGCCACACTGCGGGTGGACTTTAAAGGTTTGCCACACTGCGGGTGGACTTCTGCTCGCCGCGGGAGATTTTTGAAACTTGCCACCCGAAGATGGACTTTGGCCAGTCTGCGGCTGGACTTTAGATACTTTACCACACTGCGGGTGGATTGCTGGATAATTTTGCCATCCGAAGATGGACTTTGGCCAGTCTGCGGCTGGACTTTTGCTCACTACGGGAGACTTTTGAAACTTGCCACCCGAAGATGGACTTTGGCCAGTCTGCGGCTGGACTTTAGATACTTTACCACACTTCGGGTGGATTGCTGGATAATTTGCCATCCGAAGATGGACTTTGGCCAGTCTGCGGCTGGACTTTTGCTCACTACGGGAAACTTTTGAAACTTGCCACACTGCGGGTGGACTTTTGGAACTTGCCACCCGAAGATGGACTTTGGCCAGTCTGCGGCTGGACTTTTGCTCACTACGGGAGACTTTTGCTCACTACGGGAGGCTTTTGCTCACTACGGGAGACTTTTGCTCACTACGGGAGGCTTTAGGAATTTGCCACACTGCGGGTGGACTTTTGAAATCTGCCACCCGAAGATGGACTTTGGCCAGTCTGCGGCTGGACTTTGGAAACTTGCCACACTGCGGGTGGACTTCTGCTCACTACGGGAGACTTTTGCTCACTACGGGAGACTTTTGCTCACTACGGGAGACTTTTGCTCACTACGGGAGGCTTTTGCCCACTGCGGGGGACTTTGGAAATTTGCCACACTGCGGGTGGACTTTTGAAATTTGCCACACTGCGGGTGGACTTTTGCTCACTACGGGAGACTTTTGCTCACTACGGGAGGCTTTTGCCCACTGCGGGGGACTTTGGAAATTTGCCACCCGAAGATGGACTTTGGAATTTGCCACCCGAAGATGGACTTTGGCTAGTCTGCGGCTGGACTTTGAAATTTGCCACCCGAAGATGGACTTTGGCCAGTCTGCGGCTGGACTTTGAAATTGTTGACTTGCATGGTATGTTGCCCCATGACAATGGGGATGTTATGTCTTAAGTATTGTTACTGAACTGGTATGAGTGTAAAAGAATTCCTGGCGCGGAAGTAATAAGTCTCTGTTGATTCTGTGGGGAAACACAATGATCGTGAATTCGATATCAAGAAGCCCTGTGGGGATAACATCTCTGTCGGAGAGGAGCGTGAATAATTCATCTGTCCCGAATTACCACTTTTGCCAAAAATAAATTGGACTTTTAGATTTGAGGGCCGTGCCTGGGGACACCTTGAATATTGAGGAATATCCACTCTTATGGATCTGCTGGGGAGGAGAATGATTTATCTGAAATCTTCTAGGGGAATAGGAATTGCCTTAGATCTGTTGAGGAACCGAGATCAAGGAAACCTTCTGAAGGAAAAAAACTTCTGACTTTAGTGAGGATAGATTTTATTTGCCTGTTGGTGATGACAACACCGAGACACGTCCTGCTGAGGAGGAAATATTTCAAGTAGTCTCGTGTTGGGGATTAGTTGCTTCGTATGGATTTTACCTCAAGAGGATTTTACAAAAAGACTTGGCGTCTTTAAACTCTTAGGTATCGTAACGACTGCATGAATCAGTGTAATAACCTTGCTGGGGAGGTAACCATTGCCAATGCGGATGAGTTTGTATCTGTCAGAAGTGCTGAACGAGATAGTTGGATTGACAAGTGACCACGGTATTCTAAACCCCGGGTAAATGCTTCTGATCGTCTGTCTTCGGGAAAGAATGAACTCTCGTACTATTAGGGTGGCCTGCCCCAGTATGAGTACTTGAATAGTTTTGCTCTTGACTGACTACTCTTCGCTCTTGGAGAGATTTGAATCTCGAGGTGATTGCCCCAGTTTGACTGAAGTTTGAAGAGATTGCTCGACTTAACTGCCCCGGATTGGCTAGCTCTTATCATGACCAATTGGGAAAGTCCTTACTCAATGAAGCTTTCTCAGAAAAGTGCACCTCGACGTGACAATCTTTCAGAAGTTTTAAACTTCTCAACTTGGCAAGCTTAAGCTTCTGGATTGAATTTCCGCATGTGAACCATTTATGATGCCAAACAAATGTATGCAAGCAAAAAAATGTTTTATTCTTAGAATGAAAATTCTAATGCAACAAACAAGTTAATCTTGAAGTTTTTGAAAATGGGTCGCTAACCTTCATGAGCGAATCACTGGTTAAGATACGACATTATTTTTTTTGAATGAAAGTATGTACATGCAATACCAACAAATGTCTTTTAGCACAACTCATAGGAGTCAGGAACGCGACCTCGTAGTAGTACGCTTCTCAAATTAACCCTGTTTCAGTTAGGACTTTTGAGGGTTGTATCGTGGCCTGGTTCACGGTTATAGAAACAAAGGATATAGGCTCGAAATTTATTCGTGCCCACCCACTCTTCGTGATGTTCTCCATTCCTACATTCAGCTAGTTTTCACAAGCATTCATCTTTCATAAGGGTTTCGTGTTGATTGAGGAACCATTGCTGCTATCAGTTCAAGCACCAATCAGGTTATTATTGAGAGTTAGTCACTCCTCTATCTTTCGTGTCCGTGTCACACGACTTTGTTCTCATTTTGAGGATTTTTCTTGTGTAATCCTTTCCGTCTTTTGCTTTTGCGTTATTTTGCTTATCCCTAACTTTTGCCTGGACTGATTCTTGTGAATCTTTGATTGTGGAGTCCAGCGGGATGCCCTAACTTTTGCCTAAGTCGCTTGTTTTCAAGTTTCGACTTAGCGGGCCTTTTCTTTTTCTTTCTTTTTCTTTTTTGCACTTTGAACAAGTCGCGTGACATTGTTTGTCTTGATTGCTTCGCAAGGGCTGTGACTGCCTCATTCTTTGGTCGTCGAAGGATAACCATTGTGGTTTTCAATCTTTGGACCTTTTGACTTGGATAACCATTGTGGTTTCGGGTCTTTGGACCTTTTGACTTGGGTAACCATTGTGGTTTCGGGTCTTTGGACCTCTTGATTAGCGTAGTAGGATGCAACGGATCTTCAAATACACTTCTTTATGGAAGTCTGAACGCTTGGTCTGACTAGCTGACATCTACCCTTCCCCTGGGCTACATGTGAGGGTTTTTTATGTGAAAATAAACTCCTACTTCAAGGCTCAAAGGGGTTAGCGAGGGTCTATCTTCCTTATATCTCCAGTGTTTAGGATTTGAAACAATGCCTGTACATCGTCAACAGGGTCTTACTTGAGAGCACACAATTAGAGATTTTGCGTTTTTGTTTCGTCATTCTCCCTCATAGAATTTAAGCATGACAATTGGTATTGTGATATACATATGCAAAATTATAAGGAATGCAAATGAATTTACTTCAAGAAAAACATGTGAGTTTTATTATTGCTAACATTCAAAAGCAAACAAAATTCATACATGTAGACAAATGTTTAGCATATAAAAGAAACTACAAATGGAAATGCAGTAAAGAAACTGAATATTGCCGTAGTTGAGGAGACTTGGCTCCGTCTGGACCTGTCAGTCTTGGATACTTTCAGTGATCAATAGATTTTTCACAGACTTGTAATCTTCAATTCGCAGTTGTATACCTAACCATGGCAGTAATACTTCCTCTTCTAGCTATTCTGACTCTGACGCGAGACATATGAAGGAAAGAGTGAAGCTGGGGAGTAAAGTTGCCCCATAAGGTTGCTCGGAAAGACCTGACGATCTTCTGCCTACGTATCTCCATTGACTGATGACCAATGAAGAATCAGAGCGACGTAGTTCCCCTCAATAGGGATGAGAATGAACAATGAAGAAAGGCAAACACATAAATGCCATCACTGAGAGTATTTGAATACTGATGGCTCTGTTTGCTTCATGAGTACCCTGGCGTCCTGGGTGATTAACTCGAAGACTTTTTAGCTTAACATGGACCATCTGGTAGAATAACCGTGACACTGGTTCCGTCGTGATTAGGCATCAGAATCTGGAGTACCTTTGGATGAGGAGAAAAATTGATTGTCTTGGACTCAATTAGGTCTTGCACCTTGTTCTGAAAAGCCCAACATCTCTCAATAATGTGCCCCTGGGCACCTGAACGGAATTCGCACCTGGAATTAGGATCAAAATTTGGTGGTAGATTATCAGCAGAAGGAGCTCTCATGGTACGAAGCTCAACCAAGTTCAACTTCAGAAGTTCTGGAAGTAATACAGCATATGGACATGGGATAGGATCAAGTCTGCGGTTCCTCGCCCTTGTTCTTTCCCGAAACAGTCTTTGTACCTGTTGTTGCTGACCCTGTGGTCGTGATTGAAAACTTCGTTGTTGACACTGCGTTAGACGCCTGACATGTCCCTGTACTTTCTTACTCGTACTTGGCCGAGGAGTGAATGAAGATTGTTGATGTAGCCTCTTTGAAGACTTGGCCTGAGCAATGATTCCAGAAGAAGGAAAATTGACCATCTCTTTTGTATTCCTGCATGCTGAAGGAGGAGTTAGCTCGTGACACTCAATCAATCCCATTTTGAGCAGTTGTGGACATAATTCAGCATAAGACATGGGTATCGGATCAATAACCCTTTCTTGAACCTGTTGATGACGGGTTGCTAGCAATGGAGGAGTTATAGATGAAATCGGTTGAAGTATTTCTCCTGGAAACCGAGGCGTAGCATCTGAGGAGGATCCCTGATAAGGAAAGAAAGTGCTCACTTCTTTGGTAACGATTGGTGTAGGATCATTCAGTTCACATGTGGAGTTAGTTCCTATCTGATGCTCTTCCTGACTGACGAGTGACGATTGCTGGTGAAGAGATTCGAACTGTAAAGGAAATCCATCTAAAGAACCCTGATTTATTGGACATCCCAAAGAGATGGGAGAAACATGACATTCTGTTTGAAAAGCAGACACACATCTATTTTCCTTTTTCGATATAGTATTCATGATTCCTGTAAGCAGCTTTATCTGAGTCTTCATCAGGTTGAATTCTTCTCTTAGCAATTTCTGATCCTGGGACAACGCTCGAATGCCCACTATAAAATGCCCCAGTTGGGCCTTTATCTCAGTCACCTCCGCTCGGAGTTGTTCCATGTCTAAACCTTGACAGTCGTGATTCAAATTGACCATTCTGGAGAGAAACCAGGTCAGGATAAGAATTTGTCTCTGAACACCTGTCAAAAAATGCAAGGATGTATGAAAATGCCATGTCCAGTTATTTCCAAGGAGTCCATCCGTTTTGATCCAAGTTTTAATGCAGAAGAAAATCCGACATAATCCAGATATGGGATCCTTAGAAGTAACTGAACATGTATGCTAAAATGCCATGATGTCATGTATGCAACTGGCATGCGGTCAGCGGTCCGACGCTGGTGTGGATCAGATAACCAAGTGTTGGTGAAGATCATGATATTAGTGTCTCTGTGCATAAGTTCCAGAATTCTCAATCGAGTATCATATAGGATCGGATCATAACACGGAGTAATACTGGCAAAAGCGGGTATGTTGGAAGTTTTTAGGGTTCCTGCAAACCTGTAAACCCCTCCCAATCTCACGGGTGTGCTACTACGGGCCAACATCACGGACTCTCAAAGCGGAATAGCAATAATACGTTCACAATTTCCGAGAAATGGCTCATGACCAAATCAGGGAATCGGTTTGGCATTATGTACTACTCAGGGAGGCCTCAGCTGAATTCCGGAAAAACAAGCATCCCTCATAAGTTCCCGGCTTCAAGCACTGAAGTCGAGAAACAATAGTACATTCATCCCGAAGGGTACAATACTACCGTCATACGACCAGTTGCTTTAACCAGGTTCCTACGAGAGAACAAGGTCATCCTATGCGATTTCCTAGTGGGCCCTCGGGTGCGAATGGGTTTGCCACGAAATGTGGTCTGCCACTGTCACCACTGGAGAGGGTTGTTTCCACTAAGGTCCTCGATGATCGGTTCCCAGTGTTAGCAGCTCAGGTGGGAACATTCTATGGTCTGCCTAGGCAGTATAGAACATATCCCAAGAGAGCCTGATCTGGGTGTGGGACTCGTGAAAACTACACGTGCTCAAGACCACGCAAGCCACACGAATGCCCACTCTAAATCCTATATGTATACTCAAGCCGGGTATTTGGCTTATCTCACAATAATCCCATCCCGCCAAGGAAAACCAGAACAGCCAGTACAGTATATGCCAGTATATGCGACAGTAAAGTAAAGTGCAGAAAGCCGTAAATAAAGTCGTAAAGGAGAGCGATAAACTGTAAACAAAACAGTAAATCTAAACTAAAGCATAACAGCGAAAGGATAAACACCCAAAGAAAATAGAAACAGACAAGCGCTAGGATTGACTCTCAAAGGGGAATTTAGAATTTCTAAAGGTCCCCAGCAGAGTCGCCAGCTGTCGCTCCCGGGATTTTCATCCTAGTACAAACGCGAAAGTGGCGCGAAAAAGTTAGAGTCGCCAGCCAGACATTTTTTATCCCGAAGGAATGGGAAAGGTAATGTTGCACAAACCTAAGGAAGAAAGAAAAGGACGAGGCCTTGCGAACCAAAGATCTGGATACGGGAGTCGGTTACGAATTGAGAAGGTATTAGCACCCCAATCCGTCCGTCGTACCCGACGGGATCCACGCTTAAAAAGTTTGTTTTCAAAGGGTGAAAAATAATATGCTGTTTGAACTGAAAGAATAGCTATCTCGAATGAAATGGAAATGAGAAAAGAAATGGAATTGAAAAATGGGAATAAAGGGGGAAGAGTGTAGGAAAAAAAAAAGATTGTGCTCGAATGGGCCCTACCCCACTGCCTACGTACCTCATCGGGATAAATGAGGATCAGAGACGCCGTAGTTCGTCTAACTAAGGCTTACACTCGTTTGTGATTTTTAGGATGACGTTGCCATAGCTCTAGCTCAGGTTTTACCGGCTCTGACACGAGGGTGTTTACCGTATCGCTGTTTGAACTGTCGAGACAAGTCATGTTCGTCCGCAAAGAGTACGAGATGAGATGAGAAGACGTGACTTCTTGGTTTGTTGTCTTTTATAAGAAATGTTTGGAATTTGTGTTTATTGAATGTACAACACTAAATACTATGACACATGAGCGAATACTTTCCAAGATCGCCCCCAATGGAACGTTTGTAAAGCATCCTAGAAGAGTGAAGGAGACCTCCACTAGTCATTTCCCGTATAGCTTAAGGCTCGTGGCGCATTGTACACCTTTCCTTTATTAAGTGTTTTTGATTTTATTTTAAGATGAGAAGTGAGACTCAAGTTATCAAAGGAAAAATTCTAAGGGAAACTAGACTTACCCTAAGTTAGTTGAGTTTAATGGTGACCTATGGTTAGTGAAGTTTGAAATTAAATCTACCTAAGAGATATAAGACTAAACATGCAAGTAAAAGAAGTTAATAATGAGCAATATGGTCCTCCTAGGTCATGGTAGGTAAAAACGTGAATGAAATGTAAATGGGATGGAACAATGGATCGGGTGGGTCGATTGCGTGGTGCTGAGACGCACGACTTATGGTGTGAAACATACAAGGCTTGCTTTTGGTTGAATGGAGTGGAATGATGGTAACCGAGGAACCCTAACGCCACATGCAACTTTATTTATTTATTTGAAAACTTACTCGACGTTGGATCGAGTCTTTATTTATTTCACCTTTTTTGAGATTTGATTTTCTATCGATTCATTTTATCTTTTCTATCCTAGTTATAAAAACTATACAAGCATACAAGTATTACATTATTACATCACAAAGTACACAAACATAATTGAGGCACAAAAATATCCAAGTCCATAAGCCAAACCTTGCAAAATACCTTGCACACAAAAAACCAATAGTTAGTGAATGATATGAACCATGAATATGCATAATATGATGGAAATGAATTAAAATGCCAAAAATATTAAAAGTCATGGAAAAAATGAGAAATTAATTTCCTAAGGTCTTGAACCTGATTATAGCACCATGTTAAAAAATCCCTAAAAAATTCTCATTCTAACTAAGGCATCATTCTAACTAAGGCAAATGATCCTTTAATCCTATGTAAAGTTCAATCACAAATTTACACAAATTATACTACCAAAACAATAGAAAAGATGTCCTAAAAAACACCCCAAAAATATTCTAGGTACTTTAATTTGTCCTCTAATCATAGCAAAAAGAATGGGCAAAAAATGTTATGGGAAGTGGTAGAAATAAATTGGACAAATTTATGTGTCCATATGAGAATACAATAGAAAATCAATTAAATGAAAATTCGAAATTAAATCGAAAAATGGTTAAATTCAGAAAATAAAAATTGGGCATGGTTCTTAAAATGTCATAAAATCCTAATATAAATTTTATAGAATTTTAGTATATGTTTTAATATTTATTTGTGAATTAATTGAAAAAGGTATAAAATAGAAATTGAAAGAAATGAGAATAGAGAGGGGGTGAGGAAAGGAAGTTTCATAAGTAAAAAAACATATGGGCCTGCGCTGGGGGTGCGGATAGCAACTCCTTAAGCCCATTTGCGCTGAGTTTGGCTGGGGGGTAAAAATAGAAATAATACTAGTTTATAATGAGAACTGGGCTTGAGATAGGGGTGGGAATAGCAATTCCCTGGGCCCAAATTCGTAGAAAGAAAATGGTTTGTTTCATTTTGAAATTTAAATAGTCAAAACTCCTTAATCTTTGCTTAATGTCTTAACTATTCATTAATTCAATTAATTGTTCTTATTAATTTTCATGATAATTAAAACCAAAACAACAGGCCAAAGGCTAACCTGGCTTAGAAAACAAACAAACACGTTGCCTCTCTCTCTCTCATCATAAGCTTTCCTTCTTCCCTAACCAAAACCCTAACCCGCCGCCGTTTCCATCATCGTCGTCTCACTCCTTGCCGCTGAACCACGAAGCACCGTCGTCCGTCCATCATTGCACCACCTCGTTATCGCCATGATACCTCTCAACGTTCTCTGTTTCCGTCCTCGCCGTGAAGTCTTCATCTTCGATGACTAACTCTCATCCTCATCTCCGTTTTCATCTTCTTCTCCGGAGAAAAACACCATCGTCTCAACACTTTGTCTCCCTTGAAGTTGCTCCGACGAAGTGAGAGAGACCGCGAATCTAGCTCATGCTTGTTAACAGATGTGACCACCTTCGTCTCGGTATAAAATTCACCTATTCGACTCTTTTTCTTTGTGCGTGATGCTGCGTTGTGATGAGTTTTGTCTTACAGGTCGGTGAAGGTTGTCGTGATTGGTGATGGCGAAACAGATTCGAAGATGATGATCCTTTGAAGGTGCGCCGAGGCTTGACGCGAATGATGGACAAAACTTGATCGGCTTTACGGATCCTTTGGCATTGGTGGACTCCCTCACGCCATTCTATTTTCCTTTTCAATTCCGCCGTGTTTCTTGGCTTTTCCGTCGTGTGTAGATTTCGACATGTAATTGTTATTGTTGTGCTGATAATGACTATTTGTGCAGGCTGGTGAAGATGACTCGAAGATATTGATTCATCAATGAATCTATGAATAGAACAATTTTCGAAAACTAGTGATGATGATCAAAGAGAAGTAAGAACCTTGAGGATGAAATTTTCTGAGATTAGCGGAACTCGACATTACCGGTAACTTCACAAGTATCACTCTTTGCTTCTTCCTTCTGTTCAATCTTTTTCGTTGATTTATTCTGATACCCTTCACCGTTGCTCTGCTCGTGGCCTTCACAGCTCCGCGCTTTTGCCGATAAGCGTTCTTGAATTGTGTTGTTGTGACTTACAAGTCGCAATTGATGAAACAACGAAGGGGCCGTTGATAACGATGCAAGGTTGATGAATCTGCGGATTGAGGGGATGGTTTAAGAGGGAGATTGTGTTGAAGGTTGGCTATTGATGAAGAGTTCACGTTCTGATTCTAATGAAAATGCTTATTGCAGGTGTGAGAATTGGTGAAGATTTAGTAATGCTGAATTGATTCTTGGTGCTGTGTTGTTTTCGGAACTCCAATTGCGTTTCAAGCAAGGCGAACAAGGAATCCTAATTCGGTATGCAAACGATCTCAATTCTGCTTTACATTTTTGCTTTTCTTCTTGCATCCTAGGTGTTGCTCTTCTGAAATTCTCGTGGTTCAACCGCTATTGTGAATCCATTGATTCACCTTGCGTTGTGCTGGTGTGTGCAGGTTATTTTGGTGATGAATGAAGGTGTATGAATCTGCGGGGTTTTTTTGTTGTTGAGGCGTCGAAATCAAAAGATCAAAACTCTCAGGTATGATTGATCTCCTCCTACATCTTCCTGTCTCACTTTCTGCTGTTATTGAACAACATCCATCTTCTGCTTATTGAATTCGTAATATTGAAGGTATTGTGATGCCAAGAATGTTCTTGATTTTTTTTTGCAGGTTTAGCTTTGATGAGGATGATTGAAGTTGTGGATGTATGTTCAAAGATGGATTGAAGAAGATGATGAATATTAAGGTGAAATGAAATGATAGAGTGATGAGGAATCGAAGATGAAATGGAGGTTAAGGATTTGGAAACTGAAAAAATGAGAGAGCGATGAAGATTCGGGATTTTATAATTGTGGATGGAGATGAGAGAAAGAAGGTGAAGAATGAAGAGGTTTTGGGTGAGTGAATAAGGAAGATTCCAGAGTCCCGCAAATCTGCCTCAAAACTCCCTTTTATCAGTAGAATAGTGACTCATAATTCCCTCCGATTTCTGTTAAGTTAGTTAGGAGTTAGTACCTGAAATTTTTGGATTGTTTTGTAACCGATTTGTGTTGATTTCCTTCCAGAATCTTCTGGTGTAATCTATGAATTTTCTGGTGTACTTGTAATGTAATCTCCTCTGTTATAATTCTGTATTTTTGTTCAAATTCCTACTTAATTCTTGAATTTCTCCTCCTTTGTAAATTCTACTAAAAGTTTATAACAGAATTTCTGTTATTCACTTGTAACTATTGTTTCTGTTTTTTTTTTTAATATTATGAATTTATGTACTTTTGCTTCCGAATTTACACCGCGATTCCATTGTGATGCAGTTCTGTTGTGATTTGAATATGTAACCGGTGAATAATCTGATAATTCTCCACCTAATAAATAAAGGACCATCAAGGACAATGCTTCTATAATTTTATTTGGATGCGACCCGATAACTTGTAAGCGGTCGTGGGATGTATATTCGTGAAATTGAATTTTAATTTTCAACTAAGACATAACATACCAAGAATTAATAGAAGCAACTTATAGAGATTTAGAAACTCCTGCCAATCCTAATTTTTTTCAATAACAACAAAGTAGAATTTAACCTTTGAATTTGGAATTTGACTTGAACCTTCCCCCTTTTTATTATTCTTGAAACCAATTTGAATTTATAACTTAACTTAATTCCCTCTTCGACATTTTGAATTCAAATTCTATTTTTTTTGGATCCATATTAAACTTAAATTCCTCATGAAACCTCAACTACATTTCCAACTCTTCAAAACCTTGCATCGCATCAAACAAATGGGTGGACCACCATGTCTTGATTTCTTTATGAACCCGCAACGAAATCTTTCATGACATGAATACCAAAATGCCTTTGTTATAAAAGATCTTGAACGATTAGTTTCCACAAGCTTAACCACTAGGAAATAGCTTAATATGAAAATCATAATCCCGTGATCCTCGTTTGAAGCACCATGGGTGAAAATCCAAATACTGGAGGAAAGTTAATGAAAGAAAGAAACACTAATTCATTCCATACACCATAGAATGAAACCTCGATCTTATGAGAGATGCAGATAACCGAACTATAATTCAAAACCTTGGTCATTTTTTAAGAACAACAACTATAGTAGCTTGAATAAAAAGAAATTCATGATGATCATTTTTCATAACTTTAATCTCTCACTTTATTGCTCGAGGAAGAACATGAGAATCTGGTTCTATTGAAAATACCTTGATCATTGTGAAACCCTGTTCTGCCAAGTCACAACTACTCTAAATAAAAATCCATATCGTTATAATCATGCTTCGATCTCTTGCTTTTAAAAAATTCGACGCTGATGAAGATGAATGCAAATCTGAGCCCATTAAGGTAATATATATGAGGGCAAATTTTGGGGTGTTACACATCTAAATAATCACAAGTAGGTTAGTGATCTTAATCCTGCATCAAAGGTGATTAAGTGTGAGAAGCTGACTTCACACTTAAGGTATTCTCATTACCCCTAATCAGAGGGAAGATGTGATGAGTTTACTAACCCATTGGTTTAGGCTTAAGCTCATTAACTTATGACAAACTTCAAAAAGCAATAAAAGACTGAAAACTCAAAAACAAACAATAATCGTCTCCTTTGGGATTCTTTTCTCATCATACTCACTCACAACCGAGAACTCGCTTCTTCCGTCTAATGCAAGACAGTTTGCACCTGAGCCAGACAGGTCATACACTTGAGCATAGGCATGTAAGCAGTTCATCAGTCAATTCACCTTTTAGTCTCTTTGGGTCGAACTACGGTGTTCTGACTTCCTCATTGCATGAGAGGATACGTAGGCATAACTTAACAGTTATCGAACAAAAGTCTCTGTATATTCCCCCTCATTCCAGTATTATTCTTTTAGCCTCATGATCTTGAGCATTTCATTCTTGTTCTTACACTGACACTTCACTTATACACTTCACTTATCTTACATTGACACCTGCACATCCTTTTCCACTTCTTTTATACACAAATTGCACTGACACTACCCCTTTAAAACACAAATCTTTTAAGCGTGGATCCCGTCGAGTACGGCGGACAATCTGGGTGCTAATACCTTCCCAGGTTGTAACCAACCCCCTTTCTCAGTCTCTCTGGTTCGCAACTGTCTTATCCATATCTTTCTAGGTCTATGCAGCATTGCCTTTCCTCCGGGATAAAAATGCCTAGCTGGCGACTCTTGTCTTTCTGAGTTCACTTCTGTTGGTTCTCACCTCCTTTCGCCGACCGTTCGCGCTTGTACCGGGATGCAAATCTTTCGGGAGCGACACTCAGTCACCGGACCAGCTGGGTGCTCTGTAATGGTCCTAATGAGGAGGTTCCTGGTAGCAATGGCAGTAGTCAGCTTCTTATGCCTGTCCTGGTCTTTTGATCTCTTCAATCCTGCTCTAAGCTTCAATTCTGATATCTCCTTCTGAGCTGCCAACAAAGCTTCCTGCTGCTTCTTCTCATTGGCCTCCAACTGATCAATCTTGGCCTGAGTCCTCTGGTCTTCTTGTGCACGGGCTTTGGTGATCCTGACCCACCTAGCCTGGCTCTCTTGCAGATAGTGTTCAGCCCTAGCTTTCTGAATCTTGGCCTCCTTGCAGGCACTCTTCAATATCTGTTCCCCAGCCCTTGCTTTCCTTATGTATTCTTCTGTCTTTTCAATTTTGGCAAGTTGCTCAACCCTGAGCTTTTCCAATCTTTCAATGTCCAGGTGTCGCTCCCAAAAGACGAGACTGGGCTCGAATATGGTACAGACGCGAACGGTCGGCGAGAGGGACAATGAGAACACACAGCCGTGAACTCACTGGGAATGAATAGAGTCGCCAGCTAGGCATTTTTATCCCGGAGGAAAGGCAATGCTGCATAGACCTAGAAAAAGATGGATAAGACGGTTGCGAACCAGAGAGACTGAGAAAGGGGTTGGTTACAACCTGGGAAGGTATTAGCACCCAGATTGTCCGCCGTACTCGACGGGATCCACGCTTAAAAGATTTGTGTTTAAAAGGGGTAGTGTCAGTGCAATCTGTGTATAAAGAGCTGGAAAAGGATGTACAGGTGTCAGTGTAAAGAAATGTGATGTGTATAAATGAAGTGTCAGTGTGAGATCAGGAATATGATGCTCAAGATCATGAGGCTTAAAGAATAAAGCTGGAAAGAGGGGGAATATACAGAGACTTTTGTTCGATAACTGTTAAGTTATGCCTACGTATCCTCTCGTGCAATGAGGAAGTCAGAACACCGTAGTTCGACCCAAAGAGACTGAAAGATGAGTTGACTTGTGAACTGCTTGCTAGTCTATGCTCAAGTGTATGATCTGTCTGTCACAGATGCAAACTGTCTTGCATTAGACGGAAGAAGCAAGTTCTCGTTTATGAGTGAAGGTAATGAGAAAAGAATCCCGGAGGAGACGATTATTGTTTGTTTTGTGTTTTCAGTCTTTTATTGCTTTTGGAAGTTTGTCATAAGTTAATGAGCTTAAGCCTAAACCAATGGGTTAGTAAACTCATCACATCTTCCCTCTTATTAGGGGTAATGAGAGTACTTTAAGTGTGAAGTCAGCTTCTCACACTTAATCACCTTTTGATGTAGGATTAAGATCATTAACCTACTTGTGATTATTTAGGTGTTTTTGTTGTTTTTTGTTTAGTGTTAAGTAATGAGATTAAGCCATAATCAGGGATTAAACAAACTCATTACACCATCCTAATAGAAGGATAATAGATGAGAGTGTTTAAGATGAGGAAAGCTCTTCAACTTAATCCATGATTAAGGATTAAACTCATGACAAAACAAAGCCTTTATTAAGTGGATTTTAGTTAATGATAAGATGATGAAGTGAATTTTATGATTTGTAAGACAACTTGAGGAGGACTTGTCCATTAACACTAGGGTTAGTCCTTCTTAACCAATTAAGGAAGAATTAGAACCCTAATGCAAGGCCCAAGTTACAAGTGTGATGTCTTGATGATTATTAAGTGAATTGATTAAGAGATTTAAAAACATTAAGGGTTTAACACTTAGGATTAAAGTTATACACTGCATCCTAAGAGAAGGATGCAGGCATAAGCTTAATCACAAAGCCTTAAAGCCTTTAGGATTTAGTCCCTGATTATGAGAGGAGAAGAGAAGACTCAAAGAGACACAAAGGTGAAAACTAAATGGGGAGACTAATCAAAACCCTAATCATTGTCATGCTTGGTTGTCCCTAAGGTTTGTGAGGTTTACAAGAGAAGTCTTCAATGGAACCACCAGGAAGCAGATGAAAGGATCAAGAGAAGCAAAGCAACTTGCTTCATTCAAGAAGTCAAGTCACTTGAAGAAAGAAAGTAAGAAGAAGAGGAATGAGCAAGCTCAATCTCAAACACATATAAACATGTAGCAAGGATGCATGAAAGAGATGAAGAGAAGTTATGAGAAGTGAAGGCAAATTCACTTCTCAAAGTCACTTACCACCTGAAAAGTTAGAAAAGAAAGTGCAATGCAATGCAAAATGAGATGAAATGGTATGATGAAAAACCAAACCAGAAGCACATGCATGATGTTAATGATTCTATGAGATGCTACAAACCAGAAACAACACATGTGGATGATCATACAAGCTTATGAGTGCAGATGAAGCAAATTAAGACACATGATCATACATGGAAAGTTATGAGATGCATATGGCATACAACATGACAAATGAGAGATGCAATGCTCAAACATGCTTTCAATATGTCTGATGATGTTCAATGAATCAAATGGAGGCATGGAATGTCATGGCAAGTCATGTTATGCAAGAAAATGCAAGATGGATGCATATGGAAGCCCAAATTAGGGTTTATGAACAATGCCACAAACAAAAACCAAAATCAGAAGCAAACAACATTATAAAAAATTGAAAATGCACTCAAAGGATCCCTAAACCTATACTAACTCACTGCCCAAAGGAGAGGTCTCAACTCTTAACCTAACTCAAGTTATGATTTTCCTAAGTTTTCTAGGGTTTTAGGGTTCCTTAACAAGAAAATCACCAAACAAATAGAAAATGAGAGATCAAATCATGGCCATTTAATCTCAAAAACTACATGCTAGACACAATGCAATGCAAGAAGAATCAAGGTCCAACTCTTTAGGGTTAGGCAGAAATGATTTTTGGAAGTTTGGATCAAAATAATGCATAAAAATGATTTTAATTCAATGAAAAATTCTCAAAATGCATCAAGATCAAAAAAGAAATTTGGTTTGAAGGTTGGACAATGTTTCTAAATGTCTTAAAACATTTCATGAATTTTTTGGTGATTTTTAAATACCTAAAAGTATTTTTAATAAATTAATTTTCATTAATCAATTAAAAATAAACTTTTAAATATTTAAAAATACTTTTTTAATGCTAAAAATGAAAATAAAAATATTTTTGTGTTTTAAAAATTAATGAAACCCTTGGTAAAAAATTTCATAATTTTTAAAGCATTTTTGCTATTTTTAATAAATTGTGGAAGTTAAATGAAAGAAAATGAAAATAAAAATACATAAATGAAAAGGTAAGCAGATCTGATGGCTGAGATTTGAATCTGGGAGGGAGAGTTTGACCACGCGCGCTAATGAAGGGTCTGGATTGATTCTGACCTTAATTAAGTTTTATAAAATAATTAAATGGATTAATTAGACTTAATGGTGATTAGGGCACAGTGGACCCATCTGAACCCTTCATACGCGCGCCAAGTCAAAGCAAGTCAGATGATCCAACGTACAAGATTTAAACCTCACTTAATCACAAGATTAGGGTTAAACAAATTCAGGTGACCGGAGGGAAGCTCCGGTCATCTTCTCCGGCAACATCAAAACCCTAGATCATGATTCAGGCTTCCATTCACCAAATTAAAAGCAGGAAAATGTTCCTCTACTTAAACCTCACTCAAATCACCTCTCAAACTAAATTTCTCATGCTCAAATGAAGAGAATCGAAGCCATGAAGATTCACGGGCAAAGTTTCAGAGCCCTGGTAAATCCTCATTTCTCACTCATTTTTAATTCTAAACCCATCCCCATGATCAACAAGACATACACAATCCATTTATAACTTAAAATGCAAGCTCTGAGAGAAAAAGTTCATGGCCATACCTGAGATGGAAGATCCTGTTTCTGGGTTTTCTGGGCTTCTCCTTGATGCAGACTCACTCCAATGGTTCTCCTGATGCTAATGGTAGGCTTGGAAAGAGCTTAAACAAGCTATTTTGAGAGGTCCAGTTCTGGTGTATCAGAAAATGGAGTCTGTGTGTGAGTGGTTTCAAGCTCTGTCAATGGCTGATTCTGGTTCCTTTTTGTGTGTTTGATTTGTTGGTGAAGAGAGTTTGGATGTTTGGTGGCTGGAAAATGAGATTCGAAGAGAGGAAGCTCTTTGACAGTTTTTGTGGGGACTGAGTTCTGGCTTGCTTCAATGCCCAATGCCTTGCTATAACATCTCCAAGTTGTGTGGATAGCCTGTGGGGCAGGTCAGTAGGGGTGGCTGCTCACTGTGCCATGAGTATGGGAACTTTTGCCAAAAAGTCAAGTTGGCTTGTACTTGCATCATGGGTCATGGAAGCAGCATTTTGAAGTCATGTCTTGCTTCAGCTTGAGTTGAGGAGGGCCCTTGGATTGCTTGTAGCTGACTGCAACATATGGATCACAAGCTATGCTAGCTTTTGCAACTTGCCCACTTGATGTTTCCTCATGATTTTGTGCCATATGCATGAGACATTGCTTTCTGAATTTTGTAGCATGGGACTTCTTTTAGTCATGGCAATGCATAGAAGTCAGCCAGCAATCACATAGCTCTTTGGAAAATGACTTTGCCAACAATCCAACTTTGCACTTGTAATGGAAAATGGCTTAGTGATCTTTAGAAATCAAAGCAAACAATGTAAAATCCCTTGGGCCAATTCTGTTTTTGGGGTCATGTATGATCATATGATGAAGTTTTGAAGTCATTTTGAAGTCACTAGAATGCTTGGTACATGAATTTGCAAGTTTTCCATTTGGTGCATAACTTGAATTTTAATGATTTTTGCCAACTTTGATAAACCATAACTTTTGATCCAAAATGAATTAGGTCATGTTCTTGTACTTTTTGAAAAGGGAAAGATCTAATCTACAACTTTCATGACCAAAGTTTTTCCATTTGAAGCATTTTTGGATCAAAAAGTAAGGGTTGAAAAAGTTGCATAAAATGACATTTCATTAAAAGTCAACCATGCCCCAAAAAGTCAACTTTGCAAAAACTTGTAATTCTTGAATTTTGTGAACTTCAAACCTCTTCCATGATCAAATAAAGATCAAATACACTCAAAATGATGAAGATCACCCCTTGGTTGGGTCATTGGGGGCCTCAGATGCCCTGATTTTGCATTGACTTGTCCAGAAAGTCAACCCTTGATCAGATGACTTCCCCATGGAATTTCTTCATGAAAATTGATATGCACACTCCCTATACCATATAGAGACCAATAGAAACAAGAATGACCAAAAAATTTGAAGTTATGGCCTCTGAAACCAAAACCGTAATTTTAGGTCAACTGCAGTCAAACCTGGTTCTGCTTCCATACCAATCCCAGTTCTTGTGATTCTTTGGCATTCTTGACTTTGAGAGGATATAATATGATGCTTGAACACATATAGACCCCTTTGAAGTGATTGATGACCCTTGGAGTGGCTCAAGAAGCTCTTGGATTGTTCAGATCACAAACCCTAGATGCAGATGACCTAGGACCAATGCAGTGGATCAAACATTGTGGTATGAGATGTCATGATTGTGTTTATGCATATGAAATGATCACAAGCCATGGTGTGAATGGGTGAGGGCAAATTTGGGGTGTTTACAGCTGCCCCTATTCAAACATGAGTTAGCTGTGCAGGTTGTAAGCAACGGCTTAACAGGCAAACAAGATAACTTGTGGTTGAATACCAAAGACAGTCCAAAATTTGCACTCACAGAATGAAGAAGAAAAGGGATATAGATTGTAAAGGAAAATAAAGTATATTGTAAAGTGTGGGCGACGGAGGACGACCGTCGAGCAGAGGACGACTGCTGGGTAAAGAGCAATGACGGGGATGGCCGACATGCTGGAAAAGTGCGGAAAATAAAGCAATGACGGGGACGGCCGACATGCTGGGGATAAAAGAATTATGATGGGGACGGCCATCAAGATAAAGCTGTAAAATTCTCTAGGGATTAATGAAACATGACGGGGACGGCCATCAAGTTCATAAAGTAAAGTAACCAACGATGGGGACGGCCATCGGGCTAAACTGATGAAGGACGATCATCAGGAAAAAGAAAAAGGGACCACGACGGGGACGGCCATCGGGTTAAAGAATAAATGAAATAAACAGATGATGAGGTACGGTCATCAAAGGTGAAGGACGATCATCTAGCAGGGGACGGCTGCTCTGTTGGGGATAAGATGAGGGACGGTCATCTAAGGTGGAGGACGACCACCAGGCAGGGTACGGCTGCCGAAAATATCGCGACATAGGACGAATGCCGGATAAAAGGTCAACGATGGGGACGGCCATCGGATGAGCATGATGGAGGACGACCATCAAGAGGTGGAGGACGACCATCAAGAGGTGGAGGACGACCACCTAGCAGGGGACGGCTGCTAAATATCACGACATAGGACGAATGTCGGATAGAAAATCAACGATGGGGACGGCCATCGGATGAGCATGATGGAGGACGACCATCAAGAGGTGGAGGACGACCACCTAGCAGGGTACGGCTGCTCTCAGGGTTTATCGTGACACAGGACGAATGTCAGATAAAAAGAAAATTGCTTTGTTGGCGATCTCCCGGGGAGTAGTAAACACGGACGAGTGTTTACATCCAAGAAATAAAAGGGCAAGTGTTTAGATGTTTGTGTATAGATTAAAGATGCGGACGAGCATCCTTAAGACTACGATACGGACGAGTATCGGGTAGAAACAAATACTGACACGTGTTCAGAGAGGATGATACGGACGAGTATCAACTGGTTAACAGAGAACACGGACGAGTGTTGAATCTGAAGGGACTCTTCTGGGGAATGGTAGACACAGACGAGTGTCTATATTTAAAAAGACATGAGTGTTGGACACAGTGTATGGATTAAAGATGCGGACGAGCATCCTTAAGACTATGATACGGACGAGTATCAGGTAGAAACAAACGCTTGACGCATGCTCTGAGATGATGATACGGACGAGTACCATCTGGTTAACAAAGAACACGGGCGAGTGTTGAATCTGAGGGGATATAAATGGTGTATACAAGATACGGACGAGTATCTATAAGTATGAGTGGTGTATAGATGAGTGTTTAACTGTTGGGGAGAGTGACACGGACGAGTGTCAAAAGAGAAAGGTATAGTATAAACAAGTATCTGATATACAAAGTGTTTATGTTACCGTGCTGGGGAAAGTGACATGGACGGATGTCAAGGAACTGTATATATATGTATCTTGTGAGTGCAAAGGGGATGTCTTTGGCTTTCTGCTGGGGTTATGACACAGATGGGTGTCAAAAAGGTATCTGTAATACGAGTGGTTTTGTTTGTAAGGAGTGTTCAGGCGACTTTACTGGGGAAAGATGACACGGACGGGTGCCAAAGGGAGTATATATACTGGTGTTTGTGAATGTGAGGCAACTGCTTTGCTGGGGAATCCGTTGGGGACATGGGGGAAGTATTCTGTATATTGACGGATTGTCATTATTCATGAGTGTTGATTCAACACATGGCTTATGATTATGCTATATGTTTGATTTTTGCCGTAATGCTCCGTATTAAACGGAATGCTACGCTTTGTGGGTGAATATGATGCGAATGCTATGATTATGCAAAGGATACCAAACCGGGATTCGGATCCTGATGCTGCGAAGATCTCTGGTTGATCCGCTTGAGATGGACATCCCAACTGGGGATGAGATCATCGGTAGATCTGATGAGATGTATCTGCTTGGGGGAATAGGTCATTGATAGACCCATCCTGATAATGAGAGACCCAGCTGGGGATCTGCAGAAGCTTTCTCTACTCTGTTGTGATTCCTTCGTGCGCTGCTCTTCTGGATAGAGGCTGGAGCTATGTGGGGAGGTGTTTCCCTGACTTTTGTACTCGGCTGAGTATGAAATGGTAACTCGGCTGGGGAGAAAGAGAGACCACTGAAAGACCTTCCTAGAAATTCTGTCGAGGTGGATTCTTGACTCAGCCGGGGATATGGGCGCCTTCTGTGATGCCTGGCAACTCTGATGGGAATAAGTAATAAGTGGCAACTCAGCTGGGGAGAAAATATTGGGCGCTGAGTGTCGATTTATCAGCTTGCCAGGATGAAGCTTTCATGCCCCAAGTTGCATCCTGGATACCTGCAATCCTGCAAAGATAAGGAAACGCACAAGTAATCCCGAGGTATCCCTTACTGGATTCCGTCTTAGGAGTTTAGGCACTTCTGAGAGTAAGTATATTTCCTGCAAGCACGCTTTTTATTTGAAGATAAACATTTGTATTCTATGCAATCAGTTTTTTTCTTTAGACATCAGACATTAGTTGCAAATAAAATGTACAAGACGAGACATGACTAAAAATCTGATTTTATTAATTCATATGCCCTGAATTGGCGAGATACAGTCGGAGAAACATATCCCCTGGAATGAGGAGATTGTTACAAATTGAGAAACAAAATGCTGGCAATGTTGATGACGCTTTGAGGAGCTTCCCCTTTACTATGACTCGTATGACTTTTGACGTTCTTCTCATCTTGCTTTCTGAGGAATGTTGATTCTGATTGAAGCTTGATCCTTTCGAAACTTACCAAGTTGTAAACGCTACAGACAAATTCAGAATGCAGTTGTTCGCTTATTCCCTTATTTTGCATGGATCGCCCTTTCGGGTTTTCAATCCATCGGGATACCCATTTTTGCCTGAGCTGTCCAATGCGGCTTTTCAACTCAGCGGGTGTACATTTTTTGCTTATTTTCCCTTATTTTGCCCGAGTCTTTTATTCTGTTTTTGACTCGCCGGGATGCCCTATTTTTGCCTGGACTTACATTCTGTTTTTATGTCCAGCGGGTCTTTTATGCGAAGTATTTTTTAACTGCATCTGAATTCACAGGGGACGGGAAGTCTTCACCATCCATAGTGCTGAGCATCAGTGCTCCACCAGAGAAAACTTTCTTTACCACAAATGGTCCTTCATAATTCGGAGTCCACTTGCCCCTGTGGTCTGTATGAGGAGGGAGGATTCTTTTCAGCACAAGATCTCCTACTTGGTACTCTCGGTGCCTGACTTTCTGATCGAAGGCTTTCTTTATTCTCTTCTGATATAACTGCCCATGACAAATTGCAGCCAATCTTTTCTCTTCGATCAGACTCAGTTGTTCGTATCGGGCCCGAACCCATTCTGCTTCACTCAGTTTAACATCCATTAGTACCCGAAGAGAGGGTAACTCAACTTCGACAGGTAGGACTGCTTCCATACCATATACAAGCTGATACGGTGTTGCCCCAGTGGATGTTCTGATTGACGTGCGGTACCCATGCAAGGCAAACGGTAGCATTTCATGCCAGTCTTTATAAGTGACTACCATCTTCTGCACAATCTTCTTGATATTCTTATTCGCTGCCTCAACAGCGCCGTTCATCTTTGGCCTGTAAGGAGAAGAATTGTGATGTTGAATTTTGAAGTCCCGGCATAGCTCTGCCATCATTTTGTTGTTCAAGTTGGAACCATTATCAGTAATGATTCGCTCGGGAACTCCGTATCGACAGATGATATCTCTCTTCAGAAATCGGGCTACCACCTGCCTTGTAACATTTGCATAGGAGGCTGCTTCGACCCACTTGGTGAAATAATCAATGGCGACCAGGATGAATCTGTGGCCGTTTGAAGCAGTTGGCTCAATCTTACCAATCATATCAATGCCCCACATAGCAAAGGGCCAGGGTGAAGACATCACATTCAGAGGATTGGGAGGCACATGTACCTTATCTGCATAGATCTGGCATTTGTGGCATTTTCTGGCATAAGCACAACAGTCGGTATCCATCGTGATCCAGTAATAGCCTGATCTCAGCAACTTCTTTGCCATTGCATGCCCTCCAGCATGGGTACCAAAGGATCCTTCGTGCACTTCATGCATTAACAAGTCTGCTTTTGTCTTATCAACACATCTGAGGAGTACCATATCAAAGTTCCTTTTGTATAGGGAACCATCAGTGTTCAGAAAGAAACTACCAGCAAGCCTTCTCAAAGTCTTCTTATCATTGGATGATGCCCCAGGTGGGTATGTTTGATCCTCCAAGAAGCACTTAATGTCATGGAACCAAGGCTTATCATCTTTGACAATGTCTGCGACAAATACATATGCTGGCCTGTCAAGTCTGGACACTGGAATCTGAGGTACAAAGTGGGCAGCTTGAACTTTGATCATCGATGAAATGGTGGCCAGAGCATCTGCAAACTGATTTTCGTCCCGAGGGATATACTCAAGCTTGACTGTTGTGAAGAAAGTCAATAACCTCCTTGTATAATCCCTGTAAGGTATTAGATGATCCTGGTGGGTGTACCATTTGCCGTTGGTTTGATTAACTACCAGAGCTGAATCTCCGAATACAGTCAATGTCTTGATCCTGAGGTCAATGGCTTCCTCAAGACCCATAATGCAAGCTTCGTATTCAGCTTCGTTGTTAGTGCAGTTGAAAGTGAGTTTTGCCGAGAAAGGCATGTGAACTCCTTTGGGTGTAACGAGTACTGCACCAACACCACGACCATTCATGTTAACAGCCCCATCAAACATCATAGTCCATTCTTCCTCCGGGTCAGGCCCTTCAGTGTGAATAGGCTCTTCATGATCTTTTGCTCTTATGAACATGATGTCTTCATCAGGGAAGTCAAATCTCATAGGCTGGTAATCATCAATAGGTTGCTCAGCAAGATATTCAGACAATACGCTGCCCTTGATGGCTTTCTGAGATGTGTATTGGATGTCATACTCCGTAAGGATCATTTGCCATCTTGCAACCCGTCCGGTAAGTGTTGGCTTCTCAAATATGTACTTGACTGGGTCCATTTTTGAGATCAACAAGGTAGTGTGGGTCAACATATACTGTCTCAGTCGGCGAGCAGCCCACGCTAAAGCACAGCAAGTTTTCTCGAGCAGTGAATAATGTTGTTCACAGTCGGTAAACTTTTTGCTTAGGTAGTATATTGCGTACTCTTTTCGACCAGACTCGTCATGTTGGCCCAACACACACCCCATTGACTCTTCTAATACTGTCAAGTACATTATCAGAGGTCTTCCTTCCACTGGAGGCATAAGGATTGGAGGTTCTTGCAAATATTCCTTGATCTTGTCAAATGCCTTCTGGCAGTCTTCGTTCCACCTGACCGTCTGTTCTTTTCTCAATAATTTGAACAAGGGTTCACAGGTAGCTGTAAGGTGAGATATGAACCTTGAGATGTAGTTCAATCGACCCAAGAACCCTCGAACTTCTTTTTCTATCTTCGGTGCAGGCATTTCTTGAATAGCTTTGACTTTATCAGGGTCAACTTCAATCCCTTTCTCACTTACAATAAATCCCAGCAGCTTACCAGATCGCACCCCGAATGTGCATTTGTTGGGGTTCAACTTCAGTTGGTATTTCCTCAGACGTTTGAACAACTTCAGCAGATTTACCAGGTGGTCCTCTTCAGTGAGGGACTTGGCGATCATGTCATCCACGTAACATTCTATCTCTTTATGGATCATATCGTGGAATAATGTCACCATAGCCCGTTGATACGTCGCACCGGCATTCTTCAATCCGAATGGCATCACCTTGTAACAGAACGTGCCCCAGGGTGTGATGAAGGTTGTCTTCTCCATGTCTTCAGGTGACATTTTAATCTGATTGTATCCTGAAAATCCGTCCATGAAGGAGAATACCGAGAACTGAGCCGTATTATCCACCAATACATCAATGTGAGGTAAAGGGAAGTCATCTTTCGGGCTGGCTCTGTTCAGATCCCGGTAGTCAACACACATTCTTACTTTGCCGTATTTCTTAGGCACAGGTACTATGTTAGCAACCCACGGCGGGTAACTAGTTACAGCAAGGAACCCGGCGTCCCATTGCTTTTGTACCTCCTCCTTGATTTTCATTGCCATGTCCGGGCGAGTACGACGCAGTTTCTGTTTAACCGGCGGGCATTCTTCTCTCAAAGGAAGCTTATGCACAACAATGTCGGTATCCAACCCTGGCATATCTTGATAAGACCAAGCAAACACATCCACATACTCTTGCAGCAGGTCAATCAGTTGTCTCTTCACTGAGTCTTGTAAGCAGGCCCCGATTTTAACTTCTTTCACGTCTTCATCTGTACCAATATTGATCACTTCAACCTCCTCCTGGTGAGGAGTAATAACCTTTTCCTCTTGTCTTAACAACCTGGCTAGCTCTTCAGGAAGCTCATATTCTTCTTCAACCCCTTCATCAGCTTGATTGATTGGATTGTCAAAGTCATACGAAGTCATAGCCGTGCTGTTGTCGGTGCTGTCTGGAAGGCACTCTCTGCAAGGGTTCAGTTTGTTCATTTTAGTGATTTGATTTTAATCTTGTTTAAAAAAGTGAAATAAAGTTGTCATTTTGAAAACACTGCCATTTATTTTTGTACAAAAAGAAAAATGGAAAAACAGTGAGCGGAAAAGAAAAAGACTCGTTTGCAAAAAGATGTCTGATATTTCATTGATTAATCTTGTTGCACAAAAAGTACAGATGGCCCGATTACAAAATGAGTCTTGTCATCTTGGGCAAGATGCAAGACTTTGATGCATGCTATAAAAATACAGGAAATAATAATTACTCTGCATGAGTAACTCTTATAATTTCCTGGGAAGACCAGTTTGAGATACTGCTCCCCGGGATCTTTGGACGAATCCAGCTCTCCAGGTTGCGTTCTTCTTCCAGCTCGTCTTCCAAATTGTTGACAGCATCAGGGGTGAGCATCCCCCCACTAACAAAGTTGGGCTCTTTTGCAGCCTCTGCTTGATCTTGTTGAGTTGGTTTGTAACCCAACCCAAATCTATCCTCTTTCTTCTCTACCGGTAACAATTTGCCCCAGCCTTGGGCATTTCCTTCTTCAACAACCTTCCGGGCTTGTTGATATGATGTCATTGAGGTTCCAGGTACAGCAGATGTTTCATTTACATTCAAGGCCTCAAACCCTTGACTCATTGTTTCATGGATCTCCCCATCCATCTCGATGTATTTATAGGTAGCCAGGTGGCTGACAAAAATATCCTCTTCTCCACAGATAGTAACGACTTGACCCTCCCACTCGAATTTTAACTTCTGGTGAAGGGTTGAGGTCACGGCGCCAGCGGCGTGAATCCATGGCCTACCCAATAGATAGCTGTAGGCAGGCTGTATATCCATCACGTAGAAGGTCGTTTTGAAAGTTTGTGGGCCAATCGTTATAGGCAACTCAATCTCACCCAGAACCGATCTCTTAGAACCATCAAAGGCTCTCACCACCAGGTTGCTGGGTCGTAATGCCAATCCGTCATACTCTAGCTTCACAAGGGCTTTTTTAGGTAAGACATTGAGGGATGACCCCGTGTCTACCAGCACATGGGAAAGGACTGCACCTTTACATTCCATGGTAATGTGCAAAGCCTTGTTATGATTGCGGCCTTCCGTAGTCATATCAGTGTTGGTGAACCCCAGTCCATGACTAGCATTAACATTCCCAACCACAGCTTCCAACTGATTGACTGTGATCTCTTCAGGCACATAAGCTGCGTGCAGGACCTTTAGTAGTGCGTTCCGATGGGCCTCGGAGCACATAAGCAATGATAGGATTGAGATCTTGGAAGGCGTCTGGTGAAGCTGATCCACTATTTTGTAATCACTTTTCTTGATGATTCTCATGAATTCATCAACTTCTTGATCAAAGGGTGTTTTCAAAGCCTCTTTAACAGTCTGCTCTTCCTGCACCAAGCTTTTCCCTTTTGCCTTGGCAGCAGCTTTTGCTTCGGCAGTGGGTCTTTGAATTTGTGGAGCAAAGAGACGTCCGCTTTGAGTGAAGCCTCCACCTCCTCCCACATTGTCTATTTGTGGTGCAGGGGTTGATGATTCAAAAGTGATTTTCTGTCCTTCGCAGTATAGATCAGAGCCGTAATGCCAGGGGATGGCATTACTGCTTTCATAAGGTACTGGCCTAGGCACCGTGATGGTGACTGGACTGATGGCAGCTGCAGAAGGGACGGTGATAGTCTGTGGATCATAGTATATTGTGACTGGTGCTCTGATGGGAGTAGCACTTTGTGAGTTGTAGGCAGAATTGTTTTCAGGACCATAATAAATCGTAACTGTTGAGACATCTTCATGGTTTGTTGCTGATGTTGTAGGAGACATTGTTGGAAGGATGGATGTTGTTGTTGTAGGAGATTCAAAATGAGGTGGTGCTGAAGTTGTAGAAGGAATGCTTGCTGATATCTGGTCAGTTGAAATGACAGATGAAGCATTTGTTGATGAAGCTGAAGAGTTGTCGGGAACAATGGTTGTTGCAGTTGTAGGAGGTACTGGAGTTGTTGCTGATGAGATTGCTGGATTTGTAGGAAATGATGTGGTGATTTGAAGCTGGCCACTCTGAATGAGACCATCTATGCCATTCCTCAAATTATCACACCCATTTACTGAAATGTTGCAGTAAGCACACCCTAACTCACACCCCAGGAACATTTGACATTCGAGGAGTTGAGCCTTAATCTCCACCAACGGTGTCCGAATCTGACCCACACTGGTTATTAAATAAGACGGCTTGTCTTCTTCAATAGCGTTGATTCTGGGACCTCCATGGTGTGGCATAGGATTTTTGTTGACATTGGGTGGTGGTGCGAAGTTCAGAGCTTTAGAGTCTACCAGGTCTTGTACCTTCATGTGCAAGGCTCTGCACTTTTCTGTACTATGGCCAGGTGCATTTGAGTGAAAAGCACATCTGGCGTTGGAGTCATAATCCCTGGGTAGACTATTAGGATCTGGAGGTGCCAACGTCCTTAGCTCAACTAGGTTGAGTTTCAGGAGTTGTGGCAGTAGTGTTGCATATGGCATAGGGATCGGATCGATTACCCTATTGGCTTGAGAAGGTATCTGTTGGAATGGCCTTTGCTGATTGTTGTTGTTGGTGTTGTTGTAATTTCTCGGGGGATACTGAGTCTGTTGCTGGTACTGAGGTTGTTGCTGATAATTTTGTTGCGGAGGTTGATAAGTTGGTTGCGGATGAGCTGGAGCGGGAATGGTGACTGCTGCTATAGACCTATGAACATATTGAGGTCTGCCCCTGTTGGTGTGGATGGCATTGGTCTCGCCAGTTCTTCTTGGGCCTGCAAAAGGCTTCCTTGTATTGCTGGACGAGCTGGCGCCGTTGTCAGAAATCTTGCCCATCTTCAACAGGCTCTCAATTCTCTCTCCAGCTATGACAACATCTGCAAAGCTAGTGGAAGAAAAAGCAGCTAGCCTGTCAATATATGTTCCTTGGAGGGTGTTCATAAACATATCTGCCATTTCCCTCTTTGACATAGGTGGCTGAACAGCAGCAGCCAATTGCCTCCATCTCTGGGCATACTCTCGGAAACTTTCCCTTGACGACTGTGACATTCCCATTAGGAGGGTCCTGTTGGGTGCCATATCTAAGTTGTACTGATACTGCCTGATAAAGGCCTCTGCCAGGTCCTTCCAACACTTGATAGTTGCTCTTGTCAGATGAGAGTACCATTCTCTTGAGGCTCCCGTCAAGCTATCCTCGAAATAAAACATCCAGAGCTTCTCGTCCATGGTATAGGCCTTCAGCCTCCCCAGAAACGATTGTAAATGGGTCCGGGGGCATGAAGTCCCGTTGTATTTTTCGAAACAAGGAGGCTTAAACTTATGGGGAATCCTGACCCCGTCTACCAAGCCCATGTCCATAACATCGAAACCTAAAGAGTTTTGGGACTCCAAGGATCTTAATTTCTCAGCTATCTCATCCAGCCTTCTGTCGTAAGCTTCCTCCCCAGCTCCCATTACTGTGAACTGATCCTCCTGGGGGTCTTCTTGCAGTACCCTACCTGCAGTGGCAGTCCCTTGAACATTTGCAGGAATGTTGACCTCTGGATGAAGGTGGGGGCCAAATACAGGGGGGTTGACATGAGGTTGGACCCTTTCATTGTTGCTGGTGCCAGCAGTCCCTATGTGTGGATCTTCTTGATTCTGCCTTTCCACCATGGCCCTCAATCTTTCTTGGCTCTGAGCCATGTTGTTCATTACTTCCATAAACTGCGTCATCTGGGTTCTCATTTCCAGTCTTTCGTTTGCCATTTGATTTCTGACCTCTGCAAGGTCCTGCTGTACCTGATCCATTTGTATGCCCGAAAGGTTGTTACGGGTTGGATATCGGTGCGGACGGTTGAGGGGAAATACCCGGCGTCGAGCAATAGTTCCTGAACATCACAACAGAGTTAGCAACAATAAAACAAAAACCTACAAAACAAACAAAGGGTTAGCATGCAATGCAGTATGCTTATTTGTTTTCAAGGTATCCGGCTTGGCATTTGGTTTTGACCCTTCCAGACCCTTGAAGATGCTGTTGATGTTGCTTTTGAAGTAAACTCGGATGGAACAAACTAATACATATATTACAAAAGGCAAATGGTACATAGTTTGTTTACAGATACAAGCCCTCTGAGGGGTCAAAATACATTACAAGAAAATAAAAGTACATGGAATGAAAGCAACAACAAGCAAATAGTCAAACACCAAGACCAAACTCATCCTCCTGAACTTCCTTGAGAAGTGCTTCGGTCACAGGATCAGCTGGACGCTCCGTGAGATTCCTGATGAGGAGATTCCGGGTAGTAACAGCTGCAGTTAGTTTCTTGTGTTGACTTTGGTTCTTTGACCTCTTCACTCCAGCTTTGATTTTTAGCTCTGATATCTCCCTCTGGGCTGTTGCCAGGGCTTCCTGCTGCTCTTTTGCACTAGCTTCCAGCTGCTCTATCTTGTCTTGGACTCTCTTATCCTCCAGAGTACGAGCCTCGGTGATCCTGACCCACCTAGCCTAACTCTCCTTCAGATACAAGTCAGTCCTGGCTTTCTGGAATTGGGCTTCCTTGCAAGCATTCTTAAGAATTTGTTCTCCAGCCCTAGACTTCTTGATGTAATCCTCAGACCTCTCAATTTTAGCCAGGTGCTCTACCCTCTGCTTCTCTAACCTCTCAATATCCATCCTACCATCACCCCTCTCCCGGAGGGTCTTCTGCAGAGCCTGAGTCAATTTCTCATTTCTTTCTTTCAAGCCCTCAAACTCCTCCAAACTGACAGTGGCAGGGGGTGGTGCTGAAGATGATCCAGGCATATCCTCCATGGTAAAGGGAATTCCAGAGAATTGAGCCCTGGCACAGGACCACTCATAATATTGTGCTGATGCTACATTGTTGCACTTTCCTAGAATGGTTACTCCCTTGGTTTGAACATTGTCCCAGGCCCAGGCTGCCTGCCTAACAATAGCCAGATTAGGCTTGTTCTCACAATAAAGAGTCTCAACCAAATCTTGTGCCTTAGGAGTGTGGATCAGTGCATAGCCCAGTTGCCTCTTGAACAGCAAAGGGTTGTAGTTAATGCTACCCTTAACTCCTATCAGGGGTACATTGGGAAAATGCCCGCAATTGGTGATGATATCCCTGCCCTTTGTGCTTTGAGTGCACCACCTGATATCGGCTGAAGTCAGAGCAGTGAGTCTTCTAGCCCAGTTTCTCTGCTGATGAGGATTCAAAAATGCATCTGTCTTGGGTAGGTGCCTGAGAAGCCAAGTATGGAACAAAGGAGCACAGCACCTCACTAATCTCCCCCTCTGCTTTTCATTCCTCTGGTGCACTGAATAGTAGAGATCCCCCAATAAAGTGGGCACTGGGTTCTTCAGGATGAAAAGGTGGATTGCATTCTTGCTAATGAATCGAGGCTCATCTGCAAATAATATGATCCCATATATGCCCAGGTCCAATAAAGCACAGACTGCTTTCCACTCTCCCAAAGAAGCTTTCAGGGTAGCTTGAGAGATCAAGAAATCCAGATGCAGGCCAGGGATTCCAGCCTTAGAAGTCATATGCTGCCCAATTAAAACTGGTTCAAGATGCAAAGCTTTTGCTACCTCTTCATTACCAGGAAAGACCATCTCAAGGTTGAAAGGGACTCCACCCCTGATAGGTATACCAACCAATGATGAGTATTCTTCCAATAAAGGGCCCAACTGAAAGTCCTGAAAAGTGAAACACCTCAGTGGGGGATCATAAAACTGAAGGCAAGTGTGAATCAGGCTCCTCTGTGAAGGGTCCAAATCCATAACCATATCAAGTATATCTCCATAGTGTTCCCTGAACAGTGGTATATGGTCTGGAGTGATCAGGGTCTGAATCCTCCTGATGTCAGCTAGCTCAGGCTGGAAGAAGTGGTAGGTGATGTTACTCTTTTTAGGTGCCATGATGTTGAGGATGAGTAGAGACAAGTGCTGATGATAACACTGAAAGTGGACCACTGACTGGCTGATGCAGGTGACTGAAGCAGATAGCTGATAGCTGATAGCTGAAGGAGGTGCTGATGAAGATAGGTCAATACTGATGATGGGGTCAAAACCAAGCCAAAATGAAGATGGATACCCTGAAAAACAAATAAACAAATGTCAAAATGATGCAATGAGGATGTATGCAAATGATATGCAAGGGTTTGTGACTGAGCTGGATCTGATCAAGTGCTCTGATATAGGCCCAGGTATATTCAAGAAATCCAGATGGAGGTCTATAAATCCAGTAACCAGGGTGGGGGACTCAAATAAAGAGCCACATGTCCAGGGTTTAGAATCACAAGAATTGTTCCAATATGGGGTATTCTTAATCAAATCAAAGTAACAGGGTATGCTGAGGCCAAGGGTACCTACAAACCTGTAAACAGCCCAACCCCCTCACAGGTGGTGTTCTAAAACAAAGATCCTCAGACTCGGATCAGTTATGAGAAGTGTAAACACTTCTAACCCGGAGGTACAGTGTTTACAATAACCATAAAAGTTCCTCCTCTAATTCACCTCAGTTTCTGAAGTTCAATACTAAAAGGTCATCCAGACTTAGCAGGCTTCCCAGATAGCCCTAGCATTGCAGGAAATCTGCAACACAGAGTTCTCAAGAAGAAACCCATATCTGAACCGTGTTTCATATTCCCGCACCAGACCGAGATGGAATGGGAAAGAATATGAACCACTCTAGCCTAGGTGTCACTCAGGTCCCAGGTATAGGACCTTAACTCTCAATGGAACACCCACCCACCAAAGCAAACAAACAGATCCAGCCAGCACAGTATGACAACATGATATAATGCAAAGCTATAAAGAAAGCAGTAAACAACTATACATAAAGCAAATAAATACAAATATACAAACACAAATAAGCACATAACACCCCAATAAACACAAATCAATCAAGCGCTAGGAGGAACCCACAAAAAGAACCAGAAGCCCTGGTTGCAATATAAGGGTCCCCAGCAGAGTCGCCAAGCTGTCGCTCCCAAAAGACGAGACTGGGCTCGAATATGGTACAGACGCGAACAGTCGGCGAGAGGGACAATGAGAACACACAGCCGTGAACTCACTGGGAATGAATAGAGTCGCCAGCTAGGCATTTTTATCCCGGAGGAAAGGCAATGCTGCATAGACCTAGAAAAAGATGGATAAGACGGTTGCGAACCAGAGAGACTGAGAAAGGGGGTTGGTTACAACCTGGGAAGGTATTAGCACCCAGATTGTCCGCCGTACTCGACGGGATCCACGCTTAAAAGATTTGTGTTTAAAAGGGGTAGTGTCAGTGCAATCTGTGTATAAAGAGCTGGAAAAGGATGTACAGGTGTCAGTGTAAAGAAATGTGATGTGTATAAATGAAGTGTCAGTGTGAGATCAGGAATATGATGCTCAAGATCATGAGGCTTAAAGAATAAAGCTGGAAAGAGGGGGAATATACAGAGACTTTTGTTCGATAACTGTTAAGTTATGCCTACGTATCCTCTCGTGCAATGAGGAAGTCAGAACACCGTAGTTCGACCCAAAGAGACTGAAAGATGAGTTGACTTGTGAACTGCTTGCTAGTCTATGCTCAAGTGTATGATCTGTCTGTCACAGATGCAAACTGTCTTGCATTAGACGGAAGAAGCAAGTTCTCGTTTATGAGTGAAGGTAATGAGAAAAGAATCCCGGAGGAGACGATTATTGTTTGTTTTGTGTTTTCAGTCTTTTATTGCTTTTGGAAGTTTGTCATAAGTTAATGAGCTTAAGCCTAAACCAATGGGTTAGTAAACTCATCACATCTTCCCTTTGATTAGGGGTAATGAGAGTACTTTAAGTGTGAAGTCAGCTTCTCACACTTAATCACCTTTTGATGTAGGATTAAGATCATTAACCTACTTGTGATTATTTAGGTGTTTTTGTTGTTTTTTGTTTAGTGTTAAGTAATGAGATTAAGCCATAATCAGGGATTAAACAAACTCATTACACCATCCTAATAGAAGGATAATAGATGAGAGTGTTTAAGATGAGGAAAGCTCTTCAACTTAATCCATGATTAGGGATTAAACTCATGACAAAACAAAGCCTTTATTAAGTGGATTTTAGTTAATGATAAGATGATGAAGTGAATTTTATGATTTGTAAGACAACTTGAGGAGGACTTGTCCATTAACACTAGGGTTAGTCCTTCTTAACCAATTAAGGAAGAATTAGAACCCTAATGCAAGGCCCAAGTTACAAGTGTGATGTCTTGATGATTATTAAGTGAATTGATTAAGAGATTTAAACACATTAAGGGTTTAACACTTAGGATTAAAGTTATACACTCCATCCTAAGAGAAGGATGCAGGCATAAGCTTAATCACAAAGCCTTAAAGCCTTTAGGATTTAGTCCCTGATTATGAGAGGAGAAGAGAAGACTCAAAGAGACACAAAGGTGAAAACTAAATGGGGAGACTAATCAAAACCCTAATCATTGTCATGCTTGGTTGTCCCTAAGGTTTGTGAGGTTTACAAGAGAAGTCTTCAATGGAACCACCAGGAAGCAGATGAAAGGATCAAGAGAAGCAAAGCAACTTGCTTCATTCAAGAAGTCAAGTCACTTGAAGAAAGAAAGTAAGAAGAAGAGGAATGAGCAAGCTCAATCTCAAACACATATAAAAATGTAGCAAGGATGCATGAAAGAGATGAAGAGAAGTTATGAGAAGTGAAGGCAAATTCACTTCTCAAAGTCACTTACCACCTGAAAAGTTAGAAAAGAAAGTGCAATGCAATGCAAAATGAGATGAAATGGTATGATGAAAAACCAAACCAGAAGCACATGCATGATGTTAATGATTCTATGAGATGCTACAAACCAGAAACAACACATTTGGATGATCATACAAGCTTATGAGTGCAGATGAAGCAAATTAAGACACATGATCATACATGGAAAGTTATGAGATGCATATGGCATACAACATGACAAATGAGAGATGTAATGCTCAAACATGCTTTCAATATGTCTGATGATGTTCAATGAATCAAATGGAGGCATGGAATGTCATGGCAAGTCATGTTATGCAAGAAAATGCAAGATGGATGCATATGGAAGCCCAAATTAGGGTTTATGAACAATGCCACAAACAAAAACCAAAATCAGAAGCAAAAAACATTATAAAAAATTGAAAATGCACTCAAAGGATCCCTAAACCTATACTAACTCACTGCCCAAAGGAGAGGTCTCAACTCTTAACCTAACTCAAGTTATGATTTTCCTAAGTTTTCTAGGGTTTTAGGGTTCCTTAACAAGAAAATCACCAAACAAATAGAAAATGAGAGATCAAATCATGGCCATTTAATCTCAAAAACTACATGCTAGACACAATGCAATGCAAGAAGAATCAAGGTCCAACTCTTTAGGGTTAGGCAGAAATGATTTTTGGAAGTTTGGATCAAAATAATGCATAAAAATGATTTTAATTCAATGAAAAATTCTCAAAATGCATCAAGATCAAAAAAGAAATTTGGTTTGAAGGTTGGACAATGTTTCTAAATGTCTTAAAACATTTCATGAATTTTTTGGTGATTTCTAAATACCTAAAAGTATTTTTAATAAATTAATTTTCATTAATCAATTAAAAATAAACTTTTAAATATTTAAAAATACTTTTTTAATGCTAAAAAGGAAAATAAAAATATTTTTGTGTTTTAAAAATTAATGAAACCCTTGGTAAAAAATTTCATAATTTTTAAAGCATTTTTGCTATTTTTAATAAATTGTGGAAGTTAAATGAAAGAAAATGAAAATAAAAATACATAAATGAAAAGGTAAGCAGATCTGATGGCTGAGATTTGAATCTGGGAGGGAGAGTTTGACCACGCGCGCTAATGAAGGGTCTGGATTGATTCTGACCTTAATTAAGTTTTATAAAATAATTAAATGGATTAATTAGACTTAATGGTGATTAGGGCACAGTGGACCCATCTGAACCCTTCATACGCGCGCCAAGTCAAAGCAAGTCAGATGATCCAACGTACAAGATTTAAACCTCACTTAATCACAGGATTAGGGTTAAACAAATTCAGGTGACCGGAGGGAAGCTCCGGTCATCTTCTCCGGCAACATCAAAACCCTAGATCATGATTCAGGCTTCCATTCACCAAATTAAAAGCAGGAAAATGTTCCTCTACTTAAACCTCACTCAAATCACCTCTCAAACTAAATTTCTCATGCTCAAATGAAGAGAATCGAAGCCATGAAGATTCACGGGCAAAGTTTCAGAGCCCTGGTAAATCCTCATTTCTCACTCATTTTTAATTCTAAACCCATCCCCATGATCAACAATACATACACAATCCATTTATAACTTAAAATGCAAGCTCTGAGAGAAAAAGTTCATGGCCATACCTGAGATGGAAGATCCTGTTTCTGGGCTTTCTGGGCTTCTCCTTGATGCAGACTCACTCCAATGGTTCTCCTGATGCTAATGGTAGGCTTGGAAAGAGCTTAAACAAGCTATTTTGAGAGGTCCAGTTCTGGTGTATCAGAAAATGGAGTCTGTGTGTGAGTGGTTTCAAGCTCTGTCAATGGCTGATTCTGGTTCCTTTTTGTGTGTTTGATTTGTTGGTGAAGAGAGTTTGGATGTTTGGTGGCTGGAAAATGAGATTCGAAGAGAGGAAGCTCTTTGACAGTTTTTGTGGGGACTGAGTTCTGGCTTGCTTCAATGCCCAATGCCTTGCTATAACATCTCCAAGTTGTGTGGATAGCCTGTGGGGCAGGTCAGTAGGGGTGGCTGCTCACTGTGCCATGAGTATGGGAACTTTTGCCAAAAAGTCAAGTTGGCTTGTACTTGCAGCATGGGTCATGGCAGCAGCAGTTTGAAGTCATGTCTTGCTTCAGCTTGAGTTGAGGAGGGCCCTTGGATTGCTTGTAGCTGACTGCAACATATGGATCACAAGCTATGCTAGCTTTTGCAACTTGCCCACTTGATGTTTCCTCATGATTTTGTGCCATATGCATGAGACATTTCTTGCTGAATTTTGTAGCACGGGACTTCTTTTAGTCATGGCAATGCATAGAAGTCAGCCAGCAATCACATAGCTCTTTGGAAAATGACTTTGCCAACAATCCAACTTTGCACTTGTAATGGAAAATGGCTTAGTGATCTTTAGAAATCAAAGCAAACAATGTAAAATCCCTTGGGCCAATTCTGTTTTTGGGGTCATGTATGATCATATGATGAAGTTTTGAAGTCATTTTGAAGTCACTAGAATGCTTGGTACATGAATTTGCAAGTTTTCCATTTGGTGCATAACTTGAATTTTAATGATTTTTGCCAACTTTGATAAACCATAACTTTTGATCCAAAATGAATTAGGTCATGTTCTTGTACTTTTTGAAAAGGGAAAGATCTAATCTACAACTTTCATGACCAAAGTTTTTCCATTTGAAGCATTTTTGGATCAAAAAGTAAGGGTTGAAAAAGTTGCATAAAATGACATTTCATTAAAAGTCAACCATGCCCCAAAAAGTCAACTTTGCAAAAACTTGTAATTCTTGAATTTTTTGAAATTCAAACCTCTTCCATGATCAAATAAAGATCAAATACACTCAAAATGATGAAGATCACCCCTTGGTTGGGTCATTGGGGGCCTCAGATGCCCTAATTTTGCACTGACTTATCCAGAAAGTCAACCCTTGATCAGATGACTTCCCCATGGAATTTCTTCATGAAAATTGATATGCAAACTCCCTATACCATATAGAGACCAATAGAAACAAGAATGACCAAAAAATTTGAAGTTATGGCCTCTGAAACCAAAACCCTAATTTTAGGTCAATTGCAGTCAAACCTGGTTCTGCTTCCATACCAATCCCAGTTCTTGTGATTCTTTGGCATTCTTGACTTTGAGAGGATATAATATGATGCTTGAACACATATAGACCCCTTTGAAGTGATTGATGACCCTTGGAGTGGCTCAAGAAGCTCTTGGATTGCTCAGATCACAAACCCTAGATGCAGATGACCTAGGACCAATGTAGTGGATCAAACATTGTGGTATGAGATGTCATGATTGTGTTTATGCATATGAAATGATCACAAGCCATGGTGTGAATGGGTGAGGGCAAATTTGGGGTGTTTACACCAGGCGACCATCACTTCTTTCCCAAAGAGTTTTCTTCAATGCCTGGGACAGCTGCTCATTCCTTTCCTTCAGCTTTTCAAATTCCTCCAGGCTAACCGTTGATGCAGGCTGCACTGTGGATGGTCCGGGTGTGTCTTCCAAGATGAAAGGCATTTTGGTAATCTGAGCTCTAGTATGGGACCAATCATAGTACTGAGCTGAAGCAACATTGTTACATTTTCCAAGAATAGCTACCCTTTTTGTCTGGATGTTGTCCCAAGCCCAGGAAACTTGTATGACAACAGCTGAATTAGGTTGAACTTCACAATATAGGGTCTCAGCTAAATCATGTCCTCTAGGAGGGTGAACTAAGGCATAGCCCAATTGTCTCTTAAACAGCAAGGGGTTGTAGTTGATGCAACCCTTTACTCCTATCAGAGGCACATTTGGGTACTGTCCACAGCTGGTGATAATGTCCTTGCCCTTGGTGCCCTGGGTGCACCATCTGATATCATCTGAAGTTAAGGAAATGAACCTCTTGGCCTAATTCTTCTGCTGGTGTGGGTTCAAGAAGGCATCTGATTTACGCAGGTGTCTGAGTAGCCAATAATAGAACAAAGGAGCACAACATCTGACCAACTTCCCCCTTTGTTTCTCATTCCTCTGATGGATGGAATAGTAAAAATCCCCTAGTAATGTAGGCACTGGGTTCTTTAGAAGAAACAGATGGATGGCACTCTTACTGACAAATTTAGGCTCATCTGCAAACAGTATAGCCCCATATATGCTGAGGGCTAAGAGTGCACAGACTGCCCTCCACTCCCCCAATGAAGCCTTCAGGATGGCCTGAGAAATCAAGAAATTCAGATGTAAACCAGGGATCCCAGCTTTTGTTGTCATGCTTGGCTCAATAAGGACAGGCTCCAAGTACAATGCCCTTGCTATCTCTTCACTTCTGGGAGCAGTCGTCTCTGGGTTGAAGGGGATTCCCCCTCTGATAGGTACTCCAGTCAACAAAGAAAATTCCTCCAACAGAGGCCCAATCTGAAAGTCTGGAAAGGTGAAGCATCTCAGTGGAAGGTCATAGAACTGCAAGCATGTGTGGATAATGCTTCTCTGAGAAGGATCAAGATCCATAACCATATCCAAGATACCCCCATAGTGCTCTCTAAACAGTTGGATGTAGTCAGGTGTGATAAGTGACTGGACCTGCCTGATACCAATCAACACAGGCTCAAAAAAGTGGTAGGATATGTTGCTCTTCCTGGGAGTAGCCATGAGTGCTGCTGAAGAAACTGAAGACAAGTGCTGATGAAGATCAAGATTGATGCTGGAAGTAGACCTCTGACAGACTGATGCTGGAAGTAGACCTCTGACAGACTGATGCTGGTGAGGATGGAGATGACTGAAGCAGATAATTGATGAAGACAGTTGAAGCAGAGGTCTATGCAGAAGAAGGGGTCAAAACCAAAACCAAGATATAATGAGGTGGATACCCTGAAAAACAAATAAACAAATGTTAAATGATGAAATGATGATATATGCAAATGATATGCAAGGGTTTGTGATCAAGAGCTGGATCTGATTATCTGTCTTGATATAAGGTCCATGTAGGTTCAAAAGTCTAGATGAGGGCTTAGAAATCCAGTAACTAGGGTGGGGGACTCAAATAAAGAGTCACATATCCAGGGTTAATCACAAGAACTGTCCAAATTGGAGTACTCTTAAACAAAACAGTAACAGGGTATGATGTGGCCAAGGGTTCCTGCAAACCTGTAAACAACCCAACCCCTTCACATGTAATGTTCTAGAACAAGGATCCTCAGACTTGGATCAGTTATGAGAAGTGTAAACACTTCTAACCCGGAGGTACAGTGTTTACAATAACCATAAAAGATCCTCCTCTAATTCACCCCAGATTCTGGAGGTCAAAATAAAAGTCATCTAGACTTAGCAGGCTTCCCTGATAGCCCTAGCAATACAGGAAATCTGTAGCACAGAGTTCTCAAGAAGAAACCCACATCTGAACCGTGTTTCATATTCCCGCACCAGACCGAAATGGAATGGGAAATAACATGAACCATTATATCCTAGGTGTCACTCAGGTCCCAGGTATAGGACCTTAATCACTCAGTGGAACCCCACCCACCAAAACAGAAAACCAGATCTAGCAGAGTGACAATGACAATATGAACTATGCATAAGACTGTAAAGAAAGCAATAAATAAAGCTCTACATAAAGCAATAAATAAAGCAAAATAAATAAACACACATAGCACATAACACCCCAGTAAACACAAATCAAACAAGAGCTAGGAGGAACCCACAAAAAGAACCAGAAGCCCTGGTTGCAGTATAAGGGTCCCCAACAGAGTCGCCAAGCTGTCGCTCCCTCCTGATGACACAGGGCCAAGAGAGGTACAGACGCGAACGGTCGACGAAAGAGAGAACACAAGGGTGAACTGAAAAGAGTCGCCAGCTAGGCATTTTTATCCCGAAGGAAAGGTAATGCTGCATAAACCTGGAAAGATATGGATAAGACGGTCGCGAACCAGAGAAACTGAGAAAGGGGGTTGGTTACAACCTGGGAAGGTATTATCACCCAGATTGTCCGTCGTACTCGACGGGATCCACGCTTGAAAGTTTGTGTTTAAATGGGTAGTGTCAGTGCTATCTGTGTGTCAAAGCTGGAAAAGAATGCAAGTGTCCGTGTAAAGGAAGTGTGAAGTGAGATGAAGAAATGTCAGTGCAAGGAGAGAGTGCAGAGCTCAAGACTATGAGGCTCAGAGAATAATGCTGGAAGGAGGGGGAATATACAGAGACTTTTCTTCGATAACTGTTAGGTTATGCCTACGTATCCTCTCGTGCAATGAGGAAGTCAGAACACCGTAGTTCGACTGAAAGCTAAATTGACTTGTGAACTGCTCACTTATCTATGCTCAAGTGTATGACCTGTCTGGCTCAGGTGCAAACTGTTTTGCATTAGACGGAAGAAGCGAGTTCTCGTTTATGAGTGAAGATGATGAGAGAAGAATCCCGGAGGAGACGGTTATTGTTTGTTTTGGTGCTTTCAATCTTTTATTGATTTTTGTGTTTGTCATAAGTTAATGAGCTTAAGCCTAAACCAAGGGTTAGTAAACTCATCACATCTTCCCTCTGATTAGGGGTAATGAGAATACCTTAAGTGTGAAGTAAGCACCTCACACATAATCACCATGATGTAGGATTAAGATCATTAACCTACTTGTATTTATTTAGATGTTTTTGGAGTTTTTGTTTAGTGTTAAGTAATGACTTTAAGCCATAATCAAGGATTTAATGGACCCATTACACCATCCTAATAGAAGGATAATAGATGAGAACATTTAAGCTGAGGAAGATACCTCAACTTAATCCATGATTAGGGATTAACCTCATGACAAAACAAAGTCTTTATTAAAGTGGATTTTAGTTAATGATAAGATTTAGAAGTGAGTTTTATGGTTTGTAAGACAACTTGAGAGGGACTTGTCCATTAACACTAGGGTTAGTCCTTCTTAACCAATTAAGGAAGAATTAGAACCCTAATGCAAGGCCCAAGTTACAAGATTGATGTCTTAGTGATTATTAAGTGGATTGGTTAGAGGATTTAAACACATTAAGGGTTTAACACTTAGGATTAAAGTTATACACTCCATCCTAATAGAAGGATGCAGGCTTAAGCTTAATCACAAAGCCTTAAAACCTTTAAGGTTTAGTCCTTGATTAAGAGATGAGAAGAGAAGACACAAAGATGACACAAAGGTAAAACTAATGGGGGACTAATCAAACCCTAATTGTGATCATTCTTGGGTATTCCTAGGGTTTATGAGGTTTGCAAGAAGATCTTCAAGGAAAAGCCACCAAGGAAGAAGAAAGATGAAAAGAAGAGAAACAGAAGGAAGCAAGACAACTTACTTCACTTAAGAAGATAAGTTGCTTGAAGAAAGAAAGTGAGGAGGGAACATGAGTGAGCAAGCTCACTCTAATACAAAAGTAAAATGCATCAATGAATGCATAAGAGAGATGAGAAAAGATTATGAGAAGTGAAGGCAAATTCACTTCTCAAACACTTAACACCTGAAAAGTTAGCAAAAGGAAATGAAAATGAAATTGATAACGAGAAAATGTATCGATTATATTGCTATGTTTCATTAACGTTTTATCTCATAATCATCGTTTTAACACCCGATTCCTCGAGTTTTTCTTACCATTTTGCAGGTACATCATATATGGAGCTAAATCATGAATTAAGAGCAAAAGGAACAAAAACAACCATAAAAAGATGAAGAAATGAAGAAACCTGCAAAAACCTGCATATTTTGTTGCACTCACGGTCGTCACCTAGGTGTCACGACCGTGACACCCCAAAAGACGCAATCACGACCGTGATGACATTGTCACGGCCGTGACACTTAAAATTCAAGGGACACGGACGTGAAGACCTTGTCACGACCGTGACAAGGGAAAAAGTAGGTTATTTGACCCAGACTTGGTCACAAGGCTACGTGCATGTGAAGCTTCTACTTTCCAGCTGACCATGTATCCACGTTCCTATATTTCCTCAACTGCTTCTACGAGGCCCATGCAACACATTCAGCCACAAGCCCAATTATTCTTCTATAAACAGCATAATTCAGTTGAACAATTTACAGAGCATTATTTTATCAATTTCCTGCGGAAGCTCTGCCGATTTATTTTACAACCTTGCTTTTGTTTCAGCATTATTTTCAGTATTTCATTTTTATTGTATCCAAACCCAACCTATAACAATTTCCAACATCAGGAAATTGTTATACAATTTACTTGTATCCAAACCTTCAGAATTTTATTTTATTTTCGATTTCCGCCAAATACTCCGAGCTTTCCGGTCTGTGGAAGAAGGAGTCTGCCATTTTATTGTTAACCAGGTTCATATTATTTGCAATTTAATATTTATGTTATTTATTTATTTTTCTGCCATGAGTATTTTGTTTATTGTTTCTCTGCCTCTGTCTGGTTCAACAAAAATGAGTAGCTAATTACCTTAGGGCGGTATGTAGTTAAAACAAACTTAATCGGTAAAATTAACCATAGGCTAAAAATAATTAATAACTTAACATTCTGGCTGATACTTTTTTATTTAAAATCGACCTTTTCGTTACGAGAGTAAGGAAAGAGTATTAGGTTAGGTCAAGACCACGAGAGTGTGAGATTTTAACCAGATAGCTAAAGTTAGGCATTTAAATTAAACACAGCGAGAGCGCTTTAAAATAAATTAGAATTACTAAGTTTCCAAAAATTATCTCTAAACACTTATGGGCTAGCGAGAGCAGGCATAGGGCTTTAGGGGTAAGATCTGAGATAAGACCACGAGAGTGTGAGTTGAGGGTATTTAAACTGGTAACCTCTACAGAATAGTTTAAGTGAACACCTTTATAAGCCTAGGTTAGATTGACCCGCCTAAGTTAGTATAATTACATACCGACCGCCTTAGTATTATTTTATTAAAACTTAAATTAAATTCCCGCCTTTAATATTTTAAAAACAACAAAAAATCGTGACAACCCTTCACCTTAGCTAAACTAGAAGTTCATCTAGCACTAAGTAACCATAGAGTCCCTGTGGATCGATAATCTTAAATATTACTTCGATAGGCTGTGCACTTGCAGTTAAGATACCGCTAGACACATAATTAGACACGTCTTTAGCCCATCAAGTTTTTGGCGCCGTTGCCGGGGACCTTAATTTAGTTACTAGTGCACTTTAGGTAGCATTGTCTAGACTAAGGTATCAACTATTTAATTTTCTTAATTTAAATTTCCGAGTGTATGCCAAGTACTCGCTCTAAAAGCGAAGACTTGCAACCTCCAATCCCAGAATCGGAACGCTTCTTACACGTAAGAAGACGGATATTCGATTACGAACAAAGTTACAATATTCCAGATCTTCATTTAGATCCACCTAAACCAGTCGTAACATCAAAGGACGCAGAGATGGCTGAAGAACAGAATCACCCACTCAAGTATTACGCAAGTCCTTCGCAAGCTGAACCACATTCAAGCATTGCCGCACCGGCTATCAACCGAAACGATTTCGAACTAAAACCTTTGTTGATATCAGCCGTGCAACAAAATCAATTCGCCAGAAATCCTACCGAGGATCCGAACCTTCATCTTTCGATATTTGTGCAATACGCAGATACCGTAAAAGCCAATGGAGTTACCCAAGAAGCTATTAGACTACGTTTGTTTCCTTTTTCACTTCGAGACAGAGCAAGAGCCTGTCTTCAATCTCTGCCTTCGAACTCAGTAACTACGTGGGAGGAACTAAAGAGAGTTTTCTTGACCAGATATTTCCCGCCTAGCAAGACAGCTATGCTGAGAGCTCATATCAACGGATTTAAGCAAAGGGAAAGCGAATCACTATTCGAAGCTTGGGAACGCTATAAGGATATGCTGAGACTTTGTCCACATCACAGATTAGTAGAATGGATGGTCATCCATACCTTCTATAATGGACTCTTGTACAATACAAGAATGACGATTGACGCTGCCGCAGGCGGTGCATTAATGGACAAAGAATATAATGATGCTTATGCACTTATCGAAAGTATGGCTCAAAACCATTACTAATGGGGAAGCGAAAGAGTCGCAACTGAGAAACCAACAAAAGGAGGTATGTACGAAGTGAGTAGTATGGACCAAGTCAATGCAAAGTTTGACCAACTAAGCCAAAAGATCGACAACTTGGCCATAACACCAACAGCCACTGTGGCTGCAGTAACACCTAACTGTGAGTTATGTGGAGTTCCAGGACATGAAGTTTCTGATTGTCAACTATTGACAGGAATTCCCACAGATCAAGTGAATTATGCTCAAGGAAACCCATACTCAAACACATACAACCCAGGTTGGAAGAATCATCCGAACTTCTCCTATAAGAATAATAATGCTTTATACGCACCAGGTCAAGCACCAGCTACACCACCAGGATATCAAAAGACTGCTCCTAATGTCCCTAGAAAATCGAACCTTGAGTTGATGATGGAGAACTTTATAGCTAACCAATCTCAAACAAACAAGGATTTCTTAAACCAAAACATTCACACTAGTGAGCAGATTAAGCAATTAGTAAGCAAAGTAGATGCATTAGCTACACATAACAAAATGCTTGAAACTCAGATTTCACAAGTAGCTCAACAACAAGCACCTACTGCTGCACCAGCTGGAGTATTTCCTGGACAACCTCAACCTAATCCGAAAGGACATGCCAATGCCGTAATATTAAGAAGTGGCAAGGAACTTGACGGACCTACCGATCCAAGACTTGACAATCCAGCCATGTACCAAAAACCGGATAAACTGACTGAAGTGGTGAATGATCCAGAAGAAAAGGAAGATGATAATCAAGAGGCAGTGGAGAAAGAAAAGCCTTATGTGCCTCCACCACCCTATAAACCACCAATTCCGTACCCTCAGAGATTAACCAATTCCAAGACGACGGGTCAGTTTAAGAAATTTGTCGAACTTCTGAAACAGTTGAACATTACTATTCCGTTTACAGAAGCGATTACTCAAATACCCTCGTACGCTAAGTTTTTAAAAGAGATCTTATCTAATAAGAAAAAGATAGAGGATAACGGAACAGTTACACTTACTGCTGAGTGTAGCACCATAATTCAGAATAATATGCCTCCTAAGCTAAAAGATCCAGGAAGTTTCTCTATACCCTGTGTAATAGGAAAATTCGTCATTGACAAAGCTCTATGCGATTTAGGAGCCAGTATCAGTGTTATGCCCTTAACGATTTGCAAAAGGTTAGACATGGGAGACCTAAGACCAACTAAAATGTCTGTTCAACTAGCCGATCGCTCAGTTAAATATCCTATAGGCATACTAGAAAACGTCCCAGTACGTATAGGACAATTCTACATCCCTACTGATTTTATAATCATGGACATCTCTGAAGACTCCACTACACCTATCATACTAGGAAGACCATTCTTAGCTACCGCCGGAGCTATAATAGACGTAAAAAGAGGAAAGCTAACCTTTGAAGTAGGTGAAGAGAAAGTTGAATTTATCTTAACACAATTCTTACAATCACCAGCTATAGAGGACACCTGCTATCTATTGGACGTAATTGACGAATGTGTAAGAGAAATGGAACTGAAAGAAACTACCTATTCTGAAATTATGAAAATTCAAATCCCTCCGATTTTCGAAGATGATAATTGGCGTGCACCGTATCAAGATGATAGTCTAAGCGAAAGTTTAGCACTTACACCGGATCCCATGCCAAGTAAAGATAAACCTACATTAGGATTAAAAACTTTACCTAATAACCTAAGGTACGAATTCTTAGACATTGAATGTAAAAGACCAGTTATAATAAATTCCAGTTTAGGAACTATCGAAACAAAGAAACTTTTAGATGTCTTGAAGAAATATCCAACTGCATTAGGATATAACATATCTGATCTCAAAGGAATATGCCCTTCAATCTGTATGCATCGTATTCTGCTAGAAGAAGATTGCAAAACCTCCAGAGAATCTCAAAGAAGAATTAACCCAATCCTTAGCACTGTAGTAAAAGAAGAAGTTAAGAAACTACTAGATGCCGGAATAATATATCCAATCTCTGATAGTAAATGGGTTAGTCCAGTACATGTAGTACCAAAGAAAGGAGGTATCACTGTTGTGAAAAACGCTCAAGGCGAATCGATATCGCAAAGAGTAGTGACAGGACATAGAGTGTGCATAGATTATCGTAAACTAAACAAAGCCACTCGGAAAGATCATTTCCCACTACCTTTTATAGATCAAATGTTAGAACGATTAGCCAAGCATTCATACTTCTGTTATCTTGATGGTTACTCAGGATTTTTCCAAATCCCTATCCATCCAGATGATCAAGAGAAGACTACATTCACATGCCCATATGGGACGTTCGCTTATAGACGAATGCCCTTTGGATTATGCAACGCTCCTGCAACCTTTCAAAGATGTATGATGTCAATCTTCGCAGATTTTATAGACAACATCATGGAAGTGTTCATGGACGACTTCTCTGTATGCGGGCAAAGTTTTGAAGGATGCCTATCAAATTTAGAAATGGTGTTAGAAAGATGTGTAAAAGTAAACCTCGTGCTTAACTGGGAGAAATGTCATTTTATGGTCAGAGAAGGAATCGTATTAGGCCACGTCATATCCGACAAGGGAATTGAAGTTGATAAAGCTAAGATAGAAGTCATAAAAGATCTTCAACCCCCTAAAACCATTCGAGAAATACGAAGCTTTTTAGGACACGCCGGTTTTTACCGACGATTCATCAAAGATTTCTCGAAAATCACTAAACCTCTTACTGGTTTATTAATGAAAGATGCTGAGTTCATATTCAATGAAGATTGTCTTAAAGCATTCGAAACTCTAAAAACAGCCCTCATCCTCGCACCAATCATGCAACCCCCTGACTGGAGATTACCTTTCAAAATCATGTGCGATGCGAGTGACTATGCTGTAGGCGCAGTTCTAGGCCAGAGGAAGGAAAAGAAACTTCATGCGATTTACTATGCCAGTAGAACCTTAGATTCTGCTCAGATGAACTATGCCACTACTGAAAAAGAATTGTTAGTAGTTGTCTTTGCGCTTGACAAATTCCGTTCTTACCTAGTAGGAGCGAAAATAATCGTTTACACAGACCATGCTGCTATCCGATATCTATTAACTAAGAAAGATGCTAAATCGAGACTCTTGAGATGGATTTTACTCTTACAAGAGTTTGATCTCGAAATAAAAGATAAGAAAGGTACTGAAAACGTCGTAGCGGACCATTTATCTAGAATAGAAGGTATTAAACCTGAACAAGTGCCGATTAACGATGATTTTCCGTGTGAACAGCTGATAGCACAAATAGGAAGCGACCTAGTTCAGTTAGACATAAATGAACCAGAACCTGTGAAAACAATCCAGACAACTGTAGGACTGCCATGGTACGCTGACATTGTTAACTACCTAGCCGCAGGAGCTCTTCCACCTGATTTAACCTATCAGCAGAAAAAGAAATTCTTTCACAATCTAAAACATTATTATTGGGATGAACCATTATTGTTCAAAAGAGGACCCGATGGAATCTTTCGTCGATGTATTCCCGAAGAAGAAATAGAAGATGTCATTGCTCAATGTCATTCATCTCCTTATGGTGGACATGCAAGCACTTCCAAGACTTGTGCAAAAATCTTGCAAGCCGGCTTATTCTGGCCTAATCTATGGAAAGATGTCCACATCGCTGTTATAAATTGCGATCGGTGTCAACGCACCGGCAATATTTCAAGAAGAGATGAAATGCCTCAAAAAGGAATTTTAGAAGTAGAAATCTTTGACGTTTGGGGAATAGATATCATGGGACCATTCCTATCATCTTTCGGTAACAATTACATACTCGTAGTTGTTGATTATGTTTCGAAATGGATTGAAGCTATAGCTTCTCCTACAAACGATACACGAGTAGTAATAAAGCTTTTCAAAAATATAATCTTTCCCAAATTTGGTGTGCCTAGACTCGTCATAAGTGACGGTGGCTCGCACTTCATTTCAAAAATCTTTGACAAATTACTATCTAAGTATGGAGTAAGACACCGTGTGGCAACACCATATCACCCACAAACAAGTGGACAAGTCGAAGTCTCAAACAGAGAAATTAAACAAATCTTAGAAAAGACTGTCGCCATATCTCAGAAAGATTGGTCATCTAAACTTAATGAAGCTTTATGGGCTTATAGGACCGCTTACAAGACACCCATAGGTACTACACCTTTCAAACTAGTTTATGGAAAATCTTGTCACCTCCCGGTAGAACTAGAACACAAAGCTTATTGGGCGATCAAAACTCTCAATATAAACTATAATGCTGCAGGAGAAAAGCGAATCCTAGACATTAACGAATTAGAAGAATTAAGGCTAGATGCTTATGAGAATGCTAAGATATATAAAGAAAGAACTAAGTGATGGCATGCTAAACGCCTATCTAGGAAAGAATTTAGTGTGGGAGACGTTGTACTCCTTTTTAACTCGAGACTTAGGCTCTTTCCTGGAAAATTAAAATCTAGATGGTCAGGACCCTTTGAAATAAATAAAGTGTTCCCGAGTGGAGCAATAGAAATTAAGGGTAGGAATAGTGAACCATTCATAGTAAATGGACGACGTTTAAAACATTATCATAAAGTTGAAAATAGAGATTATGCAAATAGTCTAAGGCTTTTAGAGTTGTCCACTAATTCCCCTGATTAATCTACACCTAAGCATTACGTCAGGCTTTTGACGATAAAAACAGCGCTTAGTGGGAGGCAACCCATTTACTCATTTAATCATTTAATTCATTTTTATCAATCTATTATTTTGTCATTTATCGTTTTATTCTTCATTTAATTGTTTTGTCATTTTATAGCTTTGCCTTTAAATTATGCATTTCATTTCCTTATTTTTCTTTATTTTAATCTTAAATCACTTTTACAGATTTTCTAAAAGTCTTTTCCACTTTCCTTCTCCCCCTGATTTGTTTCCTCCATATTTGCACTGACCATGGCTAACCAACCAATAAACCATATGGAAACCAAATTTAGAGTTAGGAACCAAAGAATGAAGTTTGAAGAGTTATCACAGAGGCAAATGGATTTGACCCTGTACCCGGATGATCTGACTATGGAAACCCTAGGTATACATGATAGCATCTTGTACTTGTTTAACCGACTTGGATGGGAGAATGCACGGATTCAACATAAGTTTGTGACTTACCGCGAGCTCACCCTTGAGTTCCTTAGCTCCTTAGTTTACCTACCTGAGCGCGGTTTTGGATTCAGGAAAGGATTTATCAGTTTCCGCCTATTTGGAATAGAATATGACTTTAACCATAAAGAACTAGCTGACTTATTAGGATTCCCTAGTGGACCCTTTGCTTTTACTACCACACAGGTAGAATTGATGGACATTGAGCTAGATTTCTTTTGGGGAACATTAACCGGAAACTACCACCCTGAACCAAATAGCATGAACAATGATGAAATACATAACCCTGCTCTCCGTTACTTCCATAAGATCCTTGCCCACACCTTCTTTGGAAAAGAAGAAAACATTACCGGAGTCTCTAAAGATGAGATATTCATTATGTCATGTTTCACTAATGGACAGCCTGTTAATGGTGTACCTTTCATGATGCAAACCTTCACCCGAATCCAAGAAGAACCTGAATTACCTATATTAGTAGGAGGTCTTGTAACCATGATTGCTGATGCCTTAGGACTTAGGTACCAATTGCACAGGTGCAACCGTTTAGGTACCATCCGTCCTATGAATCTTAACTTATGCTTTAATCGCCATATCATAAGGAATTTAGGACATCCACCTTTTGAGTACCTAATCCGGAATGAGGTAGTAACCCTGTTCACACTACCAAACCATGCTAGAGTAAGTGTTCACAATAAGGATAACTGGCTTTATGAGTTAACCCCACCTGATTATCCATCTACTCCTGAAACACCTCAGTCTTACAAGATAAAAGATGATATAATGACCGATGTCGAAACTGACCCTGAGACACCTCCTGGTTACCATGACTTGACCACACTGACGAAGTTATTGAAACCCCTGAAGTGAATTAAGGAGATTATGCTAACAACTTACAGAATATCATGAACACTCTTGAAGCTTACCAAACTGATATAAATACATTTAAGGATGAAATTAAGAGCATGCGATTGGACATTATAGGTTTGACTGACATAACCTGTGAACAATTCTATCACTTGAACTCCGCAATCGAAGATTTGAAGAAACACTTTTGAAAATGCTATAAGTGATCTAGTTTATTTTTCTCATTGTTTTCGTTTCTAGTTAGATTTACTTTTCACAAACAATTTCGTACCGTATTTTCATTAATGTAATTTCATTTCAATTACCATATGCAATGCACTTCTAGTTCCCAAAATTTTTCCATTTTAATCAGTTTATATATTTTCATTCTATGTACTATTATGCTTGAATTTATTCATATTCTATAAAAATCTCTCGTACCATGCAAGTTTGCAAAGTACTATGTTGAAATAAATTATTATATGGTGTTTAAATGTAATATTGAGTGAGAAGTGAAAAATAAATTATTATAAAGTATATGAAGCGTGAGAGATAATGTTCTCTGGAAATTATTCAAGGAATTCACCCCTCACGGTCGTCACACCCCCCTAACGATGGTGACGTGCTAATTTAGCGTGTCACGACCGTCACCTCCTTGTCACGACCGTGACAAACCTAAATATAGAATTCGTGAGAACCAGAACTGTTTCTTTTCGAAAACCTCTTCTTCTTCCTCCATAACTTTCAAAACCACCCATTATCTCCCCCAACTTCCGTAACCTCCCATTACCAAATTAAAACTCATTAACCTCTCCATTATCACCACACCTATCACATTCTCACCTTCCAATATTTATCCGAACCATTATTTCTCTCATTTTATCACTTTTTCACAAAAATCCAAAATCCTCATCTCTCACTCTAGCTCTTGCATGCAATGGATGCTATTCAATTTAGAGAGGGTGATGCTGGAGAAAACCAGAGAGAAAGATTCATCCGATTCCAGAACCGCGGTGTGCAACCTACACGTTATATCGACACTGTCTGTTTGAGGGAACTCGGAATGCTTACCAGTGTCAAGAGCCTGCTTCAGAAAGTCGGTCTGTGGGATCCTTGCAGTCAGCCTCAGCCCACATTCGAGCTTCTGACATTGGAGTTCCTTAGCTCATTCCAGTACATCACTCCTGCCGGTTCTCAGAGCCAACTCACCGGTTTCTCTAAATTCAGATTGCATGGCCAGGAGTTTAACCTTTCGCAAAACAGGATAGCCGAGTTGCTAGGCTTCGATCACGGGAATGAAGCTCACCTCCGCGTGCCGGATAATTTTAGTGAAACCGCTTTCACTTTATGGCACGACATAACCAATACCCGTGCCTCAGCCTTCCAAAGCCTTAATGCTACACACATCCACAACCCGGCAATCCGATATTTTCACCGAATCATTTGCAACACCATCTTTGCTCGCGAGAGTAACCATAAGCTCAACTCTAAGGAGCTTCTATTCTTGTACTGCGCTCTAAATGACGAGCCAATCAACGCTGCCCCGTTCATGCTTTCTCACATCCAGGCCATTGCGCAAAGAGGCTCCACCCCATTTTTCATAGGCGGCATTGTCACCACCCTCGCCATTCAGTTGGGGCTTGGTGACTTGGTCGTAAATCAGCCTTTCAGAGAAGCAGAATTCCTAACCAAGAGCTATTGCAGGTCCGCTCACCTGATTGCGCAGAGAGAGGATGGCAGGTATAGCCCTGTTATCCACGACACTGTTTACCATCACATCATTTTGCCGTCCCGTGACCGCATCGACCCATCCAGCCGAGCCAACTGGCTCTTTGTTTTACCTGATGCTGCCGGCCACGCCCCTATTCATGATGATCAGGCAGATCCTCCAGCGGATGAGATGCAGGACGCGATGGATGCAGCCGAGCCTGTCCAGGACATTCCAGAGACATCTACCCGACAGCCTCCTGCACAGGATTTCACTTTTGAGGACGTCCTCCGCGCGATTCATCAGCAGAACCAGATGAATGCCGCACTGGAGCGAAGGCAGAAGGAGCAGTATGATGCTTTACTCCGCACTATTGCAACAAACCAGGAAGCTACTAATGAGAAGTTTGGAGAAATTTTCAGCGAGCTAGAGGCCTTACGCATTGACATCACTGCTGTTACCGGTACCGGTTCTGATCCCGAAGCGACTCCTACCAGACGCTCCCGCACCAGAAGCCGAGCCCGCGGTCCTCAGCAGCCTTAGTTTTAGTTTTTTCTTATGTTTGTTTTTCATTTTCATAGTTTGTATTGTACTTTTACCGCTATTATATCACAACATTGAGGACAATGTCTGATATAGTGTGGGAGAGGTACCTTTCATTTTCCGCATTTTCCCTTTTCGCATTTTTTCAATTCCGTTGTATTTCTTTTCGTAAGTTAATGAAACGAGCAAATCTTTGTGCTATTTTCTTTAGTTTCGAACTTTCCCCGTTTATTTAGCCATACCAAAAAAAATCTTTAATTATTCGCATTACCTGACTTACCTACGGAATCGTAATTAGGAAGCTGAGAACGATTCAACAAGACCAATACAATCTTGACACCTTTGACTTCCCACTTAAGCGATTCCATTCCGATTATCGTTACGAGTACACCTTAAGTTTCAGTTCAAAAGTAACCCCTAGTAGTTTATACTAGCAGTCAGCACCGTCTGAACACAAACCACGTGGGGAGCCGATGAATATAAGCGTTTGATGCCTAATCAATAATGATCCTTCATATCTCGATGCAAAATGAAAAGAAATTGCACCAAAGTACACGGTCGCATATAAGAAACGAGAAATATGAGAAGGAGTCCATTGCGGGTTGGTTCAGAGGTACTGGTTCTGAACTTGGTAGGGCGTGCTACGGCTCGATCCCCCACAACCTCCAAATCGGATAATGTATGTAGGGTTACCGCACTCGTGTACCAGACCCCGTGCTTAAAAAAGGATCAAAGTCGCTAACCGGCTACTCCACTACGTGCGTGCTAAGGCAAAGGGCTTAATGTGATTGCGCTAGAATGAAACCGGGCGAAATAAGATCGAAAAACTCTAGGTGAAATCGTAATGAAATTACCGATTGTTTCGTTTAACGGGAAGTCGACGACTTAGCTTGTTGCTTGTGTCATTAGTGTATCGTTAGTGTTTTATCATTACCGGTTTATCCGACAAAACGATCCCTCGTACGGTTTGTTATGTGTATGCGTCGATAAAAACTTGTCCGCCGATTTTCAACCGACTATTTGTTTGAGGACAAGCAAAGGTTTAAGTTTGGGGAAGTTTGATAACGAGAAAATGTATCGATTATATTGCTATGTTTCATTAACGTTTTATCGCATAATCATCGTTTTAACACCCGATTCCTCGAGTTTTTCTTACCATTTTGCAGGTACATCATATATGGAGCTAAATCATGAATTAAGAGCAAAAGGAACAAAAACAACCATAAAAAGATGAAGAAATGAAGAAACCTGCAAAAACCTGCATATTTTGTTGCACTCACGGTCGTCACCTAGGTGTCACGACCGTGACACCCCAAAAGACGCAATCACGACCGTGATGACATTGTCACGATCGTGACACTTAAAATTCAAGGGACACGAACGTGAAGACCTTGTCACGACCGTGACAAGGGAAAAAGTAGGTTATTTGACCCAGACTTGGTCACAAGGCTACGTGCATGTGAAGCTGCTACTTTCCAGCTGACCCTATATCCACGTTCCTAGATTTCCTCAACTGCTTCTACGAGGCCCATGCAACACATTCAGCCACAAGCCCAATTATTCTTCTATAAATAGCATAATTCAGTTGAACAATTTACAGAGCATTATTTTATCAATTTTCTACGGAAGCTCTGCCGATTTATTTTACAACCTTGCTTTTGTTTCAGCATTATTTTCAGTATTTCATTTTTATTGTATCCAAACCCAACCTATAACAATTTCCAACATCAGGAAATTGTTATACAATTTACTTGTTTCCAAACCTTCAGAATTTTATTTTATTTTCGATTTCCGCCAATTACTCCAAGCTTTCCGGTCTGTGGAAGAAGGAGTCTGCCATTTTATTGTTAACCAGGTTCATATTATTTGCAATTTAATATTTATGTTATTTATTTATTTTTCTGCCATGAGTATTTTGTTTATTGTTTCTCTGCCTCTGTCTGGTTCAACAAAAATGAGTAGCTAATTACCTTAGGGCGGTATGTAGTTAAAACAAACTTAATCGATAAAATTAACCATAGGCTAAAAATAATTAATAACTTAACATTCTGGCTGATACTTTTTTATTTAAAATCGACCTTTTCGTTACGAGAGTAAGGAAAGAGTATTAGGTTAGGTCAAGACCACGAGAGTGTGAGATTTTAACCAGATAGCTAAAGTTAGGCATTTAAATTAAACACAGCGAGAGCGCTTTAAAATAAATTAGAATTACTAAGTTTCCAAAAATTATCTCTAAACACTTATGGGCTAGCGAGAGCAGGCATAGGGCTTTAGGGGTAAGATCTGAGATAAGACCACGAGAGTGTGAGTTGAGGGTATTTAAACTGGTAACCTCTACAGAATAGTTTAAGTGAACACCTTTATAAGCCTAGGTTAGATTGACCCGCCTAAGTTAGTATAATTACATACCGACCGCCTTAGTATTATTTTATTAAAACTTAAATTAAATTCCCGCCTTTAATATTTTAAAAACAACAAAAAATCGTGACAACCCTTCACCTTAGCTAAACTAGAAGTTCATCTAGCACTAAGTAACCATAGAGTCCCTGTGGATCGATAATCTTAAATATTACTTCGATAGGCTGTGCACTTGCAGTTAAGATACCGCTAGACACATAATTAGACACGTCTTTAGCCCATCAGAAATGAAATGCAAAGAGGCAAACCAAAATCAGAAGCATGTTCATGATGCTAATGATGTAAAGAGATGATATAAATGTATGTCATGAGATGAAGATGATCATACAAAGGATGAGAATGCAAATGAAGCATAAAGGAAGCATGAAAGTTCATGAATGCACATGAAATGAAATGAAAGTATAACATGGCAAATGAATGATACAATGATCAAACATGATTCTAATGTGTACTAAGGTGTCTTATATGTCATGTGGATGCACAAAATGTCATGGCAAGTTCATGTATGCAAGCTTATGCTAGATGGATGCAAATGAAGATGCAAATTAGGGTTTATGCACAACATGAGATGCAAAATTCAAAATCAGAAGCAAATGGTAAGATAAAAAATTTAAAATGGGATCAAAGGGACCTTAAACCTATATAAGTTCACTGTCCAAAGGGGAAGGTCAGAAGCTTAACCTAGAAGAACTTATGATTTTCCTAAATTTCTAGGGTTTTAAGGGTGATCCTAAAGGGAAAATGTCAAACAAATTGAAAATGCAAGATAAAAATGAAACAAAAATGTTTTTAGATGCTTGAAACCATTTATAACACAATACAAAAAGAATCATTCACAAACTCACTTTGGTTTAAAAGTTATGAATTTTTGAAGTTAGAGTTAAAAATATTCAAATTTAAGAACCCTAATTCAAATGAAAATTGCCAAAGTGTAATCAAAACCAAAAAGAAATTTGTGTTGTGAGTTTGTAAATGTTTCTAAATGTTTGACAATATTCTCTGAATTTTTTTGGGATATTTAAATACCTAAATGTATTTTTAATTAATTAATTCTCATTAACTAATTAAAAATAATCATTTAAATGATTTAAAAATATTTTTAAATGCAAAAAATAAAAATAAAAATATTTTTGGGTTCTGAAAATTTATAAAATGTTTGATAAAAAGTTTCAGAATTTTTTAATGTGTTTTACTATTTTTTAAAATTCGTATGAAATAAATAAGAAAAATGTGAAATAAAACTAATTAAATGAAATAAAAATGGAAAGTCAGCTAATCCTAGGGTGGAGATTCAAAGCTGGGTTGGAGGGAATTGACCTCGCGCGCATCTGGACGTCTGAAATTCAAATCTCACTAATTACACAATTAAACCCTAATCTGAACCCTAATGACATTCAGGTGACCGGAACAGTGTTCCAGTCATCTTCTCTGGCTGCTCTCTCACTCAATCTCTCTCAATACGCCATGAAACCTCACTAAACTCTCTAGAATCAATCATTAGACAACTCTAAACAAGAATCCAGCAATCAAAATCATTTATTTTCACTCAAGATCAAGAATCAAAGGCAAACGGAAAACACGCAAAAATTTCAGAAGCTTCATACATGCTTGTTTCTTACTCATTTCAAAACTAAATAGACCATGATGATCAACAAAGCATACAAAACACTTCTATAACAAGAAATTACATTTCTGGAAAATTTGTTCTTAAAGTTACCTGAAATGGAGCTTTCGAAAATGGCACCGTCTGGTCCTCTCTTTGGTGTTTTTCCCCTTCTTTTGACTCCCTCTTGCTTTTGGGATGCTTGGCTGAAGCTTATGTGGACTCTTTTTGAAGTTGGCTAAAGTTCAGTTCAAGGGGGGGGGGCCAAAATCGTGTTTTTGATATGGATGTTTTTAGGGCAAGATGAAGGGTGGTAAATGATCAGGGGTTGATGGAAAGTTTACATTACAAGTCATTTCCATATTTGGCAACTTTTGGTTTAGCCCACTTTTCTTCAAATTTGTGAACTTCCAAGCACTTCAATGATCAAATAAAGACCATATAACTTCATTTTGATGAAAAATCCATTTTGGTTCCATGTTGGGGGGCCTCAGATGCCCTGATTTGGCTCTGACTTGCTCAAGAAGTTACCTAGTGATCAGATAACTTCCACAATGAATTTTTCCATCAAACTTGGTATGCATAATCCTTATAGCATATAGAGACCAATAGAAACAAGAATGACCAAAAAATTTGGAGTTATGGCCTCTGAAACCAAAACCCTAATTTTAGGTCATCTGTGTAGTTAAACCTGGTTCTGCCTCCATGCCTTGCCAGTTCTTGTGATTTTATGACTTTCTTGATCTTGGGAGGATATAATATGATGCTTGTACATACATGTACCCTCTTTGGATGATTGATGACCTTTGGAGTGGATCAGATATCTCATGGATTGCTCAGATCACAAACCCTAGATGCAGATGACTTTGAACCAATGGAGTGAAGTAAAAATGCAATATGAGATGGTATGATTGAACTTATGCAAATGAAAAGATCACAAGCCATGGAGTGAACTTAGTGAGGGAAAATTTGGGGTGTTTACACAAGGTCACTTAACCTCTTGCTTTGACTTGTAAGGCTTCAAATGTACCATTGATTGATTATATGCCCAATGTGAGGACATGAGAATGTTATGCTTCATTTTTATATGCAAAGATGCTAAAAATATGCCATGCTTATGATGATTATGACATGAGGATGATTCTAGAAACAAGAGGGCAAATTTGGGGTGTTACAACTGCCCTATTCAAACAACTATTGATCTGAAAAGGACGAAAGTACCGGTTGTCGGCCGTTCAAGATAAACTGTGGTTGAATACCAAGAAAAACCTGAAATTTGCACTCTGCTGGAGAATGCAGACCATGGGAAATAAACCAAACCAAATAACACTCTAGATAACTGAAGTGACAGCAAAGCAGACGAGCTTCTTCCAAATTGAACTGTTACGCTGGATAAGAAAACTTGGACAGACGAGCCTTCTTCAAGTAAACCTGTTACGCCAAGAATGGACAAGCGAGCCCTTCTCATACATTTTAAAAAAATATATGACTTGAGACAGACGAATCTCCTTTGGATAACCCATTACGCCAGGACCGGTGATGCACTTAAGTCTGTGGGATATACATGCATAATCAGGATAGACGAACCCTCTTCATATATCCTCCGTGGACATATGGTCTAAGACAGACGAGTCTTATTTGAGCAAACCTGTTACGCCAGGTGCAACATTAGGACTGGACGAACCCTCCTCACAAATCTTGCGTAGATAAGTGGTCTCTGAGATAGACGAACCTCCTTCGGATAACCCTGTTACGCCAGGACCGGTAACCATTTCGAAGTTTAATCCCACCGTCAGGACTTCAGACCTCTTCACCACATACGAGTATTGGATGATCATCAGGAGAACAAAAACGAGTGCCATGAGTCAATGATACAGACGTATATCAGGCGATGATCTAAGAAACACAGACTAGTGCTTTTGGCGATGATACAGACGAATATCAGCCACTGATATATACAAATACCAAAAATCCAACACAGACGAACATTTGGAGTAGCAATACAGAAGAGTACCAGAGTGATTATCAAATCAACACATATGGATATAAGCTAACACAGATGAGTGTTAGGGGTGATACAGATGAGTATTCAAACAATGCAAACGAGCTTCCAACATATAACAAACACGGACGAGTGCTGGGGAATGCAAACAGGCATATCAAATATCAAACACATACGAGTGTTGGGGAGTGCAGACGAGCAAAAACAAGTGCCTAACTGGCAACAAGAATCACAACTCTGCCGGGGAGAACCAGGTCAATAAGCTTTAACATTTAACTCTGGCTGGGGAAATGAATAACTGGCTATTTCATCAAGAATAAATTGGCAACTACTCTTGGGAATATTTCAATGATGGGAGTAAATCCCAATCATAACCTCCGTGGGGAAATTAGGCGTTCAGCTGCCTGCTGGGAATACTTCACTTGTGGAAAGATAATCCGCTTGGGAAAAACAAATCTTCAAATAGCTTTTGAAATTCTGCTGGGGATCCATTCCAATTTGATCTGACTCAGCTGGGGGAACATTCTATGCTTGGGGATATATGACACCATCCTGTAAAACCTGCAACAACAGTATACACATATATGCCATGCGGACTTGCATGGTATGATCTGTTCATCCATTGTTGCCCGACGCTCAAAGATGGTTTTAAATGTTTCCCTGCAATGTCATTATTCAGAAAAAATCACCATGTTTCAAATGCCATGTTCTTTATGCCAAAAATTCAGGACATTTTTGCAAACAAAACACAACACAACTTTTGACTGAATATTCATTTATTGAATGGCCTCTGAATAAGCAAAGTTTTACATCAGGAAGCAACTACCTGGAAAGAGGTAGCTACCATACAAATGAGAAAATAAACTATCCTAATGGCAATGTACACGAAATTCCAATGAGTTTCCTTCCTTCTATGACCAATATGTCTTCAAGACCTTCCATTCTTGCCTTTGCTTTCTGAAGAAGATGAGGGGACTGATTCCTACCTTTCTGGCATTGTCAGATTATTTGAAACGGTGATTTGGTTCAGATTACCCAGATCGCAGTTGTTCGCTTATTCCATTGTTTTGCATGGATCGCCCTTTCGGGTTTTCAATCCACCAGGATACCCTTTTTTGCCTGAGCTGTCCGATGTGGCTTTTCAACTCAGCGGGTGTACGTTTTTTCCTTTATTTTCCCTAACTTTTGCCCGAGCTTTTTATTCTGTTTTTAGCTTGCCGGGATGCCCTTTTCTTGCCTGAACTTTAATTATGTTTTTGTGTCCAGCGGGTCTTTTTACGCGAAGTATTTTTAACTGCATCCGAGTTAACAGGGGATTGGAAATCTTCTCCATCCATAGTAGTGAGCATTAGTGCTCCACCTGAGAAAACATTCTTTATTATGAATGGGCCTTCGTAGTTTGGGGTCCATTTGCCCCTGTGATATGAACCTGGAGAAATGATCCTCTTGAGCACAAGCTCACCCACTTGATACTCTCGAATACGTACTCGTTGGTCGAATGCTCGCTTCAGTCTCCTCTGATAAAGCTGACCATGACATATAGCTGCTAATCTCTTTTCTTTAATTAGACACAACTGATTATATTGAGAACTTACCCACTCAACCTCATCAAGCTTTACATCCATCATCACACGTAAAGAAGGAATTTCAACCTCAACAGGCAAGACTGCCTCCATGTCATGCACTAAGGAGAAGGGAGTTTCCCCAGTTGACGTCCTGACTGACGTTCGGTATCCATGCAGCACAAATGGTAACATCTCATGCCAATCTTTGTAAGTGACAACCATCTTCTGTACAATCTTCTTAATGTTCTTATTAGCTGCCTCTATCGCACCATTCATCTTTGGTCAGTAAGGAGAAGAATTGTGATGCTGAATCTGGAAGTCCCGGCACAGTTCTGCCATCATCTTGTTGTTCAGATTGGAACCATTATCAGTAATGATTCACTCGGGCACTCCGTATCAGTAAATGATGTATCTATTTATAAATCGGGCTACCACTTGACGAGTGACATTGGCATAAGATGCTTCTTCAACCCATTTGGTGAAGTAATCAATCGCAACCAAGATGAAACGATGACCGTTTGAAGCAGTAGGCTCTATTTTCCCGATCATATCAATGCCTGTAAACACCCCAAATTTTCCCTCACTTATATCACACCATGGCTTGTGATCTTTCATTTTTGCATAAGCATAAGCATCACACCTCATATTGCATATTTGTTTCATCTGCATAATTCAAGTTTATCTGCATCTAGGGTTTGTGATCTGAGCAATTCAAGAATCCATCTGAGCCATCCCAAAGGCCTCAAAGCTTTCCAAGAGGGTCCATGTGTGTTCTATAATCATATTATGTCCCTCAAAGTTCATGGAAGTCAAGAGATCACAAGAACTGGCAAGGCATGGAAGCAGAGCTAGGGTTTTTCACTACACAGATGACCAAAATTAGGGTTTTGGTTTCAGAGGCCTTAACTCCAAATTTTTGGGCCATACTTGTTTCTAATGTTCTTAACATGTTATAAGGATCTTGTGTAACAAGTTTGATGAAGAAATTCATTGTGGAAGTCATCTGTTCACTGGGTAACTTCTTGAGAAAGTTAAGTCAAAATCAGGGCATCTGAGGCCCCCAACAATGGAATCAAAGGGGTATTTTCATCAAATTGAAGTTCTATGATCTTTATTTTATCTTAGAAGAGGTTGGAAGTTCACAAGATTAAAAATTTTGAGCCATTTGCAAACTTGCCAAAAATGGAAATGACTTATAATGGAAACTTTCCATTTTGGGAAAGTTTTTCAACCTCCTCTTTCTCAACCAAAAATGCTTCAAATGAAAAATTCTTGGTCATGAAAGTTTTAGATTAGGTCTTTCCCTTTTCAAAAAGTACAACAACATGTCTTGATTCATCCTAGAACTCAAGATATGGCCTTTCAAAGTTGGCAAAAATCCTAAAATTTCAAGTTTAATGTCAAAGAGGGATTTTGCAAATTGGCATATTCAAGCTTTCTAATGACTTCAAATATGTACAAATACTTCATAACATGCCTATGTGACTTCAAAAGATCAAAATTGGATCATGGTTAGAGGCATTGCATGGCTTGTGATCCAAGAAACTTCAAAGAGGGAATTTTACAAAACCTATGGTATCTCTCCATCCAAGTAATCCAGCTGCATAAAAATGATCCAAGGGCCATCCACAAAGTCAGCTGAGGCCAGTCACCCCAAGAAGCCAGGCCTGCACCATGCCCATACCTCAAGTACACAAAGTTAACAATTTTGCATTTTCTCCCATACCAATCAAACTGAGCCACCACCCACTCTCTGACCAATCACAACCTCTTATGCAAACCCTAAGGACCTCATTCCATAACACATTAGATCCTGAAACATTGGAATACTCAGATTACACAAAATCACCATAAAACTTTCCCTCTTCGATTTTCATCACTTAGCCACTAAAAATCAAAACATCTTTCACCATTCATCTCAAAATCACCCATAGAACACAAAGCACCCTTCACCATGACCTAAAAGCCACTCAAACCAAAACACGAATTCTGCCAAACCAGAACTGAATCTTCCAAACTAAGCCATTTAAACTTCATTCAAGCCTTCCAGAAGCACAAGGGGATCAAGTGGAGTGGATTAGCATCAAGAAAAGGGCCAAAAAACACCAAACTTTAAAGCTTCATCTCAGGTAGCTTCTTCAAACAATTGTTCTAGAACTTGTTTTTTAAGTTACAATATGATTCTTTATGTTCCCCTGATCACACTGATAAGATTTGTTTCAAAAATGAGTGAGAAATGAGTTTGTATCGTGCTTCTGAAATTTTTGACCTAAATGTTGTTTGATTCGATTCATGCCATTCTTGAAATATAAATGAGTTTTGTTGTTTGATTCGTGTTTAATGATGTTCAATGTTTGATTCTGGAGAGTTTAGTGAGTTTTTGTGGTGTTTTAAGGGAGATGAGGTGAGGAACCCGTCGGAGAAGACGACCGGAGCTCGTCTTCGGCCGCCTGAGAGTAATTAGCCCTAATCCTCATTAATTAGCCATTTTTGAATATGGACTCTTGGATCTGTGCTTGGTGCGTGTTTGGACGACCAGGATGGGTTATTAAAACCCTAAATCTTAATTAATTAGTTTATTTTATTTAATTAAGGCAGATTAAAACGTGGCCTTTGGATTTCATTTAAATATCAGGTTTGAATGTGGGCCTTCAGATCATCATACCACAAGTCCACGTGACTTTGCATCCTGACCACCCATCCATTCAACTTGCAATCTCAGCCTCTCATTCAGCATACTTTTGTTTTTATTTTATTTTTCTTTGCATTTTATTTCATGAAATTATTTAAAATAGTTAAAAAAACTTCAAAAAATATTTCCTTTTGCATTTTGGTTTTAAATATTTTTCTTAACCTGAAAATGATTTTTATTTTATTTTTTGCATTAAAAAAGTATTTTTAAAATATTTAAATGTTATTTTTAATTAATTAAAGTATTTTAATTAATTAAAAATACATTTAGGTTTCTAAAAATCACCAAAAAAATCATGAATCATCCATTTGCATTTAGAAACATTTTCAAACTCTTCACACAAATTTCGTTTTAGGTTTGATCATAGTTTGTGAATTTTCTTTGAATTAAGGGTCAGATGAATGAGATATGGAAGTAGATTGTGAGTTCAGAAGTGAAAAAATTTCATAAAAGAAGAAACTAGGTATTTATAGGAAGGTGATGAAATAGTTTGATTAATCATGGGACACGTGTAGAATTTCAGACGGTGATGAGGAAAAGTAATGGCAGTTTAAAAAACTCATGATGGCCTAGCATTAGGAAGTAGTGGAATAGTTGTCAGGAATGTGGGTTGAGTTGACATTTTGAGAAAAGATATGATGATGAAGATTTCTGGGGATTTGAAATATTTGACCTTGGAAATGATGAAAATAAAAGTTGATATGGTGTCGAATCAATTCTCGACAACAAATGACCTTTCTCCAAAATAGTTGAAAAGACCTTTGCTGGGGGGCAATTTGTAGACACGTATTTTCGACACCATTATTTGAAAGATAAAATTATGTTCTTTGACAGAAGAAGAAATTCGACAGTTTCAATTGATATGTTGTTTTCGACAGTTCGACAGAAATTTGATGACACCTGAAGCGTTCGACGTTTTGATAAGGAGAACAATGCATTGTTTCTATAGATCTGGTTGATATGTTATGTTTTGAAAATTAGACAAGCCTGAAGGGACGCATTGTTTCGACATTTTGGAAAAATTCAAATTCAAACAGTTGTTCTGTTTGGCAGAAGGACGCATGGAAGCTTTTGAGGAAAGGGGAACATGCAGAAAGCCAAGTGTCATTGATCTGAAGATTTTTCCGTTGGTAGCAGTTAATTTATTTGTATATAAATAGGATAATGTTTGTTAGATTTAGTGTGTGAAATGACTTGTACAGAATTCCTGCAAAATACTCTAAAGTACCTGTGTGAGAGAAAAAGAGTTTTATCTGGAAAATGTATGTGTGAACAACACCATTCATTTAAGTTTTATCAGATTTAGAGTTCTTTATTTAATCTTTTACTTTACATTTACCAACCATTTATCCTTCATTATTTACTTTATGCAAATATTTACCTTTGTCAAATTTACTTTGTCAAATTACTTTGTTAAATTTATTTTGTTAAATTCACTTTAAGACTCTTACTTAAAATAATCAAAATTATTCATATATGAAAGACATAACCAATCAAATAAAGGATCAAAAGACTTCTTACTCTAAGAGTTCAAAATTTCATCAAAATTTTGTACATGTGTCCTAGGATTTGTGTGGTTGGTCCTGCAAGTAAACCAATTCGGTGGGATTGGAAAACCAGTGGTTGTTCGCCAAATTCGATAGCGAAAACCTATGTCAAGACTTGATAACTCCTTACCCATGATCCATGAGATGTGATTATCAGTCTATCTACATAATAGTCTTAATGCTTTAAGGTTATCCTATTTCACATTATAGCTCGACTATGGATGCCTTAAGAATATTGTCCTTATGTTTAATAAAATCTCATGATTAAGTCACACTTAATATTTTATTAAAGGAACTAGATATTTCAGGGTACTTATCATTTTGGAAAAACAAACATAATAAAGAAATACCTTTTATTATTAATAAATAATTCAATATAGGTACCAAAAGTATTGGCCTCTAGGTCTTACACCAACACGGGGTGACTCCAGAGGATGTGTCGACGAAGACTGATACGACCCATAGAGCTCATGTGAGGTATTACACCTTGGCCACTTATTATGCACGGGCTCAGGAAGCTATAGTATAGGTAGTTGGTGATGCAATTGAGGTAGAGGTACACAGATAGAGGGCGTTGCGATGTTATATGCTTTACTTGGTGGGCACACAGCTGTTTGTGGACACCAGCTCCTTGTATACAGTTGTGGTTTGACTGAGGTACCTATTAGATCCGAAGATGATCCATGAGTATAACTGGAGTGCAACGACGTTGGCACACAGTTAATCTAGACTCTCTACTAGATGCCTTTGGGCTACTTGAACTGTTTTGGGCAGTTGTTCACTGTATATGGTACCATTCATAAACCCTTAGAATTTTTCTCTTATATTATCGTGATATTTTCTTGATACCAATTTTTTATTTTAGTCCTGGATTATCCAACACTTTCCGCAAATACATGGCTGGGAGTGTGTGCTGGAGTATACTGAGGAGTGGCCTCGGGCACGTGCCTTGAGCCTTTTGAGAGGGAACGAGTCAGTAGAGCCTTACAGGGTGTATCTGGACTGCATGACTGTTGAGGATGTCAGATACGAATGCTACAGAGATCACCGTGAGACGCGTTTGTTCAATGAGGTTTCAGTTAATAGCGAATGGTTGGCATGTAACTCGACTATCACTGCACGATATCTGCCCGAGCGCATCATGCAACAGTTTGTCAATGCCCAGACCATTCCTAGGAACCCTTCTATGTCCGCTCCTCTTCCCATTATCTGCTACCAGATAGACGAGATCTTTGCTGAGTTTCAGCAACATCTAGTACCATACGAGCCTCGTGCGATTCAGAGTTGAGTACGGCTGGAGCTACGTTGATGGCTACATCAGGTGGTTCTATATCGTCTCACATCCCTTCATACTTCCCACTGCAGATGATGATCCTCCTAGACCAGCAAATAAGGAGATATTAGAGGAAAAGCAGTCTCAGATGGACCACACTCAAGATATGGTGCCTATATGTCTACATGTATTTAGGATTGGGCGAGCAGGCATTGAGGTCGGTTTCTTCCCTGAGGGATCTGATGTCATGCGTATTGTGGAGGACATGATTCAGGTAGCATTGAGTGGCACACAGTACTGCATATATCGCACCAGGACTTGCGAGATAAGCAGCCGAGGAGGACGCAGAGGCAAATGAGACAACAGAGGCATATGAGAGCTTGCACATGGGGCAGGCAGAGGAGAGAGTGAAGATGATGTACTCCCGCACACATAATCGCTATATGTATTTTTTTTTTAATGACAGTGATGTATTTATTTTAGATGATGACATTGATGTTATATATATATATATATATATATATATATATATATATATATATATATATATATATATATATATGATAATACATTATTAATAAAATTAATAAAATTGGTTTAAGTTTTATAAAAATAAATTCTGCTAAAATTCCGCAGATACATTTACGGACTATTTTCATATAGGCATCTGCAAAAGGTTTCAACTTAAAACAAAAAATGGGTGCGTCTGAAAGTGTATCAGCGGAAATAAAGAGCATATTTGTAAATGCATCAGATGCATGAGTATTATAGGGTGGATTGAAAAATTCTCTAAATTTTTTATTAAAGACAATCACAACTACACCAAATAATAAAGCTAACTAAGAGTAAGAGATATAAGCTAGTATAAAACTAACTCTATTATTTCAAAGACTTGCTCTCTTTGATTGTAACAAGAGTAGCTAATCATATAAAAAAATTAAAAGATACTAATGATTGGAGAAATGAGGAAATGAAGATGAAATGTGGGGACCATTTGGAACATTGTAATAGTTATTTTCCATTAGGACATTGTTAACTCCAGCACCAACAAATGAAGGAGGCCAAGTAGAGTTGTAATAGCCACCAAATGGGTTGCCAATCTCATAGCCAGCAGGTGCAACAAACGATGAAGATCCAACTCCATTATAAAAAGATGACCCTGCAGTCAAGAAGGGATATGGAAAATTATAGCCACCATATCCAAAAGTTCCCAATTGAATTTCTCTGTCTATTCTTGAAAGCACCCTTTCACGTCTATGGGCATTCTGGTGTCCTCCCAATGCTTGTGAACTTGAAAATTTCTTGTCGCAAAACTTACATGGATGTTCTCTCTTCTCATCATCCAAACGCTGACGCTTTAGGATTTTCAATGAAGATCCTCCTAGACTCAGAGTTAGTGACAACTCTGATTCTGAATCATCATCACCAACTATTTCTTCCATCTTGCGCTTTAGCTTTCGCTTCTCTTCATTGCCAAACTGTTTCTCAGACATTATTAAGCCTCAAAAAATGATGTAATGTAATGTGACTTTCAATGGTATTTATCAACTTAGAAGTTAATATATTCTATTACTCCTTAAAATAAATCATAATAATAATAATTATTATTATTATTATTTATAATAATGGAGTGATATTTATTTTTATAATTAAAAATGAAAAGAAAAAATCTTATTATAAAGTATAGCATTAATTAATTAATACTAATAGGTAAAGATATGTTTAGAAACTTTGAAATGTCAAACTTTAGGACGCATATGAACTTTTTTTTTTTTGTAAAATAATATATTTTAACTTAAGCATATAGTGATGTGTTTTCTTTGCCTCAATATAATGGATGAGTTTAGCATAATATGGTTTGAATAATTTACAAAAATGGTTAAATAGAATTTAATTTTAGAACTGGAAAAAACAACGGGCTCTTAGACAAACCGCAGAGTACAATATATAACTTAATTAATAAGTTTGATATAAAAAAATATAAAATTATTTTCCATGGTCAATAAGTAAAAGAATAATTTAATTTATTGGAATCGATATTTTTTTCAAGCATTATTTGTGTGAATGAATTTCACATGGCTAATCAATTATATAATTTATTAATTATAAAAATCAAAGAATTTAAATTATTTACTGATGAAACAGCAGTAATTGATTCAAGTCACGGAATATATATATATATATATATATATATATATATATATATATATATATATATATATATATATATATATATATATATATATATATATATATATATATATATATATATATATATATATATATATATATTTCTTACATTCTCTAGACATATTAATATAATTAGTTAAATTAGTGATTTATGTAACTAAATCATATGTTAACTTCATTCCGCAGAAACATTGAACATTACAAAAGTTCAATTAAGGTACATACAAATACTTCTAATTCAAGTTTCTAGAAAAAATGTATTACATGTATATGAGCTTATTTGGAAATTCAATAAGTAAATTAATAAAATCATGAATCTAGTTTGACTAAACATTAGAGTCGTGGTTAATTTAATATAACTTTTTTTTACCAAAATTCTCCAAACTTTATCATTATCTAAATTTTAAATTCTTATTTAACAATTTAAAGAATATCAATACAAATCTTTATAATTTTATTAAATCAAAATATTTTATTTTAGCCGTATATAATTGTAGTATATTTTAAATATTGAAGCATTTGGTTGGTGAGGTAATTCAAATGGTACGTGCTAGTAGAGTAGGGTTAACTAGATAATCTCTTATAAATAATATTTATTTGTATTTATATCTATTAATATTAATAAATCTAACAATTTTCATTTTTTTACAAAAAATATTCATTATTTTCAAAATTCATATATATATATATATATATATATATATATATATATATATATATATATATATATATATATATATATATATATATATATATATATATATATATATATGAGACTCACTAAAGGATAAGTATGAAAGGTGTAGAGGATATATTTATACTCTAAGAATGTGTTTTTTTTAAGCAAGAATTATATTGATGAGAGAATCAAATCACTCGATCGGTTACAAAAGAAGCGGGGCTATGCTCAGACAAAAAAGAGAAAAAATTTCCCTACCAAATGCTCCTCCATCAAATACAACAAAGAATTTTTGTTGAAATCATATAAAGTGCATTTGGTATAGGAAGTTTCACCTATGAGCATCCACCTCCATAAGAAGAATTTAATCCTCCAAAAAATGTCTACAATATTCCATTTAGAATTCCTAAATATAATGTCATTTCTAATAGACCAAATCACCCAACAGTATGCTAACCACACAAAATCTTGACGAGCCTCTTCAAAGCCGCTCGATTTGCAAAAATAATGCCACGCCAAAAAATCTTCCTTGCAATTGGAACCTACATCAAAAGAACCACCTACCCAATTTACCACTTCGGACCGAACTAATTTAGAAACCATACAACTCAAAAACAAGTGATTGAGAGGTTGTATACACATAATTTCGACACCATGGTTTTAATAAATAAGAGCCTTAGCAGTTGGTAGTTTCGTCAACTATTCTTCCACAAGTCACCATTATTCGACATTGTAGTTTCTCAGCACTTCTCATCTCATTGTGTTTTGAATAATGATGCACGTAGCTGTGAAGATATTCGACAGATTAGGATCACTCTTTCTTCCAAACATTTTCATAATCTTGAGAAGGTTTTGTGATGATTTGGTTCATGATACAACGAACGGATGTTTGTCGAAGGAGCGGTTGAGATGCCAGTTAAAAGTCTGTCACATCACTACAAAGAAGTCTTTTTGTTTTCGACAAGGGATATGAAGGCAAGAATCCAACGAAGGAGACTTTATGACTATATTTGAATTTCAAATGAATTCGACGTGACGAGAAGATACGTCGCTTCGCCAGTTAAAGGGAAGTTTTAATATGAATAACGGCCTCGCTTGGTAGAAGATACGTGGAGGATTCCTAGAGATTAGTAGCATGCAGAACGCCAAGTGGCGAATTCTTAGGAGTTGACCGTTATTCGACAGTTATTTTATTTTTATATAAATAGGATAGCTTTGCTTTGTTAAAAGTGTGTGAAATTCTGTACAATATTCTTTTAAAAGTTACTCTAATACTCGTGTGTAAGAGAAAAGAGAATTATCTGGAAAATGTACGTGTGAACACCATTTATCTTTCAGTTATAAAATTTAGATTTCCTTTATTCCTTGGTCAAGTTTATGCTTTCAGTCATTTTTCAAGCAATTTACTTTCAAGTAAGTTTACATTCCAGAAATCCTTTAATACGAACTTCAAGTTCTTTGTTAGTTTTATTATACAAACATATCCATACTTTATTATAAACATGAAAAATTTCATTAGAGATCGTTCGACAGACTTACAAAAACTAGTAAGACTTTTATATTAAGAAACAAACCCCAAGAATTTAGCACATGTGTCCTAGGACTTGTGTGGTTGGTCCTGCAAGTAATCCAGTTCCAAGGAATTGTTAAACCAGAGGTTGTTCGCCAAAATCACAAGCGAACAAATTGGCACACCCAGTGGGACCAGTGCTAAAATACTAAAAAAAGGATTCCTCTTAATCCAAAAAAGTCTTATTACGTTGTATGATTTTACGAAGTGGTAAACTAGCCGTGATTGACGTAGAAAGACCTAGGCGAACTAGAGTAAGAAAAATGGCTATCCCGCCAGTAAATCCTGACAAAATTCCAGTTTCCAATGTTATTCCTTCGACAGGGGGAAATTGCGAACAAATCCATGTTTCAGAAGGGGGAAATCCCTCATCATCTGGATCAATACCAGCGGTGTCTTTCTCTCAGAATGCACCCATTTCTTCCAATATGGGACATTCGATGCCTATGGGAACCACTCCCCCTGGAGGAAATAACTTTAGGCCATATCAAACAAATTTTTCCACGCCTATGTTTGGAAGAGAACAGCCTTATGGAATGCCAACTTCAATGATGGCTAGTTTACATAACGCAACACCTTTGTATTCTGATGACATGGTTCACATGTCTTCACCATTACAAGGGTCAGGTTATGGTGGGAACGTTAGTAGACCAAACCAACCCCCACCAGGATTCCAAATTCCAGCAATTACAACTAATTATGCGCAAGCAATACGTCAACAAATGGACGAAAGTAATCATGAAATGGTCCATAGGTTGACGATGCAAATAGGGGAAGTGTTTAACCCTTTAATACAAAACACTACTCAAACGAATCAAATATTGGCAGCGCAAATGGTGCATATTACTGAGTTCTTTGGAGCCCCTCAAATTCGACAAAGAGAACCTGTGATTCAGAATCCAGTAATCAATGTCGAAGAAGAACCAACAATGAATCAAAGACCTTTAGATAACCCTAAGGAAAATCCTAGAATCCAGGAGGAGGTTGTCGAACAGCCTCGTGTCGAAGTCCCTATCCAACGAGAGCCTAGGAGGTTGATAGTTCAGAGAGGTCAAGACGCCGGTGACATTTTATAACAGAGAATGCGTTATAATAATCCACCTGCCGAAAATAATTTGGCAGTCATGGTCAAAAGAATAATGGCGCAAAATGGAGTAAACGTGGGGTTTCATAGACCTAGTTATGCTTCCCAACTATCTGAATATGTTTTGCAACAAGAATTACCTCCAAGGTGGAAAATCCCCAAATTCACAAAATTTTCAGGGGATACTAGTGAATCCACCATAGAGCACATAATGCGTTACTTGATCGAAGCGGGTGAAATAGCACGTAATGAAAATCTAAGGATGAAATATTTCCCAAGCTCTTTAACAAAAAATGTGTTCACTTGGTTTACATCCCTACTAGAAAATTCCATACATACATGGACTCAGTTGGAGAGATTGTTCAATGAACAATTATACATGGGACAAACTAAAATAAGTCTGAAAGAGTTAGCTAGCGTTAAAAGAAAATTCTCAGAGCCTATAGATGACTACCTTAACAGATTCAGACTTCTAAAAGCAAGATGTTTCACGCAAGTGCTAGAACAAGAACTGGTCGAAATGGCTGCAGGAGGTCTAGACTATTCCATAAGGAAGAAACTAGATACTCAATACTTAAGAGATATGGCACATCTAGCATATAGGGTAAGGCAGATCGAAAGGTTAAAAGCTGAGAAGTTTAGGGCTAACAAAGGTAAAAAAGAAAGAGTGACCTATTATAACACCCCAAATTTGCCCTCTTTTGTTCATCATATCATAATCATCATAAGCATATCACATCCTTAGCATTTTGCATAGAAAGATGAAGCATAGTACTCACATGCTCTAGCATAAGGCATATGATCAGTCATCCGGGAAATTTGAAGCACTACAAATCAAAATCTAGAGCATGGTGATCTGGTAGGAAGCTCACAGGATCTCTTGAACAAGCTTGGTAACATGGCCAAGGCCTTGAAATAAGATGGAGGATCAAAATCAGATTAGAACGGTTGGCGTCGGGTTATTTTTGAGGTTTCCCACCAAAAGGAGGGAGAATTCAAAATTCACTGGCGTTAACCGGTTAACGCTTTGTTTAACCTGTTAATGGGCTTTGTTTAACCGGTTAACGGCTGCGAATTTTGAATTCCAACAACAATTTTCAGCTTGTGTTTTTGGCTCCAATTTCCAATTTTTTTATTTTTATTCATTTAAATTAAGGAGAAGGATCTAGAGCATTTATCCAAACCTAATTCCAATGCTAGATCCTATTCACTTTCCCAAACTATATTTTTGGATCCCAAGCCTAAAATTTTGGGCCCCAAACGTAAACCATATTTAATTCATTTCCCTCCAAACTGTCACTCCCAAAGATTTACATCCCGGTGCAGACGCGAACGGTCGGCAAAAAGAGAAAGATGAAGATGAATTGAATAGATTCGCCAACTAGGCATTTTTATCCCGAAGGAAAGGTAATGCTGCATAAACCTAGAAAAGGATGGATAAGACGGTTGCGAACCAGAGAAACTGAGAAAGGGGGTTGGTTATGACCTGGGAAGGTATTAGCACCCAGATCTTCCGTCATACTCGACGGGATCCATGCTTACAAGATTGTGTTTAAAAGGGGTAAGTTTATGTGCTATCTGTGTGCAAAAGCTAGGGAAAGAAAGTACAAGTGTCAGTGCAAAAGGTGAATTGCTCAGGAACCGAGGCTTAGAAAATAATGCTGAAAGAGGGGGATGACAAAGAGACTTTTGTTCGATAACAGTTAAGTTATGCCTACGTATCCTCTCGTGCAATGAGGAAGTCAGAACACCGTTGTTCGACTCAAAGAGACTGAAAAATGAATTTGACTGTGAACTGCTTACTTGCCAATGCTCAAGTATATGACTCGTCTGGCTCGAGTGCTAACTGTCTTGCATTAGACGGAAGAAGCATGTTCTCGTTTGTGAATGAGTGTGATGAGAAAAGAATCCCGAAGGAGACGATTATTGTTTGTTTTTGTGTTTTCAGTTTTGTTATTATTTTTGGTGTTTTGCATAAGTTAATGAGCTTAAGCCTAAATCAAGGGTTTGCAAGCTCATTATATCCTCCCTGTAACACCCCAAATTTGCCCTCTCCTGTTTAGAATCATCATCATATCATAATCATCATCAACATGTCATGTCCTTAGCATATTGCATATAAAAATGAAGCACAACATTTGCATGTTCCAGCATAAGGCATATGGTCAGTCATCGGGGAAATTCAGAGCTCACAGGGCATGTTACAAGGTTGACGAGGTCAAGGTATTAGAAAGGATTGAGGATCAAAATCAGATCAAAACGGTTGGCACCGACTTATTTTTGAAGGTTCCCACCAAAAGGAGGGAAATTTCAAAATTCACTGGCGTTAACCGGTTAACGGATTGGTTAACCGGTTAACGGCCACGAATTTTGAATTTCCAGCAGCAATTCAGCATGTGTGATTTTTGCTTCAATTTCCATTTTCTGATTTTTATTCATTTTTGAATTAATTGGAAATTAAAATGAAGGATCTAGAGCACTTGTCCAAGCCTAATCCAATTGCTACATCCTAATCACACTACCCAAACCATAATTTTGGATCCCAAGCCTAATTTTTGGGCCCCAAACCTAAACCATATTTAATCATTTCTCTCCAAACCAAAAGGAGCTCTCCCTCATTTTCACTCTTATTTTCTGAATTTTCATTCTTCTCATTCACAATTCTCTCACTTTTCTCTCCCAATTCCCCAAATAACTCAAAGTTCCTCTTTGAAGATCACATAACCTTGCCTTGAGGTGTGTGGTACTTGGAACTAGACATCCATTCTTAGCTTCCTTGTTTCTTTTTGTTGGTTTAATTGGCGATTCAGATCTGGTTTGGGATCTAGAAGTGCTTTTGGATCCAAAATTCTGCATCAAGATCTTGTTCTTGCATTTATTTTGCACGGAGTGTGGAGCTTAGCACCGGATCTTCAAAGTTTGCTGCGAGATCTATCATTTTCAGCTCGATCAACAATTACCAAAGCATACCTCAGCTTTGTAGGTTGGTTAATTTCAGATCTAGCTCTGTTTTTAGCTTATTTGCATGCTTGCGCTTTAGATCCGCCATGTGCTTGCGTATTTTCTTGTGTTGCTTGAATTGATTGATTAATTTGTGACCGGATCCATGTACTAATGTTCATAAGCTTGATGATGCCATTTAATGTGAATTGATGCATTATTTTTATGTTCAAATGCTTGCTGGACCGGTATAAGATTGTTTGGAAAAGCTGGTTGTAAGCTGATTTTTGCAGGTTTTTGTTGCTGTCTTAACAGTGTTAACCTGTTAACGCTTTGGTTAACCGGTTAACACTGAAGCAGTAGGCCATTTTTTCCTTATTTATAGCATGTTTGATCCCCTTACTTGTTTTAAATGCCATGGATCATTTTATGATCATTGAATATGATTGTTTGGGTGTTTTTCTTGTTGATTGATGCATGCTTCCGTGTTCTCGACACGTAAATGTTTGAGCGGGCAATGTTTGACATGATTGTTTGATCTTGATTGGTGAGAACTTTGAGCATGTCATTGCCTTGATTTTATTGATGAACAACTTGCTGGAATTATGCTAACAATTGTAGGGGCTTATGGTAAGAGAAGTGTGGATGTTCATCCACATTTCAACTCTTCATCCTTCTCCCTTTTTAAGTTGCTTTCTCCTTGTGTTTTGATGTGCCTTATGCCATCATGTGAAGCAACTCTTTTCTTCCCCCTTTAGGAGCAACTTATCTCCTTTAGAGGAGTAAGTTGCTTGCTAGCTCTTGCTTCCTCTTCTTCTTGCTCCTCTTTGGTTTCTTTCCTTCCTTTTTTCTTCATTAGGATAGTTGAAACCTCACTAACCTTAGGACCACTTTTTGCATGCTAATGTTAGGATTAGTCTTTCCCCATTAGACTTTTGCCTTTTGCTCCTTTGGTTCATGAGGTCATCTTCATCAAGAAAAACCCTAAAAAACACTTCTTCATTTTTAATCATTAAAATGATTAATACATTCAAAAAGCCAATGAAATTAGGCCCTTGCCTTTGGAAACAGGTTTTGGATAATTCTCCTTGCTTGGTGTGCTTGTTCTATTATTTCATCTTGGAATGTAGTGACCAGTACACATTCCATAGAAGAGAGCTTGAGTTAATTCTCTTGTGCCACACAAATAAAAAGCTCTAAAAAACTCAAACAAACAATAATCGTCTTTCCTTCGGGAATTCTTTTCTCATCTCCTTTGCTCCGTCCGCAAACTTGCTTCTTCTTGTCACTTTGCAAGACGGTAACGCACTCGTCGTCCGATCCTGCAACACCTGGGCATTGGCATAGGCAGTTCAAACCTTAAGACACAAGCAATCTTGCTACCCCTAGTTAGGGGAACTACGACGTCTCTGATCCTCATTGTCCTAATGAGGCACGTAGGCAGCAGGGTAGGGCCCGTTCGAGCACAATCTTTTATTTTCCCTACATTTTTTCTCTTTGTTTTCTTTCTCAGTTCCAGTTTCAATTTCAGTTTTGCAGCATCTTTCATCCCCTCACCCTTTGAAGCAGTTTTCTTTTCTTCCGGTTTGTGCAGCATTACCATTCCCATTCCTTCGGGATAAAAATGTCTGGCTGGCGACTCTATTCTTTTCCGAGCCACTTTCATGTTTGTACCAGGATGGAAATCCGGGGAGCAACAACTGGCGACTCTGCTGGGGACAGAACCCAGAGTATCTCTGGTTCCCCCTGAGAGTCAATCCTAGCACTTGTGTGTTTCTGTTTAGTTGGGTGTTTATTGTTTGTTGTTGCGTGTTTATTTTACTGTCATTTATTTACAGCTTTATTTACAGTTTTCAGTATTTATTTTCATGCATCATATTATACTGGACTGTCTGGTTGTGCTGGTTTCATTTTTTCTTTCGTTTTAAATTTTTTCACAAAGCAAATAAAATGGAAATGTTTTTCTTTCCTGTGTTTTTGTGTGTTTGCGTCTCCTTTAGTTTCTGAAACAAGCACATCTTGTGCAGTGTAGATCATTCGGATTCCTATGACAACGTTCCTGCTATGACTATGCATGACTTCGACAATCCTATCTACCAAGCTGATGAAGAGGTTGAGGAAGACAGTGAACTCCCGGAAGAATTGATCAGGTTGTTGAAACAAGAGGAAAGGGTTATTTAGCCTCATCAGGAAGAGATAAATATCATCAACATAGGGACTGAAGATGCCAAGAGAGAGATAAAGATTGGGGCCAGTCTGCAGGCCGAGGTAAAGAAGGAGTTGATTGGTATGCTACGTGAATATGTGGATATCTTTGCCTGGTCATATCAAGATATGCAAGGACTAGATACTGACATCGTTGTGCACAAGCTGCCACTAAGGGAAGACTGTCCTCCCGTGAAACAAAAGCTGAGAAGAACGAGCCCCGATATGGCTATGAAGATCAAGGAGGAAGTTCAAAAACAGTGGGATGTTGGGTTCCTTGCTGTAACTAGTTACCCACCTTGGGTAGTTAACATTGTGCCTGTACCAAAGAAAGACGGCAAGGTCCGGATGTGCGTCAATTATCGGGATCTAAATAGAGCAAGTCCAAAGGATGACTTTCATTACCTCACATCGATGTGCTGGTAGACAACACTGCTTAGTTCTCGGTATTTTCTTTCATGGATGGTTTCTCCGGGTATAATCAGATCAAGATGGCACCGGAAGACATGGAGAAAACGACGTTCATTACCCCATGGTGTACATTCTGTTACAAGGTTATGCCCTTCGGATTGAAGAACGTCGGGGCAACGTATCAACGGGCTATGGTAACTTTGTTCCACGACATGATACACAAGGAAATTGGATGCTATGTGGACGACATGATTGCCAAGTCCCGGGACGAAGAAAAGCATCTGGTCAACCTCAAAAAGCTGTTTGACAGGTTGATAAAGTACAGATTGAGGTTCAATCCAAACAAGTGCACGTTCAGAGTGCGTTTCGGTAAATTGTTGGGTTTCATTGTTAGCCAGAGAGGAATCGAGGTAGATCCTGTAAAAGTAAAAGCAATATAAGATATCCCTGCACCGAAAACAGAAAAAGAAGTGCGTGGGTTTTTAGGGAGATTGAACTACATTTCTCGATTTATATCTCATCTAACTGCCACATGCGAGCCAATATTGAAATTGCTAAGAAAAGAGCAAACGGTCAGGTGGAATGAGGACTGTCAAAGAGCCTTTGAAAAGATAAGAGAATATTTGCAGGAGCCTCCGATCCTAATGCCTCCAGTTCTAGGACGGCCGCTTATCATGTACTTGACTGTGTTAGAAGGGTCGATGGGGTGTGTTCTAGGCCAACATGACGAGTCTGGTCGAAAATAGTATGCTATTTATTACCTTAGCAAAACGTTTATCGACTGTGAATCCCGTTACTCACTGCTCGAGAAAACTTGATGCGCTTTGGTATGGGCTGCTTGCCGACTGAGGCAGTACATGTTGACCCATACCACATTTCTAATCTCAAAAATGGACCCCGTCAAGTACATCTTCGAGAATCCAGCGTTAACCGGAAGGGTTGCAAGGTGGAAAATGATCTTAACATAGTATGACATACAATATACTTCCCAGAAAGCCATCAAAGGAAGTGTGTTGTCAGATTATCTTGCACAGCAACCGCTTGAAGACGACTATCAGCCGATGAAGTTTGACTTCCCTGATGAGGACATCATGTACCTCAATGCAAGAGATTGCGAGGAACCTCTTCCGGAGGAGGGGCCAGACCCTGAATCCAAATGGAAGTTGATTTTTGATGGGGCAGTCAATATCAATGGACGTGAAGTTGGTGTCGTTCTTATCACTCCCGAGGGTGTTCACTTTCCCTTCGCTACCAGAATTACTTTTGGCTGCACCAACAATGAAGCGGAATACGAGGCGTGCATAATGGGAATAGAGGAGACTATTAATCTACGGATTAAGACCCTCGATATATTAGGAGATTCAACCCTCGTTATCAATCAGATTACCGGAAAGTGGTATACACATCAAGAACACTTAATCCCTTATAGGGATTATGCTAGAAGATTATTGAAATTCTTCACAACGGTTAAGCTGCAGTACATACCACGAGATTAGAATCAATTTGCCGATGCATTGGCTACTCTTTCTTCGTCCATCAAAGTCTTGTGTCGGAACTATGTGCCCAGGATTGACATTTCCAGGCTTGACACACCCGCTTATGCTTTCTCTGTAGACGCAGTGTCTGATGAGAAACCTTAGTATTTTGATATCAAGCTTTTCCTGGAAAAACAGGAGTACCTAGCTGGGGCATCATCCAATGACAAGAAGACCTTGAGACGACTTGCTTCTAGTTTCTTCTTGAATACATATGGGGTTTTGTATAAGAGGAATTTTGACATGGTCTTGCTCAGATGCGTGGATAGACACGAAGCAGGCCTGTTAATGCAAGAAGTCCACGAGGGATCTTTCGGTACTCATGCAGGAGGACACGCAATGGCTAAGAAGTTATTGAGATCAGGTTATTATTGGCTAACAATGGATGCAGACTGTTGTTCGCACGCCCGTAAGTGCCACAAGTGCCAGATATATGCAGACAAAATACATGTTCCTCCTAGCCCGCTCAACATCATGTCATCTCCTTGGCCCTTTTATATGTGGGGCATTGACATGATCGGGAAGATATAGCCCACTACTTCAAACGGTCATCGTTTCATCTTGGTTGCGATTGATTATTTCACCAAGTGGGTTGAAGCAGCATCATATGCCAGTGTCACTCGTCAAGTGATAGCCAGGTTTCTGAAAAGAGACATCATTTGCAGATACGGGGTGCCCGAGCGAATCATTACTGATAATGGTTCCAACTTAAACAACAAGATGATGGCAGAACTGTGCCGGGACTTCAAGATTCAGGATCACAGCTTTTCTCCTTATCGGCCAAAGATGAATGGCGCGGTAGAGGCAACTAACAAGAATATTAAGAAGATTGTGCAGAAGATGGTTGTCACGTACAAAGATTGGCATGATATGTTACCATTCGCACGGCATGGGTACCGAACGTCAGTCAGGACGTCAACTGGGGCCACTCCTTTCTCATTGGTGTATGGAATGGAAGCAGTCTTACCTGTTGAGGTAGAAATTCCTTCATTGCGTGTGATGATGGACGTGAAGCTTGATGAGGCTGAGTGGGTACGTGCCCGATATAATCAGTTGTGCCTAATTAAGGAAAAGAGATTAGCGGCTATCTGTCATGGTCAGCTTTATCAGAGGAGAATGAAGCGAGCATTCAATCAACGAGTACGTACTCGAGAGTATAAAGTAGGCGAGCTTGTGCTCAAGAGGATCGTTCCTCCAGGTTCAGATCACAGGGGCAAGTGGACCCCGAACTACAAAGGCCCATTCATAGTAAAGAAGGTTTTATCAGGTGGGGCACTGATGCTCACTACTATGGATGGAGAAGATTTCGAGTCTCTTGTTAACTCGGACGCAGTTAAAAAATACTTCGCATAAACAGACCCGCTGGACACAAAAACAAAATTAAAGTCCAGGAAAGAAAAGGGCATCCCGGTGAGCTAAAAACAGAATAAAAAGCTCGGGCAAAAGTTAGGGAAATAAGAAAAATTGTATACCTACTGAGTAGAAAAGCCACATTGGACAGCTTAGGAAAAAAGGGTATCCCGGTGGATTGAAAACCCGAAAGGGCGATCCTCGCAAAACAAGGGAAAAAGTGAACAACTGCGATCCGGGTAATCTGAACCAAATCACTGTTTTGTACAGTCTGACAATATCAGAAGGATAGGAATCAGTCCCCTCATCCTCTTCAGAAAGCAAAGGCAAGAACAAAAAGGTTTGAAGACATGTTGGTCATAGCAAGAAGGAAAATCATTGGAATGCCATGTACATTGCCATTAGGATAGTTTCTTTTCTCAATTTTACGGTAGCTGCCTCTTTCCAGGATGTTGCTTCCTGATGTAAAACTTTGCCTATTCAGAGGCCATTCAATAAATAAATATTCATTCGTAAAGCCATGTTGTGTTGTGTTTACTTAGTTTGCAAAAATGTCCTGAGTTTTTGGAAAAAAGATCATTGCATTTGAAACATGTTGATTTTTTTGGAAAAAATTGACATGGCAGGGAAACAATTAAAAATCTTTGTGTGTCGGGTGACAATGGATGAACAGATCATACCATTCAATTCCCCGGGGCACACATGTGCATAGAGTTGTTGCAGGTTTTGCAGGGCGATGTGGCGTTTACCCAAGTAGAGAATGCTCCCCGAGTGAGCTATAACATTGGAATCCCTAGCAGAATTTCAAATCTAATCAGAGATGGTGTCATCCCCAAGTGGTGTTTCTGCACAAGAAAGACGTGTTTTCCCCAGTAGAGTTCAGATGAAATCATCCCTAGATGAGCAAGCTAGGGGAATCCTCAGCGGAGTTTCAAACCCAACCGAAGAGATTTGTGGCGGTTAGAAGACAATTTGACCAGATATTCCCCAGCTGGGTCGATAGATCGTCTCTACCTTAGAGTTCATGAGTGGTATGCAACCATCATTGAAGTATCCCCAGCAAGTCCGCCAATTTATTTTTGGCCAGTGAGGACAGGGTACTACAGACATTTGTTCACATTTCTTTCCTCAACCAAGCGTTGCCAGGAGATCTTGATTATTTCCCCAGCAGAGCTTCAAGGTTAATAGAACAGTTCTTCTCTCGTAAAGTCCCCAAGTGGAGTCAATGATAAGGCTCTCCCCAGCGAGCGAACGAATGCCTGATATCCCCACAGAGTTAGAATTGTCAGAATTATCTCCCCAGCAAAGGTTACTCAATCAAGAAGCTGCCCCCAGCGAGTAGCTGAATGCTCGTTTCCCCATTGAAGTCCCCAGCGAGGGTCTGACCAAGCATTTTCCCCATCCGGGTCTGAAGGTCGTCAGTTCCCTGCAGAGTCATAATCGAGATTCACTCCCGTCGTTGGAGCATTCCCCAGAGAAGTTGCCAGTCTATTTTGGCCAGGTGACGATATAAGCCGACGTTCATCTCCCCAGGAAGAGTTAGGCATCATCGAAGCCTTTGACCAGAATTCCCCTGCAGAGTCGGGATTATTTGTTTCCAATCAGGGCATTTTGAAGTAATGCTCGTCTGCACTTCCTAGCACTCGTCTGTGTTGGGTGTCCGTCTTGAGGCTCGTCTGCATCCCCTAGCACTCGTTTGTGTTAGGTATTCGTTTTGTGCTCGTCCGCACTTCTCAGCACTCGTTTGTGTTTTGGTATTTGACGGTTGCTCGTCTGCATCTCCAGCACACACTCGTCTGTGTTTGACATCTATTTATTGCTCGTCCGCATTGCCCCAACGCTCGTCCGTGTTTGCATTCTGCTCATTGTTCGTTTGTGCTTTCCCCAGCACTCGTCTATGTTTGGTATTTGACGATTGCTCGTCTTCTGCTCGTATGCTCTCCCCAGCACCCGCTCGTTTGTGAGTCTCATCCCCAACAGAGTCGTGTTTCTTGCTGCGATGTCATTGCTCGTGTGCTTTCCCCAACAGTCGCCTATGGATGGCAGATTCTGATGCTCGTCCACGTTCTTCAGCATTCGTTTGTGTTTGATCTGGTTGATGCTCGTCTGCATTGCCCCACACCCGTCCGTGTTTTATGATATAGTTGCTCGTATGCATTCTCCTCAGCACTCGTCTGTGTTTGACATCAGCCGGATGTCAGTCCTCACTTCCCAGCACTCGCTCGATCATGAACTCTTCTCCCCAGCATAGTTATATTTCTTACTGGGATAGTGTTGCTCGTATGCGTGTTCCTCAACACTCGTCTGTGTTTGATGTTTGTCCTCAACACTCGCCCGTGTTCGGCATCCACTAGTTGCTCGTCTGCATTCCTCAGCTCGTCTGTGTTCGAAAGTTGGGTTGGTTGCTCGTCTGTAGTCCCCGACACTCGACTGTGTTTGTTATCTATTTGAAGCTCGTTGGATACTCGTTTGCATCGCTGCTCCAATTACTCATCTGTGTTGGATTTCTGGTACTCGTCTGTATCGCTGCTCCAATTGCTCGTCTGTGTTGGATTTTTGGTACTCGTCTGTATCACTGCTCCAATTGCTCGTCTGTGTTGGATTTCTGGTACTCGTCTGTATCGCTGCTCCAATTGCTCGTCTGTGTTGGATTTCTGGTACTCGTCTGTATCGCTGCTCCAAATGCTCGTCTGTGTTAGTTCTCTGATATTCGTCTTTATCAGTGGCTGATAATCGTCTGTATCATCGCCTGATGCGCCCGTCTGCATTTCTTAGATCATCGTCTGATATTCGTCTGTATCATTGACTTCTGGCACTCGTCTGTGTCATCAAATCCTAATTTCGCACCTGGCGTAATAGTTTTGCTCCGAAGAAGACTCGTCTGTCTTAAACCATATGTCTACGGATAACATATGAAGAGGATTCGTCTATCCTGATTATGCCTGTCTATCCCACAGACTTAAGTGCATCACCGGTCCTGGCGTAACAGGTTTATCTAGAGGAGGTTTGTCTATCTCAGGTCATATATCGCAAAATGTATGAGGGCTCGTATGTCCACATCCTGGCGTAAATGGTTTGGTTGAAGAGGGCTCGTATGTCCAGCACCTGGTGTAAACGGTTTGTTCGAGGAAGACTCATCTGTCTAGGTTTTTCTATCCGAAGTAGTAATTCAACTTGGAAGGAGCTTGTCCGCTTTCTTCCCGTTTCAGTCGCCAAAGCGTCATTTGATTGGGTTTATTTCCCATTGCTTGCATTCTCCAACAGAGTGCAAATTTCAGGTCTTCTTGGTATTCAACGACAATTCATCTTGAACGTTCGATAGCCGTGCTACCGTCCTTTTCAAATTAACAGTTGCTTGAATAGGGGCAGATGTAACACCCCAAATTTTCCCTCTCCTGTTTAGTATAACAGCCCGGGCCCCTCGCAAGGCAATCCCGACACTGCCACCTCACGATCTTCTCTACCCCCCTCACTAGTAGAGTTTTTGCCTTCCGTGGGAATCGAACCCTGTACCCTGGGGTTCAAGTACATGTTCATTCTATTCCCACTACCAATTGATTTTTTGTAACAGCCCGGGCCCCTCGCAAGGCAATCCCGGCACTGCCACCTCACGATCTTCTCTACCCCCCTCACTAGTAGAGTTTTTGCCTTCCGTGGGAATCGAACCCTGTACCCTGGGGTTCAAGTACATGTTCATTCTATTCCCACTACCACTTGAGCTACTAGCTCAATTGGTAGTGGGAATAGAATGAACATGTACTTGAACCCCAGGGTACAGGGTTCGATTCCCACGGAAGGCAAAAACTCTACTAGTGAGGGGGGTAGAGAAGATCGTGAGGTGGCAGTGCCGGGATTGCCTTGCGAGGGGCCCGGGCTGTTACAAAAAAAGGCGCCTTTTTTTGTAATAGCCCGGGCCCCTCGCAAGGCAATCCCGACACTGCCACCTCACGATCTTCTCTACCCCCCTCTCTAGTAGAGTTTTTGCCTTCTGTGGGAATCGAACCTTGTACCCTGGGGTTCAAGTACATGTTCATTCCATTCCCACTACCATTTGAGCTAGTAGCTCAAGTGGTAGTGGGAATGGAATGAACATGTACTTGAACCCCAGGGTACAAGGTTCGATTCCCACAGAAGGCAAAAACTCTACTAGAGAGGGGGGTAGAGAAGATCGTGAGGTGGCAGTGCCGGGATTGCCTTGCGAGGGGCCCGGGCTATTACAAAAAAAGGCGCCTTTTTTTGTAACAGCCCGGGCCCCTCGCAAGGCAATCCCGGCACTGCCACCTCACGATCTTCTCTACCCCACTCACTAGTAGAGTTTTTGCCTTCCGTGGGAATCGAACCCTGTACCCTGGGGTTCAAGTACATGTTCATTCCATTCCCACTACCACTTGAGCTACTAGCTCAAATGGTAGTGGGAATGGAATGAACATGTACTTGAACCCCAGGGTACATGGTTCGATTCCCACGGAAGGCAAAAACTCTACTAGTGAGGGGAGTAGAGAAGATCGTGAGGTGACAGTGCCGGGATTGCCTTGCGAGGGGCCCGGGATGTTACATTTAGCATCATCATCATATCATAATCATCACCAACATGTCATGTCCTTAGATTATTGCATAGAAAAATGAAGCACAACATTTTCATGTTCGAGCATAAGGCATATGGTCAGTCATCAGGGAAATTCAGAGCTCACAGGGCATGTTACAAGGTTGACCTCATGGTCAAGGCATTAGAAAGGATTGAGGATCAAAATCAGATCAAAACGGTTGGCACTGACTTATTTTTGAAGGTTCCCACCAAAAGGAGGGAAATTTCAAAATTCATTGGCGTTAACCGGTTAATGGATTGGTTAACCGGTTAACGGCCACGAATTTTGAATTTCCAGCAGCAATTCAGCATGTGTGATTTTTCCTCCAATTTCCATTTTCTGAGTTTTATTCATTTTTGAATTAATTGGAAATTAAAAAGAAGGATCTAGAGCACTTGTCCAAGCCTAATCCCATTGCTACATCCTAATCACACTACCCAAACCATAATTTTGGATCCCAAGCCTAATTTTTGGGCCCCAAACCTAAACCATATTTAATCATTTCTCTCAAAACCAAAAGGAACTCTCCCTCATTTTCACTCTCATTTTCTGAATTTTCATTCTTCTCACTCACAATTCTCTCACTTTTCTCTCCCAATTCTCCAAATCACTCAAAGTTCCTCTTTGAAGATCACATAACCTTGCCTTGAGGTGTGTGGATCTTGGAACTAGATCTCCATTCTTAGCTTCCTTGTTTCTTTTGGCTGGTTTAATTGGTGATTCAGATCTAGTTTGGGATCTAGAAGTACTTTTGGATCCAAAATTCTGCATCAAGATCTTGTTCTTGCATTTATTTTGCACCGAGTGTGGAGCTTAACACTGGATCTTCAAAGTTTGTCGCGAGATCTATCATTTTCAGCTCGATCAACAATTACCAAAGCATACCTCAGCTTTGTAGGTTGGTTAATTTCAGATCTAGCTTTGTTTTTAGCTTATTTCCATGCTTGCGCTTTAGATCCGCCATGTGCTTGCGTATTTGCTTGTGTTGCTTGAATTGATTGATTAATTTGTGACCGAATCCATGTACTAATGTTCATAAGCTTGATGATGCCATTTAATGTGAATTGATGCATTATTTTTATGTTCAAATGCTTGTTGGACTGATATAAGATTGTTTGGAAAAGCTGGTTGTAAGCTGATTTTTGCAGGTTTTTGTTGCTGTCTTAACAACGTTAACCGGTTAACGCTTTGGTTAACCGGTTAACACTGAAGCAGTAGGCCATTTTTGCCTTATTTCAAGCATGTATTATCCCATTACTTATTTTAAATGCCATGGATCATTGTATGATCATTTAATATGATTGTTTGGGTGATTTTCTTGCTTATTGATGCATGCTTCCGTGTTCTCGACACGTAAATGTTTGAGCGGGCAATGTTTGGCATGATTGTTTGATCTTGATTGGTGCAAACTTTGAGCATGTCATTGCCTTAATTTTATTGATGAACAACTTGCTGGAATTTTGCTAACAATTGCAGGGGCTTATGGTAAGAGAAGTGTGGATGTTCATCCACATTTCAACTCTTCATTCTTCTCTCTTTTTAAGTTGCTTTCTCCTTGTATTTTGATGTGCCATCTGCCATCATGTGAAGCAACTCTTTTCTCCCCCCTTTAGGAGAAACTTATCTCCTTTAGAGGAGTAAGTTTCTTGCTAGCTCTTGCTTCCTCTTCTTCTTGCTCCTCTTTGGTTTCTTTCCTTCCTTTTTTCTTCATTAGGATAGTTGAAACCTCACTAACCTTAGGACCACTTTTTGCATGCTAATGTTAGGATTAGTCTTTCCTCATTAGACTTTTGCCTTTTTCTCCTTTGGTTCTTTCTCTTCTCATCTCAAAACACAAAAACTTAAAAAACATTAATAAAAAGAAGTGACTTCTTGTGTAATAGCCTTATTCCATGGGGCATATGTATTCATTCCATCTTGGAATAGTGCATTTGTCTAGCATGATGCACAAGTCAGATCATGAGGCCATCTTCATCAAGAAAAACCCTAAAAAACACTGCTTCATTTTTAATCATTAAAATGTTTAATAAATTCAACAAGTTAATGAAATCAGGCCATTGCCTTTGGAAACAAGTTTTGGATAAGTTTTCCTTGCTTGGTGTGCTTGTTCTATTATTCCATCTTGGAATGTACTGACAAGTACACATTCCATAGAAGAGAGCTTGAGTTCATTCTCTTGTGCCACACAAATAAAAAGCTCTAAAAAACTCAAACAAACAATAATCGTCTTTCCTTCGGGAATTCTTTTCTCATCTCCTTCGCTCCATCCGCGAACTTGCTTCTTCTTGTCACTTTGCAAGACGGTAACGCACTCGTCGTCCGAGCCTGCAACACCTGAGCATTGGCATAGGCAGTTCAAGCCTTAAGACACAAGCAATATTTCTACCCCTAGTTAGGGGAACTACGGAGTCTCTGATCCTCATTGTCCTGATGAGGTACGTAGGCAGCGGGGCATTTCCCAAGAATGGCCATCCCTTTGGTCTGGATGTTGTCCCAAGCCCAGGATGCTTGTTTGACAACAGCTAGATTAGGCTTTATCTCACAATAAAGGGTTTCAGCCTAGTCTTGCACTTTAGGAGGGTGAACCAGAGCATAGCCCAACTGTCTTTTGAGCAGCAAAGGGTTGTAGTTGATGCAACCCTTCACTCCTATCAGAGGTACATTGGGAAACTGTCCACAACTAGTAATTATGTCTCTGCCCTTGGTGCTCTGGGTACACCACCTGATGTCATCTGAAGTCAAAGCAGTAAGCCTTCTAGCCCAGTTCTTCTGTTGGTGGGGGTTCAAGAAAGCATCAGTCTTGGGTAAATGTTTAAGCAGCCAGGTATGAAATAGAGGAGCACAACATCTCACCAACCTCCCTCTCTGCTTCTCATTCCTTTGGTGGACAGAATAATAGAAATCTCCCAGCAAGGTGGGCACTGGGTTCCTCAAAAGGAAGAGATGAATAGCATTCTGGCTGATGAACTTGGGCTCATCTGCAAAAAGTATAACCCCATATATGTTGAGGGCTAACAATGCACAGACTGCCTTCCATTCTCCCAAGGAGGCCTTTAGGCTGGCCTGAGAAGTGAGAAAATCCAAGTGTAGGCCAGGAATTCCAGCTTTTGTAGTCATGTTCTGCTCAATCAGAATAGGTTCCAAATACAGTGCCTTTGCCACTCCTTCATTGCTAGGGGAAGCCATTTCAGGGTTGAAAGGGATACCACCCCTGACAGGTACTCCAATCAAAGATGAAAATTCCTCTAATAAAGGTCCCAACTGAAAATCCTGGAAAGTGAAACATCTCAAAGGAGGATCATAGAACTGTAGGCAAGTGTGAATCAAACTCCTCTGAGAAGGGTCCAAATCCATAACCATATCAAGGATGCTTCCATAATGTTCTCTGAATAGTGGGATATGGTCTGGAGTAATAAGTGCCTGGACCTGCCTGATGCCAGCCAGCACAGGCTCAAAGAAGTGGTATGAAATGTTGCTCTTCTTGGGTGCCATGTCTGCTGATGAAGAGCTGAAAACAGATACTGATGATGAAGACTGGTACTGAAGATGAACTACTGATAGGCTGAGACTGGTGATAATAGTAGCTGAAGCAGGAAACTGATGAAGATGGCTGAAGCAGATAGCTGATGAACAGGGGTCTAATCAGATAAAGGGGTCAAAACCAAGCCAAAATATAATGTGGATACCCTGAAAAACAAATAAGCAAATGTTAAATGATGCAATGATGATGTATGCAAATGATATGCAAGGGTTTGTGATCAAGCTGGATCTAATTAACTGTCTTGATATAAGTCCATGTATGTTCAAGAAGTCCAGATGGAGGTTCAGAAATCCAGTAACCAAGGTGGGGGACTCAAATAAAGAGTCACATGTCCTGGGTTAAATCACAAGAACTGTCCAAAGTGAAGCATTCTTAAACACAATAGGTAACAGGGTATGATGTGGCCAAGGGTTCCTGCAAACCTGTAAACAGCCCAATCCCCTCACAAGTGATGTTCTAAAACAAGGATCCTCAGACTTGGATCAGTTATGAGAAGTGTAAACACTTCTAACCCGGAGGTACAGTGTTTACAATAACCATAAAAGATCCTCCTCTAATTCACCTCAGTTTCTGAAGGTCATAATAAAGGTCATCCAGACTTAGCAAGCTTCCCAGATATCCCTAGCACTACAGGAGATCTGTAGCACAGAGTTCTCAAGAAGAAACCCATATCTGAACCGTGTTTCATATTCCCGCACCAGACCGAAATCGAATGGGAAAGAACATGAACCACTCTAGCCTAGGTGTCACTCAGGTCCCAGGTATAGGACCTTAAACTCTCAGTAGAACCCCACCCACCAAGACAGAAAACAGATCCAGCCAGATAACAGTATGACAATATGATGCATATAAAGCTGTAAAGAAAGCGATAAATAACTGTACATAAAGCAATAAATAAAAGCAACTATATAAACACAATTAGCACATAACACCCCAGTAAACACAAATCAATCAAGCGCTAGGAGGAACCCACAAAAAGAACTAGAAGCCCTGGTAACAGTATAAGGGTCCCCAGCAGAGTCGCCAAGCTGTCGCTCCCACCAAAACGACACCGGGCCAAGAGGGGTACAGACGCGAACGGTCGGCGAAAGGGGAATGTGAGAACACATAGGAGTGAACTCACAAGAAAAGAAAAGAGTCGCCAGCTAGGCATTTTTATCCCGGAGGAAAGGTAATGCTGCATGGACCTAGAAAGATATGGATAAGACGGTTGTGAACCAGAGAGACTGAGAAAGGGGGTTGGTTACAACCTGGGAAGGTATTAGCACCCAGATTGTCCGTCGTACTCGACGTGATCCATGCTTAAAAGATTTGTGTTTTAAAGGGGTAGTGTCAGTGCTATCTGTGTATAAAAGTGCTGGAAAAGGATGTACAGGTGTCAGTGTAAGAGAAGTGAAGTGTATGAGTGAAGTGTCAGTGTCAGAATAAAAATGGAGTGCTCAAGATTATGAGGCTTAAAGAATAAAGGCTAGAAAGAGGGGGAATAACAGAGACTTTTGTTCGATAACTATTAAGTTATGCCTACGTATCCTCTCGTGCAATGAGGAAGTCAGAACACCGTAGTTCGACTCAAAGAGACTGAAAGATAAATTGACTTGTGAACTGCTTACTAGTCTATGCTCAAGTGTATGACCTGTCTGGCTCAGGTGCTAACTATCTTGCATTAGACGGAAGAAGCAAGTTCTCGTTTATGAATGAAGATGATGAGAAAAGAATCCCGGAGGAGACGATTATTGTTTGTTTTTGAGTTTTCAGTCTCTTATTGCTTTTGAAAGTTTGTCATAAGTTAATGAGCTTAAGCATAAACCAATGGGTTAGTAAACTCATCACATCCTCCCTCTGATTAGGGGTAATGAGGATACCTTAAGTGTGAAGTCAGCATCTCACACTTAATCACCTTTTGATGTAGGATTAAGATCATTAACCTACTTGTGATTATTTAGATGTTTTTGTTGTTTTTGTTTAGTGTTAAGTAATGAGTTTAAGCCATAATCAGGGATTAAACAGACTCATTACACCATCCCAATAGAAGGATAATAGATGAGAATGTTTAAGCTGAGGAAGACTCCTCAACTTAATCCATGATTAGGGATTAACCTCATGACAAAACAAAGCCTTTATTAGGTGGATTTTAGTTAATGATATGATGAAGAAGTGAGTTTTATGGTTTGCAAGACAACTTGAGGAGGACTTGTCCATTAACACTAGGGTTAATCCTTCTTAACCAATTAAGGAAGAATTAGAACCCTAATGCAAGGCCCAAGTTACAAGCTTGATGTCTTAGTGATTATTAGGTGAATTGATTAAAGGATTTAAACACATTAAGGGTTTAAAACTTAGGATTAAAGTTATACACTCCCTCCTAATAGAAGGATGCAGGCATAAGCTTAATCACAAAGCCTTAAAGCCTTTAGGGTTTAGTCCCTGATTATGAGATGAGAAGAGAAGACTCAAAGATGACACAAAGGTAAAAGCTAAATGGGGGACTAATCAAGCCCTAATTGTTATCATGCTTGGAGATCCTAGGGTTTATGAGGCTTAAAAGAGAAAGAATCTTCAAAGAGCCACCAAGGATAGAAGCAGATGAAAGGAGCAAAGAGAAACAAAACAACTTGCTCCACTTAAGAAGTCAAGTTGCTTGAAGAAAGAAGGTAAGATGAACAAGAATGAGCAAGCTGAATCCAAACACAAGACAAAATACAACAATGATGCATAAGAGAGATGAAAAGAGATTGTGAGAAGTGAAGGCAAATTCACTTCTCACACAACTTACCACCTGAAAAGTTAGCAAAAGTAATGAAATGCAATGCAAATGGAATGCAATGTGATGATGCAAACCAAAACCAGAAGCATGAACATGATGTTAATGATGCTAAGAGATGATGCAATCATGAGGCAAGGCATGAGGATGATCATACAAACATATGGATGCAAGAGAAGCATACTTAGAAACATGAACATACATGAAAAGTTATGAAATGCAAATGACATACAACATGGCAAATGAAAGATGCAATGATCAAACATGATTCTAATATGTCTTAAGATGCATCATGAATCAAATGAATGCATAAAATGTCATGGCATGCCATGGTATACAAGCAAATGTAAGATGAATGCAAAAGAAAGCCCAAATTAGGGTTCATGATCAATACACAAGACAAAATTCAAAACCAGAAGCAAACATCATGATAAAAATTTGAAAATTCATTCAAAGGAACCCTAAACCCATACAAACTCACTGCCCAAAGGAGAGGATCCAATTCTTAACCTAGGGTAAGTTATGAATTTCCTAAGTTGGCTAGGGTTTTAAGGTACCTTGTCAAGAAAAATGTCAAACAAATTGAAAATACAAGATCAATTCATGCCAATTTAATCCTATAAACTACATGATATGCAAGATGCAATGCAAAAAGAATCATTGTCCAACTCTCAATGGTTGGGCAGAAATGAATTTTTGAAGTTTGAATCAAAATAATGCCTAAAAATGAAATTAAATCCATTGAAAATTGTCAAAAGGCATCAAGATCAAAAAAGAAATTTGGTTTGAGAGTTGGACAATGTTTCTAAATGATTTTAAATGTTACATGATTTTTTTTGTGATTTTTAAATACCTAAAAGTATTTTTAATTAAATAATTCTCATTAATCAATTAAAAATAAACTTTTAAATGATTTAAAAATATTTTCCAATGCAAAAAATAAAAATAAAATATTTTTGGTTTCTGAAAATTAATAAAAGGTTTGATAAAAATTTTCAGAATTTTTCAATGTATTTTGCTATTTTTAATAAAATGTACAAAACAAAACAAATAAAATGAAAATAAAATGAATAAATGAGAAAGTAATCAGAATCAAGGGCCAGCATTTGAATGGATTGCGCGCGCATTGACTGGCGCTAGATCTAAGGGTTGAGATTCAAACTGGCCAGATTAATTTATAAACTCAATTAAAAGGATTAATGACATGGATTAGGGTTTAATGAAAGCATCCTGGCCATTGGAACGCGCGGGAGTCAACAAAAGTCAGCCAGATCAAAGGTCCACGTTCAAACTTAGCCCTAAACGCATTTAAGTCACTAATGACTTTCAGGTGGCCGGAGAAGACCTCCGGTCATCTTCTCCGGCCAGACTCTCACCTGAAAGTTGCTAACTCCTTCAAAACTTCCCCCCAAACCCCCTAAAGCTCCAGAATCAAACCTTAAACAACCCTAAACACGAATCAATCCTCAAAAGTCATTTATCACTCAAGAACATCATGAATCGAAGCAAACAATTTTTAGGTCAGAAAGTTTCAGAGCAATCATACATCCTGGTTTCTTAACCATTTTCAAAAATAATCATATCCCCATGATCAGGGGAGCACATAGAATCGTTTAAGAACTCAAAATGGAGTTTCTGGAAAAAAGTTTGAGATGGCTACCTGAGATGGAATCTCCTGGTTCTGGGCTTTCTGGCCTTTCCTTTGCTGCAAGTCCTCTCCCTTGAACCCTCTGATGATGAAATGAAGCTTAAAAAGCTTTGGGGATGGCTGGTTTGGGAGATTGACAGAGTTCTGTTCAAGGGGGAAAGGAAATCGTGTTTTTGTTTTAGTGGCTTTCAGGTTGTTTTAATGGTTGGTTTGGGACCAGTGAAGCATGTTGAGATCAATGGTGAAGTTTGTTTTTGTGTTTGAAGCTTGTGGAGTCAGTTTCGAATGGTTTTTGAAAATGAAGCATAAACTTGGAACTAGGGCTTGGAGTGTGTTTCAGCATGAATGGTTATGTGCTATGGCTTGCCTTTGGTCCACTTATCACTCATGGATAGGCCTGTGGAGTTGGTGTGCCCTATTGTGATTGGTATGGGTCTTTGGCCAAAATGTCAAACTTTGTGTAAGAGAGGTATGGGCTCATAGCTAGCCAAGGACAAATGGGGTGTCCTGCGCAGCAAGAAGTGTGGAGAGCCCTAGGATCAATTATGAAGTCAGCAAGCAAGTGGATTAGGGTTTGAATGAGGTTTTGCAACTTGGTTCATCTTTAGCCCTTTTGAAGTTTCTTGTCCCACAAGTAACAAAAATGAGTGATTATTTGATGCAATCTGACTTTTAGGCCTTGGTTCATGTTTGTGTGAAGTTTAGAAGTCCATTTGATAGCACATTTTGCCTTGGCAAGTGGTTTTGCAACTTTCCCTCTTTGGTAGAAAACTTGAAATTATGTGATTTTTCCCAACTTTGACAAGCCATAACTTTTGATCCAAAATGAATTAGGTCAAGTTCTTGTACTTTTTGAAAAGGGAATTATCCATTCTACAACTTTCATGACCAAAGTTTTTCCATTTGAAGCATTTTTGAATCAAAAAGCAAGGGTTGAAAAAGTTTCCCAAAATGGCAATTTTCATTATAAGTCAGCTTTCCCAAAAAGTCAACTTTGCAAATGGCTTAAAATTATTCAATTTTGTGAACTTCTAACATCTTCTATGATCAAATAAAGATCATACATAATCAAAATGATGAAGAACATCCTTTGGTTGGGTCATTGAGGGCCTCAGATGCCCTGATTTTGCACTGACTTGTTCAAAAAGTCAACTCTTAACCAGATGACTTCCCCATTGAATTTCTCCATGAAAATTGATATGCATGATCCCTATACCATATAGAGACCAATAGAAACAAGAATGACCAAAAAATTTGGAGTTATTGCCTTTGAAACCAAAACCCTAATTCTAGGTCATTTGTGCAGTTAAACCTGGCTCTGCTTCCATGCCATTCTCAGTTCTTGTGATTTTTTGACATTCTTGACTTTGAGAGGATATAATATGATGCTTGAACATACATGGACCCCTTTGAAGTGATTGATGACCTTTGGAGTGGCTCAAATGGCTCTTGGATTGATCAGATCACAAACCCTAGATGCAGATGACTTAGAAGCAATGCAATGAATCAAAAATGCAATATGAGATGCTATGATTGAATATATGCATATGAAAAGATCACAAGCCATGGTGTGAATGGGTGAGGGAAAATTTGGGGTGTTTACAGAATGAGATTCACTTAAAATACATTTAAGAATGCATATGAATAAGATAAGAAGAGGTGGGAAGTGAAGGCAAATCCACTTCCCAAATAACTTACCAAAGGTACCCGAAATGTTAGTATGAATGCATAAGACATAAAGCATAAAGAAATGAATTGAAATGAGATGCAAAGACCAAAGTCAGAAGTGATTATGCAATTCAAATGACATATGAGATGATGCAAAGTCATACAATATGCATATAAATGATCATACAAAGATGAGATGTCATGAAGGCATGCTTAGAAGTTTGAAAACACATGGATGTTTATGAAATGTAATGAATGCAAGACATAGCAAATGAATGAAGAAATGATCAAGCAATGATCAAGCATGTCTTAATATGTCTAATATGTCATATGAATGCTTGAAATGTCATGTAAAATTCACATGATGATGATATGCAAAGATGGATGCAAATGAACATGAGAAATTAGGGTTTTATGAATGTATGAGATGCAAATGGCCAAAAAATAGAAGCATACAACATGATAAAAAATTGAAACCAAGCTCAATCAAACCCTAAACCCATACAAGGTCACACCCCAAAGGAGAAGGTCATGAGCTAATCCTATTGAAAGTTATGAATTTTTTAAGTTTGCTAGGATTTTTGGGTGATTCTTAAGAGAAAGTGCAAATCAAATTGAAAATGTAAGATAAATTCATGAGAAAAATAACCTAGAAACTACATGCAATATGTGAAACAATGCAAAAAGAATCAAGTTTAAACTCATCCTGGTTAGGCAGAAATGAATTCTTCAAGTTAGGGTTAGAAAATATGTTTTTTAAGAACCCTAATTCAAAGAAAATTGTGAAATTATGATCAAACCTAAAAAGAAATTTGTATGATGAGTTTGAAAATGTTTATATATATATAATGGAATGGTTCATGATTTTTTTGGTGATTCTTAGAAACCTAAATGTATTTTTAATTAATTAAAATCCATTAATTAATTAAAAATAACATTTAAATATTTTAAAAATACTCTTTTAATGCAAAAAATAAAATAAAATCAATTTTGGGTTAAGAAAAATATTTGGATCAGAAATGCAAAAGATCATATTTTTTTTGATGTTTTTAACTATTTTAAATAAATTATGCAAAAGAAATAAAGAAAAATGAATTAAAAATGAAATTAAATGGAAAGTAAATGCATCCAGTGGTTGAGATTCAAACTTGGGGGGTAAGCATTGACTGCACGCGCATTTTAAAAATCCAGATCAAATCTGACTAATTAATTGTGTTTTATTTAATTAAACAGAAATTAAACCTAATGACTAATCTGGTCTGTTCACGCGTTAAACTAATTAGGATCTAAGGGTCAAAAGTCAATCTAGACAACTAAACCCTAATTAGGGCTAAACATTTTCAGGTGACCGGAGCTAAGCTCCGGTCATCTTCTCCGGTAGGCCAAATTCCTATCTCCCTCCACAGGCCATAAAAACATGCCAAAATCTCCAGTATCAATACTCTAACCTCAAACAACAATAATCCACAAACAAAAACAATTTATTTTTTGCATACAGAGAGAATCGAATCAAACAATTTTCACGGACAAATTTTCAAAACATCATGAAATGCTTATTTCTCAACCATTTTCAAAAGTAAACATATTAGGATGATCAGTGCATCATGTAGAATCATTTAAGAACTTAAAAGAAAGGTTCTGGAAAAATTGTTCTTCATGGTTACTTGAGATGAAGCTTTCACTCCTTGAGCTTTCTAGCCTCTTTCTTGGTTCAAACCAACCCCAATGAGCTCCCGGATGATGACGAGGAGCTTAGAACAAGCTTGAATGGCCTCCTTTGTGAGTTTCAGTTTTGAGAGGTGAGAAATTGTGTTTTTGATTCAGAGGATTTTAGGTCATTATGAGGGTTGCTTTGTGATCCTGAGGATGTGTATGATTGAATGGTGCAAAGAGTTTTGAAGTTTGAGATGGCTACCTGAGATGGAATCTCCTGGTTCTGGGCTTTCTGGCCTTTCCTTTGCTGCAAGTCCTCTCCCTTGAACCCTCTGATGATGAAATGAAGCTTAAAAAGCTTTGGGGATGGCTGGTTTGGGAGATTGACAGAGTTCTGTTCAAGGGGGAAAGGAAATCGTGTTTTTGTTTTAGTGGCTTTCAGGTTGTTTTAATGGTTGGTTTGGGACCAGTGAAGCATGTTGAGATCAATGGTGAAGTTTGTTTTTGTGTTTGAAGCTTGTGGAGTCAGTTTCGAATGGTTTTTGCAAATGAAGCATAAACTTGGAACTAGGGCTTGGAGTGTGTTTCATCATGAATGGTTATGTGATATGGCTTGCCTTTGGTCCACTTATCACTCATGGATAGGCCTGTGGAGTTGGTGTGCCCTATTGTGATTGGTATGGGTCTTTGGCCAAAATGTCAAACTTTGTGTAAGAGAGGTATGGGCTCATAGCTAGCCAAGGACAAATGGGGTGTCCTGCGCAGCAAGAAGTGTGGAGAGCCCTAGGATCAATTATGAAGTCAGCAAGCAAGTGGATTAGGGTTTGAATGAGGTTTTGCAACTTGGTTCATCTTTGGCCCTTTTGAAGTTTCTTGTCCCACAAGTCACAAAAATGAGTGATTCTTTGATGCAATATGACTTTTAGGCCTTGGTTCATGTTTGTGTGAAGTTTAGAAGTCCATTTGATAGCACATTTTGCCTTGGCAAGTGGTTTTGCAACTTTGCCTCTTTGGTAGAAAACTTGAAATTATGTGATTTTTCCCAACTTTGACAAGCCATAACTTTTGATCCAAAATGAATTAGGTCAAGGTCTTGTACTTTTTGAAAAGGGAATGATCCATTCTACAACTTTCATGACCAAAGTTTTTCCATTTGAAGCATTTTTGAATCAAAAAGCAAGGGTTGAAAAAGTTTCCCAAAATGGCAATTTTCATTATAAGTCAACTTTCCCAAAAAGTCAACTTTGCAAATGGCTTAAAATTCTTCAATTTTGTGAACTTCTAACATCTTCTATGATCAAATAAAGATCATACATAATCAAAATGATGAAAAACATCATTTGGTTGGGTCATTGAGGGCCTCAGATGCCCTGATTTTGCATTGACTTGCTCAAAAAGTCAATTCTTGACCAGATGACTTCCCCATTGAATTTCTCCATGAAAATTGATATGAATGATCCCTATACCATATAGAGACCAATAGAAACAAGAATGACCAAAAAATTTGGAGTTATGGCCTTTGAAACCAAAACCCTAATTCTAGGTCATATGTGCAGTTAAACCTGGCTCTGCTTCCATGCCATTCTCAGTTTTTGTGATTTTTTGACATTCTTGACTTTGAGAGGATATAATATGATGATTGAACATACATGGACCCCTTTGAAGTTATTTATGACCTTTGGAGTGGCTCAAATGGCTCTTGGATTGATCAGATCACAAACCCTAGATGCAGATGACTTAGAAGCAATGCAATGAATCAAAAATGCAATATGAGATGCTATGATTGAATATATGCATATGAAAAGATCACAAGCCATGGTGTGAATGGGTGAGGGAAAATTTTGGGTGTTTACAGAATGAGATTCACTTAAAATACATTTAAGAATGCATATGAATAAGATAAGAAGAGGTGGGAAGTGAAGGCAAATCCACTTCCCAAATAACTTACCAAAGGTACCCGAAATGTTAGTATGAATGCATAAGACATAAAGCATAAAGAAATGAATTGAAATGAGATGCAAAGACCAAAGTCAGAAGTGATTATGCAATTCAAATGACATATGAGATGATGCAAAGTCATACAATATGCATATAAATGATCATACAAAGATGAGATGTCATGAAGGCATGCTTAGAAGTTTGAAAACACATGGATGTTTATGAAATGTAATGAATGCAAGACATAGCAAATTAATGAAGAAATGATCAAGCAATGATCAAGCATGTCTTAAGATGTCTAATATGTCATATGAATGCTTGAAATGTCATGGAAAATTCACATGATGATGATATGCAAAGATGGATGCAAATGAACATGAGAAATTAGGGTTTTATGAATGTATGAGATGCAAATGACCAAAAAATAGAAGCATACAACATGATAAAAAATTGAAACCAAGCTCAATCAAACCCTAAACCCATACAAGGTCACACCCCAAAGGAGAAGGTCATGAGCTAATCCTATTGAAAGTTATGAATTTTCTAAGTTTGCTAGGGTTTTTGGGTGATTCTTAAGAGAAAGTGAAAATCAAATTGAAAATGTAAGATAAATTCATGAAAAAAATAACCTAGAAACTACATGCAATATGTGAAATAATGCAAAAAGAATCAAGTTTAAACTCATCCTGGTTAGGTAGAAATGAATTCTTCAAGTTAGGGTTAGAAAATATGCTTTTTAAGAATCCTAATTCAAAGAAAATTGTGAAATTATGATCAAACCTAAAAAGAAATTTGTAAGATGAGTTTGAAAATGTTTATAAATGTATTGGAATGGTTCATGATTTTTTTGGTGATTCTTAGAAACCTAAATGTATTTTTAATTAATTAAAATCCATTAATTAATTAAAAATAACATTTAAATATTTTAAAAATACTCTTTTAATGCAAAAAATAAAATAAAATCAATTTTGGGTTAAGAAAAATATTTGGATCAGAAATGCAAAAGATCATATTTTTTTGATGTTTTTAACTATTTTAAATAAATTATGCAAAAGAAATAAAGAAAAATGAATTAAAAATGAAATTAAATGGAAAGTAAATGCATCCAGTGGTTGAGATTCAAACTTGGGGGGTAAGCATTGACTGCACGCACATTTTAAAAATCCAGATCAAATCTGACTAATTAATTGTGTTTTATTTAATTAAACAGAAATTAAACCTAATGACTAATCTGGTCCGTTCACGCGTTAAACTAATTAGGATCTAAGGGTCAAAAGTCAATCTAGACAACTAAACCCTAATTAGGGTTAAACATTTTCAGGTGACCGGAGCTAAGCTCCGGTCATCTTCTCCGGTAGGCCAAATTCCTATCTCCCTCCCTAGGCCATAAAAACGTGCCAAAATCTCCAGTATCAATCCTCTAACCTCAAACAACAATAATCCACAAACAAAAACAATTTATTTTTTGCATACAGAGAGAATCGAATCAAACAATTTTCACGGACAAATTTTCAAAACATCATGAAATGCTTATTTCTCAACCATTTTCAAAAGTAAACATATCAGGATGATCAGTGCATCATGTAGAATCATTTAAGAACTTAAAAGAAAGGTTCTGGAAAAATTGTTCTTCATGGTTAGTTGAGATGAAGCTTTCACTCCTTGAGCTTTCTAGCCTCTTTCTTGGTTCAAACCAACCCCAATGAGCTCCCGGATGATGACGAGGAGCTTAGAACAAGCTTGAATGGCCTCCTTTGTGAGTTTCAGTTTTGAGAGGTGAGAAATCGTGTTTTTGATTCAGAGGATTTTAGGTCATTATGAGGGTTGCTTTGTGATCCTGAGGATGTGTATGATTGAATGGTGCAAAGAGTTTTGAAGTTTGAGATGGCTACCTGAGATGAAATCTCCTGGTTCTGGGCTTTCTGGCCTTTCCTTTGCTGCAAGTCCTCTCCCTTGAACCCTCTGATGATGAAATGAAGCTTAAAAAGCTTTGGGGATGGCTGGTTTGGGAGATTGACAGAGTTCTGTTCAAGGGGGAAAGGAAATCGTGTTTTTGTTTTAGTGGCTTTCAGGTTGTTTTAATGGTTGGTTTGGGACCAGTGAAGCATGTTGAGATCAATGGTGACGTTTGTTTTTGTGTTTGAAGCTTGTGGAGTCAGTTTCGAATGGTTTTTGCAAATGAAGCATAAACTTGGAACTAGGGCTTGGAGTGTGTTTCAGCATGAATGGTTATGTGATATGGCTTGCCTTTGGTCCACTTATCACTCATGGATAGGCCTGTGGAGTTGGTGTGCCCTATTGTGATTGGTATGGGTCTTTGGCCAAAATGTCAAACTTTGTGTAAGAGAGGTATGGGCTCATAGCTAGCCAAGGACAAATGGGGTGTCCTGCGCAGCAAGAAGTGTGGAGAGCCCTAGGATCAATTATGAAGTCAGCAAGCAAGTGGATTAGGGTTTGAATGAGGTTTTGCAACTTGGTTCATCTTTGGCCCTTTTGAAGTTTCTTGTCCCACAAGTCACAAAAATGAGTGATTCTTTGATGCAATATGACTTTTAGGCCTTGGTTCATGTTTGTGTGAAGTTTAGAAGTCCATTTGATAGCACATTTTGCCTTGGCAAGTGGTTTTGCAACTTTGCCTCTTCGGTAGAAAACTTGAAATTATGTGATTTTTCCCAACTTTGACAAGCCATAACTTTTGATCCAAAATGAATTAGGTCAAGGTCTTGTACTTTTTTAAAAGGGAATGATCCATTCTACAACTTTCATGACCAAAGTTTTTCCATTTGAAGCATTTTTGAATCAAAAAGCAAGGGTTGAAAAAGTTTCCCAAAATGGCAATTTTCATTATAAGTCAACTTTCCCAAAAAGTCAACTTTGCAAATGGCTTAAAATTCTTCAATTTTGTGAACTTCTAACATCTTCTATGATCAAATAAAGATCATACATAATCAAAATGATGAAGAAAATCATTTGGTTGGGTCATTGAGGGCCTCAGATGCCCTGATTTTGCATTGACTTGCTCAAAAAGTCAACTCTTGACCAGATGACTTCCCCATTGAATTTCTCCATGAAAATTGATATGAATGATCCCTATACCATATAGACACCAATAGAAACAAGAATGACCAAAAAATTTGGAGTTATGGCCTTTGAAACCAAAACCCTAATTCTAGGTCATATGTGCAGTTAAACCTGGCTCTGCTTCCATGCCATTCTCAGTTCTTGTGATTTTTTGACATTCTTGACTTTGAGAGGATATAATATGATGCTTTAACATACATGGACCCCTTTGAAGTGATTTATGACCTTTGGAGTGGCTCAAATGGCTCTTGGATTGATCAGATCACAAACCCTAGATGCAGATGACTTAGAAGCAATGCAATGAATAAAAAATGCAATATGAGATGCTATGATTGAATATATGCATATGAAAAGATCACAAGCCATGGTGTGAATGGGTGAGGGAAAATTTTGGGTGTTTACAGAATGAGATTCACTTAAAATACATTTAAGAATGCATATGAATAAGATAAGAAGAGGTGGGAAGTGAAGGCAAATCCACTTCCCAAATAACTTACCAAAGGTACCCGAAATGTTAGTATGAATGCATAAGACATAAATCATAAAGAAATGAATTGAAATGAGATGCAAAGACCAAAGTCAGAAGTGATTATGCAATTCAAATGACATATGAGATGATGCAAAGTCATACAATATGCATGTAAATGATCATACAAAGATGAGATGTCATGAAGGCATGCTTAGAAGTTTGAAAACACATGGATGTTTATGAAATGTAATGAATGCAAGACATAGCAAATTAATGAAGAAATGATCAAGAAATGATCAAGCATGTCTTAAGATGTCTAATATGTCATATGAATGCTTGAAATGTCATGGAAAATTCACATGATGATGATATGCAAAGATGGATGCAAATGAACATGAGAAATTAGGGTTTTATGAATGTATGAGATGCAAATGACCAAAAAATAGAAGCATACAACATGATAAAAAATTGAAACCAAGCTCAATAAAACCCTAAACCCATACAAGGTCACACCCCAAAGGAGAAGGTCATGAGCTAATCCTATTGAAAGTTATGAATTTTCTAAGTTTGCTAGGGTTTTTGGGTGATTCTTAAGAGAAAGTGAAAATCAAATTGAAAATGTAAGATAAATTCATGAAAAAAATAACCTAGAAACTACATGCAATATGTGAAACAATGCAAAAAGAATCAAGTTTAAACTCATCCTGGTTAGGCAGAAATGAATTCTTCAAGTTAGGGTTAGAAAATATGCTTTTTAAGAACCCTAATTCAAAGAAAATTGTGAAATTATGATCAAACCTAAAAAGAAATTTGTATGATGAGTTTGAAAATGTTTATAAATGTATTGGAATGGTTCATGATTTTTTTGGTGATTCTTAGAAACCTAAATGTATTTTTAATTAATTAAAATCCATTAATTAATTAAAAATAACATTTAAATATTTTAAAAATACTCTTTTAATGCAAAAAATAAAATAAAATCAATTTTGGGTTAAGAAAAATATTTGGATCAGAAATGCAAAAGATCATAGTTTTTTGATGTTTTTAACTATTTTAAATAAATTATGCAAAAGAAATAAAGAAAAATGAATTAAAAATGAAATTAAATGGAAAGTAAATGCATCCAGTGGTTGAGATTCAAACTTGGGGGATAAGCATTGACTGCACGCACATTTTAAAAATCCAGATCAAATCTGACTAATTAATTGTGTTGTATTTAACTAAACAGAAATTAAACCTAATGACTAATCTGGTCCGTTCACGCGTTAAACTAATTAGGATCTAAGGGTCAAAAGTCAATCTAGACAACTAAACCCTAATTAGGGCTAAACATTTTCAGGTGACCGGAGCTAAGCTCCGGTCATCTTCTCCGGTAGGCCAAATTCCTATCTCCCTCCCCAGGCCATAAAAACGTGCCAAAATCTCCAGTATCAATCCTCTAACCTCAAACAACAATAATCCACAAACAAAAACAATTTATTTTTTGCATACAGAGAGAATCGAATCAAACAATTTTCACGGACAAATTTTTAAAACATCATGAAATGCTTATTTCTCAACCATTTTCAAAAGTAAACATATCAGGATGATCAGTGCATCATGTAGAATCATTTAAGAACTTAAAAGAAAGGTTCTGGAAAAATTGTTCTTCATGGTTACTTGAGATGAAGCTTTCACTCCTTGAGCTTTCTAGCCTCTTTCTTGGTTCAAACCAACCCCAATGAGCTCCCGGATGATGACGAGGAGCTTAGAACAAGCTTGAATGGCCTCCTTTGTGAGTTTCAGTTTTGAGAGGTGAGAAATCGTGTTTTTGATTCAGAGGATTTTAGGTCATTATGAGGGTTGCTTTGTGATCCTGAGGATGTGTATGATTGAATGGTGCAAAGAGTTTTGAAGTTTGAGATGGCTACCTGAGATGAAATCTCCTGGTTCTGGGCTTTCTGGCCTTTCCTTTGCTGCAAGTCCTCTCCCTTGAACCCTCTGATGATGAAATGAAGCTTAAAAAGCTTTGGGGATGGCTGGTTTGGGAGATTGACAGAGTTCTGTTCAAGGGGGAAAGGAAATCGTGTTTTTGTTTTAGTGGCTTTCAGGTTGTTTTAATGGTTGGTTTGGGACCAGTGAAGCATGTTGAGATCAATGGTGACGTTTGTTTTTGTGTTTGAAGCTTGTGGAGTCAGTTTCGAATGGTTTTTGCAAATGAAGCATAAACTTGGAACTAGGGCTTGGAGTGTGTTTCAGCATGAATGGTTATGTGATATGGCTTGCCTTTGGTCCACTTATCACTCATGGATAGGCCTGTGGAGTTGGTGTGCCCTATTGTGATTGGTATGGGTCTTTGGCCAAAATGTCAAACTTTGTGTAAGAGAGGTATGTGCTCATAGATAGCCAAGGACAAATGGGGTGTCCTGCGCAACAAGAAGTGTGGAGAGCCCTAGGATCAATTATGAAGTCAGCAAGCAAGTGGATTAGGGTTTGAATGAGGTTTTGCAACTTGGTTCATCTTTGGCCCTTTTGAAGTTTCTTGTCCCACAAGTCACAAAAATGAGTGATTCTTTGATGCAATATGACTTTTAGGCCTTGGTTCATGTTTGTGTGAAGTTTAGAAGTCCATTTGATAGCACATTTTGCCTTGGCAAGTGGTTTTGCAACTTTGCCTCTTCGGTAGAAAACTTGAAATTATGTGATTTTTCCCAACTTTGACAAGCCATAACTTTTGATCCAAAATGAATTAGGTCAAGGTCTTGTACTTTTTGAAAAGGGAATGATCCATTCTACAACTTTCATGACCAAAGTTTTTCCATTTGAAGCATTTTTGAATCAAAAAGCAAGGGTTGAAAAAGTTTCCCAAAATGGCAATTTTCATTATAAGTCAACTTTCCCAAAAAGTCAACTTTGCAAATGGCTTAAAATTCTTCAATTTTGTGAACTTCTAACATCTTCTATGATCAAATAAAGATCATACATAATCAAAATGATGAAGAACATCCTTTGGTTGGGTCATTGAGGGCCTCAGATTTCCTGATTTTGCACTAACTTGCTCAAAAAGTCAACACTTGACCAGATGACTTCCCCATTGAATTTCTCCATGAAAATTGATATGAATGATCCCTATACCATATATATACCAATAGAAATAAGAATGACCAAAAAATTTGGAGTTATGGCCTTTGAAACCAAAACCCTAATTCTAGGTCATCTGTGTAGTTAAACCTGGCTCTGCTTCCATGCCATTCTCAGTTCTTGTGATTTTTTGACATTCTTGACTTTGAGAGGATATAATATGATGCTTGAACATACATGGACCCCTTTGAAGTGATTGATGACCTTTGGAGTGGCTCAAATGGCTCTTGGATTGATCAGATCACAAACCCTAGATGCAGATGACTTTAAAGCAATGCAATGAATCAAAAATGCAATATGAGATGCTATGATTTAATATATGCATATGAAAAGATCACAATCCATGGTGTGAATGGGTGAGGGAAAATTTGGGGTGTTTACAGAATGAGATTCACTTAAAATACATTTAAGAATGCATATGAATAAGATAAGAAGAGGTGGGAAGTGAAGGCAAATCCACTTCCCAAATAACTTACCAAAGGTACCCGAAATGTTAGTATGAATGCATAAGACATAAAGCATAAAGAAATGAATTGAAATGAGATGCAAAGACCAAAGTCAGAAGTGATTATGCAATTCAAATGACATATGAGATGATGCAAAGTCATACAATATGCATATAAATGATCATACAAAGATGAGATGTCATGAAGGCATGCTTAGAAGTTTGAAAACACATGGATGTTTATGAAATATAATGAATGCAAGACATAGAAAATGAATTAAGAAATGATCAAGCAATGATCAAGCATGTCTTAAGATGTCTAATATGTCATATGAATGCTTGAAATGTCATGGAAAATTCACATGATGATGATATGCAAAGATGGATGCAAATGAACATGAGAAATTAGGGTTTTATGAATGTATGAGATGCAAATGACCAAAAAATAGAAGCATACAACATGATAAAAAATTGAAACCACGCTCAATCAAACCCTAAACCCATACAAGGTCACACCCCAAAGGAGAAGGTCATGAGCTAATCCTATTGAAAGTTATGAATTTTCTAAGTTTGCTAGGGTTTTTGGGTGATTCTTAAGAGAAAGTGCAAATCAAATTGAAAATGTAAGATAAATTCATGAGAAAAATAACCTAGAAACTACATGCAATATGTGAAACAATGCAAAAAGAATCAAGTTTAAACTCATCCTGGTTAGGCAGAAATGAATTCTTCAAGTTAGGGTTAGAAAATATGCTTTTTAAGAACCCTAATTCAAAGAAAATTGTGAAATTATGATCAAACCTAAAAAGAAATTTGTATGATGAGTTTGAAAATGTTTATAAATGTATTGGAATGGTTCATGATTTTTTTGGTGATTCTTAGAAACCTAAATGTATTTTTAATTAATTAAAATCCATTAATTAATTAAAAATAACATTTAAATATTTTAAAAATACTCTTTTAATGCAAAAAATAAAATAAAATCAATTTTGGGTTAAGAAAAATATTTGGATCAGAAATGCAAAAGATCATAGTTTTTTGATGTTTTTAACTATTTTAAATAAATTATGCAAAAGAAATAAAGAAAAATGAATTAAAAATGAAATTAAATGGAAAGTAAATGCATCCAGTGGTTGAGATTCAAACTTGGGGGATAAGCATTGACTGCACGCACATTTTAAAAATCCAGATCAAATCTGACTAATTAATTGTGTTGTATTTAACTAAACAGAAATTAAACCTAATGACTAATCTGGTCCGTTCACGCGTTAAACTAATTAGGATCTAAGGGTCAAAAGTCAATCTAGACAACTAAACCCTAATTAGGGCTAAACATTTTCAGGTGACCGGAGCTAAGCTCCGGTCATCTTCTCCGGTAGGCCAAATTCCTATCTCCCTCCCCAGGCCATAAAAACGTGCCAAAATCTCCAGTATCAATCCTCTAACCTCAAACAACAATAATCCACAAACAAAAACAATTTATTTTTTGCATACAGAGAGAATCGAATCAAACAATTTTCACGGACAAATTTTTAAAACATCATGAAATGCTTATTTCTCAACCATTTTCAAAAGTAAACATATCAGGATGATCAGTGCATCATGTAGAATCATTTAAGAACTTAAAAGAAAGGTTCTGGAAAAATTGTTCTTCATGGTTACTTGAGATGAAGCTTTCACTCCTTGAGCTTTCTAGCCTCTTTCTTGGTTCAAACCAACCCCAATGAGCTCCCGGATGATGACGAGGAGCTTAGAACAAGCTTGAATGGCCTCCTTTGTGAGTTTCAGTTTTGAGAGGTGAGAAATCGTGTTTTTGATTCAGAGGATTTTAGGTCATTATGAGGGTTGCTTTGTGATCCTGAGGATGTGTATGATTGAATGGTGCAAAGAGTTTTGAAGTTTGAGATGGCTACCTGAGATGAAATCTCCTGGTTCTGGGCTTTCTGGCCTTTCCTTTGCTGCAAGTCCTCTCCCTTGAACCCTCTGATGATGAAATGAAGCTTAAAAAGCTTTGGGGATGGCTGGTTTGGGAGATTGACAGAGTTCTGTTCAAGGGGGAAAGGAAATCGTGTTTTTGTTTTAGTGGCTTTCAGGTTGTTTTAATGGTTGGTTTGGGACCAGTGAAGCATGTTGAGATCAATGGTGACGTTTGTTTTTGTGTTTGAAGCTTGTGGAGTCAGTTTCGAATGGTTTTTGCAAATGAAGCATAAACTTGGAACTAGGGCTTGGAGTGTGTTTCAGCATGAATGGTTATGTGATATGGCTTGCCTTTGGTCCACTTATCACTCATGGATAGGCCTGTGGAGTTGGTGTGCCCTATTGTGATTGGTATGGGTCTTTGGCCAAAATGTCAAACTTTGTGTAAGAGAGGTATGTGCTCATAGATAGCCAAGGACAAATGGGGTGTCCTGCGCAACAAGAAGTGTGGAGAGCCCTAGGATCAATTATGAAGTCAGCAAGCAAGTGGATTAGGGTTTGAATGAGGTTTTGCAACTTGGTTCATCTTTGGCCCTTTTGAAGTTTCTTGTCCCACAAGTCACAAAAATGAGTGATTCTTTGATGCAATATGACTTTTAGGCCTTGGTTCATGTTTGTGTGAAGTTTAGAAGTCCATTTGATAGCACATTTTGCCTTGGCAAGTGGTTTTGCAACTTTGCCTCTTCGGTAGAAAACTTGAAATTATGTGATTTTTCCCAACTTTGACAAGCCATAACTTTTGATCCAAAATGAATTAGGTCAAGGTCTTGTACTTTTTGAAAAGGGAATGATCCATTCTACAACTTTCATGACCAAAGTTTTTCCATTTGAAGCATTTTTGAATCAAAAAGCAAGGGTTGAAAAAGTTTCCCAAAATGGCAATTTTCATTATAAGTCAACTTTCCCAAAAAGTCAACTTTGCAAATGGCTTAAAATTCTTCAATTTTGTGAACTTCTAACATCTTCTATGATCAAATAAAGATCATACATAATCAAAATGATGAAGAACATCCTTTGGTTGGGTCATTGAGGGCCTCAGATTTCCTGATTTTGCACTAACTTGCTCAAAAAGTCAACACTTGACCAGATGACTTCCCCATTGAATTTCTCCATGAAAATTGATATGAATGATCCCTATACCATATATATACCAATAGAAATAAGAATGACCAAAAAATTTGGAGTTATGGCCTTTGAAACCAAAACCCTAATTCTAGGTCATCTGTGTAGTTAAACCTGGCTCTGCTTCCATGCCATTCTCAGTTCTTGTGATTTTTTGACATTCTTGACTTTGAGAGGATATAATATGATGCTTGAACATACATGGACCCCTTTGAAGTGATTGATGACCTTTGGAGTGGCTCAAATGGCTCTTGGATTGATCAGATCACAAACCCTAGATGCAGATGACTTTAAAGCAATGCAATGAATCAAAAATGCAATATGAGATGCTATGATTTAATATATGCATATGAAAAGATCACAATCCATGGTGTGAATGGGTGAGGGAAAATTTGGGGTGTTTACAGAATGAGATTCACTTAAAATACATTTAAGAATGCATATGAATAAGATAAGAAGAGGTGGGAAGTGAAGGCAAATCCACTTCCCAAATAACTTACCAAAGGTACCCGAAATGTTAGTATGAATGCATAAGACATAAAGCATAAAGAAATGAATTGAAATGAGATGCAAAGACCAAAGTCAGAAGTGATTATGCAATTCAAATGACATATGAGATGATGCAAAGTCATACAATATGCATATAAATGATCATACAAAGATGAGATGTCATGAAGGCATGCTTAGAAGTTTGAAAACACATGGATGTTTATGAAATATAATGAATGCAAGACATAGAAAATGAATTAAGAAATGATCAAGCAATGATCAAGCATGTCTTAAGATGTCTAATATGTCATATGAATGCTTGAAATGTCATGGAAAATTCACATGATGATGATATGCAAAGATGGATGCAAATGAACATGAGAAATTAGGGTTTTATGAATGTATGAGATGCAAATGACCAAAAAATAGAAGCATACAACATGATAAAAAATTGAAACCACGCTCAATCAAACCCTAAACCCATACAAGGTCACACCCCAAAGGAGAAGGTCATGAGCTAATCCTATTGAAAGTTATGAATTTTCTAAGTTTGCTAGGGTTTTTGGGTGATTCATAAGAGAAAGTGCAAATCAAATTGAAAATGTAAGATAAATTCATGAGAAAAATAACCTAGAAACTACATGCAATATGTGAAACAATGCAAAAAGAATCAAGTTTAAACTCATCCTGGTTAGGCAGAAATGAATTCTTCAAGTTAGGGTTAGAAAATATGCTTTTTAAGAACCCTAATTCAAAGAAAATTGTGAAATTATGATCAAACCTAAAAAGAAATTTGTATGATGAGTTTGAAAATGTTTATAAATGTATTGGAATGGTTCATGATTTTTTTGGTGATTCTTAGAAACCTAAATGTATTTTTAATTAATTAAAATCCATTAATTAATTAAAAATAACATTTAAATATTTTAAAAATACTCTTTTAATGCAAAAAATAAAATAAAATAAATTTTGGGTTAAGAAAAATATTTGGTTCAGAAATGCAAAAGATCATATTTTTTTGATGTTTTTAACTATTTTAAATAAATTATGCTAAAGAAATAAAGAAAAATGAATTAAAAATGAAATTAAATGGAAAGTAAATGCATCCAGTGGTTGAGATTCAAACTTGGGGGGTAAGCATTGACTGCACGCACATTTTAAAAATCCAGATCAAATCTGACTAATTAATTGTGTTTTATTTAATTAAACAGAAATTAAACCTAATGACTAGTCTGGTCCGTTCACGCGTTAAACTAATTAGGATCTAAGGGTCAAAAGTCAATCTAGACAACTAAACCCTAATTAGGGCTAAACATTTTCAGGTGACCGGAGCTGAGCTCCTGTTATCTTCTCCGGTAGGCCAAATTCCTATCTCCCTCCCTAGGCCATAAAAACGTGCCAAAATCTCCAGTATCAATCCTCTAACCTCAAACAACAATAATCCACAAACAAAAACAATTTATTTTTTGCATACAGAGAGAATCGAATCAAACAATTTTCACGGACAAATTTTCAAAACATCATGAAATGCTTATTTCTCAACCATTTTCAAAAGTAAACATATCAGGATGATCAGTGCATCATGTAGAATCATTTAAGAACTTAAAAGAAAGGTTCTGGAAAAATTGTTCTTCATGGTTAGTTGAGATGAAGCTTTCACTCCTTGAGCTTTCTAGCCTCTTTCTTGGTTCAAACCAACCCCAATGAGCTCCCGGATGATGACGAGGAGCTTAGAACAAGCTTGAATGGCCTCCTTTGTGAGTTTCAGTTTTGAGAGGTGAGAAATCGTGTTTTTGATTCAGAGGATTTTAGGTCATTGTGAGGGTTGCTTTGTGATCCTGAGGATGTGTATGATTGAATGGTGCAAAGAGTTTTGAGGTTTGTGGTTTGTGTTGAGAGAATCGAAGAGATGAAGGTTTTGGTGGATTTTTTGCAATCTAACTTGTGTTGTATTTCTGCCTCCAAGATCATATGAAATGAGGTCCATGAGGCATGTATGTGAAGTCTTGATTGGTCAGAAGAGTTGTTGTGGCTCAGCTTGATTGGTATGGGAGGTTTTGCAAAAAAAGTCAAATTTGTGTACTTGGAGGTATGGGCCATGGCAGAGCTGGCTTTTTGGGGTGTCTGGCCTCAACAAGATTCATGGAGAGCCATAAAATTGGTTTGATGCAGCTGACACAAGTGGATGGTGAGATTGAAGAGGTTTTGCAAATTTACAACTTTGTACATTCTTGAGAAATTGGCCATGAAAACGTGTGATTCAAGGCTCAATTCTGGTCTAGGAAAGGTGTATGTACATATTATGTCACATTTGGGCACATTATAAGTCATTTGAATGCTTGGAAACCAAAAATGCACATTTGCCTCTTTGACATGAAACTTGAAATTATGTGATTTTTGCCAACTTTGAAAGGCCATATCTTGAGTTCTAGGATAAATTAAGACATGTTCTTGTACTTTTTGAAAAGGGAAAGACCTAATCTACAACTTTCATGTCCAAGAATTTATCATTTGAAGCATTTTTGGTTATGAAAGAGGAGGTTGAAAATCTTTCCCAAAATGGAAAGTTTCCATTACAAGTCATTTCCAAAAAGGGAAAGTTTGCAATTGGCTCAAAATTATTCAACTTTGTGAACTTACAACCACTTCTAAGAACAAATAAAGACGGTAGAGACTTTAAATGATGATGATGACCCTTTGGTACCCTTGTTGGGGGCCTCAGATGCCCTGATTTTGACTTAACTTGCTCAAGAAGTTACCCAATGATCAGATGACTTCCACAATGAATTTCTTCATCAAACTTGGTACATATGATCCTTATAACATATTAAGAACATTAGAAACAAAAATGACCAAAAAATTTGGAGTTAAGGACTCTGAAACAAAAACCCTAATTTTGGTCATCTGTGCAGGAACACCCTAGCTCTGCTTCCATGCCTTTGCCATTCTTTGTGATCTCTTGACTTTCATGTTGGGGAGCATATTATGATCATGTAACACACATGGACCCTCTTGGAAAACTTCAAGACCATTAGGATGGCTCATATTGATTCTTGGTTTGCTCAAATCACAAACCCTAGATGCAGATGAAAATGGAATTATGCAGTGAAACAAATATGCAATATGAGATGGTATGCTTAAGCTAATGCAAAAATGAAAGATCACAATCCAATGTGTGAGAAAAAGTGAGGGAAAATTTGGGGTGTTTACAGCTTCCCCTATTCAAGCATGAGTTAGCTGTGCAGGGTGTAAGCGCTTGGCTTAACAAACAAACAAGATAACTTGTGATTGAATACCAAAGACAGTCTGAAATTTGCACTCGCTGGGGAAAAGAAGAAAAGGGAGATAAATTGTGAAAGATAGTATAATATTATTATCAAATGAAGGCGATGGAGGACGACCATCGAGCAGGGGACGACTGTTGGGGGATAAACGGTAAGCTAACCAATGACAGGGACGGCCGACAAGCTGGGGGAATAAAGAGACCACGACGGGGACGACCATCGGGTAAGGAAATAAAACTCTCTAGTGGTTGAGGAAAGCACTGACGAGGACGGCCATCAGATTAAAGGGTAAATAGACCGCGACGGGGACGACCATCGGGTAAAAGAATAAATGGAATAATGATGAGTGACGGTCATCAAAAGGTGAAGGACGATCACCTAGCAGGGGATGGCTGCTGAAAATATCACGACATAGGACGAATGCCAGATAGAAAAGATCAATGATGGGGACGACCATCGGGTAAGCATGATGAAGGATGATCATCAAGAGGTGAAGGATGATCACCTAGAAGGGTGCGGATGCTCTTGGGGATTATCATGACATAAGACGAATGTCGGATAACAAGATCGACGACGGGGACGTCCATCGGATAAATGATGAGGGACGGTCATCAAAAGGTGAAGGACGATCACCTAGCAGGGTACGACTGCTCTCGGGGATTATCACGACATAGGACGAATGTCGGATAGAAGGTTCCAATAATGGGGGTTCCACTGGGGAAAGGATGAGGGACGGTCATCCAAAGGTGAAGAACGATCACCTGGCATGGGACGGCTGCTAAAAAATATCACGACATAGGACAAATGCCGGATATAAGAAAGTTGTTTTGTTGGTACTTACTGGGGAATGGTAAATATGGATGAGTGCTTACGCCTTTAAGATAAAAGATATAAGTGTTTGACGGTGTGTATAGACTAAAGATACGGACGAGCATCCTTAGGATCACGATACAGACGAGTATCAGTAGAAACAAACGCTGACACATGTTTAAGGATGATGATATGGAAGAGTATCAATCGGTTAATCAAAGAACACAGACGAGTGCTTATTCTGCTGAGGGGTGATATATACAAGATACAGACGAGTATCAGAGGATTGTGCATAAGTATGAGTGTTGATCTGTTGGTGAAGTATGTGCAAGACACGGACGAGTGTCGAAAGACTGGGCAAGGGACACGGACGAGTGTTTGACTGTGTGGGGAAGCATGACATGGACGAGTGTCAAAAAGAATATGTACGAGTATGAACAAGTATTTGTATTCAAGAGTGAAGAAGTTATTCTGGCGACCTGCGGGGGAATAAGACACGGACGAGTGTCGAGAAGAGCATATTATGAACAAGTATCTGCTTGTAGAAGGTGTTCTGGTGACCTTACTGTGGAGGGATGACACAGACGAGTGTCAAAAAGAGCATGTATAAGTATCCGTATTTGAGAGTGCGAAGGGGATGCTTTGGCTTTTATCTGCAGGGGATATGTTTTTGTATATTGTTGATGAAATGATGATAGTATTTGCAGGTGACTGGCTCGAACCTGGCTTATGATCATGTAAAATGTTTGATTTTTTCCGTAATGCTCCGTATTAGACGGAATGCTACGCTTATTTTGGTGAATATGATGCAAATTCTATGTTTATGCAAGTGAGAAACTTGATCTGAGATTCGGATCCTGCGGATATAAAGATTTATGGCCGATCTACTTGGAGGGATAACCCAGCTGGGGGAAGAGATCATTGATTGATCTGCCCGGAGGGAGAACTCCTTAATGGAGATGAGGAGGTTTTAGCAACTCCACTAGGGATATGTTTCAGGTATTGCTCTACTGGGGATGCAACTCTGTCAGGAACCAATTCCACCAACTCTGCTTAGGATGAGAGAAATCTGGCATCTCTGGTGGGGGATAGAAAATTCTTTGACCACTTTGATGTGGAAGAGTTGACAGGCATTGCTCGGGAGATCCTGCTCAGGGAGGAGATAACTTCCGGGAAGTAGTATGCTGGGGATTTAATGCTTGATATGCCCCATGTTGCAAAAGATTATCTGCCTTGGGTACCTGCAACCTGTTAAGACAAAGGAAAATGCACAAGTGTCCCGAGGTGTCCTTAACCGGATTCCATCATAGGAATTAGATTTGCTTAAGAATTCATATTTCCTGAAAGCATTTTGTTGAAAATGGCCTATAAGTTTTCATGCAAATGTTGTATTACGAACTCTGGACATTTTGCAAACAAAACAAAAGGTGAAAACAAAGTGTGACTGAATATTCTGATTTTATTGATTTGCGTGCCCTGAATTGGCGAGTACAATCAAAGAAGCGAATCCCCTGAAATGAGGAGATTGCTGTAAATTGAGAAAATAAAAAGTGTTGGCAATGTTGAAGATGACGTTCCAGTGAGCTTCCTTTGATACAACCTGTATGACCTTGACGTTCTTCTCATCTTGCTTTCTGGAGAAGGTTGATTCTGACCGACGCTTTGTCCTTTCGAAGCTTTCCATGTTGCGAGTGATACATACAAATTAAGAATGTAGTTGTTCGCTTATTCCCTGATTTTGCGTGGATCGCCTTTTCGGGTTTTCAATCCACCGGGATACCCATTTTTGCCTGAGCTGTCCAATGCAGCTTTTCAACTCAGCGGGTGTACATTTTTTTGATTGTTCCCTTATTTTTTTCCCGAGTCTTTTATTCTGTTTTTGACTCGCCGGGATGCCCTATTTTTTCCTGGACTTACATTCTATTTTTATGTCCAGCGGGTCATTTTATGCGAAGTATTTTTTAACTACATCTGAATTCACAGGAGACGGGAAGTCTTCACCATCCAAGGTTGCGAGCATCAGTGCCCAACCTGAGAAGACTTTAGTTATCACATAGGGACCTTCATAGTTTGGTGTCCACTTGCCCCTATGGTCTGTATGAGGAGGAAGGATTCTTTTCAGAACAAGCTCTCCCACTTGGTATTCCAGAGGTCTGACTTTCTGATCAAAGGCTTTCTTCATTCACTTCTGATATAGCTGCCCATTGTAAACACCCCAAATTTTCCCTCACTCATATCACACCATGGATTGTGATCTTTCATTTTTGCATAAGCATAATCATACCATCTCACATTGCATTTTTGTTTCACTACATAACTTCAAGTTCATCTGCATCTAGGGTTTGTGATCTGAGCAATCCAAGAATCCATCTGAGCCATCCCAAAGGCCTCAAAGCTTTCCAAGGGGGTCCATGTGTGTTCTATCATCATATTATATCCCTCAAAGTTCATGGAAGTCAATAGATCACAAGAACTGGCAAGGCATGGAAGCAGAGTTAGGGTTTTCACTACACAGATGACCAAAATTAGGGTTTTGGTTTCAGAGGCCTTAACTCCAAATTTTTGGGCCATTATTGTTACTAATGTTCTTAATATGTCATAAGAATCATGTGTACCAAGTTTGATGAAGAAACTCATTGTGGAAGCCATTTGTTCACTGGGTAACTTCTTGAGCAAGTTAAGTCAAAATCAGGGCATCTGAGGCCCCCAACAATGGAACCAAAGGGGTATTTTCATCAAATTGAAGTTATATGATATTTATTTGATCTTAGAAGAGGTTGGAAGTTCACAAGATTGAAGAATTTTGATCCATTTGCAAACTTTCCAAAAATGGAAATGATTTGTAATGGGGAAACTTTCCATTTTGGGAAAGTTTTTCAACCTCCTCTTTCTCAACCAAAAAGGCTTCAAATGAAAAATCCTTAGTTATGAAAGTTGTAGATTAGGTCTTTCTCTTTTCAAAAAGTACAAGAACATGTCTTGATTCATCATAGAACTCAAATTATGGCCTTTCAAAGTTGGCAAAAATCCTAAAATTTCAAGTTTCATGCCAAAGAGGGATTTTGCAAATTGGCATATTCAAGCATTCTAATGACTTCAAATGTGCATAAACACTTCACAATATGCCAATGGGACCTCTAAACATCGGAATTATGCATTGAACCTTGTGTTTCCATGACTTGAACTTCAAGAAATCTAAAAGGGCCAAAACTTTCAAGAATTACAAAATGGTATGAAACTCTTCATCCACTTGTGCCAGCACATCAAAACCAATTCCATGGCTCTCCACAAAGTCAGCTGAGGCCAGACACCCCAAGAAATTAGACCTGCACCATGCCCATACCTCAAAGTACAAGATCTTGACTTTTTGCAAAAACACCCCATACCAATCAACCTGTGCCACAACAACTTTCTGAGCATTTCCATTGGCTAAAGCAAACATTATGGAACACATTTCATAACACACAAGCAGCTGAATCATCCTAGAACTCAGAATCCCCAAAACTTGTCAAAAATTTCACTTCTTCAAAACTCAAAAAATCAACCACTGAAACTTCAATTTTCTTTCACCAATCATCTCCACATAACCTAAGGATCACAAAGCACCCTTCACCATAGCCAAAAAGCCACTAAATCACAAATACGATTTTTGCATCCTCAGAACCAAGCACCTCAAAATAGCCATCACAAGCTTGCTCTAAGCTCATCTTCATCATCAGGAAGATCATTGGGGTGGTTTTGAACCAAGAGGGAGGCCAGAAAGCTCAAGAACACAAAGCTTCAACTCAGGTAGCTTCATGAACTTTTTTTCCAGAACTTGCATTTTAAGTTTCTAAATGAATCTACATGCTTCACTGATCACCCTGATATAATTTGTTTTGAAAATGATTGAGAAATAAGCATGTATTGAACTTCTGAAAGTTTTGTTCAGTTTCACGATTTGCTTCGAATCTTGTTTTTGATGTATGATAAATGTGTTTTGATGATGGATTCTGGTTGAGGGAGGTTGTAGATCATTTCTTGAGCTTTAGAGCTTTTGATTTATCCTAGGGAAGAAGTTAGGTGTTTTGGCCTGCCGGAGAAGATGACCGGAGCTTGCTCCGGTCACCTGAAAATGATTAGAACCCTTATTAGGGTTTAGTTGCCCAGTTTGAATTCTGACCCTTGGATGTGGATTAGCGCGTGAACGAGTTTCCATGATCATTTCACTTAAGCCCTAATTCAGTTTAATTAAATTAATTAGATAATTAAACCAGTTTGAATCTCAGCCATCCAGATGCGCGCGTGGTCAATTCCCTCCCTTTCCAGTTTAAATCTCACCCCTTGGATCAACATACTTTCATTTTAGTTCATTTTTAATTCATTTTAATTGCATTTTCTTTCTCAATTTATTTAAAATACCAAAAAGCATCACAAAAATATTTTCTTTTGCATTCTGACTTTAAATATTTTTCTCATTCCAAAAATGATTTTATTTTATTTTTTTCATTAAAAAAGTATTTTTTAAATATTTAAATGTTATTTTTAATTAATTAAAGTCTTTTAATTAATTAAAAATACATTTAGGTTTCTTAAAATCACCAAAGAAATCATGAAACATCCCAATGCATTTAGAAACATTTTCAAACTCTTCACACAAATTTATTTTTAGGTTTGATCATAGTTTTCCAATTTTCTTTGAATTAAGGGTCATAAAATTCACATTTTTAGACCCTAACTTTGAAAAATAATTTTTGCCTAACCAAGAAGAGTTTGAAGTTGATTCTTTTTGCATTGTGTTTCATATTGCATTTAGTTTATAGTACAATTTCCTCATGAATTTATCTTACATTTTCAATTTGATTTGCATTTTTCCCTTTGAACCAACCAAAAATCCTAGAAAACGTAGGAAAATCATATCTTTTGATTGGTTATGCTTCTGACCTTCTCCTTTGGGGTGTGACCTAGTATGGGATTAGGGTTTGTTTGAGCTTAGTTTCAAATTTTTATCATGTCAAATGCTTCTGTCTTGTTCATTTGCATCTTGCTTGTCCATAAAACCCTAATTTTATGTGTTCATTTGCATTCACCTTGCATATGCATCAATACATGAACTTGCCATGACATTTCATGCATTCATATGTAATCTTAGACATCTTAGGACATGTTAGAATCATGATTGATCATTTATTCATCCATTTGCCATGATTTGCATTCATTTCATTTCATTAACTTTCATGTGTTTTCAGACTTCAAAGCATGCTTCCATTTGCATCTCATTCTTGTATGATCATACATATGCACTTTTTATGCCTTTGCATCATCTTACATGACACTAACATTGCATAAACACTTCTGACTTTGGTAATTTCATCTCATTTCATCTCATTTCATTTCATTTCTTTATGCTTTATACTTTATGCATTCATGTTAACATTTTCAGGTGGTAAGTTACTTTGAGAAGTGGATTTGCCTTCACTTCTCACTTCTTCTTATATATATATATCATATGCATTTTACTTGTCTTTTAAGTGAACTTGTTCACTTGTGTTCCATCTCTCTCACTTTCTTTCTTTAAGTTACTTATCTTCTTCATTGAAGTAAGTAACTTATTCTTCTGCTTCCTCATCCTTTCATCTGCTTCTTCCATTGGTGGCTTCCTTGAAGATCTTTCTTAAGCCTTTAAAACCATAGGAACATCCAAGCATGATAATAATTAGGGTTGTGATTAGTACCCCTTAGCTTTTACCTTTAAGTCTCCTTGAGTCTCTCTTCTCATCTTCATAATCAGAGACTAAACTCTTAAAGTTTTAGGACTATGGAATTAGGGTTATGCCTGCATCCTTCTCTTAGGATGGAGTGTATAACTTTAATCCTAAGTGTTAAACCTTTAATTTGTTTAAACATATTAATCAAATCATCTTAATAATCACTAAGACTTCATCTTGTAACTTGGGCCTTACATTAGGGTTCTAATTCTTCCTTTATGGTTAAGAAAGACTAACCCTAGTGTTTAATGGACAAGGCCCCCTCAAGTTGTCTTACAAACCATAAAACTCATTTCTTAATCTCATTCCTTAATTAAAATCCACTTATTAAAGGCTTTATTATATAATGAATTTAATCCCTAACCATGGATTAAGTTGAGGTATCTTCCTCAGTTTAAGTGTTCTCATCTATTATCCTTCTATTAGGATGGTGTAATGAGCCCACTAATCTGTGATTAGAGATTAAACTCATTACTTAACACTAAACAAAAACACAAAAACATCTAATTAATCACAAGTAGGCTAATGATCTTAATCCTACATCATCATGGTAATTAAGTTTAGATGCTTATCTCATACTTAAGTAGGCTCATTATCCCTAATCAGGGAGGATATAATGAGTTTATAACCCTTGATTTCGGCTTAAGATCATTAACTTACGCAAAACACCAAAAACAATAAAAAAAACTGAAAACACCAAAAAACAAACAATAACCGTCTCCTCCGGGATTCTTTTCTCATCACATTCATTCATAAGCGAGAACTTGCTTCTTCCGTCTAATGTAAGACAGTTAGCACTCGAGCCAGATGAGTCATACACTTGAGCATAGGCAAGTAAGCAATTCACAGTCAATTTATCTTTCAGTGTCTTTGAGTCGAACTACGGTGTTCTGACTTCCTCATTGCACGCGAGGATACGTAGGCATAACTTAACGATTATCGAACAAAAGTCTCTTTGTCATCCCCCTCTTTCATCATTCTTTCTAAAGCCTCAGTTCCTGAGCAATTCACACCTTTTGCACTGACACTTGTATATTCTTTTCCAGCTTTTGCACACAGATAGCACATACACTACCCCTTTAAATACAAACTTTCAAGCGTGGATCTTGTCGAGTACGACAGACAATCAGGGTGCGAATACCTTCCCCGGTTGTAACCAACCCCCTTTCTTAGTTTCTCTGATTCGAGACTGTCTTATCCATCTTTTTCTAGGTTTATGCAGCATTACCTTTCCTTCGGGATAAAAATGCCTAGCTGGCGACTCTATTCACATCACCTTCATTTTCTCCTTTCGCTGACGGTTCGCGCTTGTACCGGGATGCAAATCTCTGGGAGCGACAACTTGGCGACTCTACTAGGGAAGTATCTTGTAACCAGGGCTTCTGGTTCTTTTTGTGGGTTTCGCCTAGCGCTTGTTTGATTTGTGTTTATGGGGGTGTTATTTGCTACTTGTGTTTATTGGTTACTGCTTTATTTATTGCTTTCTGTACAACTTTATTTATTGCTTTCATTTACAGTTTTATGCATTTCATACTATTATTATCATATCATTGGTGTTGGATCTCCTGTCTGCCTTGGTGGGTGGGATCATTGAGTGAGTAAGGTTCCATACTAGGGACCTGAGTGACACATAGGATAGTGTGGCTTCATATTCTTTCCCATTCCATTTCGGTCTGGTGCGGGAATATGAAACACGGTTCAGACATGGGTTTCTTCTTGAGAACTCTGTGCTACGGATTTCCTGTAGTACTAGGGCTATCTGGGAAGCCTGCTAAGTCTGGATGACCTTTTATGACCTTCAACATCTGAGGTGAATTAGAGGAGGATCCTCTATGGTTATTGTAAACATTGTACCTCCGGGTTAGAAGTGTTTACCCTTCTCATAACTGATCCATGTCTGAGGATCTTTGTTCTAGAACAATACATGTGAGGGGTTGGGATGTTTACAGGTTTGCAGGAACCCTTGGCCTCATTGTAAACACCCCAAATTTGCCCTCACCCATTCACACCATGGATTGTGATCATTTCATATGCATAAACACAATCATAGCATCTCATATCCCATTTTTTTGATTCACTGCATAGGTTCAAAGTCATCTGCATCTAGGGTTTGTGATCTGAGCAATCCAAGAGCTTCTTGAGCCACTCCAAAGGCCATCAATCACTTCAAAGGGGTCCATGTGTGTTCAAGTATCATATTATATCCTCTCAAAGTCAAGAATGTCAAAGAATCACAAGAACTGAGAATGATATGGAAGCAGAGCCAAGCTTGACTGCACAGATAACCTAAAATTAGGGTTTTGGTTTCAAAGGCCATAACTCCAATTTTTTTGGTCATTCTTGTTTCTATTGGTCTCTATATGGTATATGGAGTATGCATATCAATTTTCATGAAGAAATTCCATGGGGAAGTCATCTAATCAAGAGTTGACTTTTCAAGCAAGTCAGTGCAAAATCAGGGCATCTGAGGCCCCCAATGACCCAACCAAAGGGCATTCTTCATCATTTTGATTGTATATGATCTTTATTTGATCATGGAAGATGTTGTAAGTTCACAAAATTGAAGAATTTCAAGTCTTTTGCAAAGTTGACTTTTTGGGCAGGTTTGACTTTTAATGAAATTGTCATTTTAGGCAACTTTTTCAACCTTTACTTTTTGATACAAAAAAGCTTCAAATGGAAAAACTTTGGTCATGAAAGTTGTAGAATAGATCATTCCCTTTTCAAAAAGTACAAGAACATGACCTAATTCATTTTGGATCAAAAGTTATGGCTTGTCAAAGTTGGCAAAAATCACTAAATTTCAAGTTATGCACCAAAGAGGCAAAGTTGACAATTCACTCCTCAAGGCCAATTAAGTCATCAAATGGACTTAAAAACCATACAACATGATCATACAACTTCTAAAAATCAGAATGGGCCAAAGAACTTTGCATTTTCATGCCTTGGATTTCATGAATTCACAAAGGGGCCAAACCTTGTACAACTTGCAAAACTCATCATGAGACACAACCCACTTGCTGGCTGACTTGCTGAACCATCCTAGGGTTCCCCCCACATCATGCTGCGCAGGACATGCCTTTTGTCCTTGGCTAGAAAGTAGCCCATGCCCTTCTTACACAAACATTGACATTTTGGCAACTTGAGCCATAACTATCAATAAAGCACACATCACATCTTCTGACCAATGGAAATTGTTTATACAAATCAAATGCAAGCCAAACATAACAAGAAGCAAGCCTGAAACACTCCATAACTCAGCATTCTCATTTTCACCTTCATTTGCAAGAGCTTTCGAAACTCATCACACAAGTCACAAACACACAAACTAACTTCACAGATCAACTCAACACATCTTCCTGGTCACAAAGCACCCATCACCATTGCCTTAAACTCCCAGAATCATAAACACGATCACCACCTGCCATTGAAAAGAACTCCTGCCACCTCTCAAACCAGCCATTGCAAACTTCAAACAAACATTGCAAGCTTCTTAGGGGGATCATTGGAGTGCATTTGGGCCAAAGAAACAGCCAGAAAGCTCCTGAATCGAAAGCTTCAGTTCAGGTAGTCAATTCAAAACTTTTTTCCAGAAACATGTTTTTAAGTTCTTAATAGCTTCTATGCACTCCCCTGATCATGAATATGTGCTCACTTTTGAAAATGGCTGAGAAACCAGGATGTATGCATTGTCTGAAACTTTTGCCCTAAAAAATGTTTGATTCGATTCTCTCTGTTTCTGAATGATAAATGTTGTTTGATTGAGGGGTTTGATTCGTTTTTGAGTGGGGATGATTTTTGGGTAGTTAGATTTTGTTTTGGATGCGTGTAGAGAGAGTTGGAGATTTGAGATGGCCGGAGAAGACGACCAGAACAGTGTTCCGGTCGCCTGAAAGTCATTAGGGCATAATTAATTAGGGCTAATCATAATTAAGCCATTTTGAATGCCAGCCTTTGGATATGGCGCCAGGTCAATTCGCGCGCGTGCATATTTGAATCTGGACCCTTAGATTTGCATACTTTCCTTAAATCCAATTTTATTTTACATTTTTATTTCATTTGTTTTCTCATTTTATTTAAAATAGTAAAACAATTTTAAAAATTCTGAAATTTTTTGTATAAACTTTTATTTAATTTCAGAAACCAAAAACATTTTTATTTTTATTTTTTGCATTAAAAAATATTTTTAAATCATTTAAAAGTTTATTTTTAATTAATTAATGAGAATTAATTAATTAAAAATACTTTTAGGTATTTAAAAATCACCAAAAAATTCATGAAACCTTCATAATCATTTAGAAACATTGTCCAACCCTCAAACCAAATTTATTTTTTGATTTTGATGACTTTTGATAAATTTTCATGGAATTAAAATCATTTCAAGGCAATATTTTGATCCAAACTTCAAAAAATCATTTCTACCCATCCATTGAGAGTTGGACTTTGATTCTTTTTGCATTGCATTGTGTTTAGCATGTAGTTTGTGAGGTTAAATTGGCATGATTTGATCTTTCATTTTCAATTTGTTTGGCATTTTTCTTGTTAAGGTACCCTAAAACCCTAGAAAACTTAAGAAATTCATAACCCTAATTAGGTTAAGAGTTAGAACCCCTCCTTTGGGCAGTGAGTTTGTATAGGATTAGGGTTCCTTTGAATGCATTTTCAATTTTTTATCTTGATGTTTGCCTCTGATTTTGGTTTTTGTTTGATGCATTGATCATAAACCCTAATTTGGGCTTCCTTTTGCATACATCTTGCATTTGCTTGCATAACATGACTTGCCAAGAAATTTTATGCATTCATTTGATTCATTAGACATCTTGAGACATAGTGGAAGCATGTTTGATCATTGCATCATGTATTTGCCATGTTGTATGTCATTTTCATATCATAGCTTTTCATGTGTGTTCATGGTTCTAAACTTGCTCCATTTGCATCCATTTGTTCATGTGATCATCCCCTTGCCTTGTTTCATGTTTGTATCATCTCATAGCATCATTATCATCTCATATATGCTTCTGGTTTTGGTGTGTATCATGCCATTTCATCTCATTTTGCATTGCATTGCATTTTTCTCACTAACTTTTTCAGGTGGTAAGTAACTTTGAGAAGTGAATTTGCCTTCACTTCTCACAATTTCTTTTCATCTCCTTCATGCATCCTTGCTGCATTTTGTTATGTGTTTGAGATTGAGCTTGCTCATTCTTCTTCTTCTTACTTTCTTCCTTCAAGTGACTTGTCTTCTTAAATGAAGCAAGTCACTTTGCCTCTCCTAATCCTTTCATCTGCTTCCTGGTGGTTCCATTGAAGATCTTTCTTGTAAACCTCACAAACCTTAGGAACAACCAAGCATGATAATGATTAGGGTTTTGATTAGTCTCCCCATCTAGTTTTACCTTTGTGTCTCTTTGAGTCTTCTCTTCTCATCTTATAATCAGGGACTAAACCCTAAAGGCTTTAAGGCTTTGTGATTAAGCTTATGCCTGCATCCTTCTATTAGGATGGAGTGTATAACTTTAATCCTAAGTGTTAAACCCTTAATGTGTTTAAATATTTTAATCAATTCACATAATAATCATCAAGACATCAAGCTTGTAACTTGGGCCTTGCATTAGGGTTCTAATTCTTCCTTAACTGGTTAAGAAGGACTAACCCTAGTGTTAATGGACAAGTCCCCCTCAAGTTGTCTTACAAACCCTAAAAATCACTTCTTCATCATATCATTAACTAAAATCCATTTAATAAAGGCTTTGTTTGGTCATAAGTTTAATCCCTAATCATGGATTAAGTTGAGGAGCTTTCCTCAGCTTAAACATTCTCATCTATTATCCTTCTATTAGGATGGTGTAATGAGTCTGTTTAATCCTTGATTATGGCTTAATCTCATTACTTAACACTAAACAAAAATCCACAAAAACATCTAAATAATCACAAGTAGGTTAATGATCTTAACCCTACTTCAAAGATGATTAAGTGTGAGAATCTGACATCACACTTAAGGTATTCTCATTACCCCTAATCAGAGGGAAGATGTGATGAGTTTACTAAACCCATTGGTTTAGGCTTAAGCTCATTAACTTATGACAAACTTTCAAAAGCAATAAAAGACTGAAAATTCAAAAACAAACAATAATCGTCTCCTTCGGGATTCTTTTCTCATCATCTTCACTCACAAACGAGAACTCGCTTCTTCCGTCTAATGCAAGACTGTTTTCATCTGTGCCAGACAGATCATACACTTGAGCATAGGCAAGTAAGCAGTTCACAAGTCAATTTATCTTTCAGTCTCTTTGGGTCGAACTACGGTGTTCTGACTTCCTCATTGCACGAGAGGATACGTAGGCATAACTTAACAGTTATCGAACAAAAGTCTCTGTATATTCCCCCTCCTTCCAGCTTCATTCTTTTAAGCCTCATAGTCATGAGCATTTCACTCTTATCCTTACACTGACACTGTATATTTCACACTTTACACTTCTTTTACACTGACACCTGTACATCCTTTTCCAGCTCTTTTACACACAGATTGCACTGACACTACCCCTTTAAAACACAAATCTTTCAAGCGTGGATCCCGTCGAGTACGGAGGACAATCTGGGTGCTAATACCTTCCCAGGTTGTAACCAACCCCCTTTCTCAGTCTCTCTAGTTCGCAACCGTCTTATCCATATCTTTCTAGGTCTATGCAGCATTACCTTTCCTTCGGGATAAAAATGCCTAGCTGGCGACTCTTTTCATTCCCTGTGAGTTCACTCCTGTGTGTTCTCGCATCCTCCTCTCGCCGACCGTTCGCGTCTGTACCCCATTTGACCCGGGTGTCATTTGGTGGGAGCGACAGCTTGGCGACTCTGCTGGGGAACCTTATACTGTAACCAGGGCTTCTGGTTCTTTTTGTGGGTTCCTCCTAGCGCTTGATTGATTTGTGTTTACTGGGGTGTTATGTGCTTTTTGTGCTTGTATTTGTATTTATTTTTGCTTTATGTACAGTTGTTTTACTACTTTCTTTATAGCTTTACATATATCATACTGTCATACTGTGCTGGCTGGATCTGTTTTGTTGCTTTGGTGGGTGGGTGTTCTATTGAGAGTTGAGGTCCTATACCTGGGACCTGAGTGACACCTAGGCTAGAGTGGTTCATGTTCTTTCCCATTCCATTTCGGTCTGGTGCGGGAATATGAAACACGATTCAGATATGGGTTTCTTCTTGAGAACTCTATGCTGCAGATTTCCTGTAGTGCTAGGGCTATCTGGGAAGCCTGCTAAGTCTGAATGACCTTTAGTATTGACCTTCAGAAACTGAGGTGAATTATAGGAGGATCTTTTATGGTTATTGTAAACACTGTACCTCCGGGTTAGAAGTGTTTACACTTCTCATAACTGATCCAAGTCTGAGGATCCTTGTTTTAGAACATCACCTGTGAGGGGGTTGGGCTGTTTACAGGTTTGCAGGTACCCTTGACCTTAGCATACCCTGTTACTTTGTTTTGATTAAGAGTACTCCATCTTGGAACAGTTCTTGTGATTTTTAACCCTGGACATGTGACTCTTTATTTGAGTCCCTCACCTTGGTTACTGGACTTATGGACCTCCATCTGGATTTCTTGAACATACCTGGACTTATATCAGAGCACTTGATCAGATCCAGCTCAGTCACAAACCCTTGCATATCATTTGCATACATCATCATTGCATCATTTTAACATTTGCTTATTTGTTTTCCAGGGTATCCATCATATATTTTGGCTTGGTTTTGACCCCATTATCAGCATAGACCTATCTACTTCAGTTATCAGCTACCTGCTTCAGTCACCAGCATCTGCCTGTCAGTGGCCCATTTTCAGTGTTATTCTCAGCATCTGTCTCAGCTCTTCTTCAGCAACATGGCACCTAAGAAGAGTAACATCTCCTATCATTTCTTTCAGCATGAGCTAGCTGACATCAGGAAGATCCAGACCCTGATTACTCCAGACCATATACCACTATTCAAAGAACACTATGGAGGCATACTTGATGTGGTTATGGATTTGGACCATTCACAGAGGAGCCTGATTCATACTTGCCTGCAGTTCTATGATCCCCCTCTGAGGTGTTTCACTTTTCAGGATTTTCAGTTGGGACCTTTATTAGAGGAGTATTCATCATTGGTTGGTGTACCTATCAGGGGTGGGGTCCCCTTCAACCCAGAGATGGCTTTTCCCAGTAATGAAGAGATAGCAAAGGCATTACATTTGGAACCAGTTCTGATTGGGCAGAATATGACTACCAAGGCTGGAATCTCTGGTCTACATTTGGATTTCTTGACCTCTCAGGCCATTCTGAAGGCCTCCTTGGGGGAGTGGAAGGCAGTCTGTGCATTATTAGCCCTTAGCACATATGGGGTTATTTTATTTGCAGATGAGCCTAAGTTTGTTAGCAAGAATGCAATCCATCTTTTCATCCTGAGGAACCCAGTGCCCACTTTACTGGGAGATTTCTACTACTCTGTTCACCAAAGGAATGAAAAGCAAAGAGGAAGATTGGTGAGGTGCTGTGCTCCCCTGTTCCATACCTGGCTGCTCAAGCACTTGCCCAAGACTGATGCATTCTTGAACCCTCACCAGCAGAGGAACTGGGCTAGAAGACTCACTGCTTTGACCTTAGCTGATATCAGGTGGTGCACTCAAAGCACAAAAGGCAGGGACATCATTACCAGTTGTGGGCAGTTTCCCAATGTACCTCTGATAGGAGTAAAGGGTTGCATCAACTACAACCCTCTGCTATTCAAAAGACAATTGGGCTATGCATTGGTCCATCCCCCTAAAGCACAAGACTTGGCTTAGACTCTTTACTGTGAGATTAAGCCTAATCTGGCTATTGTCAGGCAAGCATCCTGGGCTTGGGACAATGTCCAGACTAAAGGAGTAACCATTCTGGGAAGATGCAACAATGTGGCCTCAGCTCAGTACTATGAGTGGTCCTATGCCAGGGCTCAATTTTCTGGGATGCCCTTCACCATGGAAGATATACCTGGACCATCCTCAGCACCACCTCCTGCCACTGTCAGCTTAGAGGAGTTTGAGAATTTGAAAGAAAGAAATGAGAAGTTGACTCAGGCTCTACAGAAGACCCTCTAGGAGAGGAGTGATGGTCGGCTGGACATTGAGAGGTTAGAAAAGCTAAGGGTGGAGCATCTGGCCAGGATTGAAAAGTCAGAGGATTACATCAAGAAGTCTAGGGCTGGAGAACAGATCTTGAAGAATGCCTGCAAGGAAGCTCAGTTCCAGAAGGCCAGGACTGATTTGTATCTGAAAGAGAGTCAAGCCAGGTGGGTCAGGATCACCGAAGCTCGTACTCTGGAAGATAAAAGGACTCAGGACAAGATTGAGCAGTTGGAGGCTAGTGCAAAGGAGCAACAGGAAGCCCTTTTAGCAGCCCAGAGGGAGATCTCAGAGTTGAAGATTAAAGTTGGTGTGAAGAGGTCAAAGGACCAGAGTCAACACAAGAAGCTAACTGCAGCTGTTACTACCAGGAATCTCCTTATCAGGAATCTCACAGAGCGTCCAGCTGATCCTGTGACTGAAGCACTTCTCAAGGAAGTTCAGGAGGATGAGTTTGGTCTTAGTGTCTGACTTTTGCTTGTTGTTGCTTTCATTTCATTGTACTTTTCCTTCTTTGTGTTGTATTTTGACCCCTCAGAGGGCATGTATTGTAAAGAACAACTATGTATCATTTACTTTTTTGTAATATATGTATCAGTTTATTCGATCTGAGTTTCTTTCAAGCAACGTCACAAGCATCTTCCTCAAGGGTCTGGAAAGGTCAAAACCAAGTGCCAAGCCGGATACCTTGGAAACAAATAAGCATACTGCATTGCATGCTAACCTTTGTTTGTTTTGTAGGTTTGTTTTGTTTTTGTTACTAACTCTGTTGTGACTTCAGGAACTATTGCTCGACGTCGGGTGTTCCCACTCAACCGTCCACACAGATATCCAACCCGCAACAACCTTCCGGGTATACAGATGGACCAGGTACCAAATGGCCAATGAGAGATTGGAAATGAGGAATCAGATGACACAATTTATGGAGGTGATGAATGGATTGGCACAGAGCCAGGAGAGATTAAGAGCCTTGGTAGAGAGGCAGACTCAGGAAGATCCCCATCTAGGGACTGGTGGAACAAGCAACAATGAGAGGGTTCAACCTCATATCAACCCACCTGTATTTGGACCCCACCTTCATCCAGAAATCAACATCCCTGCTAATGTTCAAGGGAATGCTACCACGGGCAGAGTGCTGCAAGAAGACCCCCAGGAAGATCAGTTCACAGTATTGGGAGCTGGGGAAGAAGCCTATGACAGAAGGCTAGATGAAATTGATGAAAAATTAAGGTACTTGGAGTCTCAAAACTCCTTGGGTTTTGATGTTATGGACATGGGCTTAGTGGACGGGGTCAGGATTCCCCACAAATTTAAACCACCGTGCTTTGAGAAGTACAACGGGACTTCCTGCCCACGGACCCACTTGCAATCCTTTTTGGGGAGGCTGAAGGCATATACCATGGACGAGAAGCTATGGATGTTTTATTTTGAGGATAGCTTAACGGGGGCTTCAAGGGAATGGTACTCCCATTTGACTAGAGCCACCATCAGGTGCTGGAAGGACCTGGCTGAGGCCTTTATCAGACAATACCAGTACAATCTGGATATGGCACCCAACAGGACCCTCCTGATGGGAATGTCACAATCATCCAGAGAAAGCTTCCGGGAGTACGCCCAGAGGTGGAGACAGCTTGCTGCTGCTGTCCAGCCACCCATGTCAGAGAGGGAGATGGCTGATATGTTTATGAACACCCTCCAAGGAACATACATTGATAGGCTAGCTGCCTTTTCTTCTACCAGCTTTGCAGATGTCGTTATAGCTGGAGAAAGAATTGAGAGCCTATTAAAGATGGGTAAAATTTTTGACAACGGTGCCAGCTCATCCAGCAACACAAGGAAGCCTTTTGTAGGCCCAAGAAGAACTGGTGAGACCAATGCTATCCATGCCAGCAGAGGCAGACCCCAATATGTTCATAGGCTTGTGGCATCAGTCACCATTCCCGCTCCAATTCATCCACAACCAGCTTATCAACCACAGCAACAAAATTATCAGCAACAAACTCAGTATCCTCCTCAGAGAAACTACAACAGCACCAACAACAACAATCAGCAAAGACCGTTCCAACAGAGACCTTCTCAGGCCAATAGGGTGATCGATCCGATCCCTATGCCTTATGCCACATTATTGCCACAACTCCTAAAACTCAACCTGGTTGAGTTAAGGACATTGGCACCTCCGGATCCTGCCAGTCTACCCAGAAATTATGATGCCAGCGCCAGATGTGCTTTTCATTCGAATGCACCTGGCCATAGTACAGAGAAGTGAAGAGCTTTGCACATGAAGGTACAGGACTTGGTAGATTCTAAGGCTCTAAATTTTGCACCACCACCAAATGTTAACAAGAACCCTATGCCAAACCATGGTGGCCCCAGAATCAATGCTATTGAAGAAGACAAACCGTCTTACTTGATAACCAGTGTGGGTCAGATTCGGACACCCTTGGTAGAGATTAAAGCTCAACTCCTTGAATGTCAAATATTCCCGGGATGTGAGCTAGGGTGTGCTTATTGCAACATTTCAGTGAATGGATTTGATAATTTGAGAGATGGCATAGATGGTCTCATCCAGAGTGGCCTGCTTCAAATCACAACATCAATACCTACCAATCCAGCAATCTCCTTAACAATAGTTCCCGAGTCTTCTACAACTGCAACAACCATTGTTCCAAATAACTCTTCAATCTCGTCAACAAATGCTTCATCTGTTACTTCAACGGACCAAATATCAGCAAACATCCCTTCTACAACTTCAGCACCCCTTCATTCAGACTCTCCTACAATAGCAACACCCATCCATTCAACAATGTCTCCTACAACTTCAACAGCAAATGTCTCAACAGTTACAATTTATTATGATCCTGAAAATGATTCTGCCTACAACTCACAAAATGCCACTCCTATCAGAGCACCAGTCACAATATACTATGATCCACAGACTATCATGGTCCCTTCTGCAGCTGCCACCAGTCCAGTCACTATCACAGTGCCTGGACCAGTACCTTATGAAAGCAGTAATGCCATCCCCTGGCATTACGGCTCTGATCTATACTGCGAAGGACAGAAAATCACTCTTGAATCATCAACTTCTTCACCACAAATAGACAATGTGGGGGGAGGCGGAGGCTTCACTCGAAGCGGACGTCTCTTTGCCCCGCAAATTCCAAGACCCAGTGCCGAAGCAGAAGCTGCTGCCAAGGCAAAAGGGAAGGGCATGGTGCAATAAGAGCAAATTGTTAAAGAAGCTTTGAAAACGCCTTTTGATCAAGAAGTTGATGAATTCATGAGAATCATCAAGAAAAGTGATTACAAGATAGTGGACCAGCTTCACCAGACGCCTTCCAAGATCTCTATTCTATCATTGCTTATGTGCTCCGAGGCTCATCGGAACGCACTACTAAAAGTCTTGCACGCAGCTTATGTGCCAGAAGAGATCACAGTCAATCAGTTGGAAGCTGTGGTTGGAAATGTCAATGCTAGTAATGGACTAGGATTTACCAACACTGATTTGACTACTGAAGTTCGCAATCATAACAAGGCTTTGCACATTACCATGGAGTGTAAGGGTGCAGTTCTTTCCCATGTACTGGTAGACACAGGGTCATCCCTCAATGTCTTACCTAAAAAGGCCCTTGTGAAGCTGGAGTATGAAGGATTGGCATTACGCCCCAATAACCTGGTAGTGAGAGCCTTTGACGGTTCTCAGAGATCAGTTCTGGGGGAAATTGAGTTGCCTATAACGATTGGCCCACAAACTTTCAAAACGACCTTCTACGTGATGGACATTCAGCCTGCCTACAGCTGTTTGTTGGGTAGGCCATGGATTCATGCCGCTGGCGCAGTTACGTCTACCCTTCACCAGAAGTTAAAATTCGAGTGGGAGGGCCAAGTCGTTACTATTTGTGGAGAGGAAGAGATTTTTGTTAGCCATCTGGCTACCTACAAATACATTGAGATGGATGGGGAGATCCACGAAACAATGAGTCAAGGGTTCGAGGCCTTGAACATAAATGAAACATCTGCTGTACCTGGAACCTTAATGACATCTTATCAACAAGCTTGGAAGGTTGTTGAAGAAGGGACTGCCCAAGGCTGGGGCAAGTTGCTGCCTGTAGAGAAGAAGGAGGATAGATTTGGGTTGGGTTACAAACCAACTCAACAAAATCAAGCAGAGGCTGCTGAGAAGCCCAACTTTGTTAGTGGGGGGATGCTCACCCCTGATGCTGTCAACAATTTGGAAGACGAGGAGGAAAGCGACCGCAACCTGGAGAGTTGGATACGTCCAAAGATCTCGGGGAGCAGTATCTCAAACTGGTCTTACCAGTAAATTATAAGAGTTACTCCTGCAGAGTAATTATTATTTCCTGTATATTTTAAGCATGCATCAAGTCTTGCATCTTGCCCAAGATGACAAGACTCATTTTGTAATCGGGCCATCTGTAATTTTTGTGCAACAAGATTAATCAATGAAATATCAGACATCTTTTGCAAATGAGTCTTTTTTCTTTTCCACTCACTGTTTTTCCATTTTTCTTTTTGTACAAAAAATAAATGGCAATGTTTTCAAAATGGCAACTTTGTTTCACTTTTCTAAACAAGATTAAAATCAATCACTAAAATGAACAAACTGAACCCTTGCAGAGAGTGCCTTCCAGACCGCACCGACAACAACACGGCTATGACTTCGTATGACTTTGACAATCCAATCAATCAAGCTGATGAAGGGGTTGAAGAAGAGTATGAGCTTCCTGAAGAGCTAGCCAGGTTGTTGAGGCAAGAGGAAAGGGTTATCACTCCTCATCAGGAGGAGGTCGAAACGATTAATCTTGGTACAAATAAAGATGTGAAAGAAGTTAAAATCGGGGCCTGCCTACAAGACTCAGTGAAGAGACAACTGATTGACCTGCTTCAAGAGTATGTGGACGTGTTTGCTTGGTCTTATCAAGATATGCCAGGGTTGGACACCGACATTGTTGTGCACAAGCTGCCTTTAAGAGAAGAATGCCCACCGGTTAAACAGAAATTGCGCCGTACTCGCCCAGACATGGCAATGAAAATCAAGGAAGAGGTACCGAAGCAGTTGGACGCCGGGTTCCTTGCTGTGACTAGCTATCCACCGTGGGTTGCTAATATTGTGCCTGTGCCTAAGAAAGACGGTAAAGTAAGGATGTGTGTTGACTACTGGGATCTGAACAGAGCCAGCCCGAAGGATGATTTCCCATTACCTCATATTGACGTATTGGTGGATAACACGGCTCAGTTCTCGGTATTCTCCTTCATGGACGGATTTTCAGGATACAATCAGATCAAAATGTCACCTGAAGACATGCAGAAGACAACCTTCATCACACCCTGGGGCACGTTCTGTTACAAGGTGATGCCGTTCGGACTGAAGAATGCTGGTGCAACATATCAACGGGCTATGGTAACATTATTCCACGATATGATCCATAAAGAAATCGAATGTTATGTGGATGACATGATTGCCAAGTCCCTCACTGAAGAAGACCACCTGGTAAATCTGCTGAAGCTGTTCAAGCATCTGAGGAAGTACCAACTGAAGTTGAACCCCAACAAGTGCACATTCGGGGTGCGATCGGGTAAGCTGCTGGGTTTTATTGTGAGCGAGAAAGGGATTGAAGTTGACCCTGATAAAGTCAAAGCCATTCAAGAAATGCCTGCACCAAAATCTGAAAAAGAAGTTCGAGGGTTTCTAGGTAGATTGAACTACATCTCAAGGTTCATATCTCACCTTACGGCAACCTGTGAACCTTTGTTCAAATTGTTGAGAAAAGAACAGACGGTCAGGTGGAACGAAGAATGCCAGAAGGCTTTTGACAAAATCAAGGAATACTTACAAGAGCCTCCAATCCTGATGCCTCCAGTTGAAGGAAGACCTCTGATAATGTACTTGACAATATTAGAAGAATCAATGGGGTGTGTGCTGGGCCAGCATGACGAGTCTGGTCGAAAAGAGTATGCAATATACTACCTAAGCAAAAAGTTTACCGAATGTGAACAACGTTATTCACTGCTCGAGAAAACTTGCTGTGCTTTAGCGTGGGATGCTCGCCGACTGAGGCAGTATATGTTGACCCATACCACTTTATTGATCTCAAAGATGGATCCAGTCAAGTACATATTTGAGAAGCCAGCACTTACCGGACGGGTTGCAAGATGGCAAATGATCCTCACAGAATATGACATCCAGTACACTTCTCAAAAAGCCATCAAGGGCAGTGTATTGTCTGATTATCTTGCTGAGCAACCCATTGATGATTACCAGCCTATGAGATTTGACTTCCCTGATGAAGACATCATGTTCATAAAGGCAAAAGATCATGAAGAGCCTGTTCACACTGAAGGGCCTGACCCAGAGGAGGAATGGACTATGATGTTTGATGGGGCTGTTAATATGAATGGTCGCGGTGTTGGTGCAGTACTCATTACACCTAAGGGAGTTCACATGCCTTTCTCGGCAAAACTCACTTTCAACTGCACTAACAACGAAGCTGAATACGAAGCTTGCATTATGGGTCTTGAGGAAGCCATTGACCTCAGGATCAAGACATTGACCGTGTTTGGAGATTCAGCTTTGGTAATCAATCAAACCAACGGCAAATGGTACACCCACCAGGATCATCTGATACCTTACAGGGATTATACAAGGAGGTTATTGACTTTCTTTAAAACGGTCAAGCTTGAGTATATCCCTCGGGACGAAAATCAGTTTGCAGATGCTCTGGCTACCATTTCATCCATGATCAAAGTTCAAGCTGCCAACTTTGTACCTCAAATCTCAGTGTCCAGACTTGACAGACCAGCATATGTATTCGCAGCAGACATTGTCAAAGATGATAAGCCTTGGTTCCATGACATTAAGTGCTTCTTGGAGGATCAAACATACCCACCTGGGGCATCTTCCATTGATAAGAAGACATTGAGAAGGCTTGCTGGTAGTTTCTTTCTGAACACTGATGGTTCCCTGTATAAAAGAAAATTTGATATGGTACTCCTCAGATGCGTTGATAAGACAGAAGCGGACTTGTTGATGCATGAAGTGCACGAAGGATCCTTTGGTACCCATGCTGGAGGGCATGCCATGGCTAAAAAGTTGCTGAGATCAGGTTATTACTGGATCACAATGGATGCTGACTGTTGTGCCTACGCCAGAAAATGCCATAAATGCCAGATTTATGCGGATAAGGTGCATGTGCCTCCCAATCCTTTGAATGTGATGTCTTCACCCTGGCCCTTTGCTATGTGGGGCATCGATATGATTGGCAAGATCGAACCGACTGCTTCAAATGGTCAAAGATTCATCCTGGTTGCCATTGACTATTTCACCAAGTGGGTTGAAGCAGCTTCCTATGCAAACGTTACAAGACAAGTGGTAGCCAGATTTCTGAAGAGAGATATCATCTGTCGGTACGGAGTTCCCGAGCGAATCATTACTGATAATGGTTCCAACTTGAACAACAAAATGATGGCAGAGCTATGCCGGGACTTCAAGATCCAACATCACAATTCTTCTCCTTACAGGCCAAAGATGAATGGCGCTGTTGAGGCAGCTAATAAGAATATCAAGAAGATTGTGCAGAAGATGGTAGTTACTTACAAAGACTGGCATGAAATGCTACCATTTGCCTTGCATGGGTACCGCACGTCAATCAGAACATCCACTGGGGTAACACCGTATCAGCTTGTGTATGGTATGGAAGCAGTCCTACCTGTCGAAGTTGAATTACCCTCCCTACGGGTATTGATGGATGTTAAGCTGAACGAAGCATAGTGGGTCCGATCCCGATACGAACAACTGAGTCTGATTGAAGAGAAAAGATTGGCTGCAATCTGTCATGGGCAGTTATATCAGAAAAGAATGAAGAGAGCCTTCGATCAGAAAGTCAGGCACCGAGAGTACCAAGTAGGAGATCTTGTGCTGAAGAGAATCCTCCCTCCTCATACAGACCACAGGGGCAAGTGGACTCCAAAGTATGAAGGACCATTCGTAGTAAAGAAAGTTTTTTCTGGTGGAGCACTGATGCTCAGCACCATGGATGGCGAAGACTTCCCGTCCCCTGTGAATTCAGATGCAGTTAAAAAAATACTTCGCATAAAAATGACTCGCTGGACACAAAAACAGAATGTAAGTCCAGGCAAAAATAGGGCATCCCGGCGAGTCAAAAACAGAATAAAAGACTCGGGCAAAAATAAGGGAAAATAAACAAAAAATGTACACCCGCTGAGTTGAAAAGCCGCATTGGACGACTCAGGCAAAAATGGGTATCCCGATGGATTGAAAACCCGAAAGGGCGATCCAGGCAAAATAAGGGAATAAGCGAACAACTGCATGCTGAATTCGTCTGTATCACTTATAACCTGGTAAGCTTCGAAAGGATCAAGCTTCTGTCAGAATCAGCCTTCTTCAGAAAGCAAGATGAGAAGAACGTCAAATTTCATACGAGTCATAGCAAGAGGGAAGCTCCTCGAAAGCGTCGTCAATATTGCCAGCATTTTGTTTCTCAATTTGTAACAATCTCCTCATTTCAGGGGATATGTTTCCTTGATGTATCTTGCCAATTCAGGGCATTTGAATTAATAAAAACAGATTTTTTTCAGTTACACGATGTCTCGTACATTTTATTTGCAAAGAATGTCTGATGTCTTTAAAATATTGATTGCATAAATACAGATGCTTCTCTTCTAAAAACTGTGTGCTCGCGGGAAATATACTTACTCTCAGAAGTGTCTAAACTCCTATGACGGAATCTGGTAAGGGATACCTCGGGATCACTTGTGCGTTTCTCTGCCTTTTCAGGATTGCAGGTACTCAAGGCGCAACTTGGGGCATGAAAGCTTCACCCCAGCAAGCTGACAAATCAACACTCGGTCTTGGGACCCAAAGTGTTTTCTCCCCAGCTGAGTTTCCACTTGCTATTTCTCCCCAGCTGAGGTGCCAACCATTCTTCCTCCTTAGACAAGTACAAAAGTCAGGGAACCATCTCCCCACAGAGCTTCAGCCTCTATCCAGAAGAGCAGCACATGAAGGGATCACAACAGAGTGACGAAAGCTTCAACAAACCCCAGCTGGGTCCCCTCATTACCAAGGATGGGCCTATCAGTGACCTGTATCCCCAAGCAGATATCATCTCATCAGATCTACCAATGATCTCACCCCCAGCTGGGATGTCCATTTCAAACCAGATCGGCCAGAGATCTTCGCAGCAACGGGATCCGAATCCTGGATCGGTATCCTTGCATAATCATGGCATTCGCATCATACTCACAAAGCGTAGCATTCCGTCTAATACGGAGCATTACGGCAAAAATCAAACATATCGCATAAATTATAAGCCATGTTTTAAATCAAGCACTTGTGAATAATAACAATCCATCAATATACAGAATACCTCCCAGATTCCCCAGCAAACACAGTTGCCTTACATTCCCAAACACCAGTATATACTCCTTGTGGCACCCGTCCGTGTCATATCCCCAGCAGAAAGCCAAAGACATCCTCTTTGCACTCACATATACTTATATAATTTCCTTGACATCCGTCCGTGTCATTCTCCCCAATGCAGTAACATAAACACTTTGTACATCAAATACTTGTTTATACTATACTCTTCTCCTTTTGACACTCGTCTGTGTCACCCTCACCAGCAGTTTGAATACTCATCTATACATCACTCATACTTACTGCTCAAACTTATCCCCACAGATTCAACACTCGTCCGTGTTCTCTGTTAACCAGTTGGTACTCGTCCGTACCATCATCTCGGAACATGAGTCAAGCGTTTGTTTCTACCTGATACTCGTCTGTATCATAGTCTTAAGGATGCTCGTCCGTATCTTTAATCCATACACCGTGTCAAACACTTTTGTCTTCTTGAATATAGATACTCGTCTGTGTCTACTATTCCCCAGAAGAGTCCCCTCAGAATCAACACTCGTCCGTGTTCCTTGTTAACCAGTTGATACTCGTCCGTATCATCATCTCGGAACACGTGTCAGTATTTGTTCTACTCGATACCCGTCCGTATCGTAAGGATGCTCGTCCGCATCTTTAATCTATACACAAGCGTCTAAACACTTATACTTTTTGTTTCTTGGATGTAAACACTCGTCCGTGTTTACTATTCCCCAGTAGATCGCCAACGAAGTAAAATTTTCTCTTCTGACACTCGTCCTGTGCCATAATAAACTTTGAGAGCAGCCGTACCCTGCTAGGTGGTCGTCCTCCACCTCTTGATGATCGTCCTTCATCATGCTCATCCGATGGCCGTCCCCATCGTTGATTTTCTATCCGACATTCGTCCTATGTCGTGATATTTAGCAGCCGTCCCCTGCTAGGTGGTCGTCCTCCACCTTTTGATGATCGTCCTTCATCATTTTATCCAATGGCCGTCCCCATTGTTGATTTTGGTTATCTGACATTCGTCCTATGTCATGGCAAACCTTGAGAGCAGCCGTCCCCTGCTAGGTGGTCGTCCTCCACCTCTTGATGATCGTCCTTCATCATGCTCGTCCGATGGCCGTCCCCATAGTTGACCTTTTATCCGACATTCTTCCTATGTCGCAATATTTTCGGCAGCCGTACCCTGCCAGGTGGTTGTCCTCCACCTTAGATGACCGTCCCTCATCTTATCCCCAACAAAGCAGCCGTCCCCTACTAGGTGATCGTCCTTCACCTTTGATGACCGTACCTCATCATCTGTTTATTTCATTTATTCTTTAGCCCGATGGCCGTCCCCGTCGTGGTCCCTTTTCCTTTTCCTAATGATCGTCCTTCATCAGTTTAGCCCGATGGCCGTCCCCATCGTTGTTTACTTTACTTTTTGAACTTGATGGCCGTCCCCATCATTTTTCATTAATCCCCAGAGAACCTTACAGCTTTACTTGATGGCCGTCCCCATCATGATCCCTTTTATCCCCAGCATGTCGGCCGTCCCCGTCATTGCTTTATTGTCCGCACTTTTTCAGCATGTCGGCCGTCCCCGTCATGACTCTTTACCCAGCAGTCGTCCTCTGCTCGACGGTCGTCCTCCGTCGCCCGCACTTTACAATATACTTTATTTTCCTTTACAATCTATATCCCTTTTCTTCTTCATTTTGTGAGTGCAAAGTTTGGACTGTCTTTGGTATTCAACCACAAGTTATCTTGTTTGCCTGTTAAGCCGTTGCTTACATCCTGCACAGCTAACTCATGTTTGAATAGGGGCAGCTGTAAACACCCCAAATTTGCCCTCACCCATTCAAACCATGGCTTGTGATCATTTCATATGCATAAACACAATCATAGCATCTCATATCCCATTTTTTTGATTCACTGCATAGGTTCAAAGTCATCTGCATCTAGGGTTTGTGATCTGAGCAATCCAAGAGCTTCTTGAGCCACTCCAAAGGCCATCAATCACTTCAAAGGGGTCCATGTGTGTTCAAGTATCATATTATATCCTCTCAAAGTCAAGAATGTCAAAGAATCACAAGAACTGAGAATGATATGGAAGCAGAGCCAGGCTTGACTGCACAGATAACCTAAAATTAGGGTTTTGGTTTCAAAGGCCATAACTCCAATTTTTTTGGTCATTCTTGTTTCTATTGGTCTCTATATGGTATAGGGAGTATGCATATCAATTTTCATGAAGAAATTCCATGGGGAAGTCATCTGATCAAGAGTTGACTTTTCAAGAAAGTCAGTGCAAAATCAGGGCATCTGAGGCCCCCAATGACCCAACCAAAGGGCATTCTTCATCATTTTGATTGTATATGATCTTTATTTGATCATGTAAGATGTTGGAAGTTCAAAAAATTGAAGAATTTCAAGTCTTTTGCAAAGTTGACTTTTTGGGCAAGTTTGACTTTTAATGAAATTGTCATTTTAGGCAACTTTTTCAACCTTTACTTTTTGATTCAAAAAAGCTTCAAATGGAAAAACTTTGCTCATGAAAGTTGTAGAATAGATCATTCCCTTTTCAAAAAGTACAAGAACATGACCTAATTCATTTTGGATCAAAAGTTATGGCTTGTCAAAGTTGGCAAAAATCACTAAATTTCAAGTTATGTACCAAAGAGGCAAAGTTGCAAATTCACTCCTCAAGGCCAATTAAGTCATCAAATGGACTTCAAAACCACACAACATGATCATACAACTTCTAAAAATCAGAATGGGCCAAAGAACTTTGCATTTTCATGCCTTGGATTTCATGAATTCACAAAGGGGCCAAACCTTGTACAACTTGCAAAACTCATCATGAGACACAACCCACTTGCTGGCTGACTAGCTGAACCATCCTAGGGTTCCCCCCACATCATGCTGCGCAGGACATGCCTTTTGTCCTTGGCTAGAAAGTAGCCCATGCCCTTCTTACACAAACATTGACATTTTGGCAACTTGAGCCATACCTATCAATAAAGCACACATCACATCTTCTGACCAATGGAAATTGTTTATACAAATCAAATGCAAGCCAAACATAACAAGAAGCATGCCTGAAACACTCCATAACTCAACATTCTCATTTTCACCTTCATTTGCAAGAGCTTTCGAAACTCATCACACAAGTCACAAACACACAAACTAACTTCACAGATCAACTCAACACATCTTCCTGGTCACAAAGCACCCATCACCATTGCCTTAAACTCCCAGAATCATAAACACGATCACCACCTTCCATTGAACAGAACTCCTGCCACCTCTCAAACCAGCCATTGCAAACTTCAAACAAACATTGCAAGCTTCTTAGGGGGATCATTGGAGTGCATTTGGGCCAAAGAAACAGCCAGAAAGCTCCTGAATCGAAAGCTTCAGTTCAGGTAGTCAACTCAAAACTTTTTTCCAGAAACATGTTTTTAAGTTCTTAATAGCTTCTATGCACTCCCCTGATCATGAATATGTGCTCACTTTTGAAAATGGCTGAGAAACCAGGATGTATGCATTGTCTGAAACTTTTGCCCTAAAAAATGTTTGATTCGATTCTCTCTGTTTCTGAATGATAAATGTTGTTTGATTGAGGGGTTTGATTCTTTTTTGAGTGGGGATGATTTCTGGGTAGTTAGATTTTGTTTTGGATGCGTGTAGAGAGAGTTGGAGATTTGAGATGGCCGGAGAAGACGACCGGAACAGTGTTCCGGTCGCCTGAAAGTCATTAGGGCATAATTAATTAGGGCTAATCATAATTAAGCCAGTTTGAATGTCAGCCTTTGGATATGGCGCCAGGTCAATTCGCGCGCGTGCATATTTGAATCTGGACCCTTAGATTTGCATACTTTCCTTTTTCAGATTAAATCCAATTTTATTTTACATTTTTATTTCATTTGTTTTCTCATTTTATTTAAAATAGTAAAACAATTTTAAAAATTCTGAAATTTTTTGTATAAACTTTTATTTAATTTCAGAAACCAAAAACATTTTTATTTTTATTTTTTGCATTAAAAATTATTTTTAAATCATTTAAAAGTTTATTTTTAATTAATTAATGAGAATTAATTAATTAAAAATACTTTTAGGTATTTAAAAATCACCAAAAAATTCATGAAACCTTCATAATCATTTAGAAACATTGTCCAACCCTCAAACCAAATTTCTTTTTTGATTTTAATGACTTTTGATAAATTTTCATGGAATTAAAATCATTTCAAGGCAATATTTTGATCCAAACTTCAAAAAATCATTTCTGCCCATCCATTGAGAGTTGGACTTTGATTCTTTTTGCATTGCATTGTGTTTAGCATGTAGTTTGTGAGGTTAAATTGGAATGATTTGATCTTTCATTTTCAATTTGTTTGGCATTTTTCTTGTTAAGGTACCCTAAAACCCTAGAAAACTTAAGAAATTCATAACCCTAATTAGGTTAAGAATTAGAACCCCTCCTTTGGGCAGTGAGTTTGTATAGGATTAGGGTTCCTTTGAATGCATTTTCAATTTTTTATCTTGATGTTTGCCTCTGATTTTGGTTTTTGTTTGATGCATTGATCATAAACCCTAATTTGGGCTTCCTTTTGCATACATCTTTCATTTGCTTGCATAACATGACTTGCCAAGAAATTTTATGCATTCATTTGATTCATTAGACATCTTGAGACATAGTGGAAGCATGTTTGATCATTGCATCATGTATTTGCCATGTTGTATGTCATTTGCATATCATAGCTTTTCATGTGTGTTCATGGTTCTAAACTTGCTCCATTTGCATCCATTTGTTCATGTGATCATCCCCTTGCCTTGTTTCATGTTTGTATCATCTCATAGCATCATTATCATCTCATATATGCTTCTGGTTTTGGTGTGTATCATGCCATTTCATCTCATTTTGCATTGCATTGCATTTTTCTCACTAACTTTTTCAGGTGGTAAGTAACTTTGAGAAGTGAATTTGCCTTCACTTCTCACAATTTCTTTTCATCTCCTTCATGCATCCTTGCTGCATTTTGTTATGTGTTTGAGATTGAGCTTGCTCATTCTTCTTCTTCTTACTTTCTTCCTTCAAGTGACTTGTCTTCTTAAATGAAGCAAGTCACTTTGCCTCTCCTAATCCTTTCATCTGCTTCCTGGTGGTTCCATTGAAGATCTTTCTTGTAAACCTCACAAACCTTAGGAACAACCAAGCATGATAATGATTAGGGTTTTGATTAGTCTCCCCATCTAGTTTTACCTTTGTGTCTCTTTTAGTCTTCTCTTCTCATCTTATAATCAGGGACTAAACCCTAAAGGCTTTAAGGCTTTGTGATTAAGCTTATGCCTGCATCCTTCTATTAGGATGGAGTGTATAACTTTAATCCTAAGTGTTAAACCCTTAATGTGTTTAAATCCTTTAATCAATTCACATATTAATCATCAAGACATCAAGCTTGTAACTTGGGCCTTGCATTAGGGTTCTAATTCTTCCTTAACTGGTTAAGAAGGACTAACCCTAGTGTTAATGGACAAGTCCCCCTCAAGTTGTCTTACAAACCCTAAAAATCACTTCTTCATCATATCATTAACTAAAATCCATTTAATAAAGGCTTTGTTTGGTCATAAGTTTAATCCCTAATCATGGATTAAGTTGAGGAGCTTTCCTCAGCTTAAACATTCTCATCTATTATCCTTCTATTAGGATGGTGTAATGAGTCTGTTTAATCCTTGATTATGGCTTAATCTCATTACTTAACACTAAACAAAAAACCACAAAAACATCTAAATAATCACAAGTAGGTTAATGATCTTAACCCTACTTCAAAGGTGATTAAGTGTGAGAATCTGACTTCACACTTAAGGTATTCTCATTACCCCTAATCAGAGGGAAGATGTGATGAGTTTACTAAACCCATTGGTTTAGGCTTAAGCTCATTAACTTATGACAAACTTTCAAAAGCAATAAAAGACTGAAAATTCAAAAACAAACAATAATCGTCTCCTTCGGGATTCTTTTCTCATCATCTTCACTCACAAACGAGAACTCGCTTCTTCCGTCTAATGCAAGACAGTTTGCATCTGTGCCAGACAGATCATACACTTGAGCATAGGCAAGTAAGCAGTTCACAAGTCAATTTATCTTTCAGTCTCTTTGGGTCGAACTACGGTGTTCTGACTTCCTCATTGCACGAGAGGATACGTAGGCATAACTTAACAGTTATCGAACAAAAGTCTCTGTATATTCCCCCTCCTTCCAGCTTCATTCTTTTAAGCCTCATAGTCATGAGCATTTCAATCTTATCCTTACACTGACACTGTATATTTCACACTTTACACTTCTTTTACACTGACACCTGTACATCCTTTTCCAGCTCTTTTACACACAGATTGCACTGACACTACCCCTTTAAAACACAAATCTTTCAAGCGTGGATCCCGTCGAGTACGGCGGACAATCTGGGTGCTAATACCTTCCCAGGTTGTAACCAACCCCCTTTCTCAGTCTCTCTGGTTCGCAACCGTCTTATCCATATCTTTCTAGGTCTATGCAGCATTACCTTTCCTTCGGGATAAAAATGCCTAGCTGGCGACTCTTTTCATTCCCTGTGAGTTCACTCCTGTGTGTTCTCGCATCCTCCTCTCGCCGACCGTTCGCGTCTGTACCCCATTTGACCCGGGTGTCATTTGGTGGGAGCGACACTCATCATACCTTGTTACCAGTTTTGTTTTAAGAATGCATCATTTTGGACTATTCTTGTGAAACCCTGGACTTGTGACTCTTTATTTGAGTCCCCCACCTGGTTACTGGTTTTCTAAGCCTTCATCCGGACTTATGAACATGCATGGACCCTATCAAGGCAGATAACAGATCCAACACTTGATCACAAACCCTTTGCATATCATTCTGCATACATTATTTTGCATCATTTAACATTTGGTTATTTGTTTTACAGGGTATCCACATCTTATCTTTGGTTTGGCTTTGACCTGTTCTGCTGCTCAGTTATCTACATCAGGGATTCTTTTCAGCTCTCTTCACCAGTTGTCTTCACTAGAGACTCTTCTTCAGCATCTTCTTCAGTAACCTTTATCAGCAGTTACTCTCAGTCTTCTTCACCGGAATCCATTGTCAGCATGGACACATCCAGGAAGAGCAACATCACATACCACTTCTTTGAGCCCACTTTGACAGGCATCAGACATATTCAGTCTCTCATCACTCCTGATCATGTTCCTTTATTCAGGGAGCATTATTGTGGCATTATGGACATGATCATGGACCTGGATGCATCCTAGAGAATCATGATTCACACATGTCTCTAGTTCTATGACCCTCCTCTCAGATTCTTCACTTTCCCAGATTTTCAACTAGGACCATTGATGGAAGAGTTCTCCATGTTGTTAGGTGTCCCTATCAAGAGAGGAATTCCTTTCAACCCTGAGATGGTTGCTCCTAATAATGAAGATATAGCTAAGGATTTGCACTTAGAGTCCACCCTAATTGACCAGAGCATGATCACTAAGGCTAGGATTCCAGGCCTTCACTTGGATTTCTTGATCTCCCAGGCCACCCTGCATGCTGCAGCAGGGAAGTGGGATACTGTTTGTGCACTCTTGGCACTCAGCATATATGGAACCATCTTGTTTACAGACAAGCCTAAGTTTGTAAGCAAGAGTTCTATTCACCTGTTCTTGTTGAGGAATCCAGTCCCTACCTTGATTGGAGACTTTTACTACTCAGTGCATCAAAGGAATGAGAAGCAGAGGGGAAGATTAGTTAGATGTTGTGCACCTCTTTTCTATTGTTGGTTATTGAGGCACTTGCCGAAGTCAGATGCTTTCTTGAATCCTCATCAGCCAAGGAACTGGGCTAAGAGATTGATTGACCTTACATCAGAAGACATCGGACGGCGCACTCAGAGCACCAAAGGCAAAGATATCATTACTAGTTCTGGGCAGTATCCCAATGTACCCTTGATTGGAGTAAAAGGTTGCATCAACTACAACCCTTTGCTTTTCAAGAGGCAATTAGGGTATGCTTTGGTACATCCCCCAAGAGAGCAACATTTGGCAAAAACCCTCTATTGTGACATCCAGCACAACCTTGCCATTGTCAGACAGGCAGCCTGGGCCTGGGACAACAATCAGACAAAGGGGACAACTATTCATGGCAAGTGCAACAACATAGCTTCGGCTCAGTATCTTTATTGGTCTCGTACCAGGGGACAGATCACCCGTATGCCATTCACCTTAGAGGATGTACCTGGACCATCAGCAATGGAGCCTGCAACTACTACCAGTCTAGAGAAGTTTAAGAAATTGAAGGAAAGGAATACTCAGCTCTCTGAAGCCTTGAAGAAGACCCTCTGGGAGAGGAATGACAACCGTCTGGATAATGAAAGGTTAGAGAGGCTCCAGATTGAGCACTTAACCAAGATTGAGAAGACGGATGATTACATCAGAAGGGCTAGAGCAGGGGAGTTAGTGTTGAAGAATGCCTGCAAGGAGGCTAAGACTCAGAAGGCCATAACTGAGCATTACATAGAGGAGAGTCATGCTAGGTGGATCAGGATCACTGAGGCTCGTACACAAGAAGATCAGAGAACCCAAGCTAGGATAGAGCAGCTAGAGGCTAGTGAGAAGAAGAATCAGGCGGCCTTATTAGCAGCACAGAAGGAGATCTCTGAGTTGAAACTCCGGGCGGGGTTGGAGAGATCAATGGATCAGGATAAGCATAATAAGTTAACCAGTGCCATTGCCACTAGGAACCTTCTTATCAGGACCATCACAGAGCACCCAGTTGTCCCAGTAACTGAGGCTCTCCTAAAAGAAGTCAGAGAGGATGACTTTAGACTGGATGTTTGACTTTTTTGTATTTGTACTTCCTTTTGTTTGTACTTTTTATTTTGTTTTTTTATTTTGACCCACCATGGGGACTTTATTGTAATCAAACTATGTATCTTCACTTTTTGTAATATATAGGTTGTATTATGTCATGGGCTTTGTCTCTCTACAACATCATCATTTCCTTGAGGTCTGGAAGTTCAAAATCAAAGAACCAAACCGGATACCCTTGGAAGACAAATAGACATCCTGCATTGCATACTAACATCTTCACTTTGTTTTGTAGGTTTTTGTTTTGTTGTTGTTTCTCACTTTGTTGTGATTTCAGGAAACATTGCTCGTAGAAAAGTGTTCCCCATCAATAGAGCGCACCGGTATCCGACAAGAAACAACCTTCCGGGATTACAAATGGATCAGGTTCAACAGGATTTGACTGAAGTGAGGACCCAAATGGCCAATGAAAGGACTGAGATGAGGGCCCAAATGAATCAATTTATGGCAGTGATGTCTGGTTTTGCTCAGAGCCAGGAGAGACTATGAGAGTTAGTCGAGCGGCAAACTCCCGAGGAAAAGCATCCAGGTATAGGAGCTACCAGCAATAATGATCACGTACAGCCACATACTGATCCCCCAGAGTTTGGACCTCATCTGAACCCAGAAATCAATGCTATAAGAAACACCCAAGGTAACACTGGAGGGAGGGCTTTGCAGGAAGACCCTCAAGAAGAGTAGTTTACTGTGGTTGGGGCTGGAGACGAAGTTTACGATTGTCGGTTGGATGAAATAGCAAAAAAGCTAAGGTCGCTTGAATCCAAAAACTCTCTGGGTTTTGATGACATGGATATGGGATTAATGGAGGGGGTTAGAATTCCTCACAAGTTCAAACCTCCTTGTTTTGAAAGATACAATGGCACATCCTGCCCACGTACCCATCTTCAGTCTTTCCTGAGGAGATTGAAAGCCTACACCACGGATGAGAAACTATGGATGTTTTACTTTGAGGATAGCTTGACAGGGGCATCCCGAGAGTGGTATTCTCATTTGACCAGATCCACAGTAAGAAATTGGAAATACTTGGCAGAAGCTTTCATTCGTCAATATCAGTATAATCTGGACATGGCTCCAAACATAACCCTTCTGATGGGAATGTCACAGTCTTCCCGAGAAAGCTTTAGAGAGTACGCCCAAAGGTGGAGGCAACTAGGTGCTGCTGTTCAACCACTGATGTCAGAAAGGGAGATGGCAGATATGTTCATGAACACTCTCCAGGGTACTTATATTGATAGGTTGGCTGCATTTTCTTCCACCAGCTTTGCAGACGTGGTTATAGCTAGGGAAAGAATCGAGAGCTTACTGAAGATGGGAAAGATTTCTGGCAACGGTGCCAGTTCAAGCAGTTCAAGGAAGCCATTTGCAGGGCCCCGCAGATCTGGTGAAACAAATTCTATACATATGGGAAGGGGGAGACCCAAATATTTGCCAAGATCAATTGCCGCTGTCACTATTCCTACTCCACCTCCTCAATACACTCAACAACCACAACACTTTCCTCAACAGCCACAATTTCCTCAACAAAGATCTTACAACAACAATAACAACAACCAACAACAACGCCCTTTCCAATAGCAGCCATCTCAGATCAACAAGGTGATTGACCCTATACCAATGCCATATGCCACATTGCTGCCACAACTCCTAAAGCTCAATCTTGTCGAGTTAAGGACATTGGCTCCACCTAATCCTCAGAACCTTCCGAGAAATTACGACGTCAACGCTAGGTGTGCTTTTCATTCCAATGCACCTGGTCATTCCACAGAAAAGTGCAGGGCTCTGCACATGAAGGTCCAGGATCTGGTAGATTCAAAGGCCCTAAATTTTGCACCACCTTCTAATGTCATGAAGAATCATATGCCCAGCCATGGTGGGCCAAGGATAAATGCAATAGAGGAAGACTCACCCATGAGTTTAATTGAAGATACTGCAAGTATTCAGACACCTCTGGCAGAGGTTAAAGCTCATCTTTTAAAATGCCAGGTGTTTCCAGGTTGTGAGGCCTGTTGTGAATCTTTCCAGGGTTCCGTGAATGGATGTGCAAGCTTGAGGAATGTCATCAATGGCTTGATCAAAGAAGGTATCCTGCAAATAACCACAACTGCTTCTACAACACCAACAATTCCTTTTTCAACAACAAGTGTTTCTCCTACAACTGCAAAGACAATTGTTCCTACAGACTCGTCTACAAAATCAGCAACCACTTCTTCCATCACTTCAGCAAACAACAATTCAATAGCATCCACTTCTACAACTACAGAAACCACCCACAACAACGTCTCCACAGTCACTATCTATTATGACCCCGCAACGGTCCCTATTCCCAACAACTATCAACAACAATCTCAGCAACAGTTTCAGCAACAATCAAGCTTCAATCCATCACCACTAACATCCATCATAAGTCATGTCACCATCTTTTATGATCCAAAAACAATAACAGTTCCAACCTCTGCTGCAGTTAGTCCAGTCACCATCACAGTGCCAGGGCCCATTCCATATGATAAAGACAATGATGTGCCATGGCACTATGGTTCAGACCTTTACTGCAACAGAGAAAGAGTCCTTCTTGATTCTTCAGTTCGTACACCACAAGTGGATAATGTCGGTGGACGCGGAGGCTTCACCCGAAGCGGATGCCTCTTTGCGTCACAAGCTCCAAAGACTAATACTAAGGCAGAGGCTGCTGCCAAAGCCAAAGGATAAAGTGTGGCACCTGAAGAACTTGCACCAAAAGAAGCCCATAAATCATCCTTTGATCAGGATGTGGATGAATTTATGAGGATAATTAAAAGAAGTGACTACAAGGTTGTGGATCAGCTCCACCAGACTCCTTCCAAGATCTCCATCTTATCCCTGCTATTGTGTTCCAAAGCTCATCGGGATGCACTACTTAAAGTCTTGCACACTGCCTACGTGCCGGAGGAGATCACAGTGAATCCGCTTGAGATAGTGGTGTCTAATGTCAATACTAGCCATGGGCTAGGTTTCACCAATGCTGACTTAACAACGGAAGGACGCCACCACCACAAAGCTTTACACATCACCCTGGAGTGTAAAGGGGCTGTGCTCTCGCATGTTCTTGTTGACACTAGGTCTTCACTCAATGTCTTGCCGAAGAAAGCCCTTGTCAAGCTTGAATATGATGGTATTGCTCTCCGACCAAGCAATCTGGTGGTCAGAGCTTTTGATGGCTCCAAGAGGTCTGTTCTTGGGGAGGTGGAGCTTCCTGTGATAATCGGTTCGCAGGTCTTTCAGACTACATTCTATGTGATGGATATTCAGCCAACCTACATCTGTTTTTTGGGTCGACCATGGATTCACACTGCTGGGGTAGTTACGTCGAACCTTCACCAGAAATTGAAATATGAGTGGGAAGGACAGATTATCACCATATGTGGTGAAGAGGACATCTTTGTTAGCTATCTGGCTACGTATAAATACATTGAGATGGATGGTGAAATCCATGAAACCATAAGCCAGGGGTTCGAAGCCCTGAACGTCAATGAGGTGACAACTGAAGTATTTGCTGCATCCCAGGCGAATAGGATGGGTACTTCAATTGTCTCCTATCAGTAAGCCTGGAAGGTTGTTGAAGATGGAAATACCCAAGGCTGGGACAAGCTTCTACCGGTGGAGAAGAAGGAGGACAAATTCGGTTTGGGTTACAAACCATTCCGACAAGATCAAGCAGAGGCTATTAAAGAGCCCAAGTTCGTCAGTGGGGGGATGCTCACCCCAGATGCTGTTAACAACGTGGAAGACGAGGCGGAAAGAGACCTCAACCTAGAGAGCTGGATTCGTCCAAGGATCCCGGGGCACCAAGTCCTTAACTGGTCTTCTCAGGAAATTATAAGGGTTACTCCTACAGAGTAATAATTATTTCTTGCTATTTTCAGCATGCATCAAGTCCTGCACCTTGCCCAAGGTGTCAAGACTCATTTTGTAATAGGGCCATATTGTATTTTTGTGCAAACGGATTATCAATGAATATCGAACATCTTTTGCAAACAAGTCTCTTTTTTCGCTCACTATCTTTTCATTTTTCACTTTTGTACAAAACAATAAAATGGCAATGTTTTCAAAATAAATAACTTCATTTTTATGAACAAGATAAAAACTGATCACTAAAACAAACCAATCTCAAACCTTGTAGAGATTATCCTTCAGATTGCACTGACAACAACACTGCTATGACCTTGTATGACTTAGACAATCCAATTAATCAAGCTGATGAAGAGGTTGAAGAAGACTATGAGTTACCTGAAGAGTTGGCCAGGTTGTTGAGGCAAGAAGAGAAAGTGATAACTCCTCATCAAGAAGAGGTTGAAACAGTGAATCTTGGTACCGAAGAGGATTTGAAAGAAGTAAAGTTTGGGGCCGGTCTGCAAGCTTCAGTAAAAGAACAACTTATTGACATGCTTCGAGAATACGTCGACGTCTTTGCTTGGTCATATCAAGACATGCCAGGTCTAGATACGGATATTGTTATGCACAAGCTGTCATTAAAGGAAGATTTCCCTCTAGTGAAACAGAAGCTACGCCGTACTCGCCCAGACATGGCCATGAAGATTAAAGAAGAAGTACAAAAACAGTGGGACGCCGGTTTCCTTGCTGTAACTAGTTACCCGTCGTGGGTTGCTAACATTGTACTAGTTTCTAAGAAGGATGGTAAAGTACGTATGTGTGTGGATTACCGGGATCTGAACAGAGCTAGCCTGAAGGATGATTTCCCATTACCTCACATTGATGTATTGGTCGACAACACAACTCAGTTCTCGGTATTTTCTTTCATGGATGGATTTTCTGGGTATAATCAGATCAATATGTCACCCGAAGACATGGAGAAAACAACCTTCATCACACCTTGGGGACATTTTTTTACAAGGTAATTCCTTTTGGACTGAAGAACATCGGTGCCACTTATCAACGGGCTATGGTAACATTATTCCACGACATGATCCACAAAGAAATTGAATGCGACGTGGATGACATGATTGCCAAGTCCCTTACTAAAGAAGACCATCTGGTGAATCTGCTAAAGTTGTTCAAGCGTCTGAGAAAGTATCAGCTGAAGCTAAACCCCAACAAATGCACATTCGGGGTACGTTCTGGTAAGCTGCTAGGATTCATCGTAAGTGAAAAGGGAATTAAGGTTGATCCCGAAAAAGTCAAAGCCATTCAGAAGATGCCTGCACCTAGGACTGAAAAGGAAGTTCAGGGGTTCTTAGGTAGATTGAACTACATATCAAGGTTCATATCTCATCTTACTGCAACCTGTGAGCCCCTGTTCAAACTGTTAAGAAAGGAACAAACAGTCAGGTGGAACGAAGATTGTCAGAAGGCTTTTGACAAGATCAAGGAATACCTACAAGAACCTCCAATTCTTATGCCTCCAGTTGAAAGAAGACCTCTAATAATGTACCTGACAATATTAGAAGGATCAATGGGGTGTGTGCTGGGCCAGCATGACGAGTCTGGTCGAAAAGAGTATGCAATATACTACCTAAGCAAAAAGTTTACCGACTGTGAACAACGTTATTCACTGCTCGAGAAAACTTGTTGTGCTTTAGCGTGGGCTGCTCGCCGACTAAGGCAGTATATGTTGACTCCCACTACCTTATCAATCTAAAAAATGGACCCCGTCAAGTACATATTTGAGAAGCCAGCACTTACAGGAAGGGTTGCAAGATGGCAAATGATTCTGACAGAGTATGACATTCAGTACACATCTCAAAAAGACATCAAAGGCAGTGTATTGTCTGACTATCTAGCTGAGCAACCCATTGATGATTATCATCCCATGAGATTTGACTTCCCTGATGATGACATCATGTACTTAAAAGCAAACGATTGTGAAGAGCCAGTTCACACTGAGGGGCCTGATCCCGAAGAAGGATGGAATATGATGTTTGACGGGGCTGTCAATATGAATGGTTGTGGGGTTGCTGCAGTGCTCATTACACCTAAAGGAGTTCATAAGCCTTTCTTGGCAAAACTCACCTTTGCCGGTACCAACAACGAAGCAGAATACGAAGCGTGTATCATGGGACTTGAGGAAGCCATTGACCTCAGGATCAAGATATTAAATGTATTCGGAGATTCAGGAATCAATCAGACCAACGCCAAACAGTACACTCACCAAGTGCATCTGATTCCATACCGTGACTATACGAGGAGATTATTGACTTTCTTTACAACAGTAAAACTTGAGTATATCCCTTGAGACGAAAATCAATTCGCAGATGCTTTGGCTACCATTTCCTCCATGATCAAGGTTCAAACTGCAAATTATGTGCCTCAGATTTTGGTATCCAGACTAGACCGACCAGCATACGTATTCTCTGTGGACATTGCTAAAGATGACAAGCCTTGGTTCCATGATATCAAATGCTTCTTAGAGGATCAGACATACCGACCTGGGGCATCATCCAATGATAAGAAGACATTAAGAAGGCTGGCCGGTAGTTTCTTCCTTAATGTTGATGGTTCATTATACAAGTGAAACTTTGACATGGTACTACTCAGATGTGTTGATAAGAAAGAAGCAGACTTGCTGATGCACGAGGTGCATGAAGGATCTTTCGGTACCCATGTCGGAGGACATGCAATGGCTAAGAAATTGTTAAGATCAGGTTACTACTGGATCACAATAAATGCAGACTGTTGTGCGTATGCTAGAAAGTGCCACAAATGCTAGATCTATGCAGATAAAGTGCATGTGCCTCCAAATCCTTTGAACGTGATGTCTTCACTTTCGCCCTTTTCCATGTGGGGCATTGACATGATTGGAAAGATCGAACCGACTACTTCAAATGGCCACAGGTTCATCCTGGTAGCCATTGATTACTTCACCAAATGGGTTGAAGTAGCATCGTATGCAAACGTCACCAGACAAGTGGTAGCCAGATTTTTGAAAAGAGACATCATCTGTCGATATGGAGTACCCAAGCGAATCATTACTGATAATGGTTCCAATTTGAACAACAAAATGATGGCAGAACTGTGTCGGGACTTCAAAATCCAACATCACAACTCTTCTCCTTACAGGCCAAAGATGAATGGCTTTGTTGAGGCCGCTAACAAAAACATCAAGAAGATTGTGCAAAAGATGGTGGTTACTTACAAAGACTGGCATGAAATGCTACCATTTGCCTTGCATGGGTATCGGACCTCAATCAGAACGTCTACTGGGGCAACACCTTATCAGCTTGTGTATGGTATGGAAGTTGTCCTACCTGTTGAAGTTGAGCTACCCTCTTTACGGGTAATGATGGATGTAAAGATGGACGAAGCAGAATGGGTCCGGTCTCGGTATAATCAACTAAATCTGATCGAAGAAAAGAGATTAGCTGCTATCTGTCATGGGCAGTTATATCAGAAAAGGATGAAGAAAGCCTTTGATCAGAAAGTCAGGCTTCGGGAATACCAAGTAGGAGATCTTGTGTTGAAAAGACTCCTTCCTCCTCATACAGACCACAGGGGCAAATGGACTCCAAATTACGATGGTCCATTCATAGTAAAAAAGGTTTTCTATGGTGGAGCACTAATGCTCACTACTATGGACGGTGAAGATTTCTTATCCCCTATGAATTCAGATGCAGTTAAAAAATACTTCGCATAAAATGAGCCGCTGGACATAAAAACAGAATGTGAGTCCAGGAAAAAATAGGGCATCCCGACGAGTCAAAAACAGAATAAAAGACTCGGGAAAAAATAAGGGAAAGATCAAAATGTATGTACACCCGCTGAGTTGAAAAGCCGCAATGGACAGCTCAGGAAAAAATGGGTATCCCGGTGGATTGAAAACCCGAAAGGGCGATCCACTCAAAATCAGGGAATAAGCAAACAACTGCATTCTGAACACGACAAGCTTCGAAAGGACAAAGCATCAGTCAAAGTCAACTTTCTCAGAAAGCAAGATGAGAAGAACGTCAAGGTCATACAGGTCATAGCAAAAGAAGCTCGCCGGAGTGCCATCAACATTGCCAACACTTTTACTTTTCTCAATTTATAGCAATCTCCTCATTCTAGGGGATTTGTTTCTTTGACTGTATTTGCCAATTCAGGGCACCCAGATTAATAAAATCAGAATTTTCAGTCACATCTCGTTTTGTACATTTTTGTTTCGTTTGCAAAATGTCCAATATTCATGATATAGTACTTGCATAAAACAAATGAGCCATCTTTAATAAATGCTTGTAGGAAATGTATTTACCTTCAGGAAAGCCTAACTCCTATGACGAAATCCGGTAAGGGATACCTCGGGATACTTGTGTGTTTCTTTTGTCTTAACAGGTTGCAGGTATTCAATATGCAACATGGGGCATATCAAGCATCGCATCCCCAACACGCTACTTCCTGGAATTTACTTCCTCCCCAAGCAAGATCTCCCGAGCAATATCTGAACTGATTTTCCCCAGCGAAGTTGCCAAAGCCTCCTCATCTCCAGCATAAGTCTACTCAACAGGAGCTTCCCCAGCCAAGATCCCCACCAGAGTGCCAGATCTCTCATCCTCAGCAAGGATAAAGGAACTATCTCCCCACAAAAATTTCCATTCTCTCCCCAGAGGAGCAATACCTGAAATTCTTACACAACAAAGTGACGAAAGTTTCCTTCCCCCCAGCTGAGTTCTCATTACGGATGGATCTACCAATGATCTATTTCCCCAAGCAGAGTTATATCTCCCGACAGATCCACCAGTGATCTCCCCCCAACCGGGTTACCCCTCCAAGCAGATCAGCCAGAGATCTTTTCCTCAAGCGGGATCCGAGTCCCGGATCGTTTTCTCTTTTGCATAATCATAGCATTTGCATCATGCTCACTAAATAAGCGTAGCATTCCGTTTAATATGGAGCATTATGGCAAAAATCAAACATTTGCATGATCACAAGTCAGGTTCGAGCCACTCACCTGCAATTATCATCAGTATTTCATCAGCAATGTATATAAAAACTCATATCCCCTACAGATATAAGCCAAAGCGTCCCCTTTGCACTCTCAAAAACAAATACCTATACTTTCTCTTTTTTTGACAATTGTCTGTGTAATACCTCCCCAGCATGGTTGCCAAAACACTTTCTGCAAACCAAGTACTTATTTATAACACGCCTATTCGACACACGTCCGTGTCATCCTATACCCACAGAAATCCAAAGTATATTCTTTGCATTCTCGAAACAAATTCCGGTTTATATTTGACACTCGTCCGTGTCATACATTCCCCAGCAGGTCAAACACTCGTCTGTGTCTTATTCGTACCTCACCAACAAACCCATACTTACACAGAAGTCTTTGATACTCGTCCGTATCTTGTTTATGTATCACTCCTCAACAGATCCGACACTCGTCCGTGTTTTTTGCTAACCAGTTGGTACTCGTACGTACCATCATCTCTAAACATGCGCCAGTGTTTGTTTCTACCGACACTCGTCCGTATTATGGTCCTAAGGATGCTCGCCCGCATCTTTAATCTATACACGGCATCAAACACTTATAACTTTTATTCTTGAGCGTGAGCACTCGTCCGTGTTTACCGTTCCCCAGTAAGTCACCAACAAAACAATTTTCTCCTATCCGACATTCGTCCTATGTCGTGATATTTTCGGCAGCCGTACCCTGCCAAGTGATCGTCCTTCACCTTTGGATGACCGTCCCTCATCCTTTTCCCCAGCGGAGTCCCCATTAGTGGAACTTTTTCTATCCGACATTCGTCCTATGTCGTGATAAAGAGCAGCCATCCCCTGCTAGGTGATCGTCCTTCACCTTTTAATGACCGTCTCTCATCATTTTATTCGATGGCCGTCCCCATCGTTGATCTTGTTATCCTACATTCGTCCTTTGTCGGGATAAACCCCGAGAGCATCTGTACCCTGCTAGGTGATCGTCCTTCACCTCTTGATGATCGTTGTAAACACCCCAAATTTTCCCTCACTCCTTCACACCATGGCTTGTGATTCTTTTCATTTGCATAGATTCAATCATAGCATCTCATATTGCATTTTTGCTTCACTGCATTGGTTCTAAGCCATTTGCATCTAGGGTTTGTGATCTGAGCCATCCCTGAGCTATTTGAGCCACTCCAAAGGTCTTCAATCATCTCAAGATGGTCCAAGTATGTTCAAGCATCATATTATATCCTCCCAATATCAAGGAAGTCAAAAATCACAAGAACTGAAAAAGGCATGGAAGCAGAGCCAGGTTTAACTGCACAGATGACCTAAAATTAGGGTTTTGGTTTCAGAGGCCATAACTCCAAATTTTTTGGTCATTCTTGTTTCTATTGGTCTCTATATGTTATGAGGATCATGCATATCAATTTTCATGAAGAAATTCAATGGGGAAGGCATCTGATCAAGAGATGACTTCTTGAGCAAGTCAGTGCAAACTCAAGGCAGCTGAGGCCCCCAATGACCCAACCAAAGGGGTTTCTCCATCATTTTGAATGTGTATGATCTTTATTTGATCTTAGAAGAAGTTAGAAGTTCACAAAATGGAAGAATTTCAAGCCATTTGCAAAATTGCCTTTTTGGGAAAGTGACTTATAATGGAAACTTGCCATTTTGGGAAAGTTTTTCAACCTCCTCTTTTTGATTCAAAAAATGCTTCAAATGAGAAAACTTTGGTCATGAAAGTTGTATATTAAATCATTCCCTTTTCAAAAAGTACAAGAACTCATTCTAATTCATTTTGGATCAAAATTTATGGCTTGCCAAAGTTGGGAAAAATCATGAAATTTCACTTATGCACCAAAGGAGGAAAGTTGCAAAACTTCATGCCAAGGCCAATTGTGACTTCAAATCAACTTCTAAGCATTACACAAACATAATTCATGACCTAAAATTCAGAATGCACCAAAGAATTACTCATTTTCATGCCTTGATCATTAAGAAACTTCAAAAGGGCCAAACTTAGTGAAATTTGCAAAACCTCCCACAACTTCTCACAAACTTGCTAATTGGCCTCAATCTCATTTCCATGGTCATCCTTGAATCAAGCTGCAGCAGACATGCCTTTGCTCTAGCCCTGAAACAGCCCATACCTCAAAGGACACATAGACTTGACTTTTTGCAAAAGGGGCCATGCCAATAACACTGTGCCACCACCAACCCTCTGCCCTATCACAGCTTGATATGTGGACCAAATGGGACTCAAAACACACAAGAGGCAAGCCTGAATACACAGCATCACCATAGTTCATAAAAACTCTCCTCTTGGCATTTTCTTTCGAATCTCATCACAAAAACATCAAACCTCAAAACCAACTTCACCATTCATTCAGAAAAGCTTCATAGAGCATAAACCACCCTTCATCTTGCCTTGAAAGTCCTTGAAACAGAAATACGATTTTCCACTCCCTTTGGACAGAACTTCATCAATCTCATAAACCAGCCATAAGAAATTCCAAACAAGCATTGCAAACTTCTCAGGAGGTTCATTAAAGGCATCTTGGACCAAAGAAACAGCCAGAAAGCTCCAAAAGCAAAAGCTCCATCTCAGGTATACTCTTGAAATTTTTTTTCCAGAACTTGTTTCTTTAGTTATAGAATGGTAGAGCATGTTCCACTGATCACAATGAACTTTGAATGATGAAAAATGGTTGAGTTTTGAGGATGTATGCGTGTTCTGAAAATTTGTTCAGTTTTAGGTTTTTGATTCGAATCATGTTGTTGATGAAAAATAAATGAAGTTTGATGTTTGATTCTTGTTCCTTGATGTTTGTTGAGTGATTCTGGAGCTTTAGGGGGCTTGGGGTGAGGTTTTGAGAGAGATGGCATTTTTCAGGGGAGAGTGTGGCCGAAGAAGATGACCGGAGGTCATTTCCGGCCACCTGAAAGTCATTAATGGCTTAATCTGGATTAGGGCTTGGTTTGAATGTGAGCCATAGATCTTGTTGACCCGCGCGCGAATGGACGAACCAGATGCATCATTAAACCTTAATTCTGATTTATTAATTTAATTAATTGAGATTAAATTTGAATTTAACCAGAATCAATCCTAGCCACTGAATAGCGCGCGGGTCAACTCCCTCCAAATCCATTTGAATCTCAGCTCTTGGATCAGCCTACTTTCTTTTATTTAAATTTTTATTTCATTTTCTTTTCATTTAACTTGCACGAATTTTTAAAAATAGAAAAATGCATTGAAAAATTCTGAAATTTTTTATCAAATCTTTTAATAATTTTCAGAACCCAAAATATTTTTATTTTCATTTTTTGCATTAAAAAATCATTTTTAAATCATTTAAATGTTTATTTTTAATTAGTTAATGGAAATTAATTAATTAAAAATGCATTTAGGTATTTAAAAATCACCAAAAAATTCACATTGCATTTTAAAACATTTAGAAACATTATCAAACTCTCAAAGAAAATTTCTTTTTGGTCCTTGATGTGTTTTGACTTTTTTCATTGGAATTAAAGTTGTTTAAAGGAAATATTTTGGTCCAAACTTAAAAAAATTCATTCTGCGTAACCGTGAGGAGTTTGATGATGGTTCTTCTTGCATTGCATCCTTCATATCATGTAGTTTCTATTGTAAAATTGGTTTGAATTTATCTTTCATTTTCAAATTGATGTGCATTTTTCCTTTTGAAGTGTCCCAAAACCCTAGTTGACTTAGAAAAATCATAACGCCCATTAGGTTAAGAGTTAGGTCCCCTCCTTTGGGAAGTGAACTTGTGTAGGGTTAGGGTTCCTTTGATCCCATTTTCAATTTTTTATCATGTCATTTGCTTCTGATTTTGAATTTTGTGTTGTATGTTATGCATAAGCCCTAAATTGTGCCTTCACTTGTATCCATCTCTCATATGCTTGCATTCAAGAACTTGCCATGACATTTTGTGTATCCACATGATTCATAAGACATCTTAGGACATATTAGAATCATTTTTGATCATTGCATCATTCATTTGACATGTCATACTTTCATTGCATTTCATAAACTTTCATGAACTTTCATGGTTCAGAGCATGCTCCATATACCTCCATTCTCTTGTGTGCTCACATGCATGCATCTTGTATGACTTTGCACCATCTCTTGACATCATTTGCATCATGTGTATGTTTCTGACTTTGGCCTTTGCCCATCCATATGCATTGTTTCATCTCATTTCTTCCCTTATGCATCTTGTACTAACTTTTCAGGTTAATGGTAAGTTTGTTTGGGAGATGGATTTGCCTTCACCTACTACCTCTTCTCACCTTATCATTTTACATACTTGCTGCATTTTTACTTGTCTTTGAGTGAGCTTGCTCACTTGTGCCTCTCTTCCCTCTTTTCTCTTCTCATCTCATCTCTTTTCTATCTTGTTCCTCCTTGGTGGCCTTTGAAGATCTCTTTCTTTTGCAAACCTCATAAACCCTAGGAACAACCAAGCATGATCATGATTAGGGTTTGATTAGTCCCCCCATTAGTTTTTACCTTTGTGTCATCTTTGAGTCTTCTCTTCTCATCTCTTAATCAAGGACTAAACCTTAAAGGCTTTAAGGCTTTGTGATTAGGGTATGCCTGCATCTTTCTATTAGGATGGAGTGTATAACTTTAATCCTAAGTGTTAAACCCTTAATTGTTTAAATCCTTTAATCAATCCACTTAATAATCACTAAGACATCAAGCTTGTAACTTGGGCCTTGCATTAGGGTTCTAATTCTTCCTTAATTGGTTAAGAAGGACTACCCCTAGTGTTAATGGACAAGTCCCCCTCAAGTTGTCTTACAAACCCTAAAATCCACTTCTTAACATTACCATTAACCAAAATCCATTAATAAAGGCTTTGTTTTGTCATGAGTTTAATCCCTAATCATGGATTAATTTGAGGAGCCTTCCTTAGCTTAAATGTTCTCATCTATCATCCTTCTATTAGGATGGTGTAATGGGTCCATTAAATCTTTGATTATAGCTTAATATCATTACTTAACACTAAACAAAAGAACTCCAAAAACATTTAAATAATCACAAGTAGGTTAATGATCTTAATCTTACATCATGGTGATTAAGTGTGAGGTGTTTACTTCATACTCAAGGTATTCTCATTACCCCTAATCAGAGGGAGGATGTGATGAGCTTACTAACCCTTGGTTTAGGCTTAATCTCATTAACTTATGACAAATCCAAAAGAAATAAAAGATTGAAAACACAAAAACAAACAATAATCGTCTCCTCCGGGATTCTTTTCTCATCTCATTCACTCATAAACGAGAACTTGCTTCTTCCGTCTAATGCAAGACAGTTTGCACCTGAGCCAGAAAGATCATACACTTGAGCATAGACAAGTAAACAATTCACAAGTCAATTTATCTTTCAGTCTCTTTGAGTCGAACTACGGTGTTCTGACTTCCTCATTGCACGAGAGGATACGTAGGCATAACTTAACAGTTATCGAACAAAAGTCTCTGTATATTCCCCCTCCTTCCAGCATTCTTTAAGCCTCATAGTCTTGAGCTTCATACTCCTGTTCTTACACTGACATTTCCTTTATACACTTCTCACTTCATTCCAGCACTGACACTTGCATTCTTTTCCAGCTTTTGCACACAAATAGCACTGACACTACCCCTTTAAACACAAACTTTCAAGCGTGGATCCCGTCGAGTACGGCGGACAATCTGGGTGCTAATACCTTCCCAGGTTGTAACTAACCCCCTTTCTCAGTTTCTCTGGTTCGCAACCGTCTTATCCATACCTTTCCAGGTCTATGCAACATTACCTTTCCTTCGGGATAAAAATGCCTAGCTGGCGACTCTTTTCATTCTTTTCCTCTCGCCGACCGTTCGCGTCTATACCCCTTCTGACCAGGTGTCATTTGGTGGGAGCGACAAATACCAACAAGGATCTTCTAGCACAACTCATAGGAGTCAGGAACGCTATCTCGTGGTAGTACACTCTCAAAATAACCTTGTTTCAGTTAGTACTTTTAAGGGTTGTATCTTGGCCTTGTTCACGGTTATAGAAACAAAGGATATAGGCTCGAAGTTTATTTGTGCCCACCCACTCTTCGTGATGTTTTTCATTCCTATGTTCAGCTAATTTTCACAAGCACTCACCTTTCATAAGGATTTCGTGTCGATTGAGGAACCATTACTGCTATGAGTTCAATCACTAATTAGGTTATTGTTGAGAGTCAGTCACTCCTCTATCTTTCGTGTCTGTTCCAGACGACTTTGTTCTTGCTAAGGAACTTTCTTGTGTAATCCTCTTTGCATTTTTTGCCTTTGTGTTATTTTTCTTATCCCTAACTTTTTCCTGGACTGATTCTTGTGAATCTTTGATTGTGAAGTCCAGCGGGATGCCCTAACTTTTGCCTAAGTCGCTTGTTTTCAAGGTTCGACTTAGAGGGCTTTTTTCATTTTCTCTTTTTTTTTGAACAAATCATGTGACATTGTTTGTCTTGATTTCTTTGTGAGGGTTGTGACTGCCTCATTCTTTGGTCGATGAAGGATAACCATTGTAGATTCCAGTCTTTGGACCTCTTTATTTGGATAACCATTATGGCTTCTAGTCTTTGGATCTCTTGATTAGCATAGTGGAATGTAATGGATCCTCAAATACACTCCTTTATGAAAGCCTGAACACTTGGTCCGACTAGCTGACATCTAACTTGCCCCTGGGTTACATGTGAGGGTTTTTCATGCGAAAAGAAACTCCTACTTCAAGGCTCAAAGGGGTTAGAGAGGGTTTATCTCCCTTATATCTCCAGTCTTTAGGGATTTGAAACAAAGCCTGTACATCGTCAACAGGGCCTTACTCGAGAGCACACAATTAGAGATTCTTGCGTTTTTGTTTCGTCATTCTCCTTCATAGAGTTTAAGCACGAAAATTGGTATTGCAATTTAAACATGCAAGGTTATAAGTGAATGCGAATGAATTACTTCAAGAAAAACATGTGAGTTTTATTATTACTAACATTCAAGAGCAAACAAATTTCATACATGTAGACAAATTTTTAGCACATAAAAGAAACTACAAATGGAAATGCAGTAAAGAAACTGAATACTGCCGTAGTTAAGGAGGCTTGACTCCGTCTGGACCTGTCAGTCTTGGATACTTTCAGTGATCAATAGCTCTTTCACAGACTTGTAATCTTCAATTTGCAGCCGTATACCCAACTATGGCAATCATACCTCTTCTTCTAGTTATTCTGATTCTGACACGAGACATCTGAAGGAAAAAGTGAAGCTGGGGAGTAAAGTTTCCCCATAAGGTTGCTCGGAAAGACCTAATGATCTTCTTCCTACGTATCTCCATTGACCCATGACCAATGAAGAATCAGAGCGACGTAGTTCCCCTCAATAGGGATGAAAATGAACAATGAAGAAAGGCAAACACACCAATGTCGTCACTGAGAGTATTTGAATACTGCTGGCTTTATTTGCTCTGCGGATAACCTTGTAAATATGGGTGATCAATTTGAAGACTTTGACTTAAAACAGACCATCTGGTATAACAACTGTGACACTTTCATTTGCAGAGTTCATTCTGATTCCACCGTGATTAGGCATTGGATTTCGGAGTGCATTTGGATAAGGATGAAAATTGATTGCCTTGGAGTCAATTAGGTCTTATACCTTGTTCTGAAAACCCAACATTTCTCAATATTGTGCCCCTGGACACCCGAATGGAACTCGCATCTGGCATTTGCATCAAAATTCGTAGGTAGATTATTAGGAGAAGGAGCTCTCATGGTACGAAGCTCGACCATGTTCAACTTCAGTAGCTCTAGAAGCAATACATCATATGGACATGGGATAGGATCGAGTATGCGGTTCCTCGCTCTCGTTCTTTCTTGAAATGGTCTTTGTGCCTATTGTTGCTGAACTTGAGGACGTGATTGAACATTTTGTTGTTGATATTGCTTTGAGTGCCTAACTTTCCCATGCACTCTCTTACTCATACTCGGCCGAGGAGAGAATGAAAGTTTTTGATGCAAAAATGATTATCGCTTCATCAATTAAGCCTTGCACTTGATGTTTAAACGCCTTGCAATCATTGATATCATGTCTAGGAGCTCCAGAGTGAAAAACACAATAGGCGTAGGGATTCCAACCTTGGTGAAGTTTACTAGAAGAAGGAGTTAGCTTGCGACACTCAATCAAACCCATTTTGAGCAGTTGTGGGCATAACTCAGTGTAAGACACGGGTACCAGATCAATAACCCTTTCTTGCTCCTGTTGATAACCGATTACTGCCAGTGGAGGAGCTACAAATGAAACATGTTGAAGTCCTTATCTTGGAAACCAAGGCATATCTGTTGGGGAAGATCCCTGATAAGGAAATAAAGTGCTCACTTCTTTGTCAATGATTGATGTAGGATCAGTCAGTTCACTTGTATTAGGCAACGCGGAGTTGGTTCCTATCTTAGGCTTTTCCCGACTGCCAAGTGGTGATTGCTGGTGAAGAGACTCAAACTGTAGAGGAACTTCACCTAACAACTCTTAATTTAGTGGACATCCCAAGGAGATGGGAGAAACATGACCTTCTGCAGACACATGGCTATTTTCCTTCTTCAACATAGCGTTCATGATTCCTGTAAGTAACTTCATCTGAGTCTTCATCAAGTTGAATTCTTCTCTCAGCAATTTCCGATCCTGGGACAATGCTCAAATGTCCACTATAAAATGCCCCAGTTGGGCCTTCATCTCAGTCGTCTCCGCTCGGAGTTATTCCATGCCCATACCCTGACAATCATGATTCAAGTTGGCCATTCTGGAGATAAACCAAGGCAGGATAAGAATATGTTCCTGAACACCTGTTACAAATGCAAGGATGTATGCAAATGCCATATTCGGTTATTTCCAAGGAATCTATTTGTTTTAATCCAAGTTTTAATGCAGAAAAAATTCGACGATTTAATTCAAATATGCGATCCTTAGAAGTAACTGAACATGTATGCTAAAATGCCATGATGTCATGTATGCAACTGGCATGTGATCAGTGGTCTGACGCTGGTGTGGATCAGATAACCAAGTGTCGGTGAAGATCATAATATCATTATCTCTGTACAGAAATTCCAGAATTCTCAACCAAATATCATATAGGACTGGATCATATCATGGAGTAACATTGGCAAAGCGGGTATGTTGAAAGTTTAGGGTTCCTGCAAACCTATAAACCCCTCCCAATCTCACGGGTATGCTACTACGGGTCAACATCACAAACTCTCAAAGCCGAGTAGCAATAATACGTTCACCATTTCCGAGAAATGGCTCATGACCAAATCAGGGAATCGGTTTGGCATTATGTACTACCCAGGGAGGCCTCAATTGAGTCCAGGAAAACAAGCATCCCTCATAAGTTCTCGGCTTCAACCACTGAAGTCGAGAAACAATAGTACATTCATCCCGAAGGGTACAATACTACCGTCATATGACCAATTGCTTTAACTAGGTTCCTATGAGAGAACAAGGTCATCCTATGTGATTTCCTAGTGGGCCCTCAGGTGCGAATGGGTTTGCCACAATAATCCCCATCCCGCCAAGGAAAACCAGAACAGTCAGTACAGTGTAATAGTAAAGTGCAAAAAGCTGTAAAGTAAAGCGATGAACTGTAAATAAAACAGTAAAGCTAAACTAAAGCACAACAACGAATGAATAAACACCCAAAGAAAATAGAAACAGAAAAGCGCTAGGATTGACTCTAAAAGGGGGAAACCAGAGACTCTGGGTTCGGTCCCCAGCAGAGTCGCCAGCTGTCGCTCCCGGGATTTTCATCCTAGTACAAACGCGAAAGTGGCGCGGAAAAGGTAGAGTTTCCAGCCAGACATTTTTATCCCGAATGAATGGGAAAGGTAATGTTGCACGAACCTAAGGAAGAAGGAAAAGGACGAGGCCTTGCGAACCAAAGATCTGGGTCTGGAAGTCGGTTACGAATTGGGAAGGTATTAGTACCCCAATCCGTTTGCCGTACCCGACGGAATCCACGCTTGTTAGTCTGTTTCAAAGGGTGAGAAATAATATGTTGTTTGAATGAAAGGATGGCTATCTGGAATGGAAGTGAAATGAGAAAGGGAATTGGAAAAGAAAATGGGACGAAGGGGAAAAATATAGGGAAAATAAAGAATGTGCTCGAATGGGCCCTACCCCACTGCCTACGTACCTCATTGGGAAAATGAGGATCAGAGTCGCCATAGTTCATCTAACTAAGGCGGAAACTTGTTTATGTTTTTTAGGATGACATTGCCATAGCTCTAGCTCAGGTGTTACCGGCTCTAACTCGAGGGTGTTTACCGTATCGTTGTTTGATTTGTCGAGGTAAGTCGCATTCGTCCGCAAAGAGTATGAGATGAGAAGAGAAGACATGTTGTCTTGTTGGTTTATCGTCTTTTTAGAATAAATGTCTTGATTTTGTGTTTATTGTATGTACAACACTAAAGACTATGATACAGGAGCGAATACTTTCCAAGATTGCGCCCAATGGAACATTTGTAAAGTACCCTAGAAGAGTGGAGGAGACCTCCACTAATCATTTCTCATATGGCTTAAGGCTCGTGGCGCATTGTACACATTTTCCTTTATTAAGTATTTTGATTTTTATTTAAGATGAGAAGTGAGACTCAAATTGGGAAATGAAAAACTCTAAGGGAAACTAGACTTACCCTAAGTTAATTGAGTTTAAGGATGACCTATGGTTAGTGAGGTTTGAAAGATTAAAGCTACCTAAGGATATAAAACTAGAAATAAGTACAAAAAGTAATAATGAATAATGTGGCCCTCCTACGTCATGGTGGGTGAATACGTGCATGAATCGTAAATGGGATGAAATGATGGATCGGGTGGGTCGGTTGCATGGTGCTGAGACGCACGACTTATGGTGTGCAACATACAAGGCTTGCTTTTGGTGTAATGGAATGGAGCGATGGTAATCGAGGAATCCTAAAGTCACATGAAACTTTATTTATTTGAAAATTTACTCGATGTTGGATCGAGTATTTGTTTATTTTATTTTTGAGATTTGGTTTTCTAGCGATTCGTTTTATCTTTTCTAGCCTAATTATGAGAACTATACAAGCATAAAAGTTCTAAGTTATTACATCACAAAGTACAAACCACAAAATTATAATCGAGGCATAATAAAAATAATCCAAGTCCATAAGCGAATCCTCGAAAAATACCTTGCACAAGAAGAAGATGTTAGTAAATTAAATGAAGATGCATATGCAACAATATGTCGAACATGAATTAAGATGACAACAAGTTGTAAGAATTTCCAAAGCATATAAGGCATAAAACCAAAATAATGGCTAATCGCTTTATGGAAACGCACATGAACGGTTTCTAAGCCTAAGTCCTAAAACTAAAGGATTTTGCATGATATCAACATTCTAAATCAGTAGCTAAACCACACTAAGGCCTTCTAATATTCTAAGATTAAGCCTAATTAATCTATGTCCTAATGCACCATAAAATCCTAAGCTAAACTTGATGGATTTACAATGGAAAAGTTGAATGAGATCAAGGCACTAAAAATATCAAAAGTCCTGGAAAAAATATGAAATTAATTTCCTAAGGTCCCTAACCTGAACATAATGTTATTTTAAAAAATCTCCTAAAAATTCATAACATAACTATGTCAAATGGCCACCTAAATCTACCTAAGATTCAACCACAAATTTACACAAACAACACTATCAAAACAGTGGATAAAATGGCCTAAAAAATATACCAAAAATTATTCCAGGTTCTATTATTAGTCCTCTAATCATAGCAAAAAGAATAGACCAAAAATATTATAGGAAGTGGGAGAAATAAAATGTACAAAATAAAGTGTTTATGAAAGAATTCAATATAACACTAATTAAATGGAAAATCGAAATAAAATTGAAAAAATATCAAAATTCAGAAAGTAAAAATGTAGAAAGGTTCTAAAATGTGTTATAAAGCTCCTATAATTTTTGGGGAATTTTATTATGAATTTTAGTATTTTTTGTGGATTTAAATTGAAAAGGTAATAAAACAGAAAATATAAAAAGAAAGAAAAAAAATGGGGGGAAGAAAGTAATTTTTTTTAGTTAAAAAAATGAAAAGGGCTTTAACCCAGGGGTGCAAAAAACGCTCTTTATGGCCCAATAGCATAAAAGGGCCTGATGGTACACCAGACTATCATGCTCTTTCAGTCAATTTGTTTGACTTTGATCCGGTCCGTTGGATGGTGTAGTTCATGAGGATGATAGATCAGATGGTTAAGATTGTGCAGGCATAGGGATGTAGGGTGGGCTAGCACGCGGGTACACAAATTTCGTTGGGCCTACCAGACGGTGACATTTGTCACCGCCGGAATGGACCAACCAGAATCTTATCCTCAGCCAAAAGGGCGGTGGGAATATTTTGGATTTTCATGAGTTTTTAATGGCTTTTTAATGGTTTTAAACGATGAATTATAGGGGTTTTGACCTTTTAATTTTCCAATTTAACATAATTTAATTCCTAATTAACAGAAAATTAAAGCTGCATTATGTTTATAATCAAAACAAAAGAAGAAGGACATATCTCTCTCTCCTAATACACGCCTCTCTCTCTCTCTCTCTCAAAAAAAACTCATCTTCTCCACACAAAAAAAACCCTAATCCCGCCGCCGGCGGTCCACCATCACCCATAACCTCTCTCGAGCCTCAACTTCACAATGCAAACCCCTTCTTATTTTCCCTCCTCCATTCAAATCCGTTAACGACTTAACCTAATTCCCTTTTAAATCTACAAATAGAGGCCGCGCGAAACTCAAAGAAATATAAGGAATCGAAATGTATAGATCGACATTCACACACCTTCGATTGAATTGGTGAGCAGCTTCAAAGTCTGCTGAGATTGTAGTGGTGACGACGATGATGAAGAAAATCGGAGATGACGCGAGGACGATGAACTTGCACGATAAATATAAGAGAAGGTGGCATGTTGAAGACGAACTCGTGATGTTGTGCACGCGAATCACTCAGGTATAAAAATCGTTACGATTCGACTTTTTTCTCTTCAGCGTGATTTTTCACTTCATCTTCTTCTGTTTCTTCTTTTTTATTTGCCGCGATTATTGTTTTTGATTCAATGTGTGATGAAACTCGCAGACCATTGAAGATGGATGAAGCTCGTTGTTTTGCATCGGAGATGAAGAAAGTTGAAACAGATGATTGAAGCCGATGATGATGTTGCGATGATATTGATGGAGATTGTTATTGAAGACGAGTGGATAGAGATGCGTTTTGCGTCGTTGTGAATTTCCTTGCTCCGTTCGATTTCTGAATCTGAATTATTGTTGATGATTCATGCAGGTTACAATGTTCGCAAGAATTGAGTCGCGCAGGATTTATGTTAAGATCGAAGTTGAGTCCGCGAAGGGGTTAATGAAGCTGCAATGTTGCGAACTCGTCTTTGATCTCTTCTCTTCTACCTTTTGCGTAATTCTTCTGCAATTAATTCTTGTGGTCTTGAATTGTTGTTTTCTTTTTTGTTGTTGGTTGATAGAGATTGATTATTATGGTTGAAAATTGATGATGAAGGTTGAAGATTTTCTAAGGATCAAGATTGAGGTTATGGCAATGATAGCTTGGTGAAGAGTTGGGGTAAGTCAATTAAAGACCGATGATGAAGATGAATGAAGAATCGAGAGAGCTTGATGAATATGCAGAGGGTGAAGTGATGCTGAAGAGGTTCTGCTATGAATAATGTGAAGATTGGTGATAATTAGAGAGAATGAATGTGAACAAATCCCCCACTCAGGTTCAGAAAAGTGTTCTTATATATGAGAATCAAGAGGGTAATTTGGTGATTGTTAGATGAATTTAGTTAGGTTTAGTTGGGATTCGGTTAGAAGTTGTTTATTTTCTGTTAGGATTTACAACTTCCTTCACTTTTGTAGAACCTTCATCAGCTTTGTTTTAGATTGTGCAACTAATTTTTTTGATTTTTGTTAATATCCATTTGATGTAGGTTGTTGAAGAAAAGGAAGGATAAAGGGTGAAGATCGACTAGCTGCTATCTGTCATGAAATTTGAACGAGATGAGTAAAGGCCTTCCCATTCCGCTGTGAATTTGAGATGGTTCAGTTCCATGAGTTTGGTTTTGAAGAAGACCAAAAGCTTGCCCATGACCTGCGTTAAGAGCCTTGTTTGCATTAACATGTCTACTAGAATGAGCAGCAGAGATTTCCTTTGACGACTTTTCTCGAATGTTTTCGCCATCGATAACCATTATCCAGAATATCTACCTCGCTGGTAATCCGATCAGAGCACTGCAAATATCCAGAAACCAGTTGTTCTACGAGTTTTCCGACGAAGACGAGGACAAATTGCCACGGAGCTTTGTGACTGATTTGTGTAATTGTGAGAATTGTGAGAAAATGCCCACAGTATGGCTATGAATTTGAACTTCTTTTTTTTGTGTAACAACTCTGTAGCCGATTCCTTTCCCCATCACTGACTTTCTCTTTTTTATAATGCAATGTATCTTAAAATGTTGTTTTTGCTGGATTTTATTCGATAAGACTTTGCAAATGTATGAACCTTGCAATATTTAGTAGCCTATCACTTGTGTTCCCCATGAATTATTATTATTATTATTATTTTTTTTAAATATAACAAATTAATCCCTACCCAATTTTGAATTGACCTTTCAATTCTAATCATGAGCAAACCAAACTTGCAATAGCCCTTAAATCTGACTAAATTGGACCAAATTTGGGATAAATATTGAGTAAATGACACGTTTAACCTTAACTTGAATCAAGATTTGTTTGAAAAAAAATCTTAAAATTTTGATGCCACTTGGTTAACTTGAACACACTAGAACTTTGAATCAACCCTTTACATATCTAGAAATGAAATTGACTTGAAATCCAACTTGTCATTGGGCACACTCTGACTGAGACATGGCCCACTGAAACAGCTGACATGAATTGAAACAAACTCTTGATTACCAGAGCGTAATTAGGTCCAACGTTTGTCTGAATCAGATCATAATTGAGCGTCCACATCTAAAGTGATGTCCCAGTCAGCTCGTGATATGCTCTTTCTATGCTACAAATGCAATGCGAGGTATGTGTAAACACCCCAAATTTGCCCTCACTTTTTCTCACACCTTGGCTTGTGATCTTTCATTTTTGCATTAGCTTAAGCATACCATCTCATATTGCATATTTGTTTCACTACATAGTTCCATTTTCATCTGCATCTAGGGTTTGTGATCTGAGCAATCCAAGAATCAATCTGAGCCATCCAAGAGGTCTTGAAGCTTTCCAAGAGGGTCCATGTGTGTTCCATGATCATAATATGCTCCCCAAAGTTCATGAAAGTCAAAAAATCACAAAGCATGGCAAGGGCATGGAAGCAGAGCTAGGGGTTTCCTACACAGATGACCAAAATTAGGGTTTTGGTTTCAAAGGCCTTAACTCCAAATTTTTTGGCCATTCTTGTTTCTAATGTTCTTAATATGTTATAAGGATCTTGTGTACCAAGTTTTATGAAGAAATTCATTGTGTAAGCCATCTGATCATTGGGTAACTTATTGAGTAAGTTAAGTCAAAATCAGGGCATCTGAGGCCCCCAACAAGGGTACCAAAGGGTCATCATCATCATTTTGAGTCTCTATAATCTTTATTTGATATTATAAGTGGTTGGAAGTTCACAAAGTTGAAGAATTTTGAGCCAAATGCAAACTTGCCATTTTTGGAAATGACTTGTAATGGAAACTTTCCATTTTGGGAAAGATTTTCAACCTCCTCTTTCATGACAAAAAATGATTCAAATGAAAAATTCTTGGACATGAAAGTTATAGATTATGTCTTTCACTTTTCAAAAAGTACAAGAATATGTCTTGATTCATCCTAGAACTCAAGATATGGCCTTTCAAAGTTGGCAAAAATCACATAATTTCAAGTTTCATGTCAAAGAGGCAAATGTGCAGTTTTGGTTTCCAAGCACTCAAATGACTTCTAATGTGCCCAAATGTGACATAATATGTACATACACCTTACCTAGACCAGAATTGAGCCTTGCATAACAAGTTTTCATGGCCAATTTCTCAAGAAAGTTCAAAGAGGGAAAAGTTGCAAAATGCCTTGGATCCTTCCATCCACTTGTGTCAGCTGCATCAAACCAATTCTATGGCTCTCCATGAATCTTGTTGAGGCCAGACACCCCAAAAAACCAACTCTACCATGGCCCATACCTCCAAGTACACAAATTTGACTTTTTTTGCAAAACCTCCCATACCAATAAAGCTGAGCCACAACAACTCTTCTGACCAATCAAGACTTCACATACATGCCTCATGGACCTCATTTCATATCATCTTGGAGCCTGAAATACAACACAAGTCAGATTGCACAAAATCCACCAAAACTTTCATCTCTTCGATTCTCTCAACACAAGCTACAAACCTCAAAACAAACTTCACCAATCATCTCAACACCACTCATAGAACACAAAGCATCCCTCAAAATGGCCTGAAACCTCCTAAATCAAAAACACGATTCCTCCATCATCAGAACTGAACCTTCAAAACCAAGCCATACAAGCCTCATTCAAGCATTTCAGAAGGTCCAGGGAGTTCATTGGAGTGGTTTAGCATCAAGGAGAAGTCCAGAAAGCTCAGATTGAGAAAGCTTCACCTCAAGTATCATCAAGAACAATTTTTCCAGAAACCTTCTTTTAAGTTCTTAAATGATTCTACATGCTTCCCTGATCATGTTGATGTCTTTACTTTTGAAAATGATTGAGAAATGAGTGTGTATGCTTGCTCTGAAACTTTGCCCGTGAAACATGTTCTTGTTTGATTCTCTTGATTCATGAAAAATAAATGGTTTTTGTTGATGGATTATTGTTTAGGGTTATTAGTTGAGTGATTCTGGAAAGTTTGATGTGTTTTCATGGCGTATTGAGAGAGATTGAGTGAGGTGCCCGCCGGTCTGGTCACCTGAGAATCATTAGGGTTCTTAATTAGGGTTTATGGATCATTTTGAATGTGGGCCGTTTGATCAGGTTTAGCGCGTGAATGGAGGGCCAGGATTAGTTTACTTAAAACCCTAATCAGTTAATTAGTTTTAATTAATTAGGATTAATTTTAAAAATGTAAGATCAAATCCTGACCACCCATTAGCGCTTCAGTCAATTCCTTCCCTTTTTGTTTGAATCTCAGCCACTGGATGCGTTTACTTTCCATTTAATTGCATTTTAATTCATTTTTATTCATTTCTTTTGCATAATTTATTTAAAATAGTTAAAAACATCACAAAAATATAATATTTTGCATTTCTGATCCAAATATTTTTCTCAATCCAAAATTGATTTTTATTTTATTTTTTGCATTTAAAAAGTATTTTTAAAATATTTAAATGTCATTTTTAATTAATTAATGGATTTTAATTAATTAAAAATACATTTAGGTTTCTAAAAATCACCAAAAAAATCATGAACCATTCCAATACATTTAGAAATATTTTCAAACTCTTCATACAAATTTCTTTTTAGGTTTGATCATAATTTCACAATTTTCTTTGAATTAGGGTTCTTTAAAATCACATTTTCTAACCCTAATTTGAAAAATTCATTTCTGCGTAACCATGAAGAGTTTGAACTTGATTCTTTTTCATTGTTTCACATATTGCATGTAGTTTATAGGTTATTTTCCTCATGATTTTATCTTGCATTTTCAATTTGATTTGCATTTTCTCTTAAGAATCACCCAAAAACCCTAGCAAGCCTAGGAAATTCATAACTTTCAATAGGATTAGCTTCTTACCTTCTCATTTGGGGTGTGATCTTGTATAGGTTTAGTTAGGGTTTGATTGAGCTTGATTTCAATTTTTTATCATGTTGCATGCTTCTTTTTTGGTCATTGGCATCTCATATGTTCATAAAACCCTAATTTCTCATGTTCATTTGCATTCATCTTTGAATATCATCATCACATGAACTTGCCATGACATTTCAAGAATTCATATGTCATCTTAGACTTCTTAGGACATGTTAGAAAATCGCTTGATCATTTCTTCATTCATTTGCTATGTCTTGCATTCATTACATTTCATAAACATCCATGTGTTTTCAAACTTCTACGCATGCTTCCTTTGCATCCCATTATTTGTATGAACATACATATGCATATTGTATGACTTTGCATCATCTCATATGCCATTTTCATTGCATAATCACTTCTGACTTTGGTCTTTGCATCTCATTTCATTTCATTTCTTTATGCTTTATGTCTTATGCATTCATACTAACATTTCAGGAACTTTTGGTAAGTTATTTGGGAGGTGGATTTGCCTTCACTTCCCATATCTTCTCATCATTCATATTCCTTCTTATATGTCTTTGAATTGAATCTAATTCACTTGTGTTCCATCCCTCTCACTTTCTTTCTTTCAAGATACTTATCTTCTTCAGGAAGTAAGTAACTTGTTCTTCTTTCTCCTTCTCTTTTCATCTGCTTCTTCCATTGGTGGCCTTGAAGATCTTTCCTTTTAAGCCTAAAAAACAATAGGATACCCAAGCATGATAAACTTTAAGGTTTTATATAATCCCCCCTAGCTTTTTACCTTTGAGTCTCCTTGTGTCTCTCTTCTCATCTCAATAATCAGAGACTAAACTCTTAAAGTTTTAGGACTTTGGAATTAGGGTTATGCCTGCATCCTTCTCTTAGGATGGAGTGTATAACTTTAATCCTAAGTGTTAAACCTTTAATTTGTTTAAACCTCTTAATCAAAACACATTAATAATCACCAAAACTTTATCTTGTAACTTGGGCCTTACATTAGGGTTCTATCTTTTCCTTATGGTTAAGAGGGACTAACCCTAGTGTTTAATGGACAAGTCCCCCTCAAGTTGTCTTACAAACCATAAAATCCACTTCTTAACCTCATCCTTTAATTAAAATCCACTTAATAAAGGCTTGTTATATAATGAATTTAATCCCTAACCATGGATTAAGTTGAGGTATCTTCCTCAGCTTGAGTGTTCTCATATATCATCCTTCTATTAGGATGGTGTAATGAGTTCACTAATCTGTGATTAAAGATTAAACTCATTAATTAACACTAAACAAAAACCCAAAAACATCTAAATAATCACAAGTACGTTAAAGATCTTAATCCTACATCATTATGGTAATTAAGTTGAGATGCTTATCTCATACTTAAGTATGTTCATTATCCCTAATCAGGGAGGATATAATGAGTGTACAAGCCCTTGATTTAGGATTAAGCTCATAATCCTATGCAAAACACCGAAAACAATAAAAAACTGAAAACACAAAAACAAACAATAATCGTCTCCTCCGGGATTTTTTTCTCATCACACTCATTCACAAACGAGAACTTGCTTCTTCCGTCTAATGCAAGATAGTTAGCACTCGAGCCAGATGAGTCATACACTTGAGCATGGACAAGTAAGAAGTTCATAGTCAATTTATTTCCAGTCTCTTAGAGTCGAACTACGGTGTTCTGACTTCCTCATTGCACGCGAGGATACATAGGCATAACTTAACAGTTATCGAACAAAAGTCTCTATGTCTTCCCCTTCTTTCAGGATTCTTTCTAAAGCCTCAGTTCCTGAGCAATTCACCCTTTTTCAAATCTCCGGGAGCGACAGCTTGGCGACTCAGCTGGGGAGAATTCTTATCTTGCAACCAGGGCTTCTGGTTCTTTTTGTGGGTTTCTCCTAGAGCTTGTTAGATTTATGTTTATGGGGGTGTTATGGGCTATATGTGCTTTTTGTTTATTGCTTTCATTTACTATTTTTGTGTATTTCACTACTGTCATCATATCATTGTGTTGGATCTGTTGTTTACCTTGGTGGGAGGGATATTCAGTGAGTAAGGTTCCATACCGGGAGCCTGAGTGACACATAGGATAGAATGGCTTCATATTCTTTCCCATTCCATTTCGGTCTGGTGCGGGAATATGAAACACGGTTCAGATATGGGTTTCTTCTTGAGAACTCTGTGCTACAGATTTCCTGGAGTACTAGGGCTATCTGGGAAGCCTTCTAAGTCTGGATGACCTTTTAGATGACCATCAGCATCTGAGGTGAATTAGAGGAGGATCCTTTATGATTAATGTAAACATTGTACCTCTGGGTTAGAAGTGTTTACACTTCTCATAACTGATCCAAGTCTGAGGATCCTTGTTCTAGAACAATACCTATGAGGGGGTTGGGATGTTTACAGGTTTGCAGGAATCCTTTGTCTCATCATACCCTGTTACCAGATTTGTTTTAAGGTTACATCATTTTGGACTGAAACCCTGGACTTGTGACTCTTTATTTGAGTCCCCCACTTGGTTACTGGTTCTCTACGCCTTCATCCGGACTTATGAACACACATGGACCTTATCAAGGCAGATAACAGATCCAACACTTGATCACAAACCCTTTGTCGCTCCCGGGATTTTCATCCTAGTACAAACACGAAAGTGGCGCGGAAAAGGTAGAGTCGCCAGTCATACATTTTTATCCCGAATGAATGGGAAAGGTAATGTTGCACAAACCTGAGGAAGAAGGAAAGGACAAGGTCCTGCGAACCAAAGATCTGGGTTCAGGAGTCGGTTATGACTTGGGAAGGTATTAGCACCCCAGATCGTCCTCCGTACCCGATGGGATCCATGCTTGCTTACTTGTTTCAAAGGGTAAGAAATAAGATACTACTGCTGAACAAAGAAATTCTACTGGAACTGGAACTGAAATGAGAAAGGAGTTGAAAAAGAAAAAAATAAAGAATCGGGAAAATGTAGGAAAAATAAAGAATGTGCTCGAACGGGCCTTACCCCGTTGCCTACGTACCTCATCGGGATAATGAGGATCAGAGTCGACGTAGTTCGCCAAACCAGGCGGGAACTTTGTTTGTGTTTTTTATAGCTAGAACTGCGTATGTCTATGCTCAGGTGTTGCAGGCTCGTCTAGTACGAGTGCGTTTACCGTCTTGCATGCGAGACAAGTCATCGCGAGTTCGCGTTGGGAGTGAATGAGGTGAGAAAAGAAGTTCCCGCAGGATAGTCGCTTATTGTTTGTTTTTGTATTTTATGAGAAATCTTTTGAATTTGTTTGTGAACATTATCATACTAATACCTATCCATCGCAGTAAGTGCCTACACCTCGCCCCGAAACAGGACGCGTATAAGCACTCCGCAACAAAGTCTCGTGTCGTACAAGAAAGTTCGGTTTTTATTAGGTATTTTATTATTTTCTTCATGAGGTGAGAAAGAAAGACTCAAGTGGAAAAAGGGAAAAAACTAAAGGGGACTAAGACACAACCCTAAATTAGTTATCATATACAAAAAGGAGATCCTAATGGTTTGTGAGGTTTTCTAATCCTAAGTAAGAAAAAAGGAAAAGAAGAAAAGAGAGTTAGAAACTCAACTTACTTCCTAAGGAAGTTAAGTTGGTTTTAAGAAACAAAAGGGGGAAGCCTATACAAGAAAAGCACAAAGTGCTAATGCAACCATAATTTAGAATGCATAAATATATGAGAGAAGTAATTCTTACCTCTATCTTCCCCCCTACAAAAAAAATGTTAGCTTAACAATGCATATTGAAAGCATAAACAAAGCATAAAAGCGATTAAGTACCATAAACGTCCTAGAATGCAACTAGGGTTCCAAATAAGACCTAAGTATAAAGGTGAATTTACCTAAAGGTTACATGACTTCTAAAGTCAGTATCTACATGCTATAGGTCCCTAAGTATGCTAGGATACCTCACAAGATCAAACTATGTTAAACTATCTACAAAACGTTCACCTAAGTTCACCTAAATGCAAGTTAGGGTTTATGGATGAAGTATGGATGCGTATGGCTTACAAGCATGAATTAATACATGAAATGAGTATCAAAGTCAGTAGTGAATTCTTATGAATATGGATGAATGAATATACCATCATGGATGCAATGGTTTAGGCATATGGAGCAAGGGGAAGAATATGTGAGAAGAAATTGAGCAAACATCGCATAAGATCACAAATGATGAAAGTTAAGGATGCATGACATGTGAATATGCATGAGATGATTATGGGTCAGTAGCATGCAAGATATGACATTCAATTAGAATTCATGAATAGGCATTAATGGTTCCCACATAATTCATGTTAACAATTAGAGGAGAAGAGAAATGAGTTTAGGTTAAAATTAGTTCACATAAGTATGCACTTTGAAACACAAAAACAAACCAAATGAGTATGGTTCAAAAAGTGACCTATAACTGGAATTAAGGACCTATAAATGACCTATAATCAACTATTAAAATTTACCAATAGGTTCCTCAAGCAAATGGCATGAATGTCTTTCTAATATCTAGGTTATGGAGCAAATAAACACATATTTGGACCTATAATCTAACTGACATGGAAAAATAGCAAAAAGACTTGAAAAATTATGAAATTAAATCCCTGGAATTATAAAGTCATTAACTTATATGGTCTAAAAGGATTTCACAAAATTATGCACCAAAGTGCCAAAACAATTACATAACGAGCAAGGTAACAAGGCATGATCGCCGAAAAACAACTCCACAAAGTGGATCAAAAAGGGAAACAAAAATTATGAAAAAATGTCTAAGTAGCATAAAAATGTCACCAATTCCAGTGGTTAATCACACACAAAAAATAGGTCTCACACCTATGGGGAAAATGGTTTTGGTCTCTTATGTCAATACCATTCCTTTTGGGACAGCTTGGAATGAAAAATCCAAATTAATTAGTAAAACCTATCAAACCTGGAATAAAAAAATATGAAAAATTAATTAAGAGGATAAGGATCACTCATGAATATTTCCAGAATTTTATCACACCCGAAACTATTTTTAATAATTGCGACGAAACGGGCAAAAAACGGCGTTTTAAGGGAAAGCGAAAGGAAGTGAATTCTACAATCTGTAACCTAATCCCTAAGCTCCGAAATCGACAAATATAATAAAAAATCATAAATAAATCCAATGCCTCAGGTTTGAGGGCTCAATATGCACCTTAAGTTATATGATCCTAAGCCTCATACAAACTATAATGATACATTAAAAGTGGAAAGTCGAAATTACTTACTTGATCGAAGTACCAATTCTTCACATAAAAGAAATCCAAAAGAACTTAAAGCAAGGTCTTCTAATCTCCATAAGAAAAATAAATACTTATCTTCCATAATCACTTTGTGAAGATCCACCATAATCGAAACAAAAACAACGACACAAAATATCATTTGAATCCAAAGGTATCCCACAAATAAAGTGGAATGCCAACCAAACCACCGTCGTTAAGATCTTTGCGAGAACCTTGCATGAACTCAACAAACGCATTAGAAACCAGAGGTGCAACCGGAAGTTGCATCTATGCCTCACAACTCAAAATACAGTAGAAAGATGAATATACGAGTCATGGACATGCATTGAAATTTATGTTTCAAAATGGGGCAGCACTTATGCTCTAACATAAATAACATGCAAACTCAACCCGGAATCGAGCAAATTTATATGTGTCGCTCCCACCAAAGGAGGCTAAGTCAAATGGGGTACAGACGCGAACGGTCGGCGAAAGGGGAGAGCACACAAGGGTGAACTCAAAAAGAAAAGAGTCGCCAGCTAGGCATTTTTATCCAGGAGGAAAGGTAATGCTGCATAAACCTAGGAAAGATGGATAAGACGGTCGCGAACCAGAGAAATTGAGAAAGGGGGTTGGTTACAACCTGGGAAGGTATTAGCACCCAGATTGTCCGCCGTACTCGACGGGATCCACGCTTGAAAGATTTGTGTTTTAAAGGGGTAGTGTCAGTGCTATTTTGTGTGTAAAAGCTGGAAAAGAATGCAAGTGTCAGTGCTGGAAGAAAGTGTGAAGTGAATAAAAGAAGTGTCAGTGCAAGGAAAGAGTGTGAAACTCAAGACTTTGAGGCTCAAAGAATAATGCTGGAAGAAGGGTGAATATACAGAGACTTTTGTTCGATAACTGTTAAGTTATGCCTACGTATCCTCTCGTGCAATGAGGAAGTCAGAACACCGTAGTTCGACTCAAAGAGACTGAAAGATAAAATTGACTTGTGAACTGCTTACTTGTCTATGCTCAAGTGTATGACCTGTCTGGCTCAGGGGCAAACTGTCTTGCGTTAGATGAAAGAAGCGAGTTCTCGTTTGTGAGTGAATGAGGTGGGAAAAGAATCCCGGAGGAGACGATTATTGTTTGTTTTTTATAATTTCAGTCTTTTATTGCTTTTGAAGTTTGTCATAAGTTAATGAGCCTAAGCCTAAACCAAGGGTTAGTAGACTCATCACATCCTCCCTCTGATTAGGGGTAATGAGAATACCTTAAGTATGAAGTAAGCACCTCACACTTAATCACCATGATGTAGGATTAAGGTCATTAACCTACTTGCATTTATTTAGATGTTTTTAGAGTTTTTGTTTAGTGTTAAGTAATGATTGTAAGCCATAATCAAGGATTTAATGGACTCATTACACCATCCTAATAGAAGGATAATAGGTGAGAACATTTAAGCTGAGGAAGGCTCCTCAATTTAATCCATGATTAGGGATTTACCTCATGACAAAGCAAAGCCTTTATTAGAGTGGATTTTAGTTGATGGTAAGATTAAGAAGTGAATTTTATAGTTTGTAAGACAACTTGAGGGGGACTTGTCCATTAACACTAGGGTTAGTCCTTCTTAACCAATTAAGGAAGAATTAGAACCCTAATGCAAGGCCCAAGTTACAAGCTTGATATCTTGATGATTATTAAGTGGATTGATTAAAAGATTTAAACACATTAAGGGTTTAAAACTTAGGATTAAAGTTATACACTCAATCCTAATAGAAGGATGCAGGCATAAGCTTAATCACAAAGCCTTAAAACCTTTAAGGTTTAGTCCTTGATTAAGAGATGAGAAGAGAAGACACAAAGATGACACAAAGGTAAAACTAATGGGGGACTAATCAAACCCTAATTGTGATCATGCTTGGTTGTTCCTAGGGTTTATGAGGCTTGCAAGAGATCTTCAAGAGAGCCACCAAGGAAGAAGCAGGATGAAAGGAGAAGAAGCAAAAAGAAGCAAAACAACTTACTTCACTTAAGAAGATAAGTTTCTTGAAGAAAGAAAGTGGAGAAGGAGCATGAATGATCAAGCTCACTCTAGAACAAAAGTAAAAATGCAGCAATGAATGCATAATAGAGATGAGAAGAGATTATGAGAAGTGAAGGCAAATTCACTTCTCAATGACTTACCACTTGAAAAGTTAGCAACGAGGAATGAAATGAAATGAGAATGAGATGAAATGCAATGATGCAAACCAAAACCAGAGGCATAAACATGATGTTAATGATGCTAATAGATAAAGCAAACACATATCAAGAGATGAGGATGATCATACAAGGATGAGGGTGCAAATGAATCATGCTTTGAACCATAAAAGTTCATGAAAGTTTATGAAATGGAATGAATGCTCAACATGGTAAATGAAAGGTGCAATGATCAAACATGATTCTAATATGTCCTAATATGTCTTATATGTCATGTGGATGCACAAAATGTCATGGCAAGTTCATGTATGCAAACATATGGAAGATGGATGCAAATGAAGGCAAAAATTAGGGTTTATGCATAACAATGCAACACAAAATTCAAAATCAGAAACAAATGACATGATAAAAAATTGAAAATGGGATCAAAGGAACCCAAACCCTACACAAGTTCACTTCCCAAAGGAGGGGACCTAACTCTTAACCTAATAGGAGTTATGATTTTTTAGATTAACTAGGGTTTTAAGGCACTTCAAAGGGAAAAATGCACATCAAATTGAAAATGAAAGATAAATTCAAGCCAATTTTACCCTAGAAACTACATGATATGAAGAATGCAATGCAAAAAGAACCAACATCAAACTCTTCATGGTTAGGCAGAATGAATTTTTCTAAGTTAGGACAAAAATATTGCCTTTTAAGAACTTTAATTCCAATGAGAAATGTCAAAATAGGTCAAGAACCAAAAAGAAATTTGTTTGAAGTGTTTGATAATGTTTCTAAATGTATTAAAATGCAATGTGAATTTTTTTGTGATTTTTAGAAACCTAAATGTTATTTTAATTAATTAATTCTCATTAACTATTTAAAATAAACATTTAAATATTTTTAAAATACGAAAATTATCCAAAAAATAAAAATAAAATTATTTTCAGAAAGAGAAAAATATTTTAAGTTATGATGCAAAAAATGGGATTTTTTAGATATGATTTGTTATTTTAAATAAAATGTGCAAAACAAATGAAAGAAAATGAAAATAAAATTAATTTAGGTGAGAAGTATGCTAATTCAGTGGTCAGTATTCAAAGATTTTTGGAGGGAGTTGACCCGCGCGCGTTTTGATGGCTAGGATTGATTCTGATTAAATTCAAATTAAACCTAATTAATTAAACTAATTAATCTGAATTAGGGTTTAATTACAAATCTTGGTCGTCCATTCGCGCGCGGGAAGGCAAGATCAATGGCTCACATTTAAAACTGGACCTAAACCCTAATTATCATTAATGACTCTCAGACGGCCGGAACAGTGTTCCGGTCGTCTTCTCCGATGAGTCCAAAACCTTATCTCTCTCTCTCCAAGCAACGAAAATGAAATCTCTCTGCCCAGAATCAAACCCCACTCATCACTGAATCAAAACCCCCAAACAAAAATCATTTCTTATTCACCAACAATGCAAATCAAAGCAAAGTAATTTTAGGTCAGACACTTTCAGACAACTCATAAATACTCAATACTCCACCATTTTGAAAAATAAACACATCAGAATCATCAGCACATCATAAGGATTCGATTTAGAACATAAAAACAAGGTTCTGAGAAAAAGGTTCTTGAGCCATACCTGAGATGGAACCTTCTGGTTCTGGGCTTCCTGGCCTTTCCTTTGCTACAAATCCACTTCTTTGAACCCCCTGATGATGAAGTGAAGCTTAGAAAGCTTTGAGGATGGCTGGTTGGTGCTGTTTGGTTCTGGTGTAGCAGAAATGGAGGTTTGTGTGTGTGGTGATTCAAGCTGTTTCAGGGGGTGGGTTTTGTTCTCTGAGTGATATGTGATTTGTTGGTGAAGAAATTTTGGATTTTTGTTAAGTCTTGAGGGAGTTTCGAAGAGATGAAGCTTTGGACAGTTTTTGTGCAAGCTGGTGGTGTGTGTGTTCTGAGCCTTCTTCCTTCTTGTTTTATGACCCTTAGGTAATCCATAAGCAATCCCAACAATTATGGAGGGCAGGTATGCACTGTGGGAATGGTATGGGTTTATTGGCCAAAAAGTCAAAAATTGTGTACTATAGGTATGGGCCATGGAAGAGGAGATTTCTGTGTTTGGATTGCCTCAGCCAGCTTCAAGGAAGGCCCTTGGATGTTCTGATGTGATCTGAAATGGATGAAGGGTGAGATGTCACATGTTTTGCAATTTTCACAACTTGTTGCATTTTGAGATTTTGGTCATGGACATGTCTTATTCCTTGGGCAATATGCAGCAAAATGTACCATGTGATGCTGTTATGATACTTTGGGATTGATTAAAGACCAAACAAAAGCCTAAGAACCAATCTTGCAAGATTTCCCTCTTTGTAACTTTTGTGAAAAATGGCTTATGATACTTGAAATCCAAGGCATGAAGGCTAGAAATTCTTTGGGAAAATCTGAATTTTAGGTCATGTGTTATGTTTATGTAATGCTTAGAAGTCATTTTGAAGTCATAGAAATTCTTGGCATGTGAATTTGCAAGTTTTCCTCTTTGGTGTAAAAGTGAAAATTTAGTGATTTTGTCCAACTTTGCAAGGCCATAACTTTTGTTCTAAAATGAATTAGAATGAGTTCTTGTAATTTTTGAAAATGGGAGGATCCAATCTACAACTTTCATGACCAAATATTTTTCATTTGAAGCATTTTTGAATCAAAAAGAGGAGGTTGAAAAACATTCCCAAAATGGCAAGTTTACATTATAAGTCACTTTCCAAAAATGGCAACTTTGCAAATGACTTGAAATACTTCAATTTTGTGAACTTATAACATCTTCTTAGATCAAATAAAGATCATACACATTCAAAATGATGGAGAAACCCCTTTGGTTGGATGATTGGGGGCCTCAGATGCCTTGATTTTGCACTGACTTGCTCAAGAAGTCATCTATTGATCAAATGCCTTTCCCATTGAATTTCTTCATGAAAATTGATATGTATGATACTTATAACATATAGAGACCAAAAGAAACAAGAATGAACAAAAAATTTGGAGTTATGGCCTCTGAAACCAAAACCCTAATTTTAGGTCATCTGTGCAGTTAAACTTGGCTCTGCTTCTATGCCTTTCCTCAATTCTTGTGATTTTTGATATCCTTGATCTTGGGAGGATATAATATGATGCTTGAACATACATGGACCCTCTTGAGATGATTTAAGACCTTTGGATTGGATCAGAAGGATCTTGGATTGCTCAGATCACAAACCCTAGATGCAGATGACTTTGAACCAATGCAGTGAAGCAAAAATACAATATGAGATGATATGATTGAACTTATGCAATATGAAAAGAATCACAAGCCATGGTGAAATGAGTGAGGGAAAATTTGGGGTGTTTACAGCTGCCCCTATTCAAGCATGAGTTAGCTGTGCAGGATGTGAGCGACAGCTTAATAGGCAAACAAGATAACTTGTGGTTGAATACCAAAGACAGTCCAAAATTTGCACCCACTGAATGAAGAAGAAAAGGGATATAGATTGTAAAAGGAAATAAAGTATGATTATAAAGGGCGGGCGACGGAGGATGACCGTCGAGCAGAGGACGACTGCTGGGAAAAAAAGCGACGACGGGGACGGCCGACATGCTAGGGAAACAAAGGCATCATGATGGGGACGACCATCAAGCAAAGAGACAAGACTCTCTGGGGATTAAAGGTAGATGATGGGGACGACCTTCGGGTTGAAGAAATAAATGATGAGGAACAGTCATCAAAGGTGAAGGACGATCACCTGGCAGGGTACGGCTGCTCTGTTGGGGATAAGGATGAGGGACGGTCATCCAAGGTGAAGGACGATCACCTGGCAGGGTACGGTTGCCGAAAGTATCTCGACATAGGACGAATGCCGGATAGAAAAGGTCGACGATAGGGACGGCCATCCGATAAGCATGATGAAGGACGATCATCAAGAGGTGAAGGATGATCACCTAGCAGGGTACGGCTGCTCTCGGGGTTTATCATGACATAGGACGAATGTCAGATAACAGGATCAACGATGGGGACGACCATCGGATAAAATGATGAAGGACGATCATCAGAAAGGTGAAGGACGATCACCTAGCAGGGGACGGCTGCTCAAGTATCACGACATAGGACGAATGTCAGATAGGAAGAAGTTCTAATGAATAGAGACTCCGCTGGGGATGATGGAGGACGATCATCGAAAAGGGGAAGGACGATCACCTGGCAGGGTACGGCTGCCGGAAATATCATGACATAGGACGAATGTCAGATAGAAAGGGAATAGTTTATCAAGATTTGCCGGGAATTCTCCTGGGGAATGGTAGACACAGACGAGTGTCTAATTTAAAGAAAGCAAAGGCATAAGTGTCTGACACGGTGTATAGATTAAAGATGCGGACGGGCATCCTTAAGACTATGATACCGACGAGTATCAATAGAAACAAACGCTTGACGCATGTTCAGAGATGATGATACGGACGAGTACCAACTAGTTAACAAAGAACACGGACGAGTGTCGACTCTGAGGGGATTTAAGTGGTGTATACAAGATACGGACGAGTATCTGTATGAGTAAAAAGTGATGAGTGAGACATAGATGAGTGTCCAACTTGCTGTGGAGAGCACGACACGAACGGGTGTCGGAAGAAGTGTATTATAAACAAGTATTTGGTTTCCAAAGTGTTTAGGAAACTATGCTGGGGAAGGTGACACGGACGGGTGTCAGGGAAGTGTATATATATATATATATATATATATGTATTTGTCTGTAGAGAACGCTCGGGCGACTTTACTAGGGAATGATGACATGGACGAGTGCCAAAAGGAGCATGCATCTGTATTTGTGAGTGCCAAGAGGATGTTTTGGCTTTCTGCTGGGGAATTTGAGGGGTATTTGTATATTGTTGATGGAATGTCAGCTTTTACAAACGTTCGGTTCGACACATGGCTCATGATTATGCAATATGTTTGATTTTTGCCGTAATACTCCGTGTTAGACGGAATGCTACGCTCTGGGGGAAAATATGATGTGAATGCTATGATTATGCAAAGATACCGATCCGGGATTCGGATCCCGTTGCGATGAAGATCTCTGGCTGATCTGCTTGAAGTGATATCCCAGCTGGGGATGAGATCATTGGTAGATCTGACATATGTCTCTGCTTGAGGAAATAGATCACTGATAGATCTATCTTGGTAATGAGGGACCCGGCTAGGCTCCGTGGGAGCTTTCGTCACTTTGTTGTGAGATCTTCAGACATTGCTCTTCTAGGTTGAGACTTTGCGGGGGGATGATTCCCTGTCTAACACTTGGCTGGGGAGGAATGATCACTGAACGATCTTCCTGGTGATTTCTGTAGAGGATCCTGCCGAGGATGATTGAAGCTTGGCAACTCAGTTTGGGAGATAGCATCTCTGGTGCTAGATGTGAGATGGGATGAGTAAATAGTGATTTGGCAGCTTGCTGGGGAGAAGCTTTCACGCCCCACGTTGTGTTTTGAATACCTGCAATCCTATCATGACAAAGAAACGTACAAGTATCCCTAGGTATCCCTTACTGGATTCCATCATAGGAGTTTAGACACTCCCGGGAGAAAATATATTTCCCGTAAGCATGTAATTTAGAAAAGACGCAACTGTACTTATGCAATCAACATCTTAAGGACATCGGACATTTTGCAAATGAAAATAAAATGTACGAGACGAAATATGACTGAAAATCTGATTTTATTAATTTGTGTGCCCTGAATTGGCAAGATACAGTCAAAGAATCAGATCCCCTGAAATGAGGAGATTGTTACAGAAATTGAGAAACAAAAAGGTACTGGCAATGTTGATGACGCTTCAGTGCTTCCCTTTCGCTATGATTTGTATGACATTGACGTTCTTCTCATCTTGCCTCCTGAAGAAGGCTGATTATGACCGATGCTTTAACCCTTCGAAGCTTGTCATGTTGTGGGTGATACAGACGAATTCAGAATGTAGTTGTTCGCTTATTCCCTTATTTTGCGTGGATCGCCCTTTCGGGTTTTCAATCCACCGGGATACCCATTCTTGTCTGAGTCGTCCAATGCGGCTTTTCAACTCAGCGGGTGTACATTTTTATTTATTTTCCCTTATTTTTGCCCGAGTCTTTTATTTTTTTTTTGACTCGTCGGGATGCCCTATTTTTTCCTGGACTTACTTTCTATTTTTATGTCCAGCGGGTCATTTTTATGCGAAGTATTTTTTAACAGCATCTGAATTAACAGGGGACAGGAAGTCTTCGCCATCCATAGTACTGAGCATCAGTGCTCCACCAGAGAAAACTTTCTTTACTACGAACGGACCATCATAATTCGGAGTCCACTTGCCCCCGTGGTCTGTATGAGAAAGGAGGAGTCTTTTCAGCACAAGATCTCCTACTTGGTATTCTCGGAGCCTGACTTTCTGATCGAAGGCTTTCTTCATTCTTTTCTGATACAGCTGCCCATGGCAGATTGCAGCTAATCTATTTTCTTCAATCAGATTCAGTTGTTCGTACTGGGATCGGACCCATACTGCCTCATTCAGCTTGACATCCATTAGTACTCGCAAGGAGGGTAATTCAACTTCAACAGGTAGGACTGCCTCCATACCATACACAAGCTGATACGGCGTTGCCCCAATGGATGTTCTGATTGACGTACGGTACCCATGCAAGGAAACCGGTAATATTTCGTGCCAGTCTTTATAGGTGACCACCATCTTCTGCACAATCTTCTTGATATTCTTGTTAGCTGCCTCTACAACGCCATTCATCTTTGGCCTGTAAGGAGAAGAATTGTGGTGTTGGATCTTGAAGTCCCGACATAGTTCTGCCATCATTTTGTTGTTCAAGTTGGAACCATTATCAGTAATGATTCGCTCGGGAACTCCATATCGACAGATGATATCTCTCTTCAGAAATCGGGCTACCACCTGCCTTGTAACATTTGCATAAGAAGCTGCTTCGACCCACTTGGTAAAATAGTCAATAGCTACCAGGATGAATCTGTGTCCATTTGAAGCAGTCGGTTCAATCTTGCCAATCATGTCAATGCCCCACATGGCGAAGGGCCAGGGTGAAGACATCACATTCAGGGGATTTGGAGGCACATGCACTTTATCTGCATAGATCTGGCATTTATGACATTTTCTGGTATAAACACAACAGTCTGCATCCATTGTAATCCAGTAATAGCCTGATCTTAGCAACTTTTTAGCCATAGCATGTCCTCCAGCATGGGTACCAAAAGATCCTTCGTGCACCTCGTGCATCAATAAGTCTGCTTCTGCCCTATCAACACATCTGAGGAGTACCATATCAAAGTTTCTCTTGTACAGGGAACCATCAGCATTCAGGAAGAAACTACCAGCTAGCCTTCTTAATGTCTTCTTGTCATTGGATGATGCCCCAGGTGGGTATGTTTGATCCTCCAAGAAGCATTTGATGTCATGGAACCAAGGCTTATCATCTTTAACAACATCTACCGAGAACACGTATGCTGGTCTGTCGAGTCGGGATACTGATATTCAAGGCACAAAGTTGGCAGCTTGAACTTTGATCATGGATGAAATGGTAGCCAGAGCATCTGCAAACTAATTTTCATCTCGAGGGATATACTCAAGCTTGACTGTAGTGAAGAAAGTCAACAACCTCCTTGTATAATCCTGATAAGGTATCAAATGATCTTGGTGAGTGTACCATTTGCCGTTGGTTTGATTAATTACCAGAGCTGAATCTCCGAACATAGTCAAAGTCTTGATCCTGAGGTCAATGGCTTCCTCAAGACCCATAATACAAGCTTCGTATTCAGCATTGTTGTTAGTGCAGTTAAAGGTGAGTTTTGCCGAGAAAGGCATGTGAACTCCCTTAGGTGTAATGAGTACTGCACCAACACCACGACCATTCATATTAACAGCCCCATCAAACATCATAGTCCATTCTTCTTCCGGGTCAGGCCCTTCAGTGTGAACAGGCTCTTCATGATCTTTTGCTTTCAAGTACATGATGTCTTCATCGGGGAAGTCAAATCTCATGGGCTGGTAATCATCAATGGGTTGCTCAGCAAGATAATCAGACAATACACTGCCTTTGATGGCCTTTTGAAATGTGTACTAAATGTCATATTTTGTGAGGATCATTTGCCATCTTGCAACCCGTCCGGTAAGTGCTGGCTTCTCGAATATGTACTTAACTGGGTCCATCTTTGAGATCAATAAAGTGGTGTGAGTCAACATATACTGCCTTAGTCGGCGAGCAGCCCACGCTAAAGCACAACAAGTTTTCTCGAGCAGTGAATAACGCTGTTCACAGTCGGTAAACTTTTTGCTTAGGTAGTATATTGCATACTCTTTTCGACCAGAATCGTCATGCTGGCCCAGCACACACCCCATTGTCGCTCCCACCAAATGACACATCATAGGTCAGAAGGGGTACAGACGCGAACGGTCGACGAAGGGAGAGGAAATGAATAGAGTCGCCAGCTAGGCATTTTTATCCCGAAGGAAAGGTAATGCTGCATAAACCTAAGAAAAGATACGGATAAGACGATCGCGAACCAGAGAGACTGAGAAAGGGGGTTGGTTACAACCTGGGAAGGTATTAGCACCCAGATTGTCCGCCTTACTCGACGGGATCCACGCTTGAAAGATTTGTGTTTTAAAGGGGTAGTGTCAGTGCTATTTTGTGTGTAAAAGCTGGAAAAGAATGCAAGTGTCAGTGCTGGAAGAAAGTGTGAAGTGAATAAAAGAAGTGTCAGTGCAAGGAAAGAGTGTGAAACTCAAGACTTTGAGACTCAAAGAATAATGCTAGAAGAAGGGTGAATATACAGAGACTTTTGTTCGATAACTGTTAAGTTATGCCTACGTATCCTCTCGTGCAATGAGGAAGTCAGAACACCGTAGTTCGACTCAAAGAGACTGAAAGATAAAATTGACTTGTGAACTGCTTACTTGTCTATGCTCAAGTGTATGACCTGTCTGGCTCAGGGGCAAACTGTCTTGCGTTAGATGAAAGAAGCGAGTTCTCGTTTGTGAGTGAATGAGGTGGGAAAAGAATCCCGGAGGAGACGATTATTGTTTGTTTTTTATAATTTCAGTCTTTTATTGCTTTTGAAGTTTGTCATAAGTTAATGAGCCTAAGCCTAAACCAAGGGTTAGTAGACTCATCACATCCTCCCTCTGATTAGGGGTAATGAGAATACCTTAAGTATGAAGTAAGCACCTCACACTTAATCACCATGATGTAGGATTAAGGTCATTAACCTACTTGCATTTATTTAGATGTTTTTAGAGTTTTTGTTTAGTGTTAAGTAATGATTTTAAGCCATAATCAAGGATTTAATGGACTCATTACACCATCCTAATAGAAGGATAATAGGTGAGAACATTTAAGCTGAGGAAGGCTCCTCAATTTAATCCATGATTAGGGATTTACCTCATGACAAAGCAAAGCCTTTATTAGAGTGGATTTTAGTTGATGGTAAGATTAAGAAGTGAATTTTATAGTTTGTAAGACAACTTGAGGGGGACTTGTCCATTAACACTAGGGTTAGTCCTTCTTAACCAATTAAGGAAGAATTAGAACCCTAATGCAAGGCCCAAGTTACAAGCTTGATATCTTGATGATTATTAAGTGGATTGATTAAAGGATTTAAACACATTAAGGGTTTAAAACTTAGGATTAAAGTTATACACTCAATCCTAATAGAAGGATGCAGGCATAAGCTTAATCACAAAGCCTTAAAACCTTTAAGGTTTAGTCCTTGATTAAGAGATGAGAAGAGAAGACACAAAGATGACACAAAGGTAAAACTAATGGGGGACTAATCAAACCCTAATTGTGATCATGCTTGGTTGTTCCTAGGGTTTATGAGGCTTGCAAGAGATCTTCAAGAGAGCCACCAAGGAAGAAGCAGGATGAAAGGAGAAGAAGCAAAAAGAAGCAAAACAACTTACTTCACTTAAGAAGATAAGTTTCTTGAAGAAAGAAAGTGGAGAAGGAGAATGAATGAGCAAGCTCACTCTAGAACAAAAGTAAAAATGCAGCAATGAATGCATAATAGAGATGAGAAGAGATTATGAGAAGTGAAGGCAAATTCACTTCTCAATGACTTACCACCTGAAAAGTTAGCAACAAGGAATGAAATGAAATGAGAATGAGATGAAATGCAATGATGCAAACCAAAACCAGAGGCATAAACATGATGTTAATGATGCTAAGAGATAAAGCAAACACATATCAAGAGATGAGGATGATCATACAAGGATGAGGGTGCAAATGAAGCATGCTTTGAACCATAAAAGTTCATGAAAGTTTATGAAATGGAATGAATGCTCAACATGGTAAATGAAAGGTGAAATGATCAAACATGATTCTAATATGTCCTAAGATGTCATATATGTCATGTGGATGCACAAAATGTCATGGCAAGTTCATGTATGCAAACATATGGAAGATGGATGCAAATGAAGGCAAAAATTAGGGTTTATGCATAACAATGCAACACAAAATTCAAAATCAGAAACAAATGACATGATAAAAAATTGAAAATGGGATCAAAGGAACCCAAACCCTACACAAGTTCACTTCCCAAAGGAGGGGACCTAACTCTTAACCTAATAGGAGTTATGATTTTTTAGATTAACTAGGGTTTTAAGGCACTTCAAAGGGAAAAATGCACATCAAATTGAAAATGAAAGATAAATTCAAGCCAATTTTACCCTAGAAACTACATGATATGAAGAATGCAATGCAAAAAGAACCAACATCAAACTCTTCATGGTTAGGCAGAATGAATTTTTCTAAGTTAGGACAAAAATATTGCCTTTTAAGAACTTTAATTCCAATGAGAAATGTCAAAATAGGTCAAGAACCAAAAAGAAATTTGTTTGAAGTGTTTGATAATGTTTCTAAATGTATTAAAATGCAATGTGAATTTTTTTGTGATTTTTAGAAACCTAAATGTTATTTTAATTAATTAATTCTCATTAACTATTTAAAATAAACATTTAAATATTTTTAAAATACGAAAATTATCCAAAAAATAAAAATAAAATTATTTTCAGAAAGAGAAAAATATTTTAAGTTATGATGCAAAAAATGGGATTTTTTAGATATGATTTGTTATTTTAAATAAAATGTGCAAAACAAATGAAAGAAAATGAAAATAAAATTAATTTAGGTGAGAAGTATGCTAATTCAGTGGTCAGTATTCAAAGATTTTTGGAGGGAGTTGACCCGCGCGCGTTTTGATGGCTAGGATTGATTCTGATTAAATTCAAATTAAACCTAATTAATTAAACTAATTAATCTGAATTAGGGTTTAATTACAAATCTTGGTCGTCCATTCGCGCGCGGGAAGGCAAGATCAATGGCTCACATTTAAAACTGGACCTAAACCCTAATTATCATTAATGACTCTCAGACGGCCGGAACAGTGTTCCGGTCGTCTTCTCCGATGAGTCCAAAACCTTATCTCTCTCTCTCCAAGCAACGAAAATGAAATCTCTCTGCCCAGAATCAAACCCCACTCATCACTGAATCAAAACCCCCAAACAAAAATCATTTCTTATTCACCAACAATGCAAATCAAAGCAAAGTAATTTTAGGTCAGACACTTTCAGACAACTCATAAATACTCAATACTCCACCATTTTGAAAAATAAACACATCAGAATCATCAGCACATCATAAGGATTCGATTTAGAACATAAAAACAAGGTTCTGAGAAAAAGGTTCTTGAGCCATACCTGAGATGGAACCTTCTGGTTCTGGGCTTCCTGGCCTTTCCTTTGCTACAAATCCACTTCTTTGAACCCCCTGATGATGAAGTGAAGCTTAGAAAGCTTTGAGGATGGCTGGTTGGTGCTGTTTGGTTCTGGTGTAGCAGAAATGGAGGTTTGTGTGTGTGGTGATTCAAGCTGTTTCAGGGGGTGGGTTCTGTTCTCTGAGTGATATGTGATTTGTTGGTGAAGAAATTTTGGATTTTTGTTAAGTCTTGAGGGAGTTTCGAAGAGATGAAGCTTTGGACAGTTTTTTTGCAAGCTGGTGGTGTGTGTGTTCTGAGCCTTCTTCCTTCTTGTTTTATGACCCTTAGGTAATCCATAAGCAATCCCAACAATTATGGAGGGCAGGTATGCACTGTGGGAATGGTATGGGTTTATTGGCCAAAAAGTCAAAAATTGTGTACTATAGGTATGGGCCATGGAAGAGGAGATTTCTGTGTTTGGATTGCCTCAGCCAGCTTCAAGGAAGGCCCTTGGATGTTCTGATGTGATCTGAAATGGATGAAGGGTGAGATGTCACATGTTTTGCAATTTTCACAACTTGTTGCATTTTGAGATTTTGGTCATGGACATGTCTTATTCCTTGGGCAATATGCAGCAAAATGTACCATGTGATGCTGTTATGATACTTTGGGATTGATTAAAGACCAAACAAAAGCCTAAGAACCAATCTTGCAAGATTTCCCTCTTTGTAACTTTTGTGAAAAATGGCTTATGATACTTGAAATCCAAGGCATGAAGGCTAGAAATTCTTTGGGCAAATCTGAATTTTAGGTCATGTGTTATGTTTATGTAATGCTTAGAAGTCATTTTGAAGTCATAGAAATTCTTGGCATGTGAATTTGCAAGTTTTCCTCTTTGGTGTAAAAGTGAAAATTTAGTGATTTTGTCCAACTTTGCAAGGCCATAACTTTTGTTCTAAAATGAATTAGAATGAGTTCTTGTACTTTTTGAAAATGGGAGGATCCAATCTAAAACTTTCATGACCAAATATTTTTCATTTGAAGCATTTTTGAATCAAAAAGAGGAGGTTGAAAAACATTCCCAAAATGGCAAGTTTACATTGTAAGTCACTTTCCAAAAATGGCAACTTTGCAAATGACTTGAAATCCTTCAATTTTGTGAACTTATAACATCTTATAAGATCAAATAAAGATCATACACATTCAAAATGATGGAGAAACCCCTTTGGTTGGATGATTGGGGGCCTCAGATGCCTTGATTTTGCACTGACTTGCTCAAGAAGTCATCTATTGATCAAATGCCTTTCCCATTGAATTTCTTCATGAAAATTGATATGTATGATCCTTATAACATATAGAGACCAAAAGAAACAAGAATGACCAAAAAATTTGGAGTTATGGCCTCTGAAACCAAAACCCTAATTTTAGGTCATCTGTGCAGTTAAACTTGGCTCTGCTTCCATGCCTTTCCTCAATTCTTGTGATTTTTGATTTCCTTGATCTTGGGAGGATATAATATGATGCTTGAACATACATGGACCCTCTTGAGATGATTTAAGACCTTTGGATTGGATCAAAAGGATCTTGGATTGCTCAGATCACAAACCCTAGATGCAGATGACTTTGAACCAATGCAGTGAAGCAAAAATACAATATGAGATGATATGATTGAACTTATGCAATATGAAAAGAATCACAAGCCATGGTGAAATGAGTGAGGGAAAATTTGGGGTGTTTACAGCTGCCCCTATTCAAGCATGAGTTAGCTGTGCAGGATGTGAGCGACAACTTAACAGGCAAACAAGATAACTTATGGTTGAATACCAAAGACAGTCCAAAATTTGCACCCACTGAATGAAGAAGAAAAGGGATATAGATTGTAAAAGGAAATAAAGTATGATTATAAAGGGCGGGCGACGGAGGATGACTGTCGAGCAGAGGACGACTGCTGGGAAAAAAAGCGACGACGGGGACGGCCGATATGCTAGGGGAACAAAGGCATCATGATGGGGACGACCATCAAGCAAAGAGACAAGACTCTCTGGGGATTAAAGGTAGATGATGGGGACGACCTTCGGGTTGAAGAAATAAATGATGAGGAACAGTCATCAAAGGTGAAGGACGATCACCTGGCCGGGTACGGCTGCTCTGTTGGGGATAAGGATGAGGGACGGTCATCCAAGGTGAAGGAAGATCACCTGGAAGGGTACGGTTGCCGAGAGTATCTAGACATAGGACGAATGCCGGATAGAAAAGGTCGACGATAGGGACGGCCATCGGATAAGCATGATGAAGGACGATCATCAAGAGGTGAAGGATGATCACCTAGCAGGGTACGGCTGCTCTCGGGGTTTATCATGACATAGGACGAATGTCAGATAACAGGATCAACGATGGGGACGACCATCGGATAAAATGATGAAGGACGATCATCAGAAAGGTGAAGGACGATCACCTAGCAGGGGACGGCTGCTCAAGTATCACGACATAGGACGAATGTCAGATAGGAAGAAGTTCTAATGAATAGAGACTCCGCTGGGGATGATGGAGGACGATCATCGAAAAGGGGAAGGACGAGTATCTGTATGAGTAAAAAGTGATGAGTGAGACATAGATGAGTGTCCGACACGAACGGGTGTCGGAAGAAGTGTATTATAAACAAGTATTTGGTTTCCAAAGTGTTTAGGCAACTATGCTGGGGAAGGTGACACGGACGGGTGTCAGGGAAGTGTATATATATATTTATATATATATATATATATATATGTATTTGTCTGTAGAGAACGCTCGGGCGACTTTACTAGGGAATGATGACATGGACGAGTGCCAAAAGGAGCATGCATCTGTATTTGTGAGTGCCAAGAGGATGTTTTGGCTTTCTGCTGGGGAATTTGAGGGGTATTTGTATATTGTTGATGGAATGTCAGCTTTTACAAACGTTCGGTTCGACACATGGCTCATGATTATGCAATATGTTTGATTTTTGCCGTAATACTCCGTGTTAGACGGAATGCTACGCTCTGGGGGAAAATATGATGTGAATGCTATGATTATGCAAAGATACCAATCCGGGATTCGGATCCCGTTGCGGTGAAGATCTCTGGCTGATCTGCTTGAAGTGATATCCCAGCTGGGGGTGAGATCATTGGTAGATCTGACATATGTCTCTGCTTGAGGAAATAGATCACTGATAGATCTATCTTGGTAATAAGGGACCCGGCTAGGCTCCGTGGGAGCTTTCGTCACTTTGTTGTGAGATCTTCAGACATTGCTCTTCTAGGTTGAGACTTTGCGGGGGGATGATTCCCTGTCTAACACTTGGCTGGGGAGGAATGATCACTGAACGATCTTCCTGGTGATTTCTGTAGAGGATCCTGCCGAGGATGATTGAAGCTTGGCAACTCAGTTGGGGAGATATCATCTCTGGTGCTAGATGTGAGATGGGCTGAGTAAATAGTGATTTTGCAGCTTGCTGGGGAGAAGCTTTCACGCCCCACGTTGTGTTTTGAATACCTGCAATCCTATCATGACAAAGAAACGTACAAGTATCCCTAGGTATCCCTTACTGGATTCCATCATAGGAGTTTAGACACTCCCGGGAGCAAATATATTTCCCGTAAGCATGTAATTTAGAAAAGACGCAACTGTACTTATGCAATCAACATCTTAAGGACATCGGACATTTTGCAAATGAAAATAAAATGTACGAGACGAAATATGACTGAAAATCTGATTTTATTAATTTGTGTGCCCTGAATTGGCAAGATACAGTCAAAGAAACAGATCCCCTGAAATGAGGAGATTGTTACAGAAATTGAGAAACAAAAAGGTGCTGGCAATGTTGATGACGCTTCAGTGCTTCCCTTTCGCTATGATTTGTATGACATTGACGTTCTTCTCATCTTGCCTCCTGAAGAAGGCTGATTCTGACCGATGATTTAACCCTTCGAAGCTTGTCATGTTGTGGGTGATACAGACGAATTCAGAATGCAGTTGTTCGCTTATTCCCTTATTTTGCGTGGATCGCCCTTTCGGGTTTTCAATCCACCGGGATACCCATTCTTGCCTGAGTCGTCCAATGCGGCTTTTCAACTCAGCGGGTGTACATTTTTATTTATTTTCCCTTATTTTTGCCCGAGTCTTTTATTCTGTTTTTGACTCGTCGGGATGCCCTATTTTTTCCTGGACTTACTTTCTGTTTTTATGTCCAGCGGGTCATTTTTATGCGAAGTATTTTTTAACAGCATCTGAATTCACAGGGGACAGGAAGTCTTCACCATCCATAGTACTGAGCATCAGTGCTCCACCAGAGAAAACTTTCTTTACTACGAACGGACCATCATAATTCGGAGTCCACTTGCCCCTGTGGTCTGTATGAGAAGGGAGGAGTCTTTTCAGCACAAGATCTCCTACTTGGTATTCTCGGAGTCTGACTTTCTGATCGAAGGCTTTCTTCATTCTTTTCTGATACAGCTGCCCATGGCAGATTGCAGCTAATCTCTTTTCTTCAATCAGATTCAGTTGTTCGTACTGGGATCGGACCCATACTGCATCATTCAGCTTGACATCCATTAGTACTCGAAGGAGGGTAATTCAACTTCAACAGGTAGGACTGCCTCCATACCATACACAAGCTGATACGGCGTTGCCCCAGTGGATGTTCTGATTGACGTACGGTACCCATGCAAGGAAAACGGTAACATTTCGTGCCAGTCTTTATAGGTGACCACCATCTTCTGCAGAATCTTCTTGATATTCTTGTTAGCTGCCTCTACAACGCCATTCATCTTTGGCCTATAAGGAGAAGAATTGTGGTGTTGGATCTTGAAGTCCCGACATAGTTCTGCCATCATTTTGTTGTTCAAGTTGGAACCATTATCAGTAATGATTCGCTCGGGAGCTCCATATCGACAGATGTTATCTCTCTTCAGAAATCGGGCTACCACCTGCCTTGTAACATTTGCATAAGAAGCTGCTTTGACCCACTTGGTAAAATAGTCAATAGCTACCAGGATGAATCTGTGTCCATTTGAAGCAGTCGGTTCAATCTTGCCAATCATGTCAATGCCCCACATGGCGAAGGGCCAGGGTGAAGACATCACATTCAGGGGATTTGGAGGCACATGCACTTTATCTGCATAGATCTGGCATTTATGACATTTTCTGGTATAAACACAACAGTCTGCATCCATTGTAATCCAGTAATAGCCTGATCTTAGCAACTTTTTAGCCATAGCATGTCCCCCAGCATGGGTACCAAAAGATCCTTTGTGCACATCGTGCATCAATAAGTCTGCTTCTGCCCTATCAACACATCTGAGGAGTACCATATTAAAGTTTCTCTTGTACAGGGAACCATCAGCATTCAGGAAGAAACTACCAGCTAGCCTTCTTAATGTCTTCTTGTCATTGGATGATGCCCCAGGTGGGTATGTTTGATCCTCCAAGAAGCATTTGATGTCATGGAACAAAGGCTTATCATCTTTAACAACATCTGCCGAGAACATGTATGCTGGTCTGTCGAGTCGGGATACTGATATTCAAGGCACAAAGTTGGCAGCTTGAACTTTGATCATGGATGAAATGGTAGCCAGAGCATCTGCAAACTAATTTTCATCTCGAGGGATATACTCAAGCTTGACTGTAGTGAAGAAAGTCAACAACCTCCTTGTATAATCCTGATAAGGTATCAAATGATCTTGGTGAGTGTACCATTTGCCGTTGGTTTGATTAATTACCAGAGCTGAATCTCCGAACATAGTCAAAGTCTTGATCCTGAGGTCAATGGCTTCCTCAAGACCCATAATACAAGCTTCGTATTCAGCATTGTTGTTAGTGCAGTTAAAGGTGAGTTTTGCCGAGAAAGGCATGTGAACTCCCTTAGGTGTAATGAGTACTGCACCAACACCACGACCATTCATATTAACATCCCCATCAAACATCATAGTCCATTATTCTTCCGGGTCAGGCCCTTCAGTGTGATCAGGCTCTTCATGATCTTTTGCTTTCAAGTACATGATGTCTTCATCGGGGAAGTCAAATCTCATGGACTGGTAATCATCAATGGGTTGCTCAGCAAGATAATCAGACAATACACTGCCTTCGATGGCCTTTTGAGATGTGTACTGAATGTCATATTCTGTGAGGATCATTTGCCATCATGCAACCCGTCCGGTAAGTGTTGGCTTCTCGAATATGTACTTAACTGGGTCCATCTTTGAGATCAATAAAGTGGTGTGAGTCAACATATACTGCCTTAGTCGGCGAGCAGCCCACGCTAAAGCACAACAAGTTTTCTCGAGCAGTGAATAACGCTGTTCACAGTCGGTAAACTTTTTGCTTAGGTAGTATATTGCATACTCTTTTCGACCAGACTCGTCATGCTGGCCCAGCACACACCCCATTGTCGCTCCCACCAAATGACACATCATAGGTCAGAAGGGGTACAGACGCGAACGGTCGACGAAGGGAGAGGAAATGAATAGAGTCGCCAGCTAGGCATTTTTATCCCGAAGGAAAGGTAATGCTGCATAAACCTAAGAAAAGATACGGATAAGACGATCGCGAACCAGAGAGACTGAGAAAGGGGGTTGGTTACAACCTGGGAAGGTATTAGCACCCAGATTGTCCGCCGTACTCGACGGGATCCATGCTTAAAAGATTTGTGTTTTAAAGGGGCAGTGTCAGTGCTATATGTGTATCAAAGCTGGAAAGAATGCAAGTGTCAGTGTAAAAAAGAATGTGAAGTGTATAAGAGAAGTGTCAGAGTAAGAACAGGGATAAAATGCTCCAGATTATGAGGCTAAAAGAATAATGCTGGAAGAGGGGGAATATACAGAGACTTTTTGTTCGATAACTGTTAAGTTGTGCCTACGTATCCTCTCGTGCAATGAGGAAGTCAGAACACCGTAGTTCGACCCAAAGAGACTGAAAGGTAAGTGTACTTATGTATTGCTTACTTGTCTATGCTCAAGTGTATGACCTTTCTGGCTCAGGTGCAAACTGTCTTGCATTAGACGGAAGAAGCAAGTTCTCGTTTATGAGTGAATGAGATGAGAAAAGAATCCCGAAGGAGACGATTATTGTTTGTTTTTGTATTTTTAATCTTTTATTGCTTTTTGGAGTTTGTCATAAGTAAATGAGCTTAAGCCTAAACCAAGGGTTAGTAAACTCATCACATCCTCCCTCTGAGTAGGGGTAATGAGAATACCTTAAGTGTGAAGTCAGCATCTCACACTTAATCACCCTGATGTAGGATTAATATCATTAAACTACTTGTGATTATTTAGATGTTTTTGTTGTTTTTGTTTAGTGCTAAGTAATGAGTTTAAGCCATAATCAAGGATTTAATGGACTCATTACACCATCCTAATAGAAGGATAATAGATGAGAGCATTTAAGCTGAGGAAGACTCCTCAACTTAATCCATGATTAGGGATTAACCTCATGACAAAAAAAAGCCTTCATTAAATGGATTTTAGTTAATGATAAGATTAAGAAGTGATTTTTATGGTTTTTAAGACAACTTGAGGAGGACTTGTCCATTAACACTAGGGTTAGTCCAACTTAACCAATTAAGGATGAATTAGAACCCTAATGCAAGACCCAAGTTACAAGCTTGATGTCTTAGTGGTTATTAAGTGAATTTATTAAAGGAGTTAAACACATTAAGGGTTTAACACTTAGGATTAAAGTTATACACTCCATCCTAATAGAAGGATGCAGGCATAAGCTTAATCACAAAGCCTTAAAGCCTTTAGGGTTTAGTCCCTGATTATGAGATGAGAAGAGAAGACTCAAAGATGACATAAAGGTAAAACTAAATGGGGGACTAATCAAACCCTAATTGTTATCATACTTGGAGATACTAGGGTTTATGAGGTTCAAGGGAGAAAGATCTTCAGAGAAACCACCAGGAAGGAAGCAAATGAAAGGAGCAAGAAGCAAAGAGAAGCAAAACAACTTGCTTCACTTAAGAAGACAAGTTGCTTGAAGAAAGAAAGTAAGATGAACATGAATGAGAAAGCTCAATCCAATACACATACAAAAATGCAGCAAAGGAAGTATGAAAGAGAGGAAAAGAGATTATGAGAAGTGAAGGCAAATTCACTTCTCAATACAACTTACCACCTGAAAAGTTAGTAAAGAAATGAAATGAAATACAAATGAGATGAAGTGTGATGATGCAAACCAAAACCAGGAGCAAGATCATGAAGTGAATGATGCTAAGAGATGATACAAACATAATGCAAGGCATGGGAATGATTAAACAAGCACATGGATGCAGATGAAACATGTTTTGGACCATGAATGCTCATGAAAAGTTATGAAATGTAATGGACATACAAAATGGTAAATGAAAGATGCAATGATCAAACATGATTCTAATATGTCCTAAGATGTATTATGAATCAAATGAGTGCACAAAATGTCATGGCAATTCATGGTATGCAAGCAAATGGAAGATGGATGCAAAGGAAGACATAAATTAGGGTTTATGATCAACACACAAAGCAAAATTCAAAATCAGAAGCAAATGACACGATAAAAATTTGAAAATGTAATCAAAGATACCCTAAACCTATACAAACTCACTGCCCAAAGGAGAGGATCCAAATCTTAACCTTTTGAAAGTTATGAATTTCCTAAGATTGCTAGGGTTTTAAGGTACCTTGTCAAGAAAAATGCTAAACAAATTGAAAATGCAAGATCAATTCAAACCAATTTTATCCTATAAACTACATGATATACAAGATACAATGCAAAAGGAATCATCATCCAACTCTCAATGGTTAGGCAGAAAGGAATTTTCAAAGTTTGAACCAAAATAATGCCTTAAAATGAAATTAATTCCAATGAAAATGGTCAAAAGGCATCAAGAACAAAAAAGAAATTTGGTTTGAGAGTTGGACAATGTTTCTAAATATTTCTAAATTCTATGTGATTTTTTTTGTGATTTTTAAATACCTAAATGTATTTTTAATTAATGAATTTTCATTAACTAATTAAAAATAATCATTTAAATGATTTAAAAATAATTTTTAATGCAAAAAATAAAAATAAAAATATTTTTGGGTTTTAAAAATTAACGAAAACCTTGACAAAAATTTTCATAATTTTTAAATGATTTTTGCTATTTTATTTAATTCGTACAAATAAATGCAATAAAAATGAAAATAAAATGAAAATAAAGAGAAGTATGCACAATGAAGGGACCAAATTTATTCTGGGCTGGGAAAGGTTGACTTGGCGCCACATCCAATGGCCCAAGTTCAAACCTGGCTAAATCTGGTTTTATAATTAATTAAACTGAATTTATTTAATTAATTGAGGATTAGGGCTTAATGATGAGATCCTGGCCATCCATACACGCGCGGGTAAACGCATCCAAAGGCCAGAATTCAAAGTTGCATTAATGACACAATTAGGGCTAATGAACTTCAGGTGACCGGAACAGTGGTTCCGGTCATCTTCTCCGGCGAGCACAAACCCTAGATTTTGCTACAGGTTACCAATCATGAAATTTCTTCCACCAAAATGATCCTCTCCTCAATCTAAACCTAACCCCTCTCCCAAAATTCATTTATTTTCACTCACAAGCCTGAATCGAAGCAAAGTATGAAACACGGGCAAATGTTCAGAGATACCATACATGCTGATTTCTTCACCATTTCAAAAACTAAACACATATTCATGATCAGGGGAAGACATAGCATCATAAAAGAACTTAAAATTTAGTTTCTGGAAAAAAAGTTCTTCATGTTACCTGAGATGAAGCTTCTCTGATTTTGAGCTTTCTGGCCTCAAGCTTTGTGCAATCCTTCTCCCTTGATCCTCCTGATGATGGAATGAAGCTTAGAATGCTTTGAGAGTGGCTAGTTTAAGAGGTTCAGTTCTAATATGGCAGGAAATGAGGTCCTTGTATGTTGTGTTTCAGTCCATTGTGAAGGGTGGGATCTGTTCTATGGATGATTTTTGGTTGATTGGTGAAGGAATTATTGAAGTTGGATGGCGGTGTTGGGGGATTCGAAGAGGGAAAGGTTTTGACAGTTTTTTGTGTATGCTGGATTGTGTGTGTTCTGAGCCTCTTCTCCTTGTGTTTTATGATCCTTAGGTGATCCATAAGCTATCCCAACAAATCTGGAGAGCAGGTGTGCACTGTGGGATTGGTATGGGATGATTGGCCAAAAAGTCAAAAATTGTGTACTTGCAGCATGGGCTGTGGCAGAGATGGTTTCTTGGCCTATACTGCATCAGCTTGAGTCAAGGATGGCCCTTGGATGATTCACGAATGACTGCAACATTTGGATCATAAGTTGGAAGTGTTTTTGCAACTTGACAACTTGTCACATTTCATGGTTTTTGGCTATGCATATGTGAGAAATCTTGCTGAATTTTTGGTGTGGCTTGCTTTATTAGGTCATGGCAAAGTTTTGAAACCAGCTAGAGGTCAAACAAACCCTTTGAGATTCAATTTGCAAGAAATCCCTCTTTGCACTTTCATGAAGAATGACTTATGGTTACTTGAAAAACAAGGCATGGAAATGGGAAATTCTTTGGGCCAAACTGATTTTTAGACATTGGTTTATGTTTGTACAAAGATTAGAAGTCACTTTGAGGTCTCATTTTGCCTTGGCAAGTGGTTTGCAACTTTTCCTCTTTGGTAGAAAACTTGAAATTATGTGATTTTTCCCAACTTTGACAAGCCATAACTTTTGATCCAAAATGAATTAGAATGAGTTCTTGTACTTTTTGAAAAGGGAATGATCCATTCTACAACTTTCATGACCAAAGTTTTCCCATTTGAAGCATTTTTGAATCAAAAAGAAAGGGTTGAAAAAGTTTCCCAAAATGGCAAGTTTCCATTACAAGTCATTTTCCCAAAAAGGCAACTTTGCAAATGGCTTGAAATTCTTCAATTTTGTGAACTTCCAACATCTTCTATGATCAAATAAAGATCATACACAATCAAAATGATGATGAACACCCTTTGGTTGGGTCATTGGGGGCCTCAGATGCCCTGATTTTGCACTGACTTGCTCAAGAAGTCAACTATTGACCAGATGACTTCCCCATGGAATTTCTTCATGAAAATTGATGTGCATGATCCCTATACCATATAGAGACCAATAGAAACAAGAATGACCAAAAAAATTGGAGTTATGGCCTTTGAAACCAAAACCCTAATTCTAGGTCATTTGTGCAGTTAAACCTGGCTCTGCTTCTATGCCTTTCTCAGTTCTTGTGATTCTTTGACTTTCTTGACTTTGTGAGGAAGTAATATGATGCTAGAACATACATGGACCCCTTTAAAGTGATTGAAGACCTTTGGAGTGGATCAACTGGCTCAAGGATGGCTCAGATCACAAACCCTAGATGCAGATGACTTTGAACCAATGCAGTGAAGCATATATGCAATATGAGATGCTATGATTGAACTTATGCATATGAAAAGATCACAAGCCATGGTGTGAATTGGTGAGGGCAAATTTGGGGTGTTTACAGCTGCCCCTATTCAAACATGAGTTAGCTTTGCAGGATGTAAGCAACGGCTTAACAGGAAAACAAGATAACTTGTGGTTTAATACCAAAGACAGTCCAAAATTTGTACTCACAGAATGAAGAAGAAAAGGGATATAGATTGTAAAAGAAAATAAAGTATATTATAAAGTGCGGACGACGGAGGACGACCGTCGAGCAGAGGACGACTGCTGGGGATAAAGTGATGACGGGGACGACCGACATGCTGGGGATATAAGAGATTATGATGGGGACGGCCATCAAGTAAAGCTATAAGACTCTCTGGGGATTAGAGGTAAATGAAATAAAATGATGAGGTACGGTCATCAAAGGTGAAGGACGATCACCTAGCAGGGGACGACTGCTCTGTTGGGGATAAGATGAGGGACGGTCATCTAAGGTGAAGGAGGATCATCGGGCAAGGTACGGTTGCCAAAAGTATCGCGAGATAGGACGAATGCCGGATAAAAAAGTCAATGATGGGTACGGCCATCGGATAAGCATGATGAAGGACGATCATCAAGAGGTGAAGGATGATCACCTAGCAGGGGACGGCTGCTCTTAGGGTTTATCATGACATAGGACGAATGCCAGATAACAAGATCAACGATGGGGACGAACATCGGATAAAGTGATGAAGGACGATCATCAGGAGGTGAAGGACGATCACCTAGCAGGGGACGGCTGCTAAAAGAAATATCACGACATGGGACGAATGTCGGATAGGAAGGGGTTCTAATGATGGAGACTCCGCTGGGGAAAGGATGAGGGACGCTCATCCAAAGGTAAAGGACGATCACCTGGCAAGGTACGGCTGCCAAACGGGTATCATGACATAGGACGAATGTCAGATAGAAAGAAAATAAATTAGTGGGATTTGCTGGGACTCTTCTGGAGAATAGTAGACACAGATGAGTGTCTAATTTCAAGAAGACAATAGTGTTTGACACAGTGTATAGATTAAAGATGCGGACGAGCATCCTTAAGACTACGATACGGACGAGTATCGGGTAGAAACAAACGCTTGACGCATGTTCTGAGATGATGATACAGACGAGTATCAACTGTTTAACAAAGAACACGGACGAGTGTCGAATCTGAGGGGATATAAGTGGTGTATACAAGATACGGACAAGTATCTGTATGGGTGAAACAGGAGTAATAAGTATGAGTAGTGTACACGAGTGTTTAACTTGCTGGGGAGAGTATGACCCGGAAGAGTGTCGGCAAAAGGCGTATTCTAAACAAGTATATGATTTACAAAGTGTTTAGGTAGCTATGCTGGGAAGGTGACACAGACGGGTGTCAGGGAATTTGTATAGATATGTGTATCTGTGAGTGCAAAGAGGACGCTTTGGCTTTCTACTGGGGACATGACACGGACGGGTGTCGAGAAGTATCTGTAATATATAAATGTCTGTTTGTAAAGGATGCTCAGGCGACTTTACCGGGGAATGATGACACGGACGAGTGCCAAAAGGAGTGTGTCTCTGTATTTATGAGTGTAAGGCAGATGCCTTGGCTTTCTGCCGGGAAATCCGGGGAGTTCCTCTGTATATCTTTGATGGATTGCCAGTATTTAAAAGTGTTTGATTCAGAACATGGCTTATGATTATGCAATATGTTTGATTTTTGCCGTAATGCTCCGTATTAGACGGAATGCTACGCTCTGTGGGGAAAATATGATGCGAATGCTATGATTATGCAAAGACACCAATCTGGGATTCGGATCCCGTCACTGCGAAGATCTCTGGTTGATCTGCTTGAAGTGGACATCCCAGCTGGGGATGAGATCATTGGTAGATCTGTCATATGGGACTCTGTTTGGGGATATAGGTTACTGATAGACCTATTTTGGTAATGAGGGACCCAGCTGGGGTTTGTAGAAGCTTTCTTCACTCTGTTGTGAGATCCTCAGGCATTGCTCTTCTGGATAGAGGCTGAGACTCTTGTAGGGAGATGATCCGCTGGCTTTCGTACTTGGCTGAGGAGGAAATAACAAATGGCAACTCAGCTGGGGAGAAAGCACCTCCGGTGCTAAGACTGAGTAGATAATGATTTGCCAGCTTGCTGGGGTGAAGCTTTCATGCCCCATGTTGTGCTTTGAATACCTGCAGTCCTGAAAAGTCAGCGAAACGCACAAGTGATCCCGGGGTATCCCTTACCGGATTCCATCATAGGTGTTTAGGCAACCCTAGGAGCAAGTATATTTCCTGCAAGCACGTATTTTTAGAAGAGAAGCATCTATATTTATGCAATCAGTATCTTAAAGACATCGGACATTCTTGCAAATGAAAATAAAATGTACGAGACGAAACATGACTGAAAATCTGATTTTATTAATTCGTATGCCCTGAATTGGCAAGATACAGTCAAAGAAATGAATCCCCTAAAATGAGGAGATTGTTACAAATTGAGAAATAAAAGGTATTGGCAATGTTGATGACGCTTCAGGGAGCTTCTCTTTTGCTATGACTCGTATGACATTTGACGTTCTTCTCGTCTTGCTTTCTGAAGAAGGCTGATTCTGAAAGAAGCTTGAACCTCTCGAAGCTTACCAAGTTGTAAGTGATACAGATGAAATCAGAGTACAGTTGTTCGCTAATTCCCTTATTTTGCATGGATCACCCTTCCAGGTTTTCAATCCATCGGGATACCCTTTTTTGCCTGAGTTGTCCAATATGGCTTTTCAACTCAGCGGGTGTACATTTCTTTATTTATTTTCCCTTACTTTTGCCCGAGTCTTTTATTCTGTTTTTGACTCGCCGGGATGCCCTATTTTTGCCTGGACTTACATTCTGTTTTTATGTCCAACGGGTCATTTTTATGCGAAGTATTTTTTAACTGCATCTGAATTCACAGGGGACGGGAAGTCTTCACCGTCCATAGTACTGAGCATCAGTGCTCCACCAGAGAAAACTTTCTTTACTACGAATGGCCCCTCATAGTTCGGAGTCCAATTGCCCCTGTGGTCTGTATGAGGAGGGAGGAGTCTTTTCAGCACCAGATCCCCTACTTGGTATTCTCGGAGCCTGACTTTCTGATCGAAGGCTTTCTTCATTCTTTTCTGATATAATTGCCCATGACAAATTGCGGATAATCTCTTTTCTTCGATCAGACTCAGTTGTTCGTATCGGGATCGGACCCACTCCGCTTCACTCAGCTTAAATCCATCAGTATCCGCAAGGAGGATAATTCAACTTCAACAGGTAGGACTGCCTCAGTGGATGTTCTGATTGACGTACGGTACCCATGCAAGGCAAATGGTATCATTTCATGCCAGTCTTTGTAGGTAACCACCATCTTCTGCACAATCTTCTTGATATTCTTATTAGCTGCCTCAACAGCGCCATTCATCTTTGGCCTGTAAGGAGAAGAATTGTGGTGTTGGATCTTGAAGTCCCGGCACAGTTCTGCCATCATTTTGTTGTTTAAGTTGGAACCATTATCAGTAATGATTCGCTCGGGCACTCCATACCGACAGATGATATCTCTCTTCAGGAATCTGGCTACCACTTGCCTTGTAACATTGGCATAAGAAGCCGCTTCAACCCGCTTGGTGAAATAGTCAATAGAAACCAAGATGAATCTGTGGCCATTTGAAGCAGTCGGTTCAATCTTGCCAATCATATCAATGCCCCACATGGCAAATGGGCAGGGTGAAGACATCACATTCAAAGGATTCGGAGGCACATGCACTTTATCCGCATAAATCTGGCATTTATGGCATTTCCTGGCATAGGCACAACAGTCGGCATCCATTGTGATCCAATAATAACCTGACCTTAGCAACTTTTTGGCCATGGCATGCCCTCCCGCATGGGTACAAAAGGATCCTTCGTGCACCTCGTGCATCAACAAGCCTGCTTCTGTTTTATCAACACATCTGAGGAGTACCATATCAAAGTTTCTTTTGTACAAGGAGCCATCAGTATTCAGGAAGAAACTACCAGTAAGCCTTCTCAAAGTCTTCTTATCATTGGAAGATGCCCCAGGTGGGTATGTTTGATCCTCCAAGAAGCATTTAATGTCATGGAACCAAGGCTTATCATCTTTGGCAACATCTGCTGCAAATACATATGATGGTCTGTCAAGCCTGGACACTGAAATCTGAGGCACAAAGTTGGCAGCTTGAACTTTGATCATGGATGAAATGGTGGCAAGAGCATCTGCAAATTGATTCTCGTCCCGAGGGATATACTCAAGCTTGACCGTTGTAAAGAAAGTCAATAACCTCCTTGTATAATCCCTGTAAGGTATCAGATGATCCTGGTGTGTGTACCATTTGCCGTTGGTTTGATTGATTACCAAGGCTAAATCTCCGAATACAGTCAAAGTCTTGATCCTGAAGTCAATGGCTTCCTCAAGACCCATAATACAAGCTTCGTATTCAGCTTCGTTGTTAGTGAAGTTAAAGGTGAGTTTCGCCGAAAAAGGCATGTGAACTCCTTTAGGTGTAATGAGTACTGCACCAACACCACGACCATTCATATTAACAGCCCCATCAAACATCATAGTCCATTCTTCTTTTGGGTCAGGCCCTTCAGTGTGAACAGGCTCTTCATGATCTTTTGTTTTTATGAACATGATGTCTTCATCAGGGAAGTCAAATCTCATAGGCTGGTAGTCATCAATAGGTTGCTCAACAAGATAATCAGACAGTACACTGCCCTTGATGGCTTTCTGAGATGTGTACTGAATGTCATATTCTGTGAGGATCATTTTCCATCTTGCAACCCGTCCGGTAAGTGCTGGCTTCTCAAAAATGTACTTAACCGGGTCCATCTTTGATATCAATAAAGTAGTGTGGGTCAACATATACTGTCTCAGTCGGCGAGCAGCCCACGCTAAAGCACAACAAGTTTTCTCGAGCAGTGAATAACGTTGTTCACAGTCGGTAAACTTTTTGCTTAGGTAGTATATTGCATACTCTTTTCGACCAGACTCGTCATGCTGGCCCAACACACACCCCATTGACTCTTCTAATACTGTCAAGTACATAATTAGAGGTCTTCCTTCAACTGGAGGCATAAGGATTGGAGGCTCTTGTAAGTATTCCTTGATTTTGTTAAAAGCCCTCTGGCAGTCTTCGTTCCACCTGACCGTTTGTTCTTTTCTTAACAACTTGAACAAAGGTTCACAGGTTGCTGTAAGGTGAGATATGAACCTTGAAATGTAGTTCAATCTACCCAGAAACCCCCAAACTTCTTTTTCAGTCTTCGGTGCAGGCATTTCTTGAATGGCTTTGACTTTATCAGGGTCAACTTCAATCCCTTTCTCACTTACAATAAATCCCAGCAACTTACCGGATCGCACCCCGAATGTGCATTTGTTGGGGTTTAACTTCAGTTGGTACTTCCTCAGACGCTTGAATAACTTTAGCATATTTATCAGGTGGTCTTCTTCTGTGAGGGACTTGGCAATCATGTCATCCACATAACATTCAATTTCTTTATGGATCATGTCGTGGAATAATGTTACCATAGCCCGTTGATATGTTGCACCAGCATTCTTCAATCCGAATGGCATCACCTTGTAACAGAACGTGCCCCAGGGTGTGATAAAAGTTGTCTTCTCCATGTCTTCAGGTGACATCTTGATCTGGTTGTATCCTGAAAATCCGTCCATGAAGGAGAATACCGAGAACTGAGCCGTATTATCAACCAATACATCAATGTGAGGTAAAGGGAAATCATCTTTCGGGCTGGCTCTGTTCAGGTCCCGGTAGTCCACACACATCTTCACCTTTCCGTCTTTCTTAGGCACAGGTACAATATTAGCAAACCACGGAGGATAGCTAGTTACAACAAGGAACCCGTCGTCCCACTGTTTCTGTACCTCTTCTTTAATCTTCATTGCCATATCTGGGCGAGTACGGCACAATTTCTGTTTTACTGGCGGGCAGTCTTCTTTTAAAGGCAGCTTGTGCATGACAATATTGGTGTCCAACCCTGGCATATCCTGATAAGACCAAGCAAACACATCCACATATTCACGAAGCATGTCAATCAGTTTCTCTTTTACTGAATCTTGTAGGCAGGCCCCGATCTTAACTTCTTTCACGTCTTCTTCCGTACCAAGATTAACCGTTTCGACCTCCTCCTGATGAGGAGTGATAACCTTCTCCTCTTGCCTTAACAGCCTGGCTAGCTCTTCAGGTAGCTCGTAATCTTCTTCAACCCCTTCATCAACTTGATTGATTGGATTGTCAAAGTCATACGAAGTCATAGCTGTGCTGTTGTCGGTGCGATCTGAAAGGCACTCTCTGCAAGGGTTTAGATTGTTCATTTTAGTGATCGATTTTAATCTTGTTTTAGAAAAAGAGTGAAAGGAAGTTATCATTTTGGAAAACATTGCCACTTTATTTTTGTACAAAAAGAAAAATGAAAAACAGTGAGCGGAAAAGAAAAAGACTCATTTGCAAAAGATGTCCGATATTCATTGATTGATCTGTTTGCACAAAATTACAAGATGGCCCGATTACAAAATGAGTCTTGTCAACTTGGGCAAGATGCAAGACTTGATGCATGCTTAAAATATACAGGAAATAATAATTACTCTACAGGAGTAACCCTTATAATTTCCTGGGAAGACCAGTTTGAGATACGGCTCCCCGAGATCCTTGGACGTATCCAGCTCTCCAGGTTGCGTTCATCTTCCGACTCATCTTCCAAGTTGTTCACTGCATCCGGGGCGAGCATTCCCCCGCTGACAAAACTGGGCTCCTTGGCAGCCTCTGATTGATCTTGTTGAGTTGGTTTGTAACCCAACCCAAATCTGTCCTCCTTCTTCTCCACGGGCAGCAGCTTGCCCCAGCCTTGGGCAGTACCCTCTTCAACAACCTTCCTGACTTGCTGATAAGACGTCATGGAGGTTCCCAATACAGCAGATGCTTCATTAATGTTTAGGGCCTCAAACCCCTGGCTCATGGTTTCATGGATTTCTCCATCCATCTCAATGTACTTATATGTAGACAGATGGCTAACAAAGATGTCCTCTTCACCACAGATGGTGATGATCTGGCCTTCCCACTTGAATTTCAGCTTCTGGTGAAGGGTAGACGTAACAGCGCCAGCGGCATGGATCCAAGGTCTACCCAACAAACAGTTGTAGGCCGGCTGAATGTCCATCACATAGAAGGTAATTTTGAAGGTCTGCGGGCCAATCATCACAGGTAGATCAATCTCCCCTAGCACTGATCTTTTAGAGCCATCAAATGCTCTTACCACCAAATTACTAGGACGCAATGCCAAGCCATCATACTCCAGCTTCACTAAGGCTTTCTTTGGCAGAACATTGAGTGAGGACCCAGTGTCCACCAGCACATGAGATAGAACAACACCCTTGCATTCCAGAGTGATGTGTAAAGCCTTGTTGTGGTTACGTCCCTCAGTTGTTAAGTCAGCATTGGTAAAGCCCAGTCCATGACTGGTGTTGACATTTGCCACCACAGTTTCTAGCTGATTAACAGTGATCTCCTCTGGCACGTATGCTGCGTGCAAGACTTTCAGTAATGCATTCCTGTGAGCTTCAGAACACATCAACAGGGATAATATGGAGATCTTTTAGGGAGTTTGGAGAAGCTGATCCACCACCTTGTAATCACTTCTCTTTATAATTCTCATAAACTCGTCTACATCTAGCTCAAAAGATGTCTTCTGAGTTTCTTTGATGATTGGTTCTTCAGGTACCACACTCTTCCCCTTTGCTTTTGCAGCAGCTTCTGCTTCGGCATTAGGTCTTTGCAATTGTGAGGCAAAAAGGCGTCCGCTCCTGGTGAAGCCTCCGCCTCCCCCAACATTATCAATCTGTGGAGAAGAGGTTGAAGAATCCAAAGTGATTCTCTCCCCATTGCAGTAGAGGTCAGAGCCATAATGCCAAGGTATGGCATTACTGCTTTCATATGGAACTGGTCCAGGCACCGTGATGGTAACTGGACTGACTGCTGCAGAGGAAGGTACTGAAATGGTGTGCGGATCGTAGTAAATTGTGACCGGTGATCTGGCAGGAGGTACCACTGTTTGTTGTTGAAAGTTGTTGTTTGGAGGAACATTTGATGGATCATAGTAGATGGTGACTGCTGAGATATCTTCATTAATTTCTGTTGGCGTTGTAGAAGATTCTGCTGAATAAATGGGTGCTGATGTTGTAGAAGAAATGGTTGTTGACATCTAATTTGCTGAAGTGATGGACAGAGCCATTGTTGATGATATTGATGAATTGGTCGGAATGATTTTTGTTGCAGTTGTAGAAGAGTCAGGGATTATTGTCAAAGGAATTGCTGGATTTGTAGGCGCCGTTGTTGTGATCTGGAGTATACCACTTTTGATAAGATCATCTATGCCGCTTCTCAAGTTATCACACCCGTTGACCGAAATGTTGCAATAACCAAACCGAGCTCACATCCGGGGAACATCTGGCATTCTAGGAGCTGCGCTTTAATCTCGACCAGAGGCATCCGAATCTGTCCAACACTGGTGATTAAGAAAGATGGTTTGTCTTCCTCAATGGCATTAATTCTTGGCCCTCCATGATTGGGCATGGGATTCTTGTTGACATTTGGAGGGGGTGCAAAGTTGAGGGCCTTGGAATCCACCAGATCTTGTACCTTCATTTGTAAAGCCCTGCATTTTTCCGTATTGTGGCCAGGTGCATTGGAGTGGAAAGCACATCTGGCGTTGACATCATAATTTCTAGGGAGATTGGAGGGATCTGGTGGTGCCAATGTCATTAACTCAACCAGGTTGAGCTTCAGGAGTTGTGGCAATAAAGCGGCATAAGGCATAGGGATTGGATCAATCACCCTATTTGCCTGTGATGGTCTTTGCTGAAAGGGTCTTTGTTGTTGATTGCTGTTGTTGTTGCTGTAGTTCCTTGGTGGCGGATACTGAACTTGTTGCTGATAATGTGGTTGTTGTTGTGGTTGATATGTTGGTTGCTGAGGAATCGGAGTTGGAATAGTGAAAGCTGCTACCGATCTGTGGACATACTGAGGTCTGCCCCTGCCGGCATGAATGGCATTTGTCTCACCGGTTCTTCTAGGTCCCACAAAAGGCTTCCTGGGATTACTTGACGAACTTGCACCATTATCAGAAATCTTACCCATCTTCAGAAGGCTTTCAATTCTTTCCCCAGCTATAACTACGTCAGCGAAGCTGGTGGAAGAAAAGGCAGCTAGCCTATCAATATATGTTCCTTGTAGAGTGTTCATGAACATGTCGGCCATTTCTCTTTCCGACATGGGTGGTTGGACAGCAGCAGCAAGCTGTCTCCACCTGTGGGCATATTCCCTAAAGATTTCCCTGGAGGATTGAGACATTCCCATCAGAAGGGTTCTGTTAGGAGCCATGTCCAGATTGTATTGGTACTGTCTGATGAAAGCTTCTGCTAGGTCCTTCCAGCACCTGATAGTAGCTCTGGTCAAGTGAGAGTACCACTCCCTTGAAGCTTCAGTCAAGCTATCTTCAAAGTAAAACATCCACAGTTTCTCATCCATAGTATATGCCTTAAGTCTCCCAAGGAAGGACTGCAAGTGAGTTCGTGGACAGGAAGTTCCACTGTACTTCTCGAAGCACGGGGGTTTAAACTTGTGGGGAATTCTTACCCCGTCCACTAACCCCATATCCATGACATAAAAACCTAGGGAGTTTTGAGACTCCAGGGATCTCAACTTCTCAGCAATTTCATCAAACCTCCTATCATAGACTTCATCCCCAGCTCCCATTACAGTAAACTGCTCTTCCTGGGGGTCTTCCTGTAAGATCCTTCCTCCAGTAGTATTTCCTTGCACATTACCCGGGATGTTGACTTCCGGATGTAGATGAGGCCCATACACTGGTGGATTAACATGAGGCTGACCCCTTTCATTGTTACTTGTTCCTCCAGTTCCCAGAGGAGGTTCTTCCGGGGTTTGTCTTTCTACCAATGCCCTCAACCTTTCTTGACTTTGAGCCAAGCCATTCATCACTTCCATGAATTGGGTCATTTGGTTTCTCATCTCCAGCCTTTCATTAGCCATCTGATTTCTGACCTCTGTCAGATCTTGCTGTACTTGATCCATCTGGATACCAGGAAGGTTGTTGCGAGTAGGATACCGGTGCGGACGGTTGAGAGGGAACACCCGACGGCGAGCAATAATTCCTGAACCACAACAGAGTTAGAAACAAATAAAATAATGACAGAACCTACAAAACAAAACAAAAGTTAGCATGCAATGAAGTATGTTTATTTGCTTTCCAAGGTATCCGGCTTGGCTCTTGGTTTTGACCTTTCCAGACCCTGAGGAATATGCTTTAATGTTGCTTGAGAGAAAGAGACATCAATGAAACAAACTAACAAATACATTACAAATGGTGAACCATACATAGTTCGTTTTTACAACATATGCCCCTGATGGGTCAAGATACAACATAAAAGAAAAGTACATGAAATGGAAATAACAACAAGCAAAGAGGTCAAACATCTAAGCCAAACTCATCCTCTTTAACCTCCTTCAAAAGTGCTTCAGTTACAGGACCAGCCGGATGCTCTGTGATGTTCCTGATAAGAAGGTTTCTGGTGGCAATGGCAGTGGTCAGCTTCTTGTGTCTGTCTTGGTCCTTTGACCTCTTCACACCAGCCCTAAGCTTCAATTCTGAAATTTCCTTCTGGGCTGCCAGCAAAGCCTCCTGTTGCTTCTTCTCATTGGCCTCCAACTGCTCAATCCTGGCTTGAGTTCTATTATCTTCTTGAGTGCGAGCTTCAGTGATCCTGACCCACCTAGCTTGACTTTCCTCTAGATAGAGATCAGTCCTGGCTTTCTGAAACTGGGCCTCTTTACAGGCATTCTTCAATATTTGCTCCCCAGCTCTTGATTTCTTGATGTAGTCCTCTGCTTTCTCAATCTTGGTCAGATGTTCCACCTTAAGCTTCTCCAACCTCTCAATGTCTAGACGACCATCACTCCTCTCCCAGAGGGTCTTCTTCAGAGCTTGAGACAGATTCTCATTCCTTTCCTTCAGCTTCTCAAATTCTTCTAGGCTGACAGTGGCTGGAGGTGGTACTGTGGATGGTCCAGGTGCATCCTCAATGGTGAAAGGCATCCCAGAAATCTGAGCCCTAGCATGAGACCATTCATAATACTGAGCTAAAGCCACATTATTGCATCTCCCAAGAATGGCCATCCCTTTGGTCTGGATGTTGTCCCAAGCCCAGGATGCTTGTCTGACAACAGCTAGATTAGGCTTTATCTCACAATACAGGGTTTCAGCCAAGTCTTGCACTCTAGGAGGGTGAACCAAAGCATAGCCCAATTGCCTCTTGAACAGCAAAGGATTGTAGTTGATGCAACCCTTCACTCCTATTAGAGGTACATTGGGGTACTGCCCACAGCTAGTAATTATGTCCCTGCCTTTGGTGCTTTGGGTACACCATCTGATGTCATCTGAAGTCAAAGCAATAAGTCTCTTAGCCCAATTCTTCTGTTGGTGAGGGTTCAGGAAGGCATCAGTCCTGGGTAAGTGTTTAAGCAGCCAAGTGTGAAATAGAGGAGCACAACATCTCACTAACTTCCCTCTCTGCTTCTCATTTCTTTGGTGGACAGAATAATAAAAATCCCCCAGCAATGTGGGTATAGGGTTCCTCAGAAGGAAAATATGAATGGCATTCTTGCAGATAAACTTGGGCTCATCTGCAAATAGTATAACCCCATATATACTGAGGGCCAACAATGCACAAACTACCCTCCACTCTCCCAAAGAGGCCTTCAGGATGGCCTGAGAAGTCAGAAAGTCTAGATGCAGTCCAGGGATCCCTGCCTTTGTTGTCATGTTCTGCTCAATCAGAATAGGCTCCAGGCACAGTGCTTTTGCCACTTCTCCATTGCTGGGAGAAGTCATCTCTGGGTTGAAGGGGATATCACCACTGACAGGTACTCCAATCAATGATGAGAACTCCTCCAGCAAAGGTCCCAGCTGAAAGTTCTGGAAAGTGAAGCATCTCAAAGGAGGGTCATAAAACTGTAGGCAAGTGTGGATCAAACTCCTCTGAGAAGGGTCTAGGTCCATAACCATATCAAGGATGCTTCCATAATGCTCTCTGAATAATGGGATATGGTCTGGAGTGATAAGTGTCTGGACCTGCCTGATGCCAGCCAGCACAGGCTCAAAGAAATGGTATGAAATGTTGCTTTTCTTGGGTGCCATGACTGCTGATGAAGGGATGAAAACAAATGCTGATGATGAAGGCTGATACTGGAGATGAGCCACTGATAGGCTGAGGAGGATGATGGAGGTAGCTGAAGCAGGCAACTGATGAAGATAGCTGAAGCAGATAGCTGATGAACAGAGGTCTATGCAGATGAAGGGGTCAAAACCAAGCCAGATGTAATGTGGATACCCTGAAAAACAAATAAACAAATGTTAAAATGATGCAATGATGAGTATGCAAATGATATGCAAGGGTTTGTGATCAAGCCGGATCTGATTATCTGTCTTGATATAAAGTCCATGTATGTTCAAGAAGTCCAGATGGAGGTTCAGAAATCCAATAACCAAGGTGGGGGACTCAAATAAAGAGTCACATGTCCAGGGTTAAATCACAAGAACTGTCCAAAGTGAGGTACTCTTAATCAAACAAGTATCAGGGTATGATGTGGCCAAGGGTTCCTGCACACCTGTAAACAGCCCAACCCCCTCACAGGTGATGTTCTAAAACAAGGATCCTCAGACTTGGATCAGTTATGAGAAGTGTACACACTTCTAACCCGGAGGTACAGTATTTACAATAACCATAAAAGATCCTCCTCTAATTCACCTCAGTTTCTGAAGGTCATAGTAAAGGTCATCCAGACATAGCAGGCTTCCCAGATAGCCATAGCACTACAGGAAATCTGTAGCACAGAGTTCTCAAGAAGAAACCCACATCTGAACCGTGTATCACATTCCCGCACCAGACCTAAATGGAATGGGAAAGAACATGAACCACTCTAGCCTAGGTGTCACTTAGGTCCCAGGTATAGGACCTTAAACTCTCAGTAGAACCCCACCCACCAAAACAAAAACCAGATCCATCCAGATGACAGTATGACAGTATGATATATAAAGCTATAAAGAAAGCAATAAATAACTGTACATAAAGCAGTAAATAAAGCAAATATACAAACACAAATAGCACATAACACCCCAGTAAACACAAATCAAACAAGCGCTAGGAGGAACCCACAAAAAGAACCAGAAGCCCTGGTTACAGCATAAGGTTCCCCAGCATAGTCGCCAAGCTGTCGCTCCCACCAAATGACACATCATAGGTCAGAAGGGGTACAGACGCGAATGGTCGGCGAAGGGAGAGGAAATGAATAGAGTCGCCAGCTAGGCATTTTTATCCCGAAGGAAAGGTAATGATGCATAAACCTAAGAAAAGATACGGATAAGACGATCACGAACCAGAGAGACTGAGAAAGGGGGTTGGTTACAACCTGGGAAGGATCCACGCTTAAAAGATTTGTGTTTTAAAGGGGCAGTGTCAGTGCTATATGTGTATCAAAGCTGGAAAGAATGCAAGTGTCAGTGTAAAAAAGAATGTGAAGTGTATAAGAGAAGTGTCAGTGTAAGAACAGGGATAAAATGCTCAAGATTATGAGGCTAAAAGAATAATGCTGGAAGAGGGGGAATATACAGAGACTTTTTGTTCGATAACGGTTAAGTTATGCCTACGTATCCTCTCGTGCAATGAGGAAGTCAGAACACCGTAGTTCGACCCAAAGAGACTGAAAGGTAAGTTGACTTATGAATTTCTTACTTGTCTATGCTCAAGTGTATGACCTGTCTGGCTCAGGTGCAAACTGTCTTGCATTAGACGGAAGAAGCAAGTTCTCGTTTGTGAGTGAATGAGGTGAGAAAAGAATCCCGAAGGAGACGATTCTTGTTTGTTTTTGTATTTTTAATCTTTTATTGCTTTTTGGAGTTTGTCATAAGTAAATGAGCTTAAGCCTAACCCAAGGGTTAGTAAACTCATCACATCCTCCCTCTGATTAGGGGTAATGAGAATACCTTAAGTCTGAAGTCAGCATCTCACACTTAATCACCCTGATGTAGGATTAATATCATTAACCTACTTGTGATTATTTAGATGTTTTTGTTGTTTTTGTTTAGTGCTAAGTAATGAGTTTAAGCCATAATCAAGGATTTAATGGACTCATTACACCATCCTAATAGAAGGATAATAGATGAGAGCATTTAAGCTAAGGAAGACTCCTCAACTTAATCCATGATTAGGGATTAACCTCATGACAAAACAAAGCCTTCATTAAATGGATTTTAGTTAATGATAAGATTAAGAAGTGATTTTTATGGTTAGTAAGACAACTTGAGGAGGACTTGTCCATTAACACTAGGGTTAGTCCTTATTAACCAATTAAGGAAGAATTAGAACCCTAATGCAAGGCCCAAGTTACAAGCTTGATGTCTTAGTGGTTATTAAGTGAATTGATTAAAGGAGTTAAACACATTAAGGGTTTAACACTTAGGATTAAAGTTATACACTCCATCCTAATAGAAGGATGCAGGCATAAGCTTAATCACAAAGCCTTAAAGCCTTTAGGGTTTAGTCCCTGATTATGAGATGAGAAGAGAAGACTCAAAGATGACACAAAGGTAAAACTAAATGGGGGACTAATCAAACCCTAATTTTTATCATACTTGGAGATCCTAGGGTTTATGAGGTTCAAGGGAGAAAGATCTTCAGAGAAACCACCAGGAAGGAAGCAAATGAAAGGAGCAAGAAGCAAAGAGAAGCAAAACAACTTGCTTCACTTAAGAAGACAAGTTGCTTGAAGAAAGAAAGTAAGATGAACATGAATGAGCAAGCTCAATCCAATACACATACAAAAATGCAGCAAAGGAAGTATGAAAGAGAGGAAAAGAGATTATGAGAAGTGAAGGCAAATTCACTTCTCAATACAACTTACCACCTTAAAAGTTAGTAAAGAAATGAAATGCAATGCAAATGAGATGAATTATGATGATGCAAACCAAAACCAGGAGCAAGATCATGAAGTGAATGATGCTAAGAGGTGATACAAACATAAGGCAAGGCATGGGAATGATCAAACAAGCACATGGATGCAGATGAAGCATGTTTTGGACCATGAATGCTCATGAAAAGTTATGAAATGTATTGGACATACAAAATGGTAAATGAAAGATGCAATGATCAAACATGATTCTAATATGTCCTAAGATGTATTATGAATCAAATGAGTGCACAAAATGTCATGGCAATTCATGGTATGCAAGCAAATGGAAGATGGATGCAAAGGAAGACATAAATTAGGGTTTATGATCAACACACAAAGCAAAATTCAAAATCAGAAGCAAATGACATGATAAAAATTTGAAAATGCAATCAAAGATACCCTACACCTATACAAACTCACTGCCCAAAGGAGAGGATCCAACTCTTAACCTTTTGAAAGTTATGAATTTCCTAAGATTGCTAGGGTTTTAAGGTACCTTGTCAAGAAAAATGCTAAACAAATTGAAAATGCAAGATCAATTCAAACCAATTTTATCCTATAAACTACATGCTATACAAGATGTAATGCAAAAAGAATCATCATCCAACTCTCAATGGTTAGGCAGAAAGGAATTTTCAAAGTTTGAACCAAAATAATGCCTTAAAATGAAATTAATTCCAATGAAAATGGTCAAAATGCGTCAAGAACAAAAAAGAAATGTGGTTTGAGAGTTGGAAAATGTTTCTAAATGCTATGTGAATTTGTTTGTGATTTTTAAATACCTAAATGTATTTTTAATTAATTAATTTTCATTAACTAATTAAAAATAATCATTTAAATGATTTAAAAATAATTTTTAATGCAAAAAATAAAAATAAAAATATTTTTGGGTTTTAAAAATTAATGAAAACCTTGACAAAATTTTTCATAATTTTTAAATGATTTTTGCTATTTTATTTAATTCGTACAAATAAATGCAATAAAAATGAAAATAAAATGAAAATAAAGAGAAGTATGCACAATGAAGGGACCAGATTGATTCTGGGCTGGGAAAGGTTGACTTGGCGCCACATCCAATGGCCCAAGTTCAAACCTGGCTAAATCTGGTTTTATAATTAATTAAACTGAATTTATTTAATTAATTGAGGATTAGGGCTTAATGATGAGATCCTGGCCATCCATACACGCGCGGGTAAACGCATCCAAAGGCCAGAATTCAAAGTTGCATTAATGACACAATTAGGGCTAATGAACTTCAGGTGACCGGAATAGTGGTTCCGGTCATCTTCTCCGGCGAGCACAAACCCTAGATTTTGCTACAGGTTACCAATCATGAAATTTCTTCCACCAAAATGATCCTCTCCTCAATCTAAACCTAACCCCTCTCCCAAAATTCATTTATTTTCACTCACAAGCCTGAATCGAAGCAAAGTATGAAACACGGGCAAATGTTCAGAGATACCATACATGCTGATTTCTTCACCATTTCAAAAACTAAACACATATTCATGATCAGGGGAAGACATAGCATCATAAAAGAACTTAAAATTTAGTTTCTGGAAAAAAAGTTCTTCATGTTACCTGAGATGAAGCTTCTCTGATTTTGAGCTTTCTGGCCTCAAGCTTTGTGCAATCCTTCTCCCTTGATCCTCCTGATGATGGAATGAAGCTTAGAATGCTTTGAGAGTGGCTAGTTTAAGAGGTTCAGTTCTGATATGGAAGGAAATGAGGTCCTTGTATGTTGTGTTTCAGTCCATTGTGAAGGGTGGGATCTGTTCTATGGATGATTTTTGGTTGATTGGTGAAGGAATTATTGAAGTTGGATGGCTGTGTTGGGAGATTCGAAGAGGGAAAGGTTTTGACAGTTTTTTGTGTATGCTGGATTGTGTGTGTTCTGAGCCTCTTCTCTTTGTGTTTTATGATCCTTAGGTGATCCATAAGCTATCCCAACAAATCTGGAGAGCAGGTGTGCACTGTGGGATTGGTATGGGATGATTGGCCAAAAAGTCAAAAATTGTGTACTTGCAGCATGGGCTGTGGCAGAGATGGTTTCTTGGCCTATACTGTATCAGCTTGAGTCAAGGATGGCCCTTGGATGATTCATGAATGACTGCAGCATTTGGATCATAAGTTGGAAGTGTTTTTGCAACTTGACAACTTGTCACATTTCATGGTTTTTGGCTATGCATATGTGAGATATCTTGCTGAATTTTTGGTGTGGCTTGCTTCATTAGGTCATGGCAAAGTTTTGAAACCAGCTAGAGGTCAAACAAACCCTTTGAGAATCAATTTGCAAGAAATCCCTCTTTGCACTTTCATGAGGAATTACTTATGGTTACTTGAAAAACAAGGCATGGAAATGGGAAATTCTTGTGGCCAAACTGATTTTTAGACATTGGTTTATGTTTGTACAAAGATTAGAAGTCACTTTGAGGTCTCATTTTGCCTTGGCAAGTGGTTTTGCAACTTTGCCTCTTTGGTAGAAAACTTGAAATTATGTGATTTTTCCCAACTTTGACAAGCCATAACTTTTGATCCAAAATGAATTAGAATGAGTTCTTGTACTTTTTGAAAAGGGAATGATTCATTCTACAACTTTCATGACCAAAGTTTTCCCATTTGAATCATTTTTGAATAAAAAAGAAAGGGTTGAAAAAGTTTCCCAAAATGGCAAGTTTCCATTACAAGTCATTTTCCCAAAAAGGAAACTTTGCAAATGGCTTGAAATTCTTCAATTTTGTGAACTTCCAAAATCTTCTATGATCAAATAAAGATCATACACAATCAAAATGATGATGAACACCCTTTGGTTGGGTCATTGGGGGCCTCAGATGCCCTGGTTTTGCACTGACTTGTTCAAGAAGTCAACTATTGACCAGATGACTTCCCCATGGAATTTCTTCATGAAAATTGATGTGCATGATCCCTATACCATATAGAGACCAATAGAAACAATAATGACCAAAAAAATTGGAGTTATGGCCTTTGAAACAAAAACCCTAATTCTAGGTCATCTGTGCAGTTAAACCTGACTCTGCTTCTATGCCTTTCTCAGTTCTTGTGATTCTTTGACTTTCTTGACTTTGTGAGGATGTAATATGATGCTAGAACATACATGGACCCCTTTGAAGTGATTGAATACCTTTGGAGTGGCTCAACTGGCTCAAGGATGGCTCAGATCACAAACCCTAGATGCAGATGACTTTGAACCAATGCAGTGAAGCAAATATGCAATATGAGATGCTATGATTGAACTTATGCATATGAAAAGATCACAAGCCATTGTGTGAATGGGTGAGGGCAAATTTGGGTTGTTTACACCCATTGACTCTTCTAATACTGTCAAGTACATTATTAGAGGTCTTCCTTCAACTGGAGGCATAAGGATTGGAGGCTCTTGTAAGTATTCCTTGATTTTGTCAAAAGCCCTTTGGCAGTCTTCGTTCCACCTGACCGTTTGTTCTTTGCTTAACAGCTTGAACAAATGCTCACAGGTTGCCGTAAGGTGAGATATGAACCGTGAAATGTAGTTCAATCTACCTAAGAACCCCCGAACTTCTTTTTCAGTCCTCGGTGCAGGCATTTCTTGAATGGCTTTTACTTTATCAGGGTCAACTTCAATCCCTTTCTCACTTATAATAAATCCCAGCAGCTTACTGGATCGCACCCCGAAAGTGCATTTGTTGGGGTTTAACTTCAACTGGTACTTCCTCAGACGCTTAAATAACTTCAACAGATTCACCAGGTGGTCTTCTTCTGTGAGGGACTTGGCAATCATGTCATCCAGATAACATTCAATTTCTTTGTGAATCATGTCCTAGAATAATGTTACCATAGCCCGTTGATAAGTGGCACCCGCATTCTTCAGTCTGAATGGCATCACCTTATAACAGAACGTGCCCTAGGGTGTGATGAAAGTTGTCTTCTCCACGTCTTCAGGTGACATTTTGATCTGATTGTATCCTGAAAATCCATCCATGAAGGAGAACACCGAGAACTGAGCCGTATTGTCGACCAATACATCGATGTGAGGTAATGGGAAGTCATCTTTCAGGCTGGCTCTGTTCAGATCCCGGTAATCCACGCACATCCTCACCTTTGAATCCTTCTTAGGCACAGGTACAATATTAGCAACCCACGACGGATAACTAGTCACAGCAAGGAAACCAGCGTCCCACTGCTTTTGTACCTCTTCTTTTATCTTCATTGCCATATCTGGGCGAGTACGGCGCAACTTCTGTTTTACTGGTGGGCAGTCTTCTTTCAGAGGTAGCTTGTGCATGACAATGTCGGTGTCCAACCCTGGCATATCCTGATAAGACCAAGCGAAAACATCCATATACTCCTGAAGCATGTCAATCAGTTGTTCTTTCACTGAATCTTATAGGAAGGCCCCGATCTTAACTTCTTTCACGTCTTCTGCTGTACCAAGATTAACCGTCTCAACCTTCTCCTGATGAGGAGTGATAACCTTCTCCTCTTGCCTTAACAACCTGTATAGCTCTTCAGGTAGCTCATAATCTTCTTCAACCCCTTCATTAGCTTGATTGATTGGATTGTCAAAGTCATACGAAGTCATAACGGTGTTGTTGTCGGTGCGGTCTGAAGGGCACTTTCTGCAAGGGTTTAGATTGGTTTATTTTAGTGATCAGTTTTATATTATTTAGAAAAAAGGTGAAAATGAAGTTATTTATTCTGAAAAACAATTTCCATTTTATTTTTGTACAAAAAGTGAAAAAATGAAAAACAGTGAGCGAAAAAAGAAAAGACTCATTTGCAAAAGATGTCCTGATATTCATTAATTGATCTTTGCACAAAATACAAGATGGCCCGATTAAAAAATGAGTCTTGACATCTTGGGCAAGATGCAAGACTTGATGCATGCTTTAAAATACAGGAAATAATAATTACTCTGCAGGAGTAACCCTTATAATTTCCTGGGAAGACCAGTTTGAGACATGGCTCCCCAGGATCCTTGGACGTATCCATCTTTCCAGGTTGCGCTCGTCTTCTGACTCATCTTCCAAATTGTTCACAGCATCCGGGGTGAGCATCCCCCCGCTGACAAATTTGGGCTCCTTTGCAGCCTCTGATTGATCTTGTTGAGTTGGTCTGTAACCCAACCCAAATCGGTCTTCTTTCTTTTCCACGGGCAGCAACTTGCCCAAGCCTTGGGCGGTACCTTCCTCAACAACCTTCCGGGCTTGCTGATATGATGTGATGGAAGTTCCCAGTACAGAAGATGCTTCATTAATGTTCAAGGCCTCAAACCCCTGACTCATGGTTTCATGGATCTCCCCATCCATTTCTATGTACTTATACGTAGCCAGCTGGCTAACAAAGATGTCCTCCTCCCCACAGAGGGTGATGATTTGACCTTCCCACTCGAATTTTAACTTCTTGTGAAGGGTAGACGTAACAGCGCCAACGGCGTGGATCCAGGGTCTACTCAACAGACAGCTGTAGGCCGGCTGTATGTCCATCACAAAGAAGGTAGTTTTGAAGGTCTGTGGGCCAATCAACACAGGCAGATCAATCTCCCCAAGCACTAATCTTTTAGAGCCATCGAATGCTCTCACCACCAAATTACTCGGACGCAATGCCAACCCATCATGCTCCAGCTTCACTAAGGCTTTCTTTGGTAGAACATTGAGTGATGACCCAGTTTCCACCAGTACATGAGACAAAACGGCACCTTTGCATTCCAAGGTGATATGCAAAGCCTTGTTATGGTTGCGTCCCTCTGTTGTTAAGTCAACATTGGTAAAGCCCAGTCCATGACTGGTATTGACATTTGCAACCACAGTTTCGAGCTGATTAACAGTAATCTCCTCTGGCACGTATGTTGCATGCAGGACTTTCAACAATGCGTTCCTGTGAGCTTCAGAACACATCAACAGTGATAATATGGAGATTTTGGAGGGTGTTTGGTGAAGCTGGTCCATCACCTTGTAATCACTCCTTTTTATGATTCTCATGAACTCGTCTACATCTTGCTCAAAAGATGTCTTCTGAGTGTCTTTGGTAGTCGGCTCTTCAGATACCACACTTTTTCCTTTTGCTTTGGCAGCTGCTTCTGCTTCAACATTAGGTCTTTGTGTTTGTGAGGTAAAAAGGCGTCCGCTCCTGGTGAAGCCTCCGCCTCCCCCAACATTATCAACTTGTGGAGAAGAGGTCGATGAATCCAGAGTGATTTTCTCCCCGTTGCAGTAGAGATCAGAGCCATAATGCCAAGGTATGGCTTTGCTGCTTTCATAGGGAACGGGTCCAGGCACCGTAATGGTGACCAGACTGATTGCTGCAGAGGAAGGTACTGTAATGGTGTGCGGATCATAGTAAATCGTGACTGGTGATCTGGCAGGAGGTGCCATGATTTGTTGTTGGAAATTGCTGCTGGGAGGAACACTTGATGGGTCATAGTAGATTGTAACTGTTGAAACATCTTCATTAATTTTTGTTGGCGTTGTAGAAGATTCTGTTAATAAAATGGATGTTGATGTTGTAGAAGAAACAGTTGTTAAATTTTGACTTGTTGAGGTGATGGACAGAGTAATTGCTGGTGATGTTGATGAATCGGTAGGAATGATTGTTGTTGCTGTTGTAGGAGAATTTGTTGCCGAAGGAATGATTGTTGATGTTGTAGGAGTATCTGGGATTGTTGTTAAAGGAATTGCTGGATTTGTAGGCGCCGTTGTTGAAATCTGAAGGATACCATCCTCGATAAGACCATCTATGTCGCTTCTCATCCTTTCACACCCATTGACTGCAATGTTGCAATACCCACAGCCGTGCTCACTTGGCATTCTAAAAGTTGAGCTTTGATTTCAACCAAAGGTGTTCGAATCTATGCAACACTGGTGATTAGGGTGAAAGGTTTGCCTTCCTCAATAGCATTAATCCTAGGCCCGTTGTGACTAGGCATTGGATTCCTTGTGACATTTGGAGGAGGTGCAAAATTGAGAGCTTTTGAGTCCACCAGGTCTTGGACTTTCATCTGTAAGGCCCTGTATTTTTCAGTATTATGCCCCGGCGCGTTTCAGTGGAATGCACACCTGGCATTTGCATCATAATTCTTCGGCAAATTAAGAGGATCAGGAGGTGCCGATGTCCTTAACTCAACTAGGTTGAGCTTCAGGAGTTGTGGCAAGAGTGCAACATATGGCATGGGAATTGGGTCAATTACCATGTTCGTCTGTGATGGTCTTTGTTGGAAAGGACGCTGTTGCTGGTTATTGTTGCTATTGTTGTAGGTTCTCTGTTGCGGATACTGAACTTGTTGTTGATACTGTGGTTGTTGTTGTTGAGGATATGCTGATTGTTGAGGAATCGGAGCTAGAATGGTAACAGCTGCTACTGACCGGTGAACATACTGAGGTCTGCCCCTGCTTGCATGAATGGAATTGGTCTCACCGGCTCTTCGGGGTCCCACAAAAGGCTTCCTGGGATTATTGGATGAACTTGCACCACTGTCAGAGATCTTGCCCATCTTTAAGAGGCTCTCAATCCTCTCACCAGCTATGACGACATCAGCAAAGCTGGTAGAGGAAAAGGCAGCCAATCTATCAATATAGGTCCCTTGCAACGTATTCATGAACATGTCGGCCATTTCTCTTTCCGACATGGGTGGTTGGACAATAGCATCAAGCTGTCTCCACCTTTGGGCATATTCCCTGAAGCTTTCTCTGGAAGATTGGGACATTCCCATCAGGAGGGTCCTGTTAGGAGCCATGTCCAGATTGTATTGATATTGCCTGATGAAAGCTTCAGCTAAGTCCTTCCAGCATCTAATGTTAGCTCTGGTCAAGTGTGAATACCACTCTCTTGAAGCCCCAGTCAGACTGTCTTCAAAGTAGAACATCCACAGCTTCTCATCCATAGTATAAGCTTTAAGTCTTCCCAGGAAAGACTGCAGGTGAGTGCGAGGACAGGAGGTACCATTGTACTTCTCAAAGCATGGGGGTTTGAATTTGTGGGGAATCCTCACCCCATCCACCAGCCCCATGTCCATCACATCGAAGCCCAAGGAATTTTGAGACTCCAGAGATCTCAACTTCTCAGCAATCTCATCTAATCTCCTATCATAAACTTCATCTCCAGCTCCCATAACAGTAAACTGCTCTTCTTGGGGATCCTCCTGCAAGATTCTCCCTCCAACAGTATTACCTTTCACATTTCTCAGGATGTTAGCTTCTGGATCCAGATGAGGTCCAAATACTGGTGGATCAATACGAGGCTGGCCCCGTTCATTGTTACTGGTTCCTCCTGTTCCAAGATGAGGCTCCTCAGGAGTTTGTCTTTCCACCAGCTCTCTTAACCTTTCCTGACTTTGGGCTAAGCCAGTCATCACAGCCATGAATTGAGACATCTGATTTCTCATCTCCACTCTCTCATTAGCCATCTGATTTCTGACCTCAGTCAGATCCTGCTGTACTTGTTCCATTTGAATACCGGGAAGGTTGTTGCGAGTCGGGTACCGGTGCACGCAGTTGACAGGGAACACTCGGCGACGAGCAATGTTTCCTGAGATCACAACAAAGTTAGAAACTATAAAGATAAAACCTACAAAACAAAACAAAAGTTAGTATGCAATGCAATATGCTTATTTGTTTTCCAAGGTATCCGGTTTGGTTCTTGGTTTTGACCTTTCCAGACCTCGAGGAAGATGCTTGATGTTGTTGAGAAAAGAAACCTCATGAAAGCAAACTAATATATTACAAATGATGAACAATACATAGTATATTTTTACAACACATGCCCCATGGGGGGTCAAAATACAACAAAAAGGAAAAAAGTACATCAAATGGGAATGAACAACAAACAAAAAGTCAGACATCCAGTCCAAACTCATCCTCTTTAACCTCCTTTAAGAGTGCCTCAGTCACTGGACCAGCTGGGTGCTCTGTGATGGTCCTAATGAGGAGGTTCCTAGTGGCAATGGCAGTGGTCAGCTTCTTATGTCTATCCTGGTCCTTTGATCTCTTCAATCCTGCTCTAAGCTTCAACTCTGAAATCTCCTTCTGGGCTGCCAACAAAGCTTCCTGCTGCTTCTTCTCATTGGCCTCCAACTGTTCAATCTTGGCTTGAGTTTTCTGGTCTTCATGTGTACGGGCCTCAGTGATCCTGACCCACCTAGCCTGACTCTCTTACAGATAGAGCTCAGTCCTAGCCTTCTGAAATTTGGCTTCTTTACAGGCATTCTTCAATATTTGTTCCCCAGCCCTTGCTTTCCTGATATAGTCCTCTGTCTTCTCAATTTTGGCAAGATGCTCCACCTTGAGCTTCTCCAATCTCTCAATGTCCAGACGACCATCACTCCTTTCCCAAAGAGTCTTCTTTAAAGCTTGAGATAGGTTCTCATTCCTTTCTTTCAGCTTCTTAAATTCTTCTAGGCTGACAGTTGCTGCAGGTTGTACTGTAGATGGTCCAGGTATGTCCTCTAAGGTGAAAGGCATTCCAGTAATCTGAGCTCTAGTACGGGACCAGTCATAGTACTGAGCTGAAGCAACATTATTACACCTTCCAAGAATAGCCATCCCTTTTGTCTGGATGTTGTCCCAAGCCCAGGATGCTTGCCTGACAACAGCTGAATTAGGTTTCACCTCACAATACAAGGTCTCAGCTAAATCCTGCACTCTGGGAGGGTGAACCAAAGCATAACCCAGTTGTCTCTTACACATCAAAGGATTGTAGTTGATGCAACCCTTTACCCCTATCAGAGGCACATTTGGGTATTGTCCACAGCTGGTGATAATGTCCTTGCCTTTGGTGCTCTAGGTGCACCATCTAATATCATCTAGAGTCAAAGCAATGAGCCTCTTGGCCCAATTCTTCTGTTGGTGGGGATTCAGGAAGGCATCTGACTTAGGTAGGTGTCTGAGCAGCCAGGTGTGAAACAAAGGAGCACAACATCTTACCAACTTCCCCCTTTGTTTCTCATTTCTCTGATGAATGGAGTAATAGAAATCTCCCAGCAGTGTGGGTACTGGGTTATTCAAAAGAAACAAATGGATGGCATTTTTTCTGACAAATTTGGGCTCATCTGCAAACAGTATAACCCCATATATGCTGAGGGCTAACAGTGCACAGACTTCCTTCCACTCTCCCAATGAGGCCTTCAGGATGGCCTGAGAAATCAAGAAGTCCAAGTGCAAACCATGGATTCCAGCTTTTGTTGTCATACTTTGCTCAATCAAGGCAGGCTCCAGGTACAGTGCTTTTGCTACTTCTCCATTGCTGGGAAAAGTCATTTCTGGGTTGAAAGGGATTCCACCCCTGATAGGTACTCTAATCAATAAGGAAAACTCTTCCAGTAGAGGCCCTAACTGAAAGTATGGAAATGTGAAACATCTCAAAGGAGGGTCATAAAACTGTAAGAAGGTGTGGATCATGCTTCTCTGAGAAGGGACAAGGTCCATAACCATATCTAGGATACCTCCATAGTGTTCTCTAAACAATGGGATGTGATCTGGTGTGATAAGTGACTGGACCTGCCTGATGCCAGTCAACACAGGCTCAAAGAAATGGTAGGATATGTTGCTCTTCCTGGGAGTAGTCATGAATGCTGCTGAAGAAACTGAAGATTGATACTAATGAAGGTCACAGACTGATGCTGGAAGTGAGCCACTAACAGGATGGTGCTGGTGATGATGAAGATAGCTGAAGCATATAGCTAATGAAGCAAGGGTCTATGCAGAAGAAGGGGTCAAAACCAAACCAGATGTGATGTGGATACCCTGAAAGACAAATAAACAAATGTTAAATGATGCAATGATGTATGCAAATGATATGCAAGGGTTTGTGATCAAGCTGGATCTGATTATCTGTCTTGATATAAGTCCATGTATGTTTAAAGAAAGCCCAGATGGAGGTTCAGAAATCCAGTAACCAAGGTGAGGGACTCAACTAAAGAGTCACATGTCCCGGGTTAATTACAAGAACTGTCCAAAGTGGAGTACTCTTAAACAAAACAAAAACAAGGTATGATGTGGCCAGAGGTACCTGCAAACCTGTAAACAGCCCAACCCCCTCACAGGTAGTGTTCTAGAACAAGGATCCTCAGACTTGGATTAGTTATGAGAAGTGTAAACACTTCTAACCCGGAGGTACAGTGTTTACAATAACCATAAAAGATCCTCCTCTAATTCACCTTAGTTTCTGGAGGTCATAATAAAGGTCATCCAGACTTAGCAGGCTTCCCAGATAGCCCTAGCACTACAGGAAATCTGTAGCACAGAGTTATCAAGAAGAAACCCACATCTGAACCGTGTTTCATATTCCCGCACCAGACCGAAATGGAATGGTAAAGAACATGAACCACTCTATCCTAGGTGTCACTCAGGTCACAGGTATAGGACCTCAAACTCTCAAATGGAACCCCACCCACCAAAACGGAAGCCAGATCCAGCAATGATAATGACAGTATGAAATATGTAAAACTGTAAAGAAAGCAATAAATAAAGTTGTACATGAAGCAATAAATAAAGCAAATAAATAAACACAATTAGCACATAACACCCCAGTAAACACAAATCAAACAAGCGCTAGGAGGAACCCACAAAAAGAACCAGAGACCCTGGTTACAGTATAAGGTTCCCTAGCAGAGTCGCCAAGCTGTCGCTCCCACCAAATGAGGCTAAGTCAAATGGGGTACAAACGCGAACGGTCGGCGAAAGGGGAGAGCACACAAGGGTGAACTCAGAAAGAAAAGAGTCGCCAGCTAGGCATTTTTATCCCGGAGGAAAGGTAATGCTGCATAAACCTAGGAAAGATGGATAAGACGGTCGCGAACCAGAGAAACTGAGCAAGGAGGTTGGTTACAACCTGGGAAGGTATTAGCACCCAGATTGTCCGACGTACTCGACGGGATCCACGCTTGAAAGATTTTTGTTTTAAAGGGGTAGTGTCAGTGCTATTTTGTGTGTAAAAGCTGGAAAAGAATGCAAGTGTCAGTGCTGGAAGAAAGTGTGAAGTGAATAAAAGAAGTGTCAGTGCAAGGAAAGAGTGTGAAGCTCAAGACTATGAGGCTCAAAGAATAATGCTAGAAGAAGGGGGAATATACAGAGACTTTTGTTCGATAACTGTTAAGTTATGCCTACGTATCCTCTCGTGCAATGAGGAAGTCAGAACACCGTAGTTCGACTCAAAGAGACTGAAAGATAAAATTGACTTGTGAACTGCTTACTTGTCTATGCTCAAGTGTATGACCTGTCTGGCTCAGGTGCAAACTGTCTTGCGTTAGACGGAAGAAGCGAGTTCTCGTTTGTGAGTGAATGAGGTGAGAAAAGAATCCCGGAGGAGACGATTATTGTTTGTTTTTTATAATTTCAGTCTTTTATTGCTTTTGAAGTTTGTCATAAGTTAATGAGCCTAAGCCTAAACCAAGGGTTAGTAGACTCGTCACATCTTCCCTCTGATTAGGGGTAATGAGAATACCTTAAGTATGAAGTAAGCACCTCACACTTAATCACCATGATGTAGGATTAAGGTCATTAACCTACTTGCATTTATTTAGATGTTTTTGGAGTTTTTGTTTAGTGTCAAGTAATGAGTTTAAGCCATAATCAAGGATTTAATGGACTCATTACACCATCCTAATAGAAGGATAATAGGTGAGAACATTTAAGCTGAGGAAGGCTCCTCAACTTAATCCATGATTAGGGATTAACCTCATGACAAAGCAAAGCCTTTATTAGAGTGGATTTTAGTTGATGGTAAGATTAAGAAGTGAATTTTATAGTTTGTAAGACAACTTGAGGGGGACTTGTCCATTAACACTAGGGTTAGTCCTTCTTAACCAATTAAGGAAGAATTAGAACCCTAATGCAAGGCCCAAGTTAAAAGCTTGATGTCTTGATGATTATTAAGTGGATTGATTAAAGGATTTAAACACATTAAGGGTTTAACACTTAGGATTAAAGTTATACACTTCATCCTAATAGAAGGATGCAGGCATAAGCTTAATCACAAAGCCTTAAAACCTTTAAGGTTTAGTCCTTGATTAAGAGATGAGAAGAGAAGACACAAAGATGACACAAAGGTAAAACTAATGGGGGACTAATCAAACCCTAATTGTGATCATGCTTGGTTGTTCCTAGGGTTTATGAGGCTTGCAAGAGATCTTCAAGAGAGCCACCAAGGAAGAGGCAGGATGAAAGGAGAAGAAGCAAAAAGAAGCAAAACAACTTACTTCACTTAAGAAGATAAGTTGCTTGAAGAAAGAAAGTGGAGAAGGAGCATGAATGAGCAAGCTCACTCTAGAAAAAAAGTAAAAATGCAGCAATGAATGCATAAGAGAGATGAGAAGAGATTATGAGAAGTGAAGGCAAATTCACTTCTCAATGACTTACCACCTGAAAAGTTAGCAACAAGGAATGAAATGAAATGAGAATGAGATGAAATGCAATGATGCAAACCAAAACCAGAGGCATAAACATGATGTTAATGATGCTAAGAGATAAAGCAAACACATATTAAGAGATGAGGATGATCATACAAGGATGAGGGTGCAAATGAAGCATGCTTTGAACCATAAAAGTTCATGAAAGTTTATGAAATGGAATGAATGATCAACATGGTAAATTAAAGGTGCAATGATCAAACATGATTCTAATATGTCCCAAAATGTCTTATATGTCATGTGGATGCACAAAATGTCATGGCAAGTTCATGTATGCAAACATATGGAAGATGGATGCAAATGAAGGCAAAAATTAGGGTTTATGCATAACATGCAACACAAAATTCAAAATCAGAAACAAATGACATGATAAAAAATTTAAAATAGGATCAAAGGAACCCTAACCCTACACAAGTTGACTGCCCAAAGGAGGGGACCTAACTCTTAACCTAATAGGAGTTATGATTTTTTCAGATTAACTAGGGTTTTAAGGCACTTCAAAGGGAAAAATGCACATCAACTTAAAAATTAAAGATAAATTCAAGCCAATTTTATCCTAGAAACTAAATGATATGAAGAATGCAATGCAAAAAGAACCAACATCAAACTCTTCATGGTTAGGCAGAATGAATTTTTCTAAGTTAGGACAAAAATATTGCCTTTTAAGAACTTTAATTCCAATGAGAAATGTCAAAATAGGTCAAGAACCAAAAAGAAATTTGTTTGAAGAGTTTGATAATGTTTCTAAATGTATTAAAATTCAATGTGAAATTTTTTGTGATTTTTAGAAACCTAAATACTATTTTAATTAATTAATTCTCATTAACTAATTAAAATAAACATTTAAATATTTTTAAAATACGAAAATTATGCAAAAAATAAAAATATAATTATTTTCAGAAAGAGAAAAATATTTTAAGTTATGATGCAAAAAATGGGATTTTTTAGAAATGATTTGCTATTTTAAATAAAATGTGCAAAACAAATGAAAGAAAATGAAAATAAAATTAATTTAGGTGAGAAGTATGCTAATCCAGTGGCCAGTATTCAAAGATTTTTGGAGGGAGTTGACCCGCGCGCGTTTTGATGACTAGGATTGATTCTGATTAAATTCAAATTAAACCTAATTAATTAAACTAATTAATCTGAATTAGGGTTTAATGACAAATCTTGGTCGTCCATTCGCGCGCAGGAAGGCTAGATCGATGGCTCACATTTAAAACTGGACCTAAACCCTAATTATCATTAATGACTCTCAGACGGCCGGAACAGTGTTCCGGCCAAAACCTTATCTCTCTCTCCAAGCAACGAAAATGAAATCTCTCTGCCCAGAATCAAATCCCACTCATCACTGAATCAAAACCCCCAAACAAAAATCATTTCTTATTCACCAACAATGCAAATCGAAGCAAAGTAATTTTAGGTCAGAAACTTTCAGACAACTCATACATACTCAATACTCCACCATTTTGAAAAATCAACACATCAGAATCATCAGCACATCATAAGGATTTGATTTAGAACTTAAAAACAAGGTTCTGAGAAAAAAGTTCTTGAGCCATACCTGAGATGGAACCTTCTGGTTCTGGGCTTCCTGGCCTTTCCTTTGCTGCAAATCCACTTATTTGAACCCCCTGACGATGAAGTAAAGCTTAGAAAGCTTTGAGGATGGCTGGTTGGTGCCGTTTGGTTCTGGTGTAGCAGAAATGGAGGTTTGTGTGTGTGGTGATTCAAGCTGTTTCAGGGGGTGGGTTTTGTTCTCTGAGTGATATGTGATTTGTTGGTGAAGAAATTTTGGATTTTTGTTAAGTCTTGAGGGAGATTCGAAGAGATGAAGCTTTGGATAGTTTTTGTGCAAGCTGGTGGTGTGTGTGTTCTGAGCCTTCTTCCTTCTTGTTTTATGACCCTTAGGTAATCCATAAGCAATCCCAACAATTCTGGAGGGCAGGTATGCACTATTGGAATGGTATGGGTTGATTGGCCAAAAAGTCAAAAATTGTGTACTATAGGTATGGGCCATGGCAGAGGAGATTTCTGTGTTTGGATTGCCTCATCCAGCTTCAAGGAAGGCCCTTGGATGTTCTGATGTGATCTGAAATGGATGAAGGGTGAGATGTCACATGTTTTGCAATTTTCACAACTTATTGCATTTTGAGATTTTGGTCATGGACATGTCTTATTCCTTGGGCAATATGCAGCAAAATGTACCATGTGATGCTATTATGATACTTTGGGATTGATTAGAGACCAAACAAAAGCCTAAGAACCAATCTTGCAAGATTTCCCTCTTTGTAACTTTTGTGAAAAATGGCTTATGATACTTGAAATCCAAGGCATGAAGGCTAGAAATTCTTTGGGAAAATCTGAATTTTAGGTCATGTTTTATGTTTATGTAATGCTTAGAAGTCATTTTGAAGTCATAGAAATGCTTGGCATGTGAATTTGCAAGTTTTCCTCTTTGGTGTAAAAGTGAAAATTTAGTGATTTTGTCCAACTTTGCAAGGCCATAACTTTTGTTCTAAAATGAATTAGAATGAGTTCTTGTACTTTTTGAAAATGGGAGGATCCAATCTACAACTTTCATGACCAAAGATTTTTAATTTGAAGCATTTTTGAATCAAAAAGAGGAGGTTGAAAAACTTTCCCAAAATGGCAAGTTTACATTATAAGTCACTTTCCAAAAATGGCAACTTTGCAAATGACTTGAAATCCTTCAATTTTGTGAACTTCTAACATCTTCTAAGATCAAATAAAGATCATACACATTCAAAATGATGGAGAAACCCCTTTGGTTGGATGATTGGGGGCCTCAGATGCCCTGATTTTGCACTGACTTGCTCAAGAAGTCATCTATTGATCAGATGCCTTTCCCATTGAATTTCTTCATGAAAATTGATATATATGATCCTTATAACATATAGAGACCAATAGAAACAAGAATGACCAAAAAATTTGGAGTTATGGCCTCTGAAACCAAAACCCTAATTTTAGGTCATCTGTGCAGTTAAACTTGGCTCTGCTTCCATGCCTTTCCTCAATTCTTGTGATTTTTGATTTCCTTGATCTTGGGAGGATATAATATGATGATTGAACATACATGGACCCTCTTGAGATTATTGAAGACCTTTGGATTGGCTCAGAAGGATCTTGGATTGCTCAGATCACAAACCCTAGATGCAGATGACTTTGAACCAATGCAGTGAAGCAAAAATACAATATGAGATTATATGATTGAACTTATGCAATATGAAAAGAATCACAAGCCATGGTGAAATGAGTGAGGGCAAATTTGGGGTGTTTACAATATGCAATGAACGGAAAATGATCAACAAACATAAGTACAAGTCAAAACAAGATCAATGCATCAAAATCGCACCAAACCGGACTTAAAAAGCCTTAAAACGGAAAAACGCGTCAAAAATCACCGACTCGGAATTGAACAAAAATCACATGGTAACTTGCAAACATGCCAACAGATTCAAATATGCAATTGGTTTTTGAAAATACCGCTCGGGAGTGTGACTTTTTGGCCAATTTCATCGGCTGACAATAGCAAAATAGCCGAAAAAAGTTGTTTGAAATCGACTAAAAAGTTCACCAATGGCTCCAGAATAATCAACAAAGTCAAATTACACTATTCACATATGCGAAAACAAGCTACGGTTAGGAAGTTATGACCAAAACGCATTTTTCGACACGCGACACATGAACAACATCAACAATTAAGCCTCAACCTATCCTATTCTGAATTTACACAATGAAACAAGTATGAATTCAAAAGTCAAGCACTTCAATCAATATCAAGTCATAATAATTAGCTCGCTTAAGAATTTTGTCAAACACCTAACATGCACCGATTATTCTATGTCAACTTTACCAATCTTTTTCAATTATGCACCACAAAAATTATTAGGATAAATTAATCAAGAATCAATCAATAATTAAATCATGAATCAATACACATAACCTCCACAAGATTAATTCAACTTCAAAATTTAATTCAAGAAACAATTCAACAATTATTCATGAATTAAAGTTTAAGAAGCTTACCGAATGTAGAATCGATGAAGAAATTGTGAATCCGGAGGAAGTGAGATGCGATCATGAATGGAGGAGAGGCCGCGTGGCTGCCGGCGACAGAAAATGGTGGTCTCACAGTTGTGAAGTTGACCAGAGGTGGTGGTTTGTGGCGGCTCGGCTACCGGAAGCTTGATCGGAATTGTTGTGTTCTTGAGTTCTTGATGAAGTTGTTGTTGTGTCCTTGAGAAAGAGTTGAGAGAATGAACTTCGATCCTTTAGAGAGAGTTTGTGAGAGTTTTTTAGTGTTTGTAAATTATGATTTAAGTTATGAAACAAATTGTGGGTCAAAAGAATATATAGTGGAGTGTAAAATGAAAGGCAAAAGGTAGAATTTCGGCTTAAGTGAAAATAATAATATCTTTGGCAAGAAATTTCGACTCTGAGCCTTCCACAAACCACCACCTCTAAATCACGGTTGCAACACAAAAAGAACGAATGTCATACGATCACAATCGAGTGCGATCGATACGTTTAAGCTGCAAGACGTCACTAAATAAGTTGTTTTTTCGGCTTATTTGGTGTCCGCTACTCGAAAATGTGATGAGGCCAACCTCTTAGGAGCATAATCTCGACTCAACTTTGTCAGAAAAGTTGTAGATCTATGAGTTAGTGACCTGGTGTTAATATCTAAGCTCAACCGGACAAACGACGAGGGAGATATGAATTTTCTCGTGAAACCACTTTCAGCCTTTTTCTTCGGTTAAGCACTTTAGTTTTGTGAATTAAACCAAAACGGCAATCTTTGGAGCACCGTTCGAACTCGCGTTTGTGTTTGAACTTGAAGAGGATAAAATTTGTGAACAAATGCTTCAAGAACGGGTGAAATCCGATGAAAATTGACCGAGTTATGAATTTTACAAAATTTGACAGACAGTGCACTGCATCAAAAAACCTTACTGGTAATTCGCATTTTCGTGATCCTTCCGCTCGGACCTAACCCAAACTGAATTCATATAATGAAGATAACATCTAAACGGAATTTTATGCACCGGAACAACATCAATCCGATGAACGAGTCAAGAGTTATGAATTGTTTATTGTTCAAAACGCACCGATTCAGCACTGTTTTTCACTATGTCGACTCTAAAAATTCGCACATTCAGAGATCTTCTTCAAAGAATTAGTTCTCGGCCAAAATCCAAAAGTTGGAAAGGATATCAAGACAGAACATTTTGCATATGAATCTGTCAGACATGTTGACCCAATCAGAAGTTACAAACTCTTGAAAACCGCTAGCACAGTTAATCGGCGAAACCGAAATTTCAAAAACAAATAAATCCCGCCATTTTCCTCGATGAATTGGCCTCCGAGCCGAACACAAAAGTTGTAGAGAATACCGAAACGGTCTAAACTATCAATTTTCAAGCCAAAAAGAGTTTCCGAGCATAAGTTACAACTTTTGCAAACTGCATCATAAAACTGATATTCTGCTTAAACTCCTATGAATCAACCGAGAACTTTTGGCTTCTTCTGAGATTCTTGTGCACATGTTGCATGAAGATATAACGGTCAGTCGCAACCTATGAAAGCTCAAATGGAGATGTATGTTCATGTATGTTTATGATGCAATTATGATATAGATGCAATGCAATGTATGAAAGGATATGCTAAATGACATGAAAATGAGAGGGCAAATTTTGAGGTATTACACCCTTGCATATCATTCTGCATACATCATTTTGCATCATTTTAACATTTGTATATTTGTTTTACAGGGTATCCACATCTTATCTTTGGTTTGGTTTTGACTGTTCTTCTGCATCAACCATCTCCATTAGCCATCTTCATCAGAGATTCTCTTAAGCACCTTCATCAGTTACCTTCATCAGTATTTCTCCTCAGTTATCTGCATCAGCTTCCATTATCAGTATGGACACATCCAGGAAGAGAAACATCACATACCATTTCTTTGAGCCCTCCCTAGCAGGCATCAGGAAGATTCAGACACTCATTACTCCTGATCATGTCCCTTTATTCAAGGAACATTATGGTGGTATCATGGACGTGATCATGGACTTGGATGCATCACAGAGGAGTATGATCCACACTTGCCTTCAGTTCTATGACCCTCCTCTCAGATATTTTACCTTTCCAGGCTTTCATTTGGGCCCTTTGTTAGAGGAGTTTTCCATGTTGTTAGGTGTCCCCATCAGGAGAGGGATTCCTTTCAACCCTGAGATAAATTCTCCCAGGAATGAGGATATAGCTAAGGCTCTGTATTTGGAAACCACCATCATTGATCAGAATATGACTACTAAGGCTGGAATCCCAGGCCTCCATTTGGACTTCTTGATCACTCAGGCCACCATTCATGCTGCAGCAGGGAAATGGGACATTGTTTGTGCTCTTTTGACCCTTAACATGTATGGTATCATCTTGTTTGCAGACGAGCCTAAGTTTGTAAGCAAGAGTGATATCCATCTTTTCTTGCTGAAGAATCCAGTTCTTACCTTGCTCGGAGATTTCTATTACTCAGTGCATCAAAGGAATGAGAAACAAAGGGGAAGATTAGTCAGATGTTGTGCACCTCTCTTCTACTGCTGGTTATTGAGACACTTGCCAAAGACAAAAAATTTCTTGAATCCTTATCAGTCAAGAAACTGGGATAAGAGAATGATTGCTCTCACTTCAGAAGATATCAGGTGGTGCACTCAGAGCACCAAGGGCAGAGACATAATCACCAGTTGTGGGCAGTATCCCAATGTACCTCTGATTGGAGTGAAGGGTTGCATCAACTACAATCCTTTGATGTTCAAAAGGAAATTAGGGTATGCCTTAGTACATCCACCAAAAGAGCAATACTTATCAGAAAACCTTTACTGTGACATTCAACACAATCATGTCATTGTCCGACAAGCAGCCTAGGGTTGGGATAACATTCAGACAAAAGGGATTGCCATTCTTGGCAAGTGAAACAACATAGCTTCAGCTCAGTACATTGATTGGTCTCATATCAGAGGACAGATCACCCGCATGCCATTCACCCTGGAGGATGTGCCTGGACCATCAGCAGTAGAGCCTGTAGCTACAATGATTTTAGAGGAGTTTGAGAAGTTGAAAGAGAGGAATACTCAGCTTTCCGAAGCACTGAAGAAGACGCTTTGGGAGAGGAATGATAGTCATCTAGACAATGAGAGGTTAGAGAAGCTCTGGATCGAGCATATGACCAATATTGAGAAGACAGATGATTATATCAAAAGGGCTCGAGCAAGGGAGTTGGTGTTGAAGAATGCTTGCAAAGAAGCCAAGATTCAGAAGGCCAGAGCTGAGCACTACTTGGAAGAGAGTCAGGCTAGATGGATCAGAATTATTGAAGCTTGTTCACAGGAAGATCAGAAGACCTAGGCTAGAATAGAGCAATTGGAAGCTAATGAGAAGAAGAGTCAGGAAGCCTTGTTAGCAGCATAGAAGGAAATTCCTGAACTAAGACTCCGGGCGGGGTTGAAGAGATCAAAGGACCAGGAGAAGTATAAGAAGTTGACAAATGCTATTACCACCAGGAACCTTCTTGTTAGGACCATCACAGAGCATCCATTTGGACCAGTGACTGATGCTCTCCTGAAGGAAGTCAAAGAGGATGATTATGGGTTGGATGTCTGATTTCCTTGTATTTGTACTTCATTTTGTGTGTACTTTTGTTGATTTTGTTGTATTTTGACCCATCATGGGAACTTGTTGTAATCATGAACTATGTATCTTTACATTTTGTAATATATGGTTTGTGTGTTATCCTTTGGGCTTCATTTCTCTTCAACATCATCATTCCTCGAGGTCTGGAAGGTCAAAACCAAAGAACCAAACCGGATACCCTTGGAAGACAAATAGACATACTGCATTGCATACTAACCTCATTTCTTTGTTTTGTAGGTATTTGTCTGTTTTTTGTTTTCTCACTTTGTTGTGGTTTTAGGAAACATTGCTCATAGGCGAGTCTTCCCCATCAACAAAGTTCACCGGTATCCTACAAGAAACAACCTTCCAAGCTTACAGATGGACCAGGTTCAGCAAGATCTGACTGACGTGAGAACCCAGATGGCTAATGAAAGAACTGAAATGAGGTCTCAGATGAACCAGTTCATGGCAGTAATGACTGGGTTGGCCCAAAGCCAAGAAATATTAAGAGAGTTGGTCGAGCGGCAAACTCCTGAAGAAAATCATCCAGGTACAGGGAGTACCAGCAACAATGATCATGTACAGCCACGTATTGACCCCCCGGAGTTTGGTACTCATCTCAACCCTGATGATAATGCTATCAGGAATACCCAAGGTAATATTGGAGGGCGGGCCTTGCAAGAGGACCCTCAAGAGGAACAGTTCACTGTAGTTGGAGCTGGAGATGAAATCTATGATCGTCGTCTGGACGAGATAGCAGAAAAGTTGAGATCTCTGGAGTCTCAAAACTCTTTAGGGTTTGATGTTATGGATATAGGGCTGGTAGAGGGAGTGAGAATTCCTCACAAATTCAAACCTCCCTGCTTTGAAAGATATAATGGAACATCCTATCCTCGCACCCATCTTCAATCCTTTCTGGGAAGATTGAAGGCTTACACTCTGGATGAAAAACTATAGATGTTTTACTTTGAGTATAGCTTGACCGGGGCATCCCGTGAGTGGTACTCTCATCTGTCTAAGGCAACAGTCAGAAATTGGAAGGATTTGGCCGAGGCTTTCATACGTCAATATCAATACAATTTAGACATGGCTCCTAACAGAACTCTTCTAATGGGTATGTCACAATCCTCCCGAGAAAGCTTCAGAGAGTATGCTTAGAGATGGAGACAATTAGCTGCTGTTGTTCAACCTCCAATGTCAGAAAGCGAAATGGCAGATATGTTCATGAACACCTTACAGGGGACATACATTGATAGGTTAGCTGTTTTCTCTTCCAATAGCTTTGCTGACGTGGTCATAGCAGGAGAAAGAATTGAGAGTTTGTTAAAAATGGGTAAGAATTCTAATAACGGCGCCAGCTCAAGCAGCACGAGGAAACCTTTTACAGGGCCTCGCGGGTCGGGTAAAACCAATTCAGTACACATGGGCAGAGGAAGGCCCTAGTATATGCCAAGATCAATTTCCGCTTTCACAATTCCCACTCCACCACCTCAACAACAATACACTCCACAACCACAGCATTTCCCTCAACAACAGCATTTTCCTCAACAAAGGTCCTACAACAACAACAGGAATGTCCTTTCCAGCAAAGGCAATCTCAAGTCAACAGGGTAATCGATCCTATACCGATGCCCTATGCCACTTTGTTGCCACAACTTTTGAAACTCAATCTTGTTGAATTAAGGACTCTGGCTACACCAGATCCTCAGAACCTTCCGAGAAATTACGACGTCAATGCCAGATGTTCCTTCCATTCTAATGCACCTGGCCATACCACGGAAAAATGCAGAGCTTTGCACATGAAGGTCCAGGATCTAGTTGATTCAAAGGCTTTAAATTTTGCACCTCCTCCTAATGTCACAAAGAATCCTATGCCTAGCCACGGTGGGCCCAAGATAAATGAAATTGAGGAGGATCAACCCGTGAACCTAATTGAAGATACTGCAAGCATTCAAACACCTCTGGTGGAGGTTAAAGCTCAGCTTTTAAAATGCCAGGTGTTCCCAGGTTGTGAGGCCTGTTGTGAATCTTGCAAAGGTTCCGCCAATGGTTGTGCAAGTTTAAAAAGTGGCATCAATGGCCTTATCAGAGAAGGTATCCTGCAGATAACATCCACGATTTCTACAACATCAGCAATTCCTCCTACAATACCAACAAGCACCCCCCTTACAACTTCAAAGACAATTGTTCCGACAGACTCTGCTACAAAGTCAACAATCATCTCTTCTATCACTTCAACAAATATCAGTTCAACCGCATCCGCTTCTACAACAACAGCAACCATTAAGAATGACATTTCCACAGTCACCATATACTACGACCCAACAATGGTCTCTGATTCCAACAATTTTCAGCAACAATCTCAGCAACAACCCAGCTTCAGTCTTTCACCACCACCGTCGGTCAGAAATATTGTCACCATATATTATGATCCGCAGACAATAATAGTTCCTAATCCGCTGCAGTCAGTCCAGTCACCATCACGGTACTTGGATCCATTCCATATGAAAAATATAATGTTGTACCATGGCACTATGGTTCAGACCTTTACCGCAACAGGGAGAAAGTCTCTCTTGATTCTTCAGCTTACACACCATAGATCGATAATGTCGGGGGAGGCGGAGGCTTCACTCGAAGCGGACGTCTTTTCGCGTCACAAATTCCAAGAATTAACATTGAGGCAGAGGCTGCTTCCAAAGCTAAAGGCAAAAATGTGGTGCCTGAAGAACCAGTTTTGAAAGAAGCTCAGAAAACATCCTTTGATCAGGATGTGGATGAATTTATGAGGTTAATTAAGAGAAGCAACTATAAGATTGTGGATCAGCTCCACCAGACTCCTTCCAAGATTTCCATTTTATCATTGCTATTGTGTTTCGAAGCTCATCGGGATGCATTTCTTAAAGTACTGCACGCAGCCTACGTGCCTGAGGAGATTACGGTGAATCAACTAGAGACAGTGGTTTTTAATGTTAACACTTGTCATAGACTAAGCTTCACCAATGTTGATTTGACTGCAGAAGGTCGTCATCATAATAAAGCTTTGCACATCACTCTAGAGTGTAAAGGGGTCGTGCTTTCTCATGTTCTAGTTGACACTGGGTCTTCACTCAATGTCTTGCCAAAGAAAGCTCTTTTTAAGCTTGAATATGATGGTATAGCTCTCCGACCAAGCAATTTGGTGGTTAGAGCTTTTGATGGTTCCAAGAGGTCTGTTCTTGGAGAAGTGGAGCTGCCTGTGATAATTGGCTCGCAGGTCTTTCAAACTACTTTCTATGTGATGGACATTCAGCCGGCCTACAGCTGTTTGTTGGGTTGACCATGGATTCACGCCGTTGGCGCAGTTATGTCGACCCTTCACCAGAAATTAAAATATGAGTGGGAAGGGCAAATTATCACAATGTGTGGTGAAGAGGACATTTTTGTTAGCCATCTGGCTACTTACAAATACATTGAGATGGATGCTGAAATCCACGAGACCATGAGCCAAGGTTTCGAAGCACTGAACGTCAATGAGGCGACAACTGAAGTATTTGCTGCATCCCAGGAGGATAGGATGGGTACTTCAATTTTCTCCTACCAACAAGCTCGGAAGGTGGTTGAAAATGGGAACGCCCAATGCTGGGGCAAGCTGCTACCTGTGGAGAAGGAGGAGGACAGATTCGGTTTGGGTTACAAACCATTCCGACAAGATCAAGTAGAGGCTACTAAAGAGCCCAAGTTCATAAGTGGGGGAATGCTGACCCCAGATGTTGTCAATAATGTGGAAGACGAGGCTGAAAGCGACCTCAACCTGGAGAGTTGGATTCGTCCAAGGATCTCGGGCCAACAAGTCCTTAACTGGTCTTCCCAGGAAATTATAAGAGTTACTTTTGCAGAATAATTATTATTTCCTGCTTTAGCATGCATCAAGTCCTGCATCTTGCCCAAGGTGTCAGGACTCATTTTGTAATAGGGCCATATTTGTATTTTGTGCAAATGGAATATCAATGAACAATGGACATCTTTTGCAAAAAATTTTCTTTTTCACTCACTGTCTTTTCATTTTTGTTATTTTTCGCACAAACAATAAATGGCAATGTTTTCAAAATAATAACTTCATTTACACTTTTTTCTAAACAATATTAAAATTAATCACTAAAAAGAACAAATCTCAACCCTTGCAGAGATAATCCTCCAGATTGCACCGACAACAAAACTGCTATGACCTTGTATGACTTCAACAATCCAATTAATCAAGCAGATGAAGGGATTGATGAAGGCTATGAGTTTCCTGAAGATTTGGCCAGGTTGTTAAGGCAAGAAGAGAAAGTGATTACTCCTCGTCAGGAGGAAATTGAAACTGTTAACCTTGGTACCGAGGAAGATATAAAAGAAGTGAAGATTGGGGCCAGTCTGCAAGCTCCAGTAAAAGAACAGCTCATCAGTATGCTTCAGGAATACGTCGACGTCTTTGCTTGGTCCTATCAAGATATGCCTGGTCTAGATACGGATATTGTCATGCACAGGCTACCCTTGAAAGAAGATTTCCCTCTAGTTAAACAGAAGTTGCGTCGTACTCGCCCAGATATGGCCATGAAAATCAAGGAAGAAGTACAACAGCAGTGGGACGCCGGTTTCCTTGCTGTAACTAGTTACCCGCCGTGGGTTGCTTACATTGTACTCGTGCCTAAAAAGGATGGCAAGGTGCGTATGTGTGTGGATTACCAGGACCTGAACAGAGCTAGCCCGAAGGATGATTTCCCATTAACTCACATTGATGTATTGGTGGACAACACAGCTCAGTTCTCGATATTTTCTTTCATGGACGGATTTTCTGGGTGTCACCCGAAGACATGGAGAAAACAACTTTCATCACACCTTGGGGCACATTTTGTTACAAGGTAGTGTCGTTTGGACTGAAGAACTCTGGTGCAACATATCAACGGGCTATGGTAACATTATTCCACGATATGATCCACAAAGAAATCGAATGCTATGTGGATGATATGATTGCCAAGTCCCTTACTGAAGAAGATCATCTGGTGAATCTATTGAAGTTGTTTAAGCATCTGAGGAAGTTTCAGTTGAAGTTGAACCCCAACAAATGTACATTCGGGGTACGTTCCGGTAAGCTGCTGGGTTTTATTATAAGTGAGAAGGGAATTGAGGTTGATCCTGACAAAGTCAAAGCCATTCAGGAGATGCCTGCACCTAGGACTGAGAAAGGAGTTCGAGGGTTCTTAGGTAGATTGAACTACATATCAAGGTTCATATCTCATCTCACTTCAACTTGTGAACCCCTGTTCAAACTATTAAGGAAAGAACAAACAGTCAAGTGAAATGACGATTGTCAGAAAGCTTTTGACAAGATCAAGGAGTACCTGCAAGAACCTCCAATTCTCATGCCTCTAATTGAAGGAAGACCTCTGATAATGTACCTGACAGTATTAAAAGGGTCAATGGGGTGTGTATTGGGCCAGCATGACGAGTCTGGTCGAAAAGAGTATGCAATATACTACCTGAGCAAAACGTTTACCGACTGTAAACAACATTATTCACTGCTCGAGAAAACTTGATGTGCTTTAGCGTGGGCTGCTCGCCAACTAAGACAGTATATGCTGACTCACACTACCTTGTTGATCTCAAAAATGGACCCCGTCAAGTACATATTTGAGAAGCCAGCACTTACCGAAAGGGTTGCAAGATGGCAAATGATTCTAACAGAGTATGACATGCAGTACACTTCTCAAAAAACCATCAAGGGCAGTGTATTATCTGATTATCTGGCCGAGTAACCCATTGATGATTACCAGCCCATGAGATTTGACTTCCTTGATGAAGACATCATGTTCTTAAAATCAAAAGATTGTGAAGAGCCAGTTCACACTGAAGGGCCTGACCTAGAAGAAGAATGGACTATGATGTTTGATGGGGCTGTCAATATGAACGGACGTGGAGTCGGTGCAGTACTTATCACACCTAAAGGAGTTCATATGCCTTTCTCGGCAAAACTCACCTTTGCCTGCACTAACAACGAAGCGAAATACGAAGCCTGTATCATGGGTATTGAGGAAGCCATTTGTAACACCCCAAATTTTCCCTCTTCTTTTTTAAGTATCATCATCATACCATAATCATAATAAGCATATCATATCCTTGGCATCTTTGCATGGAAAGATGAGGCATAACATTCTCATAACCTAGTATTAGGCATATGATCATCTGTGGAGGGATTTGAAGCATTACAAGTTATAACAAGAGGCCCAGTGGATTTGTCCAAGTTCTATGAGGAGTCTACAGGGCATTCACAAGCTCAAGATCATTCACAAAAGCTCAAGAGGTTGGGAGATCACCAGTGAATTCAAGCTAGGGCAAGCTCCTACACAATGATCCCAAATTAGGGTTTCACTTTCAAGCATGAAAACTTTGTGACTTTGGCCATTTCATCTGGGCAAAGTCTTTCATATGATGAGAGGATCCTAGGTGTGAAATTTGGTGAGAAAACTCCTTGTGGGAGTCAAGTATTTCATCAGTTGCTTGTAAAAGAAGAAATTGGTCAACTGTGCATTCTAGAAGTCAACTGTGGGAATTCAAAGGGTCCAACCCTATTTTTCAAGTCAATGGATGTTCTTATAACCTTAGAAGAGGTTTTGCAAGGTCAAAGATCAAGAATCAAAAGGTTTTGAGGAGTTTTCCATTTTTGGCATGTGGTTGGTCATGGAATTTGCCATTTTTAGCAACTTTTTGCCCTAATTTTCAAAGACACATAACTTGGTGAAAAAAGCTTCAAATGAGTTGCCATTAAACATGAAAGTTGAAGATTAGGTTCTCCCATTTTAAAAAAAGTATAAGTACATTTTCATAGTCCTCATGGATTGTGAGATAGGCCCTTTGAAAATTGCTTACTTTTTAGGGCATGCCTTAAATTTCAAGCTTCATCCAAATGCAAAAACTCATGTACATCATTTCCAAGTTATTTCATGGACCAAATAAGATCAGAATGTTACAAGGCATTGCATAAGTGTTATTTTGCTCCAAAGACATCATCAAATTCGTGCATGAGGTACAAGATATTTCTATAAGTGCAAAAAGGCAAAAACATTCACAAAGCATGATCAGCTTGTATCCAAGGGCCAAGATTGATTCAAGGATGATCAAGGGATGGATTGAAGTAAGAATGCACACTTGAGGGAAGGTTTGCATGGGTGTATGAGGCAGTCACACTTTTCTTGCAATTTGGCAAATACACCTCAATCACACTCCTCATGCCACTTTTGATTCAAAAACCCTAGTCAGGTGAAAATACAAAGCATATAAAAGAAACGCATGCCCTAAATTCGTGTAGAGGCTCTCTCATTTCTCAGTTTCACATTCTCTTGCTCACCTGCATTTCTCTTCGAATTTCTCTCCTCAAGCACTCTCTTCACAATCTCTTCACATATTCTGCTTCCTTGAACCCTAAGGATCACTTTGCACACACTCATTCAAGTTGAGAGTGAAGAATCATAGAGGTGCCATTAAAGAGCAAGAGCTTTAGGATTCCAAGATCCAGCTTCCCTCAAGCTCCATCTTGCATTTATTTTGCAAGAGGAGGTCAAAAGGAGCAGATTTGCAGCTAGAGGGATCTTATCTTGGTGTTTTGAAGGAGTTGAAAGTTCAGGTATACTCTGAAATTCGTATATCTAGATGTGAAAATAAATGTATGCATTGTGATCTACTAGTTGTGTTGATGATTCTGTGATGTTTAGATTCAAAAGTGATTGAGTATTGCGTGTTTTATGATGATTTGAAATTTGATGATCAGAGTTGTGTGTCTTCGATCCAGTTTATGCTTTGATCCTTTAGAAATTTCATAGATATATTTGGATTCAGCATAGTTTAATGATTTGATCTGGAGGTTTTGAATTGTTTCTGTGATGTTTTGTTCATATGGATGAATTTTCCGGTGTCGGAGCCCTAGCTCCGGTCACCGGATTCTGGACTGAGTTGAAGGAAGAAGATGAACACAAGCCCTTGGATATCTCATCTGGACGGTTATTAGAGTGACAGCGCATTAAAATCCACCCTCTCCCTCACGTGATTTTATGTTTTAATTTGTAATCTGAATAATGCATTGTGTGTCTCACCTCACCATAACTACCATGTTCCCATACCCTGTCCAATGAATGTGCATACTAGGTTTAAATTATTGACTGAATCTCATGCATTTACTTGATCCTTTGGTTCATGTTTTTTCGGATTAAATTGAATTTCCACTATATTTGTTGTGAACATGCGTAGACCTATTGGGCTTGTCTTGCTTTTTGCACCCCATGTCTTTGTAAGCCCATTCAAAATGAACTGAAATTGATTGCTATTTGCACCTCAGCTTCATTATTTCTTATTTTTTATTTTATTTTATTTTCAGTTTGAATTTTAATTTTTAAAAATAGAATTAGGTCATCAAAAATTATAAAAAACATTCATGAGTGATCCTCTTAGTTTTCTCTAATTTTTGATATTTTTATTTTTCATTTATTTTTAATTGCCACACTGGAATTAATTGTTTCTTTTAATTAATTGTTTTTATTTCATTTTGAAGCATGCTGGCTTATTCATTTTCTATCTTGGTCATTAATTTGAATTTTGAGATGATTCTTTTTGCTCTGGATTCATGATGAGATGTAGTTTGTTGATGATTTTTGTTCTGATTTTTAGAAATTTGCTTAATTGATTTTGGTCTCTAACTTGTGCATGAAGCCTTCTAACCCTAATCCATGTTTGAACCTTTATTTGAATGGCTAAGCTTCTGATTTTTATCCCCTCCTTTTGGCATGTTGATATTGTATGATTGAATATTATTTGTGCAAGTTTGTGGAATTTTTGGATGTATACTTGAATTGATTTGAATTTTTGTTCCTTACTTGTTCCCTTTTGCTTCTTTTGGATCATATGGTCACTCCTTAGGTTAGAAGGGCACTTGTGCCAACTTCTTTAAGTTTTTTAGAGCCTTTTTAGGTTGTTGATACCCCTCTGGTCTTCAGTTGATGTTGGTGCCTTGATAAAGTTTGTGTTTGGTTGCTCTTGAAGTTCATTCACACTTATGCATGCTCACTTCACTTCCTTTTGTTTCTTTACTTCTCATGATGTAAATACTTGACTTTGTGTACTTCTTCTCCACATCTTACATGATCCTTAGGCACTTTCTTAACATGTTAGGGTTATGGTCTTGCACTTTGTGGTGTTGCTTTGACTAGTTTGCTTTGTATTCTCTCATGTTTACTTTGTTTTGTCATGGTGATTCATAATGCTTCATGTTTTGTTGTATAGTTCTTTTCTCATTCTTGTGCTTTGAATTTGCATTTGGCATTTGTGTTTAAGACTTCACTTCTGGTTGTGTGACTTTGGTTTGACATTATGTTCATTTTTGTGTTGCATTTATTCTTGTGTCACTAACCATTTCAGGGGCTTTGGTAAGTGAGAGAGGTGGATGTGATTCCCACATCTCCAATTCTTATCTTTTCACTTTTCTTCATTGATACTATTCTTGTGATCGTTGGGGCTTAAGACTTACTTCCTCCCTCTTCTATTCTTCTTTCTTCTCTTTCTCTTCTTCTTTATTTCTTCTTTAGGATAGTAAACCTCACTAACCTAGGATATTCTATGCATGATAACAATTAGGATTCATTAGTCCCCCATTAGACTTTTACCTTTGAGATCCTTTTTGTTTCTCTTCTCTTCTCATCTCAAAACCCTAAAAAGACATTTAATAAGGATTGAAGTAATATCTTGAGCAATAGCCTTATTCCATGATACACTTGTAGTCTTCCCATCTTGGGATAGTACAAGCTTGTCTTGTGATGCACAAGTCTGATCAAGATACCATCTTCACCAAGAAAATCATAAAAAAACACTTCTTCATCAAAAAATACAAAAACACTTAATAAATTCAATGAGTTAGTGAGCCTAAGCCCTAATCTCTGGATTCAAGTTTTCGGGATCTTCTCCTTACTTGAGTGTGCGTTTTCTATTATTCCATCTTGGAATGTAGTGACAAGTGCACATTCCATGGAAAAGAGCTTGAGTTCACTTCCTTGTGCCTCACTCCTAAAAGCTTCTAAAAAACACAAACAAACAATAAGCATCTTTCCTTCGGGAATTCTTTTCTCATCTCCTTCGCTCCGTCCGCGAACTTGCTCCTACTTGTCATTTTGCAAGACGGTTACGCACTCGTCGTCCGAGCCTGCAACACCTGAGCATTGACATAGGCAGTTCAAGCCTTAAGACACAAGCAATCCTTTCCACCCCTAGTTAGGGGAACTACGGCGACTCTGATCCTCATTGTCCAGATGAGGTACGTAGGCAGCGGGGTAGGGCCCGTTCGAGCACAATCTTTATTTTCCCTACATTTTTCCTTTTCATTTCTTTTTCAGTTCCTATTTCTTTTCTTTTCTACAGATCCAATACCTTTTCTTTGCAGCAGCTTTATTTCTTCACCCTTTGAAACAGATTTCTTTGCAAGCGTGGATCCCAACGGGTACGGCGGACGATTCGGGGTGCTAATACCTTCTCAGGTCGTAACCGACTCCCGAACTCAGTCTCTTTGGTTCATAGGACCCGTGTCCTTCCTTTTCTTTTCTTCTGGTTTGTGCAGCATTACCATTCCCGTTCCTTCGGGATAAAAATGCCTGGCTGGCGATTCTACCTCTTTTCCGCGCCACTTTCGCGTTTATACTAGGATGGAAATCCGAGGAGCAACACCATTGACCTCAGGATCAAAACCTTAAAGGTATTCGGAGATTCTGCTTTAGTAATCAACCAGACCAATGGCAAATGGTACACTCATCAGGAGCATCTGATTCCATACCATGATTATACGAGGAGATTATTGACTTTCTTCACAACAGTCAAACTTGAATACATCCCTCGAGATGAGAATCAGTTTGCAGATGCTTTGGCTACCATTTCGTCCATGATCAAAGTACAAGCTGCCAATTATGTGCCTCGGATTTTGGTATCCAGACTGGAAAGACCAGCATATGTGTTCTCTGTGGACACTGCTAGTGATGACAAGCCTTGGTTCCACGACATCAAATTATTCTTGGAGAATAGACATACCCACCTGGGGCATCATCCAATGATAAGAAGACATTGAGAAGGCTGGCCGACAGTTTCTTCCTCAATGCTGATGGTTCATTATACAAGCGAAACTTTGACATGGTCCTGCTCAAATGTGTTGACAAGAGAGAAGCAGACCTACTGATGCACGAGGTACATGAAGGTTCATTCGGCACCCATGTCGGAGGACATGCAATGACAAATAAGTTGTTAAGATCAGGTTACTACTGGATCATAATGGATGCAAATTGTTGTGTCAATTCCAGAAAATGCCACAAGTGCTAGATCTACATAGATAAAATGCATGTTCCTCCAAATCCTTTGAACGTAATGTCTTCCCCTTGGCCCTTTGCTATGTGGGGCATTGACATGATTGGAAAGATTGAACCAACTGCTTCAAATGGTCACCGATTCATCCTGGTAGCCATTGATTACTTCACCAAATGGGTTGAAGCAACTTCATATGCAAACGTCACCAGACAAGTGGTAACTAGATTTCTGAAAAGAGATATCATTTGTCGATATGGAGTTCCCGAGCGAATCGTTACTGATAATGGTTCCAATTTGAACAACAAGATGATGGCAGAACTTTGCCGGGACTTCAAAATCTAACATCACAACTCTTCTCCTTACAGGCAAAAGATGAATGGCGTTGTTGAGGCAGCTAACAAGAACATCAAGAAGATTGTGCAGAAGATGGTAGTCACCTTCAAAGACTGGCATGCGATGCTACTATTTGCTTTGCATGGGTACCGAACCTCAATCAGAACATCTATTGGAGCAACGCCTTATCAGCTTGTGTATGGTATGGAAGTTGTCCTACCTATTGAAGTTGAGCTACCCTCCTTACGGGTAATGATGGATATGAAGTTGGATGAAGCAGAATGGGTCCAATCTCGGTACAATCAACTGAATCTGATTGAAGAGAAAAGATTAGATGCAATCTGTCATGGGCAGTTATATCAGAAGCGAATGAAGAAAGCCTTCGATCAGAAAGTCAGACCTCGGGAATACCAAGTGGGAGAGCTTTTCCTGAAAAGAATCCTTCCTCCACATACAGACCACAGGGGCAAGTGGACACCAAACTATGAAGGTCCATACGTAATAACCAAAGTCTTCTGAGGTATAGCACTGATGCTCGCAACCATGGATGGTGAAGACTTCCCGTCTCCTGTGAATTCAGATGCAGTTACTAAATACTTCGCATAAAATGACCCGTTGGACATAAAAACAAAATGTAAGTCCAGGAAAAAATAGGGCATCCCGACGAGTCAAAAATAGAATAAACGACTCGGGAAAAAATAAGGGAAAAATAAAAAACAATAATGTACACCCGCTGAGTTGAAAAGCCGCATTGGACAGCTCAGGCAAAAATGGGTATCCCGGTGGATTGAAAACCTGAAAGGGAGAGCCACACAAAATTAGGGAATAAGCGAACAACTGCATTTTGAATTTGTCTGTATCCCTCACAACATGGCAAGCTTCGAAAGGATAAAGCATCGGTCAGAATCAACCTTCTTCAGAAAGAAAGATAAGAAGAATGTCAAGGTCATACAGGTCATAGCAAAGGAAGCTCACTGGAGCGTCATCGTCAACATTGCCAACACTTTTATTTTCTCAATTTACAGCAATCTCCTCATTTCAGGGGATTCGTTTCTTTGACTGTACTTGCCTATTTAGGGCACACAAATCAATAAAATCAGAATTTTCAGTCACACTTTGTTTTTGTACATTTTTGTTTCGTTTGCAAAATGTCCAGAGTTCATAATACAACACTTGCATAAAACATATAAGCCATTTTTAATGAATGCTGGCAGGAAATATGTTGCTTTCAAGTAAATCTAATTCCTATGAAGGAATCCGGTTAAGGATACCTCGGGACACTTGTGTGTTTTCCTTTGTCTTAACAGGCTGCATGTACTCAAGGCAGACAATCCTTTGCAACATGGGGCATATCAAGCATTAAATCCCCAGCATACTACTTCCCAGAAGTTATCTCCTCCCCAATCAGATCTCCCGAGCAATGTCGGACGACTCTTCCACAACAAAGTGGTAAAAGAACTTTCTATCCCCCACTAGAGATGTCAGAATTCTCTCACCCTCAGTAGAGATTGTGGAATTGGTTCTCCACAGAGTTGCTTTCCCAGTAGAGCAATACCTGAAGTACATCCCCAGCGGAGTTGCTAAAACTTCCTCATCCCCATAAGGAATTCTCCCTCCGGGAAGATCAATCAGTGATCTCTTTCCCCAGCTGGGTTCTCCCTCCAAGAAGATCATCCAGAGATCTTTCTCCCCGCAGGATCCAGATCTCGGATCAAGTTTCTCACTTGCATAATCATAGCATTCACATCATATTCACCAAAAGCATCCCCTTTGCACTCTCAAATACAGATACCTATACATGCTCTTTTTGACACTCGTCTGTGTCATCCTTCCCCGGTAAGGTCGCCAGAACACCTTCTGCAAACAGATACTTGTTCATAACATGCTCTTCTCGACACTCGTCCGTGTCATCTTATTCCCCCGTAGGTCGCCAGAATACTTTCTGCACTCTCAAATACAAATATTTGTTCACAACTTGTACATATTCTTTTTGACACTCGTCCGTGTCATACTTCTCCAGCAAGTCAAACACTCTTCCGTGTCCCTTGCCAAATCTTTCGACACTCGTCCGTGTCTTGCACATACTTCACCAACATATCAACACCCATATACAATCCTTTGATAGTCATCTGTATCTTGTATATATCACCCCTCAGCAGATTCAACACTCGTCAGTGTTCCTTGCTTAACCGATTGATACTCGTCCATATCATCATCCTTAAACATGTGTCAGCGTTTGTTTCTACCGATACTTGTCAGTATCGTGGTTCTAAGGATGCTCGTCCGTATCTTTAATCTATACACACTGTCAAACACTTATACCTCTTATTTTTGAAACGTAAGCACTCGTCCGTGTTTACCATTCCCCAGTAAGTCGCCAACAAAACAACTTTCTTCTATCCGACATTCATCCTATGTCGTGATACTTTCGGCAGCCGTCCCCTGCTAGGTGATCGTCCTTCACCTTTTGATGACCGTCCCTCATTATTTATCTGATGACCGTCCCCATCATTGATCTTGTTATTCGACATTCGTCCTATATCGTGATAATCCCCGAGAGCAGTCGTACCCTGCTAGGTGATCGTCCTTCACCTCTTGATGATCGTCCTTCATCATGCTTACCCGATGGTCGTCCCCATCGATGATCTTTTATTTATGACATTCGTCCTATGTCGTGATATTTTTAGCAGTTGTCCCCTGCTAGATGATCGTCTTTTACCTTTGATGACTGTCCCTCATCATTATTTCATTTATTCTTTCACCTGATGGTCGTCCCCATCGTTGATTACTTTACTTTCCAAAACCTGATGGCCGTCCTCGTCAGTGCTTTCCTCCTTTCTTTAATCTCCAGAGAGTTTTATTTCCTTACCTGATGGCCACCCCCATTGTGATCTCTTTATTTCCCCAACTTGTCGGTCGTCCCCGTCATTGCTTTGCTTACCGATTTATCCCCAGCAGTCGTCCTCTGCCCGATGGTCGTCCTCCATCGTTTTCATTTGATAATCATACTACCTTTTACAATTTATATCCCTTTTCTTCTTCTCACCAGCGAGTGCAAATTTCGGACTGTCTTTGCTATTCAACCACAAGTTATCTTGTTTGTCTATTAAGCCAGGCGCTTACATCCTGCACAACTAACTCATGCTTGAATAAGGGCAGCAGTAAACACCCCAAATTTTCCTTCACTTTTTCTCACACCTTGGCTTGTGATCTTTCATTTTTAAATTAGCTTAAGCATACCATCTCATATTGCATATTTGTTTCACTACATAGTTCCATTTTCATCTGCATCTAGGGTTTGTGATCTGAGCAATCCAAGAATCAATCTGAGCCATCCAAGAGGTCTTGAAGCTTTCCAAGAGGTTCCATGTGTGTTCTATGATCATAATATGCTCCCCAAAGTTTATGAAAGTCAAGAAATCACAAAGCATGGCAAGGGCATGGAAGCAGAGCTATGGTTTTCCTACACAGATGACAAAAATTAGGGTTTTGGTTTCAGAGGCCTTAACTCCAAATTTTTTGTCCATTATTATTTCTAATGTTCTTAATATGTTATAAGGATCATGTGTACCAAGTTTGATGAAGAAATTCACTGTGGAAGTCATCTGATCATTGGGTAACTTATTGAGCAAGTTAAGTCAAAATCAGGGCATATGAGGCCCCAACAAGGGTACCAAAGGGTCAGCATCATCATTTTGAGTCTCTATGATCTTTATTTGATCTTAGAAGTGGTTGGAAATTCACAAAGTTGAAGAATTTTGAGCCAAATGCAAACTTGCCATTTTTGGAAATGACTTGTAATGGAAACTTTCCATTTTGGGAAAGATTTTCAACCTCCTCTTTCATGACCAAAAATGCTTCAAATGAAAAATTCTTGGACATGAAAGTTGTAGATTAGGTATTTCCCTTTTCAAAAAGTACAAGAAAATGTCTTGATTCATCCTAGAACTCAAGATATGGCCTTTCAAAAGTTGGCAAAAATCACATAATTTCAAGTTTCATGTCAAAGAGGCAAATGTGCATTTTTGGTTTCCAAGCACTCAAATGACTTCTAATGTGCCCAAATGTGACATAATATGTACATACACCTTTCCTAGACCAGAATTGAGCCTTGCATCACAAGTTTTCATGGCCAATTTCTCAAGACAATATAAAGAGGGAAAAGTTGCAAAATGCCTTGGATCCTTCCATTCACTTGTGCCAGCTGCATCAAACCAATTCTATGGCTCTCCATGAATCTTGCTGAGGCCAGACACCCCAAAAAGCCAGCTCTACCATGGCCCATACCTCCAAGTACACAAATTTGACTTTTTTGCAAAACATCCCATACCAATCAAGCTGAGCCACAACAACTCCTCTGACCAATCAAGACTTTAGATACATGCCTCATGGACCTCATTTCATATCATCTTGGAGCCTGAAACACAACACAAGTCAAATTGCACAAAATCCACCAAAACCTTCATCTCTTCGATTCTCTCAACATAAACTACAATCCTAAAAACAAATTTCACCAATCATCTCAATACCACTCATAGAACACAAAGCAGCCCTCAAAATGGCCTGAAACCTCCTAAATCAAAAACACGATTCCTCCTTCATCAGAATTGAACCTTCAAAAACAAGCCATACAAGCCTCATTCAAGCATTTCAGAAGCTTCAGGGAGTTCATTGGGGTGGTTTAGCATCAAGGAGAAGTCCAGAAAGCTCAGATTGAGAAAGCTTCACCTCAGGTATCATCAAGAACAATTTTTCCAAAAACCTTCTTTTAAGTTCTTAAATGATTATGAATGCTTCCCTGATCATGCTGATGTATTTACTTTTGAAAATGATTGAGAAATGAGTGTGTATGCTTGCTTTGAAACTTTGCCCGTGAAACATGTTCTTGTTTGATTCTCTTGATTCAGGAAAAATAAATGGTTTTTGTTGATGGATTATTGTTTAGGGTTGTTAGTTGAGTGATTCTGGAACGTTTGATGTGATTTCATGGCGTATTGAGAGAGATTGAGTGAGGTGCCCGCCGGAGAAGATGATCGGAGCTAGCTCCGGTCACCTGAGAATCATTAGGGTTCTTAATTAGGGTTTAGGGATCATTTTGAATGTGGGCCGTTTGATCAGGTTTAGCGCGTGAATGGAGGGCCAGGATTAGTTCACTTAAAACCCTAATCAGTTAATTAGTTTTAATTAATTAAGATTAATTTTTAAAATGTCAGATCAAATCCTGACCACCCATTAGCGCGTCAGTCAATTCCCTCCCTTTTTGTTTGAATCTCAGCCACTGGATGCGTTTACTTTCCATTTAATTGCATTTTTATTCATTTCTTTTGCATAATTTATTTAAAATAGTTAAAAACATCACAAAAATATAATATTTTTTTATTTCTGATCCAAATATTTTTCTCAATCCAAAAATGATTTTTTATTTTATTTTTTGCATTTAAAAAGTATTTTTAAAATATTTAAATGTTATTTTTAATTAATTAATGGATTTTAATTAATTAAAAATACATTTAGGTTTCTAAAACTCACCAAAAAAATCATGAACCATTCCAATACATTTAGAAACATTTTCAAACTCTTCATACAAATTTCTTTTTAGTGTTTATCATAATTTCACAATTTTCTTTGAATTAGGGTTCTTTAAAATCACATTTTCTAACCCTAATTTGAAAATTTCATTTCTGCCTAACCATGAAGAGTTTAAACTTGATTCTTTTTCATTGTTTCACATATTCCATGTAGTTTATAGGTTATTTTCCTCATGAATTTATCTTGCATTTTCAATTTGATTTGCATTTTCTCTTAAGAATCACCCAAAACCCCTAACAAGCTTAGGAAATTCATAACTTTCAATAGGATTAGCTTCTGACCTTCTCCTTTGGGGTGTGATCTTGTATAGGTTTAGGGTTTGATTGAGCTTTATTTCAATTTTTTATCATGTTGCATGCTTCTGTTTTGGTCATTGGCATCTCATATGTTCATAAAACCCTAATTTCTCATGTTCATTTGCATTCATCTTTGCATATCATCATCTCATGAACTTTCCATGACATTTCAAACATTCATATGTCATCTTAGACATCTTAGTACATGGTAGAACATTGATTGATCATTTCTTCATTCATTTGCTATGTCTTACATTCATTACATTTCATAAACATCCATGTGTTTTCAAACTTCTAAGCATGCTTCCTTTGCATCCCATCTTTGTATGAACATACATATGCATATTGTATGACTTTTCATTTCTCATATGCCATTTGCATTGCATAATCACTTTTGACTTTGGTCTTTGCATCTCATTTCATTTCTTTATGCTTTATGTCTTATGCATTCTTACTAACATTTCAGGAACTTTTGGTATGTTATTTGGGAGGTGGATTTGCCTTCACTTCCCATATCTTCTCATCATTCATATACCTTCTTATATGTCTTTGAAGTGAATCTAATTCACTTGTGTTCCATCCCTCTCACTTTCTTTCTTTTAAGTTACTTATCTTCTTCAAGAAGTAAGTAACTTGTTCTTCTTTCTCCTTCTCTTTTCATCTGCTTCTTCCATTGGTGGCCTTGAAGATTTTTTCTTTTAAGCCTAACAAACCATAGGATACCCAAGCATGATAACTTTTAGGGTTGTATATAGTCCCCCCTAGATTTTTACCTTTGAGTCTCCTTGAGTCTCTCTTCTCATCTAAATAATCAGAGACTAAACTCTTAAAGTTTTAGGACTTTGGAATTAGGGTTATGCCTGCATCATTCTCTTAGGATGGAGTGTATAACTTTAATCCTAAGTGTTAAACCTTTAATTTGTTTAAACCTCTTAATCAAAACACATTTATAATCACCAAGACTTTATCTTGTAACTTGGGCCTTACATTAGGGTTCTATCTCTTCCTTATGGTTAAGAGGGACTAACCCTAGTGTTTAATGGACAAGTCGCCCTCAAGTTGTCTTACAAACCATAAAATCCACTTCTTAATCTCATCCTTTAATTAAAATCCACTTAATAAAGGCTTGTTATATAATAAATTTAATCCCTAACCATGGATTAAGTTGAGGTATCTTCCTCAGCTTGAGTGTTCTCATCTATCATCCTTCTATTAGGATGGTGTAATGAGTTCACTAATCTGTGATTAGAGATTAAACTCATTACTTAACACTAAACAAAAACCCAAAAACATCTAAATAATCACAAGTAGGTTAATGATCTTAATCCTACATCATTATGGTAATTAAGTTGAGATGCTTATCTCATACTTAAGTATGTTCATTATCCCTAATCAGGGAGGATATAATGAGTGTACAAGCCCTTGATTTAGGCTTAAGCTCATAATCCTATGCAAAACACCGAAAACAATAAAAAACTGAAAACAAAAAAACAAACAATAATCGTATCCTCCGGGATTCTTTTCTCATCACACTCATTCACAAACGAGAACTTGCTTCTTCCGTCTAATGTAAGACAATTAGAACTCGAGTCAGACGAGTCATACACTTGAGCATAGACAAGTAAGCAGTTCATAGTCAATTTATTTCCAGTCTCTTAGAGTCGAACTACGGTCTTCTGACTTCCTCATTGCACGCGAGGATACATAGGCATAACTTAACAGTTATCGAACAAAAGTCTCTGTGTCTTCCCCCTCTTTCAGCATTCTTTCTAAAGCCTCAGTTCCTGAGCAATTCACCCTTTTTGCATTGGCATTTGTACATTCATTCTTTAGCTTTTGCACACAGATAGTACACACACTTACCCCTTTTAAGCATAATCTTGTAAGCGTGGATCCCGTCGAGTACGACGGACAATCTGGGTGTTAATACCTTCCCAGATGTAGGCACATAATTTCGACACCATGAGTTAAGATGTAAAATCATGTTTTTACTAAGGAAATGGTCACCAGATAAAGGAAAAATAAAATAAAGATATTCAGAAGAAGTTTTGATATTTTCGACAAGACCATATGTTCAAATACTTCGACAGGAATATGAGGAATGTTTCAGCAGACAAAGTTTTAAGAACTTTCATTACAGTTCAGCATTTGACAGAATTTGAAGAATTGGTGTGTTTTTTGACATTTCGACAGAAGATAGGTTGAAAGAGATTTCGACAAAATCATTATCCTATAGAGTTTGAAGAGTTTTGTTCTCTTCGACAATTCGACAAAACGAAGAGATGCAGCGTTTCGTCACAAAGAGGAAGAATTCAAATTCAAAAGTTACAACATTTGGCAGTTGGACGCGTGGAAGCTTCAGGAAAAGAAGAATACATGCAGATTGACAAGTGTCAAATAGTTAGGATTTTTTCGTTTTAGGCAGTTATTTTATTTGTATATAAATAGGGTAGTTGTTGTAGAATCATGTGTGTGAAAAACTTGTACAATAATCCTGTAAAAAATGCTCTAAGTACCCAGTGTGAGAGAAACGAGTTTGATATTTGGAGAAATGTACGTGTTGAACACCAATTTTATTCAAGTTATTTAAATTACAAGTCTTTTCGTCCAATTCTTTTACTTCCAGTTTCTTTACTTTTCTGCAAAATTTATGGTCTTTTTGCAATTTTTCTTTACTTTTTGTTCAACTTTAGTTTACTTTAATTTTACATTCAAACATTCAAGATTTTACTATCATTGACAAAACAAACCACAAACAATTATCAAACACTAAGAGAAATCTGACAACAAAATTGCACATGTGTCCTAGGACTTGTTTGGTTGGTCCTGCAAGTAACCCAGTCCTGTAAAAGATTGGTTAACCAGAGGTTGTTCGTCAGAAATCACAGCAAACAAATTGGCACGCCCAGTGGGACCAGTGCAATTGTAAAAATTAATACAAATCCTCTTAGTAAGAAAGTTTCTTATTGCGTTGTATGATTCTTAGAAGCGGTAAATTAGCCGTAACCAACGTAGAAAGACCAAAAAGAACAAGAGGAAGAAAGATGGCTAATCCGCCAAATACTTCAAACAATCCTAATGAAATCATTCCAGTATCTAATCCTATCCCTGCGTCAGAAGGAAGTGCAGGTCTTGGCCCTGTTTTCGAACAGATTGTGCCTTCATCAGCAGATTCGATACCAGCGGTTTCAGGATCCCAAAATGCGCCTGGTTCTTCCACAATAGGACACCCAATGCCCATGGGAACGCCTCCTCCTGGAGGAAGTAACTCTAGGCCATTCTTAAATTATTCCATGCCTATGTTTGGTAGAGAACAACCATACGGAATGCCAACTTCAATGATGGAAAATTTACATAATTCATCACCATTGTTTTCTGATGCTATGGTTCAAATGTCTTCCCCATTACAAGAGTCAGGATATGGTGGAAATGGGAGTAGATTAAATCAGATTCCACCAGGATTCCAAATGCCAACTATTACGAACCATTCTGCGCAAGTAATTCGTCAGCAAATGGATGAAAGTAACCATGGTATGGTACAGGCATTGACACAACAAATGGGAGAAGTGTTCAACCCTTTAATACGAAACACTACCCAAACAAACCAGATATTGGCAGAACAAATGGCACGTATTGCTAGTTTCTTTGGAGTTCCTCAAACACAACAAAGAATACAAATAAATCAAAATCCTGTTAATAGGCATGTCGAAGAAGAACCTGCCATAAACCAAAGGCCATTAGAAAATCCTCAGGAAAATCCTAGGGACCAAGAGGTAGTAGTCAGACAGCCTCGTGTAGAAAATCCTATTCGACAAGAACCTAGGAGAATAATAGTTCAAAGAGACCAGAACGCTGATGAAATATTGCAGCAAAGAATGCGTTGTAACAATTTGCATGTCGAAAATAACATTGCAACCATGGTCGAAAGAATAATGGCGCAAAATGGGGTAAACGTAGGATTACAAAGGCCTAGTTACACTTCCCCTTTGTCTGAATACGTTTTGCAACAAGAATTACCACCAAGGTGGAAAGTCCCTAAATTCACCAAATTTTCAGGGGATACTAGTGAATCCACCATAGAGCACATAGCACGTTATTTGATCGAAGCAAGGGAAATAGCCAATAATGAGAACTTAAGAATGAAATATTTTCCAAGTTCTTTGACAAAAAATGCTTTTACTTGGTTTACTTCCTTGCCTGCGAATTCAATATTTACATGGACCCAATTAGAAAGATTGTTCCATGAACAATTCTATATGGGGAAAACTAAGATAAGTTTGAAGGAATTAGCAAGTGTCAAAAGAAAATTCTCTGAACCTATAGATGACTACCTAAATAGGTTTAGATTATTGAAGGCTAGATGTTTTACACAAGTGCCAGAACAAGAATTAGTCGAAATGGCTGCAGGGGGTCTGGATTATTCCATAAGGAAAAAATTAGACACCCAGTATTTTCGACATATTAGTTAAAGATGGTCAATTGATAAAACCAGCAGGCACTAAAGAGCCTCCGGTAGACCAACAGAAAAAGAGAGGTTTTTGCAAATACCATAATTTTTTGGGTCATAAAACTTCTCAATGTTACCTTTTCAGGGATCTTGTTCAGAATGCAATTCAGAACGGAAGGCTGAAATTTGGAGACAAAGCTAAGCAACAGATGAGGATCGACTCTAATCCCATGCAGGTTGTGGAAGCCAACTATGCTGAACCGGAGATGGTGAACATGGTCGAAATGGAAGTGATGTCTGAAGGAAGTTTTGAAATGGTAGAAGCTACTGAGGGCTTCGACACCAACTTCACCATGATAGAAGCTGCTGAGGGCTTCGACACCCATGTAAACATGATGGAAGCTGCTGAAGGCTTCGACACCCATGTAAACATGGTGGAGGGTGCTGATGATCTCACTGATCAGGCTGAGGAGGTAATATCTGAAGGCTCTGTGGAAAAACCAACCATAATAAAGGTTGCTGAGGATCTTGACACTAAAGAAATAAATGATTACACCAACACAGAAGAAACTACTGATAGTTTCGACAGCCAGGAAGAAGTCAAAGCTACTGAAGGCTTCGACAAAGAGAACATAATTAAAGCTACTGAAGGCTTCGACGGAGGGAACACAGTCAAAGCTAGTGACGGCTTCGAAAAGAAGAATAACAACAAAGGTACTGAGCATGGAGTGGTCTGGGACACTCTAGTATTCTGCACCACCAAGCTCTAAAACTGACATCAATGAAATCAAACCCACAGGATGGGGAGATTTCTTCAGATATGTTGACGAGGAAACAGATAGAAAGGTCCTCATTACCAAAAAAGAGGCCACTGAAGGCCTTAGTCATGACAAAATTGAGGAAATAGGAATTGTTGACAATGTCAACACTGTCGAACCAGTGAATAAAAGCGTTACCAGAATTAAAGAAGATGTTGTTGAAAGTTTCGTGCAGCCCACCCCTCATGGAATTCTGCGCAGAATAATGGAAGATCCAAAAGAAAAGTCAGTTGCGCAGTGTTGTAAGTACATCCACAAAGGCTTACGCCCAAAAAGCAGTTTGGATCAGTTAAAAGGAAATATCTCTGAGGAGATGATGTTAATTGAAAAAATGAACAAACTAAATATTACAAGTGATCAGAATGCAGACGTTCATATGGTGGAGGTCACTCAGAAAACACAAGAAGATACCAATAAAAAGAATCATCAAGAGGAACATCAGAAGTCTGTTTATCCAAAAGAAGACGAAAGTCTGGTGGAATTCATCCAAAGATGCCAGAAAAAGAATGCAGAGGTCATGCTTTGTCCAAGGTGTAGTGTTGTATTCGACAGAAAAGCAGCCAACAATCTGGAAGCAGCAGAGAAGGCCAAAAAGAGAGGAAACTGGGGAGCAGTCCCACCAGTCTGAAATGAGAGGTGTGATCCAAGAAAAAGGGAACATCTTAACCAGAAAATGGGAGAAAGGCGTTATAGTACCTATAAGCCATCCAACAAGGAAAATGATGATAAGTGGGTCCAGCCTATAAGGGATGCCCAAAGTCAGAAAAGGTGGAAAAGTTTTGAAGTAAATAGGGGTGCTTCGATAGAAGCAAAAAAGGAAGTAGAAAAACCAAAACAAAAATACATCTCTGAAAATTATAAGGGGAAGAACCCCATGTCGAGGTCTCAATGGAGGAGGTTTCAAAGGCAAAAGAGAGCCGAAAAAGAAACTGCAGAACAGAACATGGATGGTAAAAATAAAGCTGAATCAAGTAAGTTTATGCAGGCAATAAGCAAAGGAGAGTCTCTGCCAAAAGAAGAGCCTTCTCAGAAAAACAAATCAAGCAACATAACAGAAATGTCAAAGATTAACAACAAAATGCCAGAAGACAAAGAAGTGACTGATGACTTCAAGTCAGATTATGAAGCATCCTTCGACGAAACATGCAATGTGGTTTCAGTATTGCCTAGAGATTATGACAGAACAATGGAAGTGGAGGACGAAGAGGATGATATGGCAGATGACAGCATATGGCTTAAGCCTGTGTGTTATTATGTAATGAATAATGGCTGTGTCGAAGAGCAGAATGCGTTCTTTGAAAAGCCAGACAATGAAATGAAGGCCCATTTGAAGCCCTTGTTTATAAAAGGGAAAGTAGAGAATGTGGGTGTAAACAAGATCTTGGTAGACGGAGGAGCAGCTGTCAATCTAATCCCTCATTATATGATAAAGAATATTGGCAAAAATGACTCAGACACCAAACCTCATAACATGGTGCTATCTAACTATGAAGGTAAGGTAGGAACGACAATGGGGGTGATACAGTTGAAACTAACAGTGGGAACCATTACCAGACCTATAATGTTTATGGTTATAGCATCAAGAGCAAACTACAATCTGTTGCTAGGAAGAGAGTGGATCCATGGGATTGGGGCTGTACCTTCATCCATGCATCAGAGGATAGCAATATGGAGGCCAGACGGGATCGTCGAGAACATAGAGGCAGACCAAAGTTACTTCATGGCTGATGTGAACAACGTTATTAGTCGTAATTTCGACAAAAACTTGGCTCATATAGCACCCTGCAACCCTGCTGGGTTCGACTTGACAGCCTCCGACAATGCATATTGTTCCATGTATCTCCACCCTACGCATGGATTCCAATGGGACAAAGAGATAATTGGAGAGACGAATTATGCTTGGGGAACCACTCACGTAGATCCAACTGGGTGGGGAAGTGAATTTTATGAAAATGACTGAAGCATCGACAATGAAAAGGATTACGGCTTATATAGCCGAAAACAAACTCAAAGCGGCCCTTGAGGCTGAAGTAAAATATATGGCTATCGAAGCCAACGCACAAAGTGTCGAAGGACAACATCCTCAACAAACTGTCAAAGAACAACATCCTCAAGAGAATGTTAAGGAACAATGTCCAAAACAAAGTATTGAAGAAAACTTTAATGACAACCAAAATGGCGAATGGAAAAATCAAAGGCTTGACGCCATTTATGATGACGAACCCCTGGGGTTTGAAAAAGATCCAGCACCAACAAATATGAATATGGTGGCGCAGGATCCCTTAGAAGAAATTAATTTAGGATTGGGGGCAGAAAAAAGACCAACTTACATCAGTGCCAAGATGGATCCTCAGTTCAGAGTCGAATTAATCCAATTGCTGAATGAGTTTAAAGACTGCTTCGCATGGGATTATGACGAGATTCTTGGTTTATACAGGAACTTGGTCGAATTGAAGTTGCCAATAATGGAGGGAAAAAAGCCAATAAAGCAAACTCCCAGACGCTTCGCACCAGAGATCCTGTCGAAAATTAAAGAAGAAGTCGAAAGACTTCTAAAATGCAAATTCATCCGTACAACGAGGTATGTCGAATGGATTGCTAATATTGTTCCTGTGATTAAGAAAAATGGCAAGCTTAGGGTATGCATTGACTTTAGAGATTTAAACTCAACTACCCCTAAGGATGAATATCCTATGCCAGTAGCAGAAATGCTTATAGATTCTGCAGCAGGCCATGAGTATTTGAGTATGCTTGATGGATACTCTGGCTACAACCAGATTTTTATTGCTGAAGAAGATGTTCCAAAGACAGCTTTTCGTTGTCCTGGGGCAATAGGAACATATGAATGGGTAGTAATGCCCTTTGGTTTAAAGAATGCTGGAGCCACTTATCAAAGGGCAATGAATTCTATTTTTCATGATTTCATTGAGACATTTATGCAAATTTATATAGATGATATTGTGATTAAGTTTGTCTCGGGTTCAAGCCATATTGACCATCTTCGACAATCCTTTGAAAGAATGAGGAAGTTTGGTTTAAAAATGAATCCCCTTAAATGTGCTTTTGGTGTGCAGGCGGGTGATTTCTTAGGTTTTGTGGTCCACAAGAAAGGGATCGAAATTAATGAGAACAAAGCCAAATCCATAATGGAAGCGAAAGCACCATCGACAAAGAAGGGATTGCAGTCTCTACTAGGGAAAATCAACTTTCTTAGAAGGTTCATCTCCAACCTTAGTGGAAAGACACAGGCTTTCTCACCTCTACTTCGACTGAAGAAGGAAGATTTCACTTGGGGGCAAGAGCAACAAGATGCTTTCGACAAAATCAAAGAGTATCTGGCTAGTCCTCCAGTTCTAATGCCTCCTTGTCGAAAAAGAAGTATGAGGCTTTACATCTCAGCATCTGACAAAACATTGGGAAGCATGCTTTGTCAAGAAGATGAAGATGGCGTCGAAAGGGCCATCTATTACCTCAGCAGAGTCTTGAATGATGCTGAAACTAGATATAGTATAATAGAAAAACTATGTTTATGTGTATATTTCTCTTGTACAAAGATAAAGCATTATATAAAACCCATTGATGTATATGTATCCTCTCATTTCGACGTAATAAAATATATGTTATCTAAATCCATTTTACATAGTCGAATTGGGAAATGGGCCTTGGCATTAACTGAATATTCTTTGAAGTATATGCCTCTAAAGGCTGTCAAAGGACAAGTGGTTGCTGATTTTATAGCTGACCACTCAATAAATGAAAGTGAAATAAAATATATCGAAGTAGAACCTTGGACATTATATTTCGACGGTTCCAGTCACAAGAATGGAACTGGTGTTGGGATGTTGATTATTTCTCCTAATAAAATTTCAACAAAATTCAAGTACAAAGTAGAAGGCTTGTGTTCAAATAATGAAGCATAATATGAGGCTTTGATTGCTGGACTTGAAATATTGTTGGAATTGGGGGAAACAAGAGTCGAAATAATGGGTGACTCTGAGTTGGTAATAAAGCAATTGACAAAAGAATACAAATGTGTCGAGGAGAATTTGGTCATGTACTTTGTAATAGCCAATAGACTCCTCAAGAAATTCGACAGTGTAGCCTTTAAACACATTCCTAGATTGGAAAATCAGGAAGCAAATGACTTGGCTCAACTGGCATCAGGCTACAAAGTGTCGAAAGAAAATTTGGAGAAAGCTATTGAAGTAAGAGGAAGAGTATTATCCACCAAATTGTCCCCATCAGATTTGGAGACAATAAGACTGGGTTATGGTGACGAAGAAAATTTTGAAATTTTTAATGTGGATGATCCAGAGGTGGGAGATTGGAGAAGACCTATTAAGGATTATTTACAAGACCCAAACCAGACAGTCGAAAGAAAAATAAAGTATAGGGCTTTAAGCTACGTACTTTTTGGAAATGAGTTATTTAAAAAGACTGCAGAAGGAGTCTTACTAAAATGCTTAGGTGAGAGTGAAGCTTATATAGCTTTGTCAAACGTGCACAGTGGTGCATGTGGTGCACACCAGGCAGGTCACAAGATGAAGTGGTTACTATTTCGACAAGGGATGTATTGGCCAACAATGCTAAAGGACTGTGTCGAATTTGCAAAAGGGTGTCAAGAATGCCAAATTCATGCAGGCATACCTCATGTACCTGCAAATGAGTTACACTCTATTATAAAGCCTTGGCCATTCAGAGGTTGGGCTTTAGATTTAGTTGGGGAAATTCGACCAGCTTCTTCAAAGGGGCAAAGTTACATTTTGGTTGGAGTAGACTATTTTACTAAGTGGATTGAAGCTATACCACTGACGAATGTAGATCAGGAGGCAGTTATAGAATTCATCTAGAAACGCATAATTCATAGGTTTGGAATACCAGAAACCATAACCACTGATCAAGGATCTGTGTTTACTGGGAAAAACATGCAGGCATTTGCAAAAGAAACAGGTTTTAATTTGTTAACTTCGACACCCTATTATGCCCAAGCAAATGGACAGGTCGAAGCAGCCAACAAAGTTGTGATAAATCTGATAAAAAAGCATGTTGGTAAAAAACCTAAAAATTGGCACAAGACTCTGGATCAAATTCTTTGGGCTTGTCGAACGTCTCCTAAAGAGGCAACTAATTCTACCCCATTTAAGTTAACTTATGGGCATTATGCAGTATTACCAGTTGAAATCTATTTACAATCAATACGAATTCAAAGGCATCATGAAATTCCATCTGAGACTTATTGGAGTATGATGATGGATGAGTTAGTTGACTTAGATGAGGAGAGGTTGCGTGCTTTGGAGTTGATAAAGAGGCAGAAAGAAAGAGTCGAAAAGTTTTACAATAAGAAAGTAAAATTTAAAGCCTTTTTAGTTGGTGATCTTGTTTGGAAGGTAATTTTGCCCATGGACAAGAAAGATAGATTAATGGGAAAATGGTCTCCTAAATGGGAAGGACCTTTCCAAATCTTAAGAGTTTTTTCAAATGGCGCATATGAAGTCGAAGAAATAGAAAAAGATAAAAGGATACTGAAAATAAATGGCAGGTATTTGAAAAAATATAAGCCAACATCGCAAGAAATAAAAATAGAAATGGAATAAATTCATAAACTGAAAAAATATGTCTTCGCCAAATAGATGGCGTTGGTAACGTTACAGATAAAAGCCTTGAAAGGCTGCCAAAACGAAACAAATGTAAAAACCTATTTCTATCACAAATTATCGTCGAAGAAAAGTTTCTTTGAGTTCGTCAAATTTCTTCTGTTGAAGTTGAACTCGACGTTCACAAAGCCTTTTACCAACGGACAATTCGTCAATTTCTCGATTAAGTTGCTGAGCCATTTCTGCATGTTGAAGCCCCTTTTGAAGTTCTCTATCAATGTCCTCTTGGTTAGGTTGCTGAAGGTTGGCTTGGCGTTCTTTCTCTTGAAGGATTTTCTTCTAAAGTTCGACAATTTGAGCCTGGAAAGTCTGGATTTTGCTTTCACATTCAGAAGCAGCTTTGGAGTAGTCTTCAGAAAGTTTGTTTAATTCTGAGATTTTTTCGGTCGAAGAAGCTACAGCATTCCACTCTGAAACTTGTTTCTCAGACTTAGTTGAGATGTTCTAGGAAAACTCCTTTTGGCGAAGTAAGTCAGCACTCACCAAGTCGATCATAGAAATCAAGTCTATTACCAAATGGCTTTCCTCAGTAGAAGCCTCCAAGAGATTAGCTTGTTTAAGAAGTTTTTTCAGCTCATATTGAGCAGAAGGTTTTTCGACCAAAACTTTAAACAAGTCAACGCCAAGAATTTTAGTCTTGATCTCAGCCATGATAACATTAATTAATTGAACTTCAGAGGTAGCTCCAGAAGTTGTCGAACTGCTGTAGGAGGAATCATGAAAGTTATGTCGAGAACTGAGAAGAGCCTTCAGATATTCTAGAGGTTTTTTCACTTTCAGACTCTCAATATCTTCACGAGATAAGATTGTCGAACCCGTTGTTGGAGAAGTTTCTGTTTGAATGGGAATAGGTTGGGCACTTCCTCCAGGATTCAAGCTAATATCTGATCGTTTCGACATATCTTCTTCCTCTTCGACAATCTTCTTGTCAGCTTCAACTATATCAATTGGCCCTTGCATTTGTTCGTCTTGGTCCTGTAAACACCCCAAATTTGCCCTCACCCATTCACACCATGGCTTGTGATCATTTCATATGCATAAACTCAATCATACCATCTCATATCACATTTTTGATTCACTGCATAGGTTCTAAGTCATCTGCATCAAGGGTTTGTGATCTGAGCAATCCAAGAGCTTCTTGAGCCACTCCAAAGGCCATCAATCACTTCAAAGGGGTCTATGTGTGTTCAAATATCATATTATATCCTCTCAAAGTCAAGAATGTCAAAGAATCACAGGAACTGAGAATGGTATGGAAGCAGAGCCAGGCTTGACTGCACAGGTGACCTAAAATTAGGGTTTTGGTTTCAAAGGCCATAACCCCAAATTTTTGGGTCATTCTTGTTTCTATTGGTCTCTATATGGTATAGGGAGTATGCATATCAATTTTCATGAAGAAATTCCATAGGGAAGTCATCTGATCAAGAGTTGACTTTTCAAGAAAGTCAGTGCAAAATCAGGGCATCTGAGGCCCCCGGTGACCCAACCAAAGGGCATTCTTCATCATTTTGATTGTATATGATCTTTATTTGATCATGGAAGATGTTAGAAGCTTACAAATTTCAAGAATTTCAAGTTTTTGCAAAGTTGACTTTTTGGGCAAGTTTTTGGGCAAGCTTACAAAAAGGCTTCATTTTTGCAAAGTTGACTTTTTGGGCATGTTTTTGGGCAAGCTTACAAAAAGGCTTCAAATGGAAAAACTTTGGTCATGAAAGTTGTAGAATAGATCTTTCCCTTTTCAAAAAGTACAAGAACATGACCTAATTCAAGTTATGCACCAAAAAAGGCAAAGTTGCAAATTCACTTCTCAAGGCAAATTGGGATGTCAAATGCATTTCTAAACTTCACCATAGGATCATACAACACATAAAAATCAGAATAGGCCAAGAGATCATTCACTTTTGTGGTCTATGGAGCAAGACTTTTTAATGAAAAGCAAAGGCAAGGCAAGTTGCAAAACTCATCATAAGACACAACCCACTTGCTTGCTAGCCTGCTGAGCCACCCTAGGCCTCTCCCCTCATCATGCTGCGCAGGACACACTCCTTGTACTTGGCTAGAAAGTAGCCCATGCCTTCTTACACCAACTTTGACATTTTGGCAAAAGCACCCATACCAATCAATAAAGCACATGTCACTTCTTCTGACCAATGGCATTTGTTTATACAAAGAAAATGCAAGCCAAACACAACAAGAAGCAAGTCTGAAACACACAACAAGACAGCATTCTCATTTTCACCCTCTTGAGCAAAAGCATTCGAAACTCATCACACAGGCCACAAACACAAAAACAAACTTCATAAACCAACTCAACACATCTTCCTGGTCACAAAGCACCCATCATCCTTGCCTTAAACTGCCAGAATCACAAATACTATTCTCACCTCACCTTGAGCAGAACCCCTGCCAACTTCCAAACCAGCCATCACAAACTCTTTCTAAGCATCAAGATTTCATCAGGGGCCTAAAAGGAGTGGATTGCTCGAAGGGAGAGGGTCAGAAAGTTGCAAACTGAAAAGCTTCAAACTCAGGTAGCTTCATGAACTTTTTTTTCAGAACGTGTATTTTAAGTTCCTAGATGAATCTACATGCTTCCCTGATCATGATTATATGTTTACTTTTGAAAATGGTTGAGAAACCAGGATGTATGCTTTGTCTGAAACTTTTGCCCTAAAAAAATGTTTGATTCGATTCTCCTTGTTTCTGAATGATAAATGTTGTTTGATTGAGGGGTTTGATTCGTTTTTGAGTGGGGAAGAGTTCTGGGCAGTTAGATTTTGTTTTGGATGCGTATATAGAGAGTTTGAGATTTTGGTTGGTCGGAGAAGACGACCGGAACAGTGTTCCGGTCGCCTGAAAGTGATTAGGGCACAATTAATTAGGGTTAATCATAATTAGCCAGGTTTGAATGTCAGCCATTGGATATGGCGCCAGGTCAAACGTGCGTGCAGCCAGTTCAAACTTGGGCCTTTGGATCTGATTACTTTTCCATTTTTCAAATTAAATTCATTTTCTTTTTCATATTAATTCATTTGTTTTCTCATATTTATTAAAAATAGCAAAATCATTTTAAAAATTCTGAAATCTTTTGTATAAACTTTTACTAATTTTCAGAAACCAAAAATATTTTTATTTTTATTTTTTGCATTAAAAAATATTTTTAAATCATTTAAAAGTTTATTTTTAATTAATTAATGGGAATTAATTAATAAAAAATACTTTTAGGTATTTAAAAATCACCAAAAAATTCATGAAGCCTTCATAATCATTTAGAAACATTGTACAACCCTCAAACCAAATTTCTTTTTTGATCTTGATGTCTTTTGAGAATTTTTCATGGAATTAAAATCATTTCAAGGCATTATTTTGATCCAAACTTCAAAAAATCATTTCTGCCTAACCATTGAGAGTTGGACTTTGATTCTTTTTGCATTGCATTTTGCTTAGCATGTAGTTTGTGAGATTAAATTGGCATGATTTGATCTTTCATTTTCAATTTGTTTGGCATTTTTCTTGTTAAGGTACCCTAAAACCCTAGAAATCTTAGGAAATTCATAACCCTAATTAGGTTAAGAGTTGGAACCTCTCCTTTGGGCAGTGAGTTAGTATAGGATTAGGGTTCCTTTGAGTGCATTTTCAATTTGTTATCTTGATGTTTGCTTCTGATTTTGGTTTTTGTTTGATGCACTGATCATAAACCCTAATTTGGGCTTCCATTTGCATACATCTTGCATTTGCATTCATACCTTGACTTGCCATAACATTTTATGCATCCATTTGATCCATTAGACATCTTGAGACATATTGAAAGCATGTTTAATCATTACTTCTTGCATTTTCCATGTTGTATGCCATTTGCATCTCATAACTTTCCATGTGTGTTCATGGTTCTAACCTACTCCATTTGCATTCTTTTGTTCATGTGATCATTCTCATGTCTTGATTCATGTTTGCATCATCTCATAGCATCATTATTATCTCATATGTTCTTCTGGTTTTGATTTGCATCATGCCATTTCATTCCATTTTGCATTGCATTGCATCTTTCTCACTAACTTTTTCAGGTGGTAAGTAACTTTGAGAAGTGAATTTGCCTTCACTTCTCACCATTTCTTTTCATATCTTTCATGCATCCTTGCTGCATTTTGATATGAGTTTGAGATTGAGCTTGCTCATTCTTCTTCTTCTTACTTTCTTTCTTCAAGTGACTTGTCTTCTTAAATGAAGCAAGTTACTTTGCTTCTCCTGATCCTTTCATCTGCTTCCTGGTGGTTCCATTGAAGATTTATCTTGTTAACCTCAAAAACCTTAGGAACAACCAAGCATGACAATGATTAGGGTTTTGATTAGTCTCCCCACTTAGTTTTACCTTTGTGTCTCATTGAGTCTTCTCTTCTCACCTCATAATCAGGGACTAAACCCTAAAGGCTTTAAGGCTTTGTGATTAAGCTTATGCCTGCATCCTTCTATTAGGATGGAGTGTATAACTTTAATCCTAAGTGTTAAACCCTTAATGTGTTTAAATCCTTTAATCAATTCACATAATAATCATCAAGACTTCACACTTGTAACTTGGGCCTTGCATTAGGGTTCTAATTCTTCCTTAACTGGTTAAGAAGGACTAACCCTAGTGTTAATGGACAAGTCCCCCTCAAGTTGTCTTACAAACCCTAAAAAACACTTCATCATCTTATCATTAACTAAAATCCACTTAATAAAGGCTTTGTTTTGTCATGAGTTTAATCCCAAATCATGGATTAAGTTGAGGAGCTTTCCTCAGCTTAAACATTCTCATCTATTATCCTTCTATTAGGATGGTGTAATGAGTCTGTTCAATCCCTGGTTATGGCTTAATCTCATTACTCAACACTAGACAAAAACAACAAAAACATCTAAATAATCACAAGTAGGTTAATTATCTTAATCCTACATCATGGTGATTAAGTGTGAGATGCTGACTTCACATTTAAGGTATTCTCATTACCCCTAATCAGAGGGAGGATGTGATGAGTTTACTAACCCATTGGTTTAGGCTTAAGCTCATTAACTTATGACACACATTCAAAAGCAATAAAAGACTGAAATCATCAAAAACAAACAATAATCGTCTCCTCCGGGATTCTTTCCTCATCTCATTCACTCACAAACGAGAACTTGCTTCTTCCGTCTAATGCAAGACAGTTAGCACCTGAGCCAGACAGGTCATACACTTGAGCATAGACAAGCAAGCAGTTCACAAGTCAATTCATCCTTTCAGTCTCTTTGGGTCGAACTACAGTGTTCTGACTTCCTCATTGCACGAGAGGATACGTAGGCATAAGTTAACAGTTATCGAACAAAAGTCTCTGTATATTCCCCCTCTTTCCAGCATCATTCTTTTAGCCTCATGATCTTGAGAAATTCATTCTCATTCCTACACTGACACATCATTTATACACTTTACACTTCCTTTACACTGACACCTGTACATCCTTTTCCAGCTCTTTTATACACAAATTGCACTGACACTACCCCTTTAAAACACAAATCTTTTAAGCGTGGATCCCGTCGAGTACGACGGACAATCTGGGTGCTAATACCTTCTCAGGTTGTAACCAACACCCTTTCTCAGTCTCTCTGGTTCGCAACCGTCTTATCCATATCTTTCTAGGTCTATGCAGCACTACCTTTCCTCCGGGATAAAAATGCCTAGATGGCGACTCTTTTCATTCCCCGTGAGTTCACTCCTGTGTGTTCTCGCACCTCCTTTCGCCGACCGTTCGCGTCTGTACCCCCTCTTGGCCCTGTGTTATCAGGTGGGAGCGACAGGTCCTTATCAGCTTTTTCTTCCGCGGTAAATCCTGGGCGAACAGGGGAGTCGTTGTCAAAAGATTCTTGGTCGCTGATGTCAAAGTCACTATTGGTCTGAGGTCCATGAATACCAGTGCCTGGAGTGGCCTCTTCCAGAAGTCACTCAGCCAAAGTTTTTTCAGAATCAGAAGAGATAAGCATTTCTTAGACTTTGGAAGTCCCTTCGACATCAAGATCAACCTGAAGTCAATAGCAAAAGGAAATTAAAAGAAGAAACAATGCAAGTAAAAATTTGAATACTGTCAGTCGAAGTAAAAAATACCTGAGGAATCTCAGTATGGGTACTTGAATTCCCATTATTTTCACTTTTTGAGTAAGTTTTGGTGATTGGACTGGTAGGGGGAGTTTTTATAGATTTGACGACAGATCTCTGAGATGCTACCGTTTTTGTTTTTACAACCTTTTTTCTTTTGAGAGGCTGTGGCTCAGGGGATTCGTCTTCGGACTCTTCGACACCCACCTTTTTCTCTTCTTGTTTCCTCTTGGTTGTTGGTGTGCGAGTTATCTGAGGCATACAGAATAGAAATTTGTTCAGCTTAAGAATAATAAAGTTTATATAAGAGAGGTTGAATGCTTTTGCGTGTCGAAACCTTCTTTGCAGCAACAAGTGATTTTTCGACCTGTTTGGTGGAAGTCCGTTCACCAGGGGTTTTCCTGCTAGCAATCTTAACAGCTGAAAGGAAGGAAAATAAATAAACATGGATATAAAACATATAAGAAAGTTAGAAATAAAAAGAGAAGTTGTATTTCTTCGACACCTTCAAGAATAGGAGATTCCACGCGAACGTGTTCTATTCCAATATGAAGGTGCCCTGGGAAGTTGTCCAAATGATACTTCGTCGAAACCACACGATCAATAAGTTTTTTGCAAGAGTCACGAAGCAGCTTTAAGTCAGACCCACACACAAACCAATCTAGAAATGGAGGGCGCAAGGCCACACCAAATTTTGCAGAAGGAAGTGGGGGACACTTTGGAGGATACGTGCTAAACGCAAAGTTATAGCGTGCATGTGGTGGAATATATGGAGGCAACTCCAGCTTATCCATTTTTTCTGAAAACTTCTGTTTTAGGGTCACTGCTGCTTCGCCTATGGTTCGACGAAGATCATTTGGCCTATAAATGGTTTCAAAATATATTTGAAAATTTTGAATCTCTTTGATGTGTTTGTCCGTACCTTTCTTCTTTTTGTCCTGCACAAAAGCAAAAGCATTCGTAAGGTGTGTTGTAAAAGCTTTTATGTCGAAGAATTTGGTAAGATAGTATTCTCTCCACCAGACGTCGAAGTCCTCAGTGCAGAAATAGGTTGGCCGAAAAATCACAAGTCGGACTTCCAAGGTTTCGTCAAAAAACTTATGATACAGCTCTAAACCTTTTTCTAAGTTGTGAAAAGAGTTGTAAAATAAAATAGAACCTTTCTTGGGATAGATAGGTTTGGTTTTTGTTTGGATTAACCCAAACTGTCTAGCCACTAAATTAGGCTGATAGACAATGAGAGAAATCTTTGTGTTATTCATGCTATGGTGAGAAAAGAAATGCCTTGGCGTGAGGAATGATGCCCAGATAGATATGTATGAATCCTCTTCTTTCTGATGTTCTAAAGGAAATTGTCTGATGAACCATTTAGGACCTATAGTCCTGTTGGCGAAAGGTGCCATGGATGGTGTCAAATTGTAGCGTTTGGCAAACATCATCACTTAGCCGGTAAAGGCTTGTCGAAGGCTTATCCCTTCATCAGTTGGAGTCAGTTTGACCAGCCTAGGCCATTCGACATGCCTTTCCTTTACCTCTTCTTCGTCTATTTGGTTCTTGATGGGAATGCAGGTTTCAAAAGTAGCATTCAACCACAATTGTAGAAACCAAAAAGGACTTGTCAGGCTGATATTTCCTTTTTCTTTGCTAGTCTTCAGGGCGTTTACACTTTCACTAAGGGATTCATAAAGATTCTCCAGAATCATTTCACTTAGACAAAGATTAACTCCGGCATGAAGTTGGTTAGCAATGGTGATGTAACTCTTGGCAACTTGAAGAGATCTAGTGCAGAAGACTAATTTTGCTAGCCATAAAGTTAGGAAAGCCATATGTTCCTTATCAGACACCTCTTCAGTGTCTTCACCATGGTGGTGCGCAATGAACAGGGAGTAACTGTCGCTCCCACCAAATGACACATGGTCAAGAGGGGTACAGATGCGAACGGTCGGCGAAAAGGAGGAGAGAACACACAAGGATGAACTCAAAAGACAAGAGTCGCCAGCTAGGCTTTTTATCCCGGAGGAAAGGTAATGCTGCATAGACCTGGGAAAAGATATGGATAAGACGGTTGCGAACCAGAGAAACTGAGAAAGGGGGTTGGTTACAACCTGGGAAGGTATTAGCACCCAGATTGTCCGTCGTACTCGACGGGATCCACGCTTAAAAGATTTATGTTTAAAAGGGGTAGTGTCAGTGCAATCTGTGTATTAAAGCTGGAAAAGAATGCAAGTGTCAGTGTAAAAGAAAAGTGAAGTGTATAAGAGAAGTGTCAGTGTAAGAACAAGAATAAGGAGCTCAAGAATAGGAGGCTTAAAGAATAATGCTGGAAGGAGGGGGAATATACAGAGACTTTTGTTCGATAACTGTTAAGTTATGCCTACGTATCCTCTCGTGCAATGAGGAAGTCAGAACACCGTAGTTCGACCCAAAGAGACTGAAAGATAAATTGACTTGTGAACTGCTTACTTGTCTATGCTCAAGTGTATGACATGTCTGGCTCAGGTGCAAACTGTCTTGCATTAGACGGAAGAAGCAAGTTCTCGTTTGTGAGTGAATGAGGTGAGAAAAGAATCCCGAAGGAGACGATTCTTGTTTGTTTTTGAGTTTTCAATCTTTTATTGCTTTTGGATTTGTCATAAGTTAATGAGCTTAAGCCTAAACCAGGGGTTAATAGACTCATCACATCCTCCCTCTGATTAGGGGTAATGAGAATACCTTAAGTGTGAAGTCAGCATCTCACACTTAATCACCCTGATGTAGGATTAAGATCATTAACCTACTTGTGATTATTTAGATGTTTTTGGTGTTTTTGTTTAGTGTTAAGTAATGAGTTTAAGCCATAATCAAGGATTTAATGGACTCATTACACCATCCTAATAGAAGGATAATAGATGAGAACATTTAAGCTGAGGAAAGCTCCTCAACTTAATCCATGATTAGGGATTAACCTCATGACAAAACAAAGCCTTTATTAAATGGATTTTAGTTAATGATAGGATGAAGAAGTTAATTTTATTGTTTGTAAGACAAACTTGAAGAGGACTTGTCCATTAACACTAGGGTTAGTCCTTCTTAACCAATTAAGGAAGAATTAGAACCCTAATACAAGGCCCAAGTTACAAGCTTGGTATCTTAGTGATTATTATGATGGATTGATTAAAGGATTTAAACACATTAAGGGTTTAACACTTAGGATTAAAGTTATACACTCCATCCTAATAGAAGGATGCAGGCATAAGCTTAATCACAAAGCCTTAAAGCCTATAGGATTTAGTCCTTGATTAAGAGATGAGAAGAGAAGACTCAAAGATGACTCAAAGGTAAAACTAAATAGGTGACTAATCAAACCCTAATTATTATCATGCTTGGTCATTCCTAGGGTTAGTGAGGCTTAAGAGAGAAAGATCTTCAGAGAAACCACCAGGAAGGAAGCAGAATAAAGGAGGAAGAAGCAAAGAGAAGCAAAACAGCTTGCTTCACTTAAGAAGACAAGTTGCTTGAAGAAAGAAAGTAAGAGATGGACATGAATGAGCAAGTTCACTCTAATACACATACAAAATTCAGCAAAGGAAGTATGAAAGCGATGAAAAGAGAATGTGAGAAGTGAAGGCAAATTCACTTCTCAAACAACTTACCACCTGAAATGTTAGCATAAGAAAATGAAATGCAATACAAATGAGATGAAATGCCATGATGCAAACCAAAGTCAAAAGCATTTACATGATGTTAATGATGCTAAGAGATGATACAAACATGAGGCAAGGCATGGGAATGATCAAACAAGCATGAGGATGCAAATGAGGCATGCATTGAACCATGAATGTACATGAAAAGTTATGAAATGTAATGGACATACAACATGGCAAATGAAAGATGCAATGATCAAACATGATTCTAATATGTCCTAAGATGTATTACGAATCATGAGGATGCACAAAATGTCATGGCAAGTCATGGTATGCAAGCAAATGGGAGATGAATGCTAAGGAAGGCACAAATTAGGGTTACATGCATCATACAAAGCAAAAATCCAAAACCAGAAGCAAATGACATGGTAAAAATTTGAAAATGAAATCAAAGATATCCTAAACCTATACAAATTCACTGCCCAAAGGAGGGGATCCAACTCTTAACCTAGTGAAAGTTATGAATTTCCTAAGATTGCTAGGGTTTTAAGGTACCTCAACAAGAAAAATGCTAAGCAAATTGAAAATGCAAGATCAATTCAAACTAATTTTATCCTATAAACTACATGCTATGAAGAGTGCAATGCAAGAAGAATCATCATTCAACTCTCAATGGTTAGGCAGAAAGAAATTTTTGAAGTTTGACATAAAATATTGCCTTGAAATGAAATTAAATCCAATGAAAATGACCAAAAGGCATCAAGAACAAAAAATAAATTTGGTTTGAGAGTTGGACAATGTTTCTAAATGTTTCTAAATGCAATGTGAATTTTTTGGTGATTTTTAAATACCTAAATGCATTTTTAATTAATTAATTTTCATTAACTAATTAAAAATAAACATTTAAATGATTTAAAAATAATTTTTAATGCAAAAAATAAAAATAAAAATAGTTTTGGGTTTTAAAAATTAGTGAAATCTTTGACAAAAAATTTCATAATTTTTAAAGGTATTTTGCTATTTTAAATAAAATGTATAAATAAAATGAAAAGAAAATGAATTTAAAAATGAAAATAATGAAAGTAATTCAAAAGGATGGCCTGGATTTGATCTGGGCTTGGACTGGTTGACTGCGCGCCAGATCCAAAGGACCAGATTCAAATCTGGCTAATTTTGTTTTATGACTTAATTAAACTGATTTTAATTAATTAAACAAAGATTAGGGTTTTAATGACAAATCCTGTCCACTCAAACACGCGCGGGAAGGCAAATCCAAGGGTCAATATTCAAAGTTCCTTAATTACACAATTAGGGCTAATGAGTTTCAGGTGACCGGAACAATGGTTCCGGTCATCTTCTCCGGCGAGCATAAACCCTAGATTTTGCTACAGGTTACCAATCATGAAATTTCTTCCACCAAAATGATCCTCTCCTCAATCTAAACCTAACCCCTCAACCAAAATTCATTTATTTTCACTCACAAGCCTGAATCGAAGCAAAGTATGAAACACGGGAAAATATTCAAAGATACCATACATGCTGGTTTCTTCACCATTTCAAAAACTAAACACATATTCATGATCAGGGGAAGACATAGCATCATAAAAGAACTTAAAAATCAGTTTCTGGGAAAAAAGTTCTTCATGTTACCTGAGATGAAGCTTCTCTGATCTTGAGCTTTCTGGCCTCAAGCTTTGTGCAATCCTTCTCCCTTGATACTCCTGATGATGGAATGAAGCTTAGAATGCTTTGAGAGTGGCTGGTTGTGACTGTTTGGTTCTGGTGTAGCAGAAATGAAGGTCTATGTGTGGTGATTCATGCTGTTTCAGGGGGTGCTTCTTGTTCTATGAGTGATTTGTGGTTGATTGGTGAAGGAATTATTGAAGTTTGATGGTTGTGTTGAGTGTTTCGAAGGAGGGAAGTTCTTGGCAGATTTTTGTGTGTGCTGCAATGTGGGAGCTTATGGCTTGTGTATGGTGTGTTTTTGGATTGCTTGATGTCCACATATCATGCTCTGGTTGGGCAGAGAGTTGGTGTGTCACTGTGGGATTGGTATGGGCAAAATGCAAGAAAGTCAAGATATTGTGTACCCTAGGCATGGCTCGGGTCAGAGGCAATCTAGAGGCTAGTCCTGCCTCAGCTTGAGTCAAGGATGGCCCTTGGATGATTCATGAAGGACTGCAGCATTTGGATCATAAGTTGGAAGGGTTTTTGCAACTTGACAACTTGTTACATCTCATGATTTTTGGCTATGTACATGTGAGAAATCTTGCTGAATTTTTGGTGTGGTATGCTTCATTAGGTCATGGCAAAGTCTTGAAACCAGCTAGAGGTCAAACAACCCCTTTGAGAATCAATTTGCAAGAAATCTCTCTTTGCACTTTCATGAAGGATGACTTATGGTTACTTGAAAAACAAGGCATAGAAATGGGAATTTCCTTGGGCCAAACTGATTTTTTAGGTCATGCATTGCATTGGTATGATGGTTAGAGGTCACATTGAAGTCACATAAAGGCTGGCCATGAGAACTTGCAAGTTTTCCATTTTGTGCAAAAGTGGAATTTTAATGATTTTATCCAACTTTGCAAGGCCATAACTTTTGATCCATAATGAATTAGAATGAGTTCTTGTACTTTTTGAAAAGGGAATGATCCATTCTACAACTTTCATTACCAAATTTTTCTCATTTGAAGCATTTTTGAATCAAAAAGAAAGGTTTGAAAAAGTTTCCCAAAATGGTAAGTTTCCATTACAAGTCATTTTCCCAAAAAGGCAACTTTGCAAATGGCTTGAAATTCTTCAATTTTGTGAACTTCTAACATCTTCTATGACCAAATAAAGATCATACACAATCAAAATGGTGAAGAAAACCCTTTGGTTTGGTCATTGGGGGCCTCAGATGCCCTGATTTTGCACTGACTTGCTCAAGAAGTCATCCCTTGATTAGATGCCTTCCCCATGGAATTTCTTCATGAAAATTGATATGCATGATCCTTATAACATATAGAGACCAATAGAAACAAGAATGATCAAAAAATTTGGAGTTATGGCCTCTGAAACCAAAACCCTAATTCTAGGTCATTTGTGTAGTTAAACCTGGCTCTGCTTCCATGCCTTTCTCAGTTCTTGTGATTCTTTGATTTCCTTGACTTTGTGAGGGTACAATATGATGCTTGAACATACATGGACCCCTTTTGAAGTGATTGATGACCTTTGGAGTGGCTCAAATGACTCAGGGATGGCTCAGATCACAAACCCTAGATGCAGATGACTTGGGAGCAATGCAGTGAAGCAAAAATGCAATATGAGAATGGTATGATTGGATTTATGCATATGAGAAGATCACAAGCCATGGTGTGAATGGGTGAGGGAAAATTTGGGGTGTTTACAGCTTCCCCTATTCAAACATGAGTTAGCTGTGCAGGATGTAAGCGACGACTTAACAGACAAACAAGATAACTTGTGGTTGAATACCAAAGACAGTCCAAAATTTGCACTCACAGAATGAAGAAGAAAAGGGATATAGATTGTAAAGAAAATAAAGTATAATTATAAAGTGCGGGCGACGGAGGACGACCGTCGAGCAGAGGACGGCTGCTGGGGAAAGAGCAATGACGGGGACGGCCGACATGCTGGGGATAAGAGATTATGATGGGGACGGCCATCAAGTAAAGCTATAAGATTCTCTGGGGATTACGAAATAAATGATGAGGTTCGGTCATCAAAGGTGAAGGACGACCACCTAGCGGGGGGACAGCTGCTCTGTTGGGGATAAGATGAGGGACGGTCATCTAAGGTGAAGGACGATCACCGGGCAGGGTACGGCTGCCGAAAGGGTATTATGACATAGGACGAATGTCAGATAGAAAATGTCGACGATGGGGACGGCCATCGAATAAGCATGATGAAGGACGATCATCAAGAGGTGAAGGACGATCACCTAGCAGGGTACGGCTGCTCTCGGGATTAAGATGAGGGACGATCATCTAAGGTGAAGGACGATCACCTGGCAGGGTACGGCTGCCGAATGTACCACGACATAGGACGAATGTCGGGTGAAAAGGTCGACGATGGGGACGGCCATCGGATAAGAATGATGAAGGACGATCATCAAGAGGTGAAGGACGATAACCTAGCAGGGTACGGCTGCTCTCGGGATTTATCATGACATAGGACGAATATCAGATAACAAGATCAACGATGGGGGTGGCCATCGGATAAAATGATGAAGGACGATCATCAGGAGGTGAAGGACGATCACCTAGCAGGGGACGGCTGCTAAAAAATCACGACATAGGACGAATGCCGGATAGAAAGGGGTTCTAATGAATAGAGACTCCACTGGGGGTTGATGAAGGACGATTATCAAAAAGGTGAAGGACGATCACCTGGCAAGGTACGACTGCGCAAAGGTATCATGACATAGGACGAATGTCAGATAGAAAGGAACTAGTCTAACAAGTTTTGTTGGGGACTTTGCTGGGGAAAGGTAAACACGGACGAGTGTCTACATCCAAGAAATGAGAGGTATGAGCGTTTGGGTACTGTGTATAGATTAAAGATGCGGACGAGAATCCTAAAGACAATGATACGAACGAGTATCAGGTAGAAACAAATGCTGACACATGTTCAGAGATGATGATACAGACGAGTACCAACTGGTTAACAAAGAACACGGACGAGTATTGATTCTGCGGGGACTCTTCTGGGGAATAATAGACACAGACGAGTGTCTAAATTCAAGAAGACATAAGTGTTTGACACGTGTATGGATTAAAGATGCGAACGAGCATCCTTAAGACCATGATATGGACGAGTATCAGGTAGAAACAAATGCTTGACGCATGTTCTGAGATGATGATACGGACGAGTATCAACTGGTTAACAAAGAACACGGACGAGTGTCGAATCTGAGGGGATTTGAATGATATATACAAGATCGGACGAGTATTTGTATGAGTGGAACAGACGTAATAAGTATGAGTGGTGTATAGATGAGTGTTTAACTTGCTGGGGAGAGTGACACGGACGAGTGTCAAAAAGAGGAAAGTGTAATATAAACCAGTGTATGGTTTACAAAATGTTTTAGGTATCTATGCTGGGAAGGTGACACAAACGGGTGTCAGGGAATTTGTATAGATATATGTATATGTGAGTGCAAAGAGGACGCTTTGGCTTTCTACTGGGGATATGACACGGACGGGTGTCAGGAAGTATCTGTTTCTTTAGGGAAAGTGCTTTGGCTCTCTGCCGGGGAATCCGGGGAGTTTTCTGTACATCGTTAATGGATCGCTAGTATTCACAAGTGCTTGATTCAGAACATGGCTTATGATTATGCAATATGTTTTATTTTTGCCGTAATGCTCCGTATTAGACGGAATGCTACGCTCTGCGGGGAGAATATGATGCGAATGCTATGATTATGCAAAGATACCGATCCGGGATTCGGATCCCGTTGCTGCGAAGATCTCTGGCTGATCTGCTTGGAGTGGACATCCCAGCTGGGGATGAGATCATTGATGGATCTGACATATATGACTCTGTTTGGGGAAAATAGGTCACTGATAGACCTATCTTCGGTAATGAGGGACCCAGCTGGGGGTTTGTAGAAGCTTCCTTCACCCTGTTGTGAGATCTCCAGGCGTTGCTCTTCTGGATAGAGGCTGAAACTCTGTGGGGAGATGGTTCCCTGGCTTTTGTACTTGGCTGAGGAGGAAACAACAAATGGCAACTCAGCTGGGGAGAAAGCACCTCCGGTGCTAAGACTGAGTAGATAATGATTTTCCAGCTTGCTGGGACGAAGCTTTTATGCCCCATGTTTTGCTTTGAATGCCTGCAATCCTGAAAAGATAGAGAAGTGCACAAGTAATCTCGAGGTATCCCTTACCGGATTCCATCATAGGAGTTTAGACACTCCCGGGAGTAAGTATATTTCCTGCAAGCACGTATTTTTTAGAAGAGAAACATCTGTTATTCATGCAATCAGTAATCTAAAGACATCGGACATTTTTTTGCAAATGAAGATAAAATGTACGAAACGAAACATGACTGAAAATCTGATTTTATTACTTTGTGTGCCCTGAATTGGCAAGATACAGTCAAAGAAACAAATCCCCTAAAATGAGGAGATTGTTATAAATTGAGAAACAAAAGATGTTGGCAATGTTGATGACGCTTCAGGGAGCTTCCCTTTGCTATGACTCGTATGACATTTGACGTTCTTCTCGTCTTGCTTTCTGAAGAAGACTGATTCTGACCGGCGCTTGAACCTTTCGAAGCTTACCAAGTTGTGAGTGATACAGATGAATTCAGAGTACAGTTGTTCGCTTATTCCCTTGTTTTGCATGGATCGCCCTTTCGGGTTTTCAATCCATCGGGATACCCTTTTTTTGCCTGAGTTGTCCAATGCGGCTTTTCAACTCAGCGGGTGTACATTTTTTGTTTATTTTCCCTTATTTTTGCCCGAGTCTTTTATTCTATTTTTGACTCGCCGGGATGCCCTATTTTTGCCTGGACTTACATTCTGTTTTTATGTCCAGCGGGTCATTTTTTACGCGAAGTATTTTTTAACTGCATCTGTATTCACAGGGGACAGGAAGTCTTCACCATCCATAGTGCTGAGCATCAGTGCTCCACCAGAGAAAACTTTCTTTACTACGAATGGCCCTTCATAGTTCGGAGTCCACTTGCCCCTGTGATCTGTATGAGGAGGAAGGAGTATTTTCAGCACAAGATCCCCTACCTGGTATTCTCGGAGCTTGACTTTCTGATCGAAGGCTTTCTTCATTCTTTTCTGGTACAGCTGCCCATGGCAGATTGCAGTTAATCTCTTCTCTTCAATCAGATTCAGTTGTTCGTATCAGGACCGGATCCATTCTGCTTCATTTAGTTTAACATCCATCAATACCTGCAGGGAGGGTAACTCAACTTCAACAGGTATGACCGCTTCCATACCATACACAAGCTGATACGGTGTTGCCCCAGTAGATGTTCTGATTGACGTACGGTACCCATGCAAGGCAAATGGTAGCATTTCGTGCCAGTCCTTATAGGTAACTACCATCTTCTGCACAATCTTCTTGATATTCTTATTAGCTGCCTCTACAGCGCCATTCATCTTTGGCCTGTAAGGAGAAGAATTGTGGTGTTGGATCTTGAAGTCCCGGCACAGTTCTGCCATTATTTTGTTGTTTAAGTTGGAACCATTATCAGTAATGATTCACTCGGGCACTCCGTACCAACAGATGATGTCTCTTTTCAGAAATTGGGCTACCACTTGCCTTGTAACATTTGCATATGAAGCAGCTTCGACCCACTTGGTAAAATAGTCGATGGTGTAACACGGTGGGAGAACTGACTTTAGTTATGTTGCGGATAGCAAGAGTCGCCACCGACTTTTATTTTATCCAAACGGAAAGGGTATAAAAGAACAGGAAAGACCTTAAGAGAATATTTTGGGTCCGGGGGGTAGGTTATGTAAAGGGAAGGTGTTAGCACCCTTTACATCCATGGTTATCCATGGGCTCTTAGTTACTTAGCTCACTTTTGAATTGTTTTTGAAAGTGTAGTGTGTGAATAGAAAAATTTTCATAATAGTTGATAATGATCCATGTACGGATGCGTAAAAACTTGTTTTTGAAAATTTGTTTGAAATTGTGGAAAGTTTGAAAAGTTTTTGAAGTGAGCAAGTACATAAGAGGAACCTACCCTAAAGTTTTAAGTCTTTCTTGTTCTTTATCCTTTAAATGGTAAGACTATCCCTACTATTTAGGAGTAGGTAGTCATTACCTTGGATGTTAGGGACATGTGAGGGACATTTAATTTTGAAGGCCACTGTGGGGTGTATTAAGCATATAGGAGGGACTATCATCATTATTCGAAGGGACTTGATTTGTAAAGGCAACCATGAGGGACTTGATGATTTTTCTTTTTAAGGGACTTGCTTTTTACACCCCACTTGACCTTATTAATAGGCAACATAGAGGGATAGCCTTAGAAATGTGAGATGGCGATTAGAAATCGACTTACGTGTGTGAGTGTTTAATATTATTTATCTTTAATTTAAATGAGCTAAATTTATTTTAAATAGAATACATGTTTTTGCACTCCCTAAGTTACTAACCATAGCATGAAATTAACTGTTTAAATAATTACAAAATTACACCAAGGAAGCAATTACAATAATTATAATAAGCAATTAAAATAAATAGCAAATAAATATAAATAAATAAGCTAAAAATAATAAACAATAAATAAATAGGGGTTAGTAATAATAAAATAAGGAAATAAGGTTAGTTAAAATAATAATAATATTAAATAATAATCAAAAAGTTAGTAATAATAAAATAAGAGAGGTTAATAAATAATAAAAATTAGTGGAATAATAATAATTAGAAAATAAACAAGGTTAGAGAAATAATAATAAAAATATAAGATAATAATAAATAATAACATGGTTAGTAACAATAATTAAAATAAATAGAATTAAATAAAAAATATTATAATGACATAATTAGAATAATAAACAAAAAAAATTGGATTTTAATGTATAAACACTTATTTAGAAATATGAATATTTAAATAATTACTATAACATAAAAATTTTTAAACATAATATAAATTATAAATTTTAATCTTTACAAATTTAATTATTTCTAAATATATATCAACAATTATTTAAAAAATATTTTAAATATCATGTTCATAAAAAATAATCATATTTACAAAATTTACAAGAATCATATTAAAGAAATAAATAAATACATATAATAATTACATTAAGAATTAGAAAATAAAATTATTTAGAAAAATAGAATTAGGTTTTATTTTAGAAAATATTTTTAGGGTTTGTTTAGAAAATTAGGGTTTTGTTTAGATACAAAATTATTTTAACTAGTATATACATATATTTATAATTACATAAAATAATAAAATAAATTTTTGAAAAAAAAAAAAAAAAATAGAAAGTTTAGAACTTTTAGAGAAGAAGATGTTATTTTAAATTTTGAGTACATGTGATTTATTTTTTATTAAGAATATAAAACAAATAAACTAATTAATTAAAGAAAATAGAAAAAAGTGACAAAAAATAAGAACTTACCTTGGTTGGGTTTGAACCCAGGTCTTCAAGCTTGCCAGCATCAAAACCTTCCACTGGACCAACCATGCGTGGGTGATAAGAAAGTAGCTTCAATTCCTCTTGTTCATCATCTGAAAATAATCAAGAAAATAAAAGAAAGCAGAAAAAAGGCCTGGGGTGGGAATTGAACCCAGGACCTTTACATTCACAAACGCACGCATCACCACCCGGCTGGAAGAGCCCATCTGATAATAAGGTGACTTTAATTGATTATATATTAAACCTGCGAAATAAACAAAATAAACAACCAAAATGCCATAAACGGGGAATCGAACCCCAGACCAAGCCACTACATACGCTCCCTCCATCCACTGGGACAACACAAGTTGTGTGACTATAAACAGCAAACAATCAATAAAATATTATACAAATAATTTGAATTTAAACGCGCGCGGGAAGAGGTCATCTTCTACCTCCAGAACTGCAAATTTTGCTGCGAAAATAACTGGGAGTTTACCTGCGAATTTAAATTTCCAGCAAAACCTACAAAAATCAAATAATGACAAAATAGTATGGTTTCATGAAATTGATTATTCCATTAAGTTTCTAATGAGTTTTCCAATCACCCCACGTTCTTAGAATCCATTTATATGGGCTGGATTGAAGAACCCTAATTGGAGCTATAAACCCTAAAAATGGCATATCGTGTTTCAGGCTATGGAACTTCACCAAATCATCCAGATTCCATCTATAGTCATCAACAAACATGGTTATGTAAGCAAAACTTAATAATATGCAGTGAATCATTACAATCAAAAAAAAATTTTGTCAAGCATAAACAAGCTTCGGGTTCATCATTAGGGCATGATTTGAATGCTTATGAATGATGGTTCATGATCCATGATGTCCAAGGAAACTAGCCATGTCCTTATTTTACCTTCTAATGCTCTGAATTTCAAAATCCGAATGTGACTTTTGCTTGAAATTTTTTGAAGTGAAACCTACCTTTGGCTGCTGGAAATTCGTGTCTGAGGGCTAGGGTTGTGTTTAGTATATATATGTGAATCATTCTAGGTCAAAATATTGATTAGTTATGTGGAAGATTTGATACTTGAAGATTGAAAAAGATGGTGTCATGAAATTCAAATATTGGCTCATGAAAGCTTGCTATTTTTGGATAAATCACATGATTTCTTTCTCTTTCAACTTCAATCAACATTGATGAGATTCTAGAAGCTCAATCTTCATCCAAAAATATATTTTCATATTTTATATTTATTTAAAATGATTTTTTATGAATTAAATCAAAATAAATAAAAATAAAATAATAAAAATTATGATTTTAAATCAATTGGGTCGTGCATGATGATATGGTATGGATTGGATCACAATTTGGGCAGCCCATTTGGAAAGAAGTGGTTTTAAACCTCCATTTTCAACATAAACCATCATAAAATTTCCCAACTTTGCAAGGGCACATCTCCCTCAATTTTAAAGGTATGAGGGTGTTCTTGGACATTTTGGAAAGCTTGAAGAGTCCTCTAAACAACCCCATTGGTTTCAGGTCCATATCATTTACCAATCTCAAGTTATGCCCTTTTGAAGTTGTTGACTTTTTGTTGACTTTTGAAATGACCTATAATGTCTTAGCTCATATCTTCCAAATGAAGAATTTTTGGGCTTAACTTGAAACATCAAAGTTGTAGAGAATTCAATTTCCTTCAAAATGAGCTTTGGATGGAGACTTGGTGATGAAGTATGTGAAAGTTATGGCTGGTCAAAGTTCAGTTGACTTTTACTGAGGAAACCCTAATTTAGAAACTCCTGATTATTGATGATCTGGAATCTTCTTGATGAATCATGATCAACCCTTGATAAAATGATGAATTTTACTTCATATACTTGATGTTGGCCAAAAATCATGAAGTTTGACTTTGGTTTGACCACAGTTGACCTCAGTTTGACTTTTTAACTGCATTGACTGATTTTGACTTATCTGATCATCTGACTGAGCAAACTTTTGAGAAAAGTCTTGAAACTTGTCATGGGGGTTCTTATATACATATAAGATGTTATGAAGCTCACTTGAGGTATTGGAAGTCCATTTAGCCTGATTAAAGTCAAAACCCTAGTTTTGGATGCACTGCTTAGGAGGTGCATTGTCTGAGGGAATTGTCAACTCTTTTGACCAATTGTGAACTTTGTGAACCTTGTGAACCATCATAAAATGTCTTGTGAACCTCATGGGAGGTATTGTAAAGCTTGTGAACCTCATGAAGTGACTTTGTAGACCTCATGCACCTCAGGAAAGCTTTGTAATCATTGTGAATCTTGTGAACCTTGTGAACCTTCAAGAAGTAACTTGTAGACTTCATGAACCTCATGAAAGGTTATATAAGTGTTGAGAAGCTTGTGAACCTTGTGAACCTTCATGAAGTGACTTTTAGACCTCATGAACCTCAGGAAAGGTTATATAAGTGTTGAGAAGCTTGTGAACCTTGTGAACCTTCATGAAGTGACTTGTAGACCTCATGAACCTCATGAAAGGTATTGAAAGCTTTGAGAAACTTGTGAACCTTGTGAACCTTCTTAGCACACAAAGTCTTGTATTATGAGGGCAAATTTTGGGGTGCAACAGCTGCCCCTGTTCAATTTTCTGAAACCTAAGGGGTTAGATTGGTACATTTGCCAGTCATGACCTGGAAGGTTGAAGGGGATTGAACACAAAAGCCCAAAAATTTGCACTCACCAGTGCATTTGAGTGATACAGATGGCTAGTTGAATATGATTGAGTGGGCTTAAAGATGCCACTAGGGGAAAGTTCTTCAGATATATTTCTTGGAAGATAAAGCAGTCCAAAATATGAAGTTATAATGATAGCTATCAGGAGTCTGGAGCAGTCCTGAGGTATTGATGATGTGCTTTCAGGAGACTGGAGTAATCCTGATGTAACAGCATGTCTTCAAGGGGGGATAAAGCAATCTTGATATATGAGAAGCTATCAGGAGGCTGGAGCAGTCCTGAGGTAACAATATAATTTCAAGAGGATAGAGTAATCTTGAGAGATTGATGATATGCTTTCAGGAGACTGGAGTAATCCTGATGTAACAGCAGGGCTTCAGGAGGATAGAGCAATCAATAATGATAACCCTAAAGCAGTCTTGAAATAATATAATTTCAGGAGGTTAGAGCAATCAATAATGATAACTCTAAAGCAGTCTTGAAGTAATAATATGAGTTCAGGAGGATAGAGCAATCAATAATGATAACTCTAAAGCAATCTTGAAGTAATATGATTTCAGGAGGATAGAGCAATCAATAATGATAACTCTAAAGCAGTCTTGAAGCAATGAGAAGTTGTCAGGAGGATAAAGCAATCCTGAGGTAATAGAAAACTGTCAGGAGACTGGAGTAATCCTGAGGAAATAATATGATATGCTTTCAGGAGACTGGAGTAATCCTGATGTAACAGCATGTCTTTAGGAGGATAGAGCAATCCTGATGATCATAAGTTTGTTTGTTGGATAATTACCCTGAAAACAAGGTAACATTCTGTATAATAATATTAGTTTATGCTTTATGTATGTATGTATAATATGATGCACTTAGGAAATGTATTATGTATCCATGTATATGTATGTTATGGTATGATGTAAATGATGTATGTATGATATGACACTGCTGGAAGCGTCTGGATATCTTCATAGAACAACTGATGGCCAGGGAAAATAAATCCCGATTCGTTGTTGAAGAATATGAGGAACTCATTCCCGTCTTGTTTGATAAGAGGGTATACATAACCTCCTGTCTGCTGGGGATAATAAGGTAGATATAACCTCCCGTCTGCTGGGGATAACAAGGTATATATAACCTCCCGTCTGCTGGGGATAACAAGGTATATATAACCTCCCGTCTGCTGGGGATAACAAGGTATATGTAGCCTCCCGTATGCTGGGGATAACAAGGTATATGTAGCCTCCCGTATGCTGGGTATAGTAAGGTATACATAACCTCCCGTCTTTGTTCGATAGTAGGATAGATATCACCTCCGTCTTCGTTCGTCGTATCCTTATTGGAAAGTATTTTCCCGTATATCCGTATGAGGATAAAAGAGATGGATATAAATTCCAGGGGAGATGAGACTTTATGAAGATGGATTCGTCCTACTGAGGGTTTGTAACTGTCTTGTAAGGATGAACCGGCGAAGCTTCGTTGAAATCCTTCCCTCGTTCGTCCTTAGTAAATACTATTACTGCATTTTCATGCATTTCTGGTAAACATCAATCATATTAAGAATTCATGCCTTTTTTGGTAAACATTAATCATATTCAAAAGCATACGTACATTCAAACACAACCAATGGACGTTTCGCTTATGTAAATAGGGTAAAAGTAAATCTGGATTCAAAAGATGGAATTTAGTTATATAAAAAAGTGACCCATACACGGGTAAGTTTGTACAAGGAGACATAAACCCTAGTAAGAGGATTTTGTCATAAAGTTTTTTACAAAACAAGGAAAATCAGCTATGTGGGAAACAATCCTATTGAGTTTCAATTCTACTATTGCCATTATCTTCAAGTATCTCATCTTCTGCTTTTGAGACGAAAACGATTGGATTGAGCTTTATCTGTTCGAGCTTGAGTGAGTAGTACAACTGGTTGCAGTTTTATGAGTGATCCAAACGAGACATAGTCATACGCTTTAATCCCTAACTTTTGCCTGGATTGCCCTTTCAGGTTTTCAATCCACCGGGATACCCTTTTTTGCCCAAGCCGCCCTTTCAGGTTTTCGACTTGCCGGGTGTACATCTTTTTATATATATCCCTAATTTTTGCCCAAACCCTTTTGGTTTGCCGGGACGCCCTTATTTTTGCCTAGGCCTGTCAACCTAGCGGGTCTCTTTTTATGCGTAGTATTTTTTAACTATGTCTGCGTTTACAGGCTGTGGGAAGTCTTCACCATCCATTGTAGTCAGTATCATGGCACCTCCTGAGAACACTGTCTTGACTACAAATGGTCCCTTATATGTTGGAGTCCCCTTGCCCCTAGGATCACCCTGTGGTAATATGATACACTTGATTACCAAGTCACCAGCCTGATATACCTTTGGCTTAACCTTCTTGTTAAAAGCATTGATCATTCGTTTCTGGTACATCTGGCCATGACAAACTGCTGCTAGCCTCTTCTCATCAATCAAATTTATTTGGTCAAGTCGAGTCTGAATCCACTCATCTTCATTCAAGCCTGCATCCTTCATAATTCTTAAGGAGGGAATCTGAACTTCAATGGGCAGAACTGCTTCCATACCATAGACCAAGGAGAATGGGGTTGCCCCTGTTGAAGTACGTATTGTAGTATGATAACCATGAAGAGCAAATGGTAACATCTCATGCCAATCCTTATAAGTAACAGTCATCTTCTGTACAATCTTCTTAATGTTCTTATTAGCAGCTTCAACTGCCCCATTCATCTTTGGACGATACGGAGAAGAGTTGTGATGCTTAATCTTGAACTGCGTGCAGAGATCAGTAATCATAGTGTTGTTCAAATTAGAGCCACTGTCAGTGATAATCCTTTCAGGGATGCCATACCTACATATGAGATTATTCTTAATGAACCGAGCCGCGACATTCTTAGTAACAGATGCAAATGAAGCTTCCTCCACCCACTTCGTGAAGTAATCAATGGCAACCAGGATGAAACGATGTCCATTAGAAGCAGTAGGCTTGATCTCACCAATCATATCAATGCCCCACATGGCAAAGGGCCAAGGAGCAGTCAACACATTCAATGGTGATGGAGGTATATGGACTTTATCAGCATAAATTTGACACTTGTGACATGTTCTGGAGTGTTGAAAGCAATCAGCTTCCATGGTAGACCAATAGTAACCTGCTCTCAGTATCTTCTTTGCCATAGTATGACCACTGGAATGAGTGCCAAAGATCCCATCATGCATATCTTCCATAATCTCAATTGCTTCCTTCTTATCCACACAACGAAGCAAAGTTGAATCATGATTGCGTTTGTACAGAAGCCCATTACTCAAGAAGAACTTAGCAGAAAACCTTCTCAGAAACTTCCTATCTTTGACAGATGCCCCTTCAGGGAATTCCTGAGCTTCAAGATATCTTTTCACTTCATAGAACCAAGGCTTCTCCTCTGCCCCTTCTGTGTCAATCTCATTGCAATATGCAGGTTTTTCAAATCTATCAATAGTAATCTTGGGAGCTTCATCATCCCAACTGATCTCAAACATAGATGCCATGGTGGCCAATGCATCTGCCAACTGATTCTCTCTTCGTGGAATATGTCCAAAGGTAATCTCTTTGAAATGCGGGATCAAATACAACACATGCTCTCTGTAAGGAATGAGGTTATCATGCTTGGTATCCCAATCTCCTTTGATCTGACTAACTACCAGGGCTGAATCTCCATACACATCAAGGAACTGAATCTTCATATCAATAGCAGTTTTAATACCCAGGATACATGCCTCATACTCAGCCATATTATTGGTACAATGGAAACAAAGTCTGGCAGTAATCGGGGTATGACAACCTTCAGGGGAACTAATCACAACACCAACACCATTACCAAGTGCATTAGAGGCACCATCAAAAACCATAGTCCATCGGGATCCTTGTTCAGGTCCGTCATATTGTCCAGGTTCTTTGGTAATAATCATAATGTCTTCATCAGGAAACTCAAAATTCATTGACTGATAATCATCCACTGCTTGATGAGCCAAATGATCAGCAACAACACTTCCTTTAATGGCCTTCTGAGTAGTATACTGTATGTCATATTCTGTCAAGATCATTTGCCATCTTGCAATTCTTCCGGAGAGAGCAGGTTTCTCAAATATGTACTTGATTGGATCCATCTTCGAAATCAACAAGGTAGTATGGGTCAGCATATACTGTCTTAGTCGGCGAGCAGCCCATGCCAAAGCGCAGCAAGTTTTCTCGAGCAGTGAGTATCTTGTTTCACAGTCGGTAAACTTTTTGCTAAGGTAGTATATTGCTTGCTCTTTTCGACCAGACTCGTCATGTTGCCCCAACACACACCCCATCGAGTTGTCTAACACTGTTAAGTACATAATCAAGGGTCTTCCATCAACTGGTGGCATCAAAATTGGTGGTTCTAGCAGGTATCTCTTGATTTCATCAAAGGCAGTCTGGCACTCATCATTCCATTCCATCACCTGATCTTTCTTTAACAACTTGAAGATTGGCTCACAGATGGTAGTTAATTGGGAGATAAATCTTGCAATGTAGTTCAATCGTCCCAAGAAACCTCTAACCTCCTTCTCAGTATGGGGAGCTGGCATCTCTCGTATAGCTTTCACTTTTGCAGGATCCACTTCAATACCTTTTCCACTGACAATAAAACCCAAGAGCTTTCCAGATCTAACTCCAAAAGTACACTTGTTTGGGTTCAACCTCAACTTGTATTTTTTCAACCTCTCAAACAATTTGTGCAGATGATCAAGATGTTGTTCTTTATTCTAAGATCTGGCTATCATATCATCCACATATACCTCTATCTCATGATGAATCATATCATGAAACAAAGCCACCATAGCACGCTGATATGTTGCCCCTGCATTTTTCAAACCAAATGGCATTACCTTATAGCAAAAGGTGCCCCACTGTGTCACAAATGTTGTCTTCTCCATATCTTCAGGTGCCATCTTGATCTGATTGTAACCAGAGAAACCATCCATAAAAGAGAATACCTTATGCTGAGCAGTGTTGTCTACCAGAATATCAATATGAGGGAGTGGAAAGTCATCTTTAGGGCTAGCCTTGTTCAAATCTCTGTAGTCTACACACATACGTACCTTACCATCTTTCTTAGGAACCGGTACCACATTTGCAACCCACTGAGGATAAGAAGTCACTGCTAAGAATCCTGCATTGAATTGTTTCATTACCTCTGCCTTGATCTTTTCTGACATTTCAGGACGCATACGACGAACCTTCTGCTTCTTTGGACGACAATCTTCTTTCACTGGCAAACGGTGAACCACAATGTCTGTATCCAACCCTGGCATATCTTCATAAGACCAATCAAAGATCTCCACATAGTCGCGTAACATCTGAATCAATCTGCTCTTGACACTGTCCTCTAAATCAGCCCCTATCTTGACCTCTTTTTTGTTTTCTTCAGTTCCCAGATTCACAACTTCGACTGGCTCTTCATGTGGCTGTATAGCTTTCTCTTCTTGTTGTAACAACCTAGCAAGCTCTACAGGTATTTCACAATCGTCCTCATTTCCGTCTTCAGTTTGATAGATCGGATTCTCGAAATCATAATTGGCAATAGTAGAACTGTTATCAACAGGATCCAGAGTGGATGAGGATCTGCATTTTAGTGATGTGGGTGTGTGTAAGAACACATAGCTAATAAAACAAAAATAAAAGAAAAGAAAGACAAGGAACACAATATTTACGAAAACAAAACGTCCACTGATTTTATTGAATGAAGTATGCAAATGAAATGACAACCCGTAACAAGCACACCATTGTGCCCCGGGTAAGGCACATGGCTTGAAAGTTTTATTGTTCAAGAAATTACAAATTTAAAAACACAACACAGTAATATTATTTACTCCTGACTAAAGGAGATAGGGATAACATCTTCAGCTTTCCAGTTATTGAGTCCAGCACCCACAGTAGGAAAAATCCATGCATCCAAGTTGTAGTCTTCATCTTGATCTCCCACAGCATTAATCTGGTCCTTCACAACCCCTTGATTAGTGATACGAGCAGCGCGAGCACGACGAACAGCCTTCTGGGACTCTGCAGTGAAACCCAAACCAAACTTGTCAGACTTGTATGGAATATCAAGAAGCTGACCCCAAATAGTACAACCATCTTCATCTACCACAGCTCTAGCATCATTGAGGGAGGCCATTGCCATTGTTGGAGGCTTTATGGTGACCACAGGAACTTTCTTCACAACAGGAGGAGCTACATAATCATTAACAACCCAGGGAACCACTTCAAACGTCTGACACGGAGTCTCAATGTATTCACCTTCCATTTCCAGATACTTGAAGGTATTGACATGGCTGACAAAGTATTCTTCTTCTCCATAGACAGTAACAACCTTTCCATCCACCGGATATCTCAACTTTTGGTGCAATGTAGAGGTTACAGCACCTGCCCCATGGATCCAAGGACGACCAAGCAGACAAGAGTACGAAGGGCGAATATCCATCACAAAAAATGTAGCAGTAAACACCTGGGAGCCAACTTTGATTGGAAGATCAATTTCCCCATGTACTACTCTTCTAGAACCATCAAAAGCCTTCACCACAATGTTACTGGGCTTCAACACAGCATCTTCAGGACTCAGCTTGTTCAGGACTTCCTTAGGCAACACATTCAAAGAGGATCCATTATCTATCAGCACATGTGACAGGGTAGTGCCCCTGCATTCAATTGAGATATGCAAGGCCCTGTTATGATCCCTCTTGGCAGGGGTCAAATCAGCATCAGAAAACCCCAACCCATTGTCATAGGTCAGGTGGGCAACACAGTTCTCAAATTGGTCAACAGAAATTGCACTGGGTACATGAGCAGTCTTCAGAAACTTGATCAAGGACTTGGCATGAGCCTCAGAACATAACAACAAGGACAGCATAGAAATCTTTGAGGGAGTATGCCCCAGTTGATCAACAATGTCATAATCACTCTTGCGAATGATTTTCAATACTTCTTCCATCTGCTTAGAGAGATCATCAGCAGCTGGAACATCAGTAGATACAGGCTCAATAACAGGACCCTTGCCCCTAGCATCAGTGGTGGAAGTAACAGCAGGAGTAACTGTATTCTTAGAAGCAATTGGAGGAGAGAAGACCCTTCCACTACGAGTGATCTTGCTAGATCCAGCAATATTGTCAACATCAACAGGCACATCAGCTACAGGCTCTTGCTTAACACCATGGATGTAAACATCAGATCCATAATGCCAAGGCACAGCTTTGTCAGACGTATACGGGATAGGACCAGGAGTAGTAATGACCACAGGAGCTACTCTGGCTTCAGCAACAACTTTCATAGGACCTTCAGCAGTAATCTTGATTGGACCCTGATGAGTGATTTTAATGGGACCCTTTGAAGTGATTCTTATTGGTACTTTGTCAACCATGTCAACCTCTTCAATCTTCCTACCCTGAGTCAGATGATCCACCATACTTTCAACAGTCGACGGAGTCCTTTCAAACACTATAGTATACTTATCCATGAGACGTTGAATTCCATCTCTCAATATGAAGCAACTATCCGGCTTATAGGTACAATACAAACAATCTTCACGACAACCTGGAAAGATCCCAGCTTGTACTAACCTCTTTTTGATAACAGACAATGGTGTGGTCAACTCCATAACTGAATAAACATGTAGATCTTCTTCAATGGCATTGACAGTCTTCTCGTGATTTGGCATTGGAGCAGTAATTACATTGGGAGCACCCGGAGGATCAAACTCAATTTCTCCAGCATCAATCATATCTTGAATTTTGTTCTTCAAGATCCAGCAGTTATTGGTATCATGTCCCTGACAGTTTGAATGGTATGCACACCTTGCATTGGGATTGTACCTGGGAGAGGTAACATTAGGATTCTGAGGAGCCTCTTTCAAGGTAATGAGTTCAGCCTTCAACAAATGTTGCAATGCCTGAGCCATTGACATGTTGATCTTCGTGAACTGCCTTCTAGCCCTCTGTTGGTTGCCCTGTGGCTGCTCTGTTGTTGCAGGAGTTGAATTTGAAATATGAACTGCACTAACAGACTGATGCCTTCTGTTACGATCAGGCTGACCATAAACAGCATTGGATTCTTTCTTCCCAGTGGGAGGCTTCTTTGCAGCACCTGATGAGGAAGCACCCACTTGGATCTTACCATTCTTTATACCATTCTCTACTCGCTCTCCTGTCATGATCAACTCAGTGAAGCCAGATGATGAGCTTCCAATGAGATGACTGTAGAACGGACCATTCAGCGTACACATGAACATATCAACCAATTCCCTATCAGTCAAAGGGGGTTGAACTCTTCCAGCTAAATCTCTCCACTTCTGAGCATTCTCTTTAAAACTTTCTTTGGCACCCATAGACATGCTTTGAAGCTGCATGCGAGTGGGGGCTAAGTCAGCATTGTATTGGTACTGCTTATAGAAAGCTTCAGCAAGGTCATTCCAGTCTCTGATGTTGACACTCTCCAATTGATAATACCACTCCAGTTGAGCTCCAGATAAGCTCTCTTGAAAAAAATGGATCCACAATTTCTTATCAGCAGTGTGAGGTTGAATTCTTCTGACATAAGACCTCAGATGCAGTTTGGGACAAGAGACCCCATCATAAACAACAAAGGTAGGAACCTTGAAACCAATGGGTATGACTACCCCAGATATCAGACTCAAATCCTCAAAATCCAGCCCAGATGACTTCTGCAACTCCATAGCATCCATTCTATCCACCAGCATCTTGAATTTGTCTTCATTAGGCTCATGGTAGTAGTTAGCCTCAGAATCAGAGTCCCCCATTGTATGGTGGAGACTGCCTACCTCTTGCTCAGATTCTTCAGATTCATAGTCTTCAGCTGGTTCCTTGGTCTTGGCAAGACCTTTGAACCTTCTTCCCATGTTGATCAACCCTGCAGACCTTCTAGTCTTCTTAGTCTTCTTGGCCAGCAGTGCCTTCAATTCATCCTGCCCCTTGGATAGGTTCAAGATCAGCTCTTGAAACTGTGCATTTTGTGCCTGGAGGTCTTTAACTGATTGTTCAAGAGCCATTGCTGAAATAAACAGCGAGAAGATGAGAAACCTGTGCACAATTATAAACCTGTGATGCAATGAAATGATATTGTAATGCATATGCAATGTTTTCAAGGACCGCAGAATTTAAATTTGCTTAGACAAACACGAAAGTAAACTTTTATTAGTAATAACTTTGTTTGCCTTTTAGGCTTACAAAAATAAAATGAAATAAGTACAAAAGATGGGGGTTTTAAGTCTCCCATGGACGTTTCCTCTTTGTGTTGAGGTATGAGTTGAGATTTCGTTCCTCGTGAAGTTGCTTTGTTAGCTCTAGGATTCTTGCTTGGCTTGCTTTGTAATGAGCCTCGAAAGTATCCCTTTGCTCCTTCAGTTGGATCCATGATCTCTGCAAGTCTTCCTTATCAGTAGGCATGTCTGGGTGAAGGATGGTATAAGCTGTGTCTCCTTCAGCAACAGGTTCCATGGTAACTGGTAGGACGGCAGGATATGGCATCATGAGTGTCTGAGCACGAGATCGTACCCATCTGAGATAAGCCTCCATAGGAATAGTGTACTTAGGCTCCAGTGTCTTGCTGTCAACCCTGTTTACCTTTCCCCAAGCTCGTATGAATCTCTGACGGTAACCCTGAAGATCGTTGTCGTAGTCAAATACAATGCCCTGGATCAACATATCATGTGGACCATCACTTCGGGCGTAACCAAACTGTCGTAAAGCTAGAGAAGGGTTGTAAGTGATGCCTCCTCTTATGCCTAGAAGTGGCACATTAGGAAACTCCCCACAACGGTCAATGATGGTGACATTCTCCATAGATCTGGAGCACCAATGGATATCTGAGTGAGAAAGTGACATGATCCTCTTGGACCATCTGAACCCTTGCTCATTCTTCATTACTGAGCGAGGAAGGTGAGAGATAAACCACCTAGAAAGCAAAGGTATGCAGCACATCAAAGTTCCTCTTGCCCTTGTAGTACGGGTGTGAAGAGAATGCAGGATGTCTCCAAGTAAGGTAGGCACTGGATTGTGACTCAGGAAAATGTTGATGGCATGAACATCTATGAACTGATCTGGATTGGGGAACAATACTAAGCCATATATCAGCAAGGCTAAGATCTCCTCAAAAGCATCATAGCTCATGGCCTTCAAGAACATTTGAGCTTTATCCATTAGCACCTTGGCAAGAATACCCTTGACTCCACTTCTCGTTTCTAGAACAATATCAGACTTCTTCAGATGCAGAGCCGCAGCAATAACCTCTGGTTTAAGCTCCTTCTCCAAGCCTGTGAAGGGTCTTTGATCAAGAACAGGTATACCCAGAAGTTTGGAGAACTCTTCCATGGTTGGAACAAGCTGGTAGTCGGGGAATGTGAAGCAATGGTGCTTAGGGTCAAAGAACTGAAACAAGACACTCATCATGTCTTCATTGAACCCTGAAGTGACTAGATCCAATAGGTGACCATGTCTCTTGATGAACTGGGAGTGATCAGACACTTGAGAAACCAACTCTTTAAGCTTAGCAGGTATGCCCACAAAGTTGATCCTGATGGTGTTTCTACGAGCAGAAGCCATGACCTGCAACAAAGAACAAAGATAAATCCTTTGGTCCTTGAAATGGTTAGTGAAAATGCTATGCTTATGATGCATGATGATGTCATGATGTTATGTTCAATCACAAACATGTGGCACACACAAACAAGTCACACCATAGCCCTAGGTTTAAAGGCTTGCATGAGGTTTAAGGTAGGTACCCTCCCCTGAAGTTAGATGGTTCATCCTGTCCTACAAAAGTAACCGGGTTCTAAGGGATCTCAATATCATTGATCCTTCACAAGGGTGGTTGATCAGAAGGCAACTTACTTGCCAACCAAAACCCTCCAAGTTTAGAATCTCAATGAGCGTAGTATCGAGTGTCAACCAACTTCAGTCTGCACCAAAGCCGGTTACCTCACTACTTTCTAAAGGCCAAGATGAGTTAACTAGGGTTCTAAATGTTAGTTAGTGCATTGACAACATATGGCAGCCTCATATTATCCTCAACTTGACTTAAGGAACATAAGCACCAACCAAGAAGTCGCACTAACTATGGCCACCAGATCAACCGTATCGATATACGTCGTACAGTTTCCTTGGTCTATTGCCATTTACCTAAGGTACACTAGATCCGGGTTAGGACCTTTCACACATAAGAGCACCCCAACAAGATAATATAAAGCAAACAAGGCAAACAATTTAAAGTGATCTTAATTCCTAAGGGTACCCCACTTAAATTTAAATCCCCAGCAGAGTCGCCAGTTCTGTAACACGGTGGGAGAACTGACTTTAGTTATGTTGCGGATAGCAAGAGTCGCCACCGACTTTTATTTTATCCAAACGGAAAGGGTATAAAAGAACAGGAAAGACCTTAAGAGAATATTTTGGGTCCGGGGGGTAGGTTATGTAAAGGGAAGGTGTTAGCACCCTTTACATCCATGGTTATCCATGGGCTCTTAGTTACTTAGCTCACTTTTGAATTGTTTTTGAAAGTGTAGTGTGTGAATAGAAAAATTTTCATAATAGTTGATAATGATCCATGTACGGATGCGTAAAAACTTGTTTTTGAAAATTTGTTTGAAATTGTGGTAAGTTTGAAAAGTTTTTGAAGTGAGCAAGTACATAAGAGGAACCTACCCTAAAGTTTTAAGTCTTTCTTGTTCTTTATCCTTTAAATGGTAAGACTATCCCTACTATTTAGGAGTAGGTAGTCATTACCTTGGATGTTAGGGACATGTGAGGGACATTTATTTTTGAAGGCAACTGTGGGGTGTATTAAGCATATAGGAGGGACTATCATCATTATTCGAAGGGACTTGATTTGTAAAGGCAACCATGAGGGACTTGATGATTTTTCTTTTTAAGGGACTTGCTTTTTACACCTCACTTGACCTTATTAATAGGCAACATAGAGGGATAGCCTTAGAAATGTGAGATGGCGATTAGAAATCGACTTACGTGTGTGAGTGTTCAATATTATTTATCTTTAATTTAAATGAGCTAAATTTATTTTAAATAGAATACATGTTTTTGCACTCCCTAAGTTACTAACCATAGCATGAAATTAACTGTTTAAATAATTACAAAATTACACCAAGGAAGCAATTACAATAATTATAATAATCAATTAAAATAAATAGCAAATAAATATAAATAAATAAGCTAAAAATAATAAACAATAAATAAATAGGGGTTAGTAATAATAAAATAAGGAAATAAGGTTAGTTAAAATAATAATAATATTAAATAATAATCAAAAAGTTAGTAATAATAAAATAAGAGAGGTTAATAAATAATAAAAATTAGTGGAATAATAATAATTAGAAAATAAACAAGGTTAGAGAAATAATAATAAAAATATAAGATAATAATAAATAATAACATGGTTAGTAACAATAATTAAAATAAATAGAATTAAATAAAAAATATTATAATGACATAATTAGAATAATAAACAAAAAAAATTGGATTTTAATGTATAAACACTTATTTAGAAATATGAATATTTAAATAATTACTATAACATAAAAATTTTTAAACATAATATAAATTATAAATTTGAATCTTTACAAATTTAATTATTTCTAAATATATATCAACAATTATTTAAAAAATATTTTAAATATCATGTTCATAAAAAATAATCATATTTACAAAATTTACAAGAATCATATTAAAGAAATAAATAAATACATATAATAATTACATTAAGAATTAGAAAATAAAATTATTTAGAAAAATAGAATTAGGTTTTATTTTAGAAAATATTTTTAGGGTTTGTTTAGAAAATTAGGGTTTTGTTTAGATACAAAATTATTTTAACTAGTATATACATATATTTATAATTACATAAAATAATAAAATAAATTTTTGAAAAAAAAAAAAAATAGAAAGTTTAGAACTTTTAGAGAAGAAGATGTTATTTTAAATTTTGAGTACATGTGATTTATTTTTTATTAAGAATATAAAACAAATAAACTAATTAATTAAAGAAAATAGAAAAAAGTGACAAAAAATAAGAACTTACCTTGGCTGGGTTTGAACCCAGGTCTTCAAGCTTGCCAGCATCAAAACCTTCCACTGGACCAACCATGCGTGGGTGATAAGAAAGTAGCTTCAATTCCTCTTGTTCATCATCTGAAAATAATCAAGAAAATAAAAGAAAGCAGAAAAAAGGCCTGGGGTGGGAATTGAACCCAGGACCTTTACATTCACAAACGCACGCATCACCACCCGGCTGGAAGAGCCCATCTGATAATAAGGTGACTTTAATTGATTATATATTAAACCTGCGAAATAAACAAAATAAACAACCAAAATGCCATAAACGGGGAATCGAACCCCAGACCAAGCCACTGCATACGCTCCCTCCATCCACTGGGACAACACAAGTTGTGTGACTATAAACAGCAAACAATCAATAAAATATTATACAAATAATTTGAATTTAAACGCGCGCGGGAAGAGGTCATCTTCTACCTCCAGAACTGCAAATTTTGCTGCGAAAATAACTGGGAGTTTACCTGCGAATTTAAATTTCCAGCAAAACCTACAAAAATCAAATAATGACAAAACAATATGGTTTCATGAAATTGATTATTCCATTAAGTTTCTAATGAGTTTTCCAATCACCCCACGTTCTTAGAATCCGTTTATATGGGCTGGATTGAAGAACCCTAATTGGAGCTATAAACCCTAAAAATGGCATATCGTGTTTCAGGCTATGGAACTTCACCAAATCATCCAGATTCCATCTATAGTCATCAACAAACATGGTTATGTAAGCAAAACTTAATAATATGCAGTGAATCATTACAATCGGAAAAAAATTTTGTCAAGCATAAACAAGCTTCGGGTTCATCATTAGGGCATGATTTGAATGCTTATGAATGATGGTTCATGATCCATGATGTCCAAGGAAACTAGCCATGTCCTTATTTTACCTTCTAATGCTCTGAATTTCAAAATCCGAATGTGACTTTTGCTTGAAATTTTTTGAAGTGAAACCTACCTTTGGCTGCTGGAAATTCGTGTCTGAGGGCTAGGGTTGTGTTTAGTATATATATGTGAATCATTCTAGGTCAAAATATTGATTAGTTATGTGGAAGATTTGATACTTGAAGATTGAAAAAGATGGTGTCATGAAATTCAAATATTGGCTCATGAAAGCTTGCTATTTTTGGATAAATCACATGATTTCTTTCTCTTTCAACTTCAATCAACATTGATGAGATTCTAGAAGCTCAATCTTCATCCAAAAATATATTTTCATATTTTATATTTATTTAAAATGATTTTTTATGAATTAAATCAAAATAAATAAAAATAAAATAATAAAAATTATGATTTTAAATCAATTGGGTCGTGCATGATGATATGGTATGGATTGGATCACAATTTGGGCAGCCCATTTGGAAAGAAGTGGTTTTAAACCTCCATTTTCAACATAAACCATCATAAAATTTCCCAACTTTGCAAGGGCACATCTCCCTCAATTTTAAAGGTATGAGGGTGTTCTTGGACATTTTGGAAAGCTTGAAGAGTCCTCTAAACAACCCCATTGGTTTCAGGTCCATATCATTTAAAAATCTCAAGTTATGCCCTTTTGAAGTTGTTGACTTTTTGTTGACTTTTGAAATGACCTATAATGTCTTAGATCATATCTTCCAAATGAAGCATTTTTGGGCTTAACTTGCAACATCAAAGTTGTAGAGAATTCAATTTCCTTCAAAATGAGCTTTGGATGGAGACTTGGTGATGAAGTATGTGAAAGTTATGGCTGGTCAAAGTTCAGTTGACTTTTACTGAGGAAACCCTAATTTAGAAACTCCTGATTATTGATGATCTGGAATCTTCTTGATGAATCATGATCATCCCTTGATCAAATGATGAATTTTACTTCATATACTTGATGTTGGCCAAAAATCATGAAGTTTGACTTTGGTTTGACCACAGTTGACCTCAGTTTGACTTTTTAACTGCATTGACTGATTTTGACTTATCTGATCATCTGACTGAGCAAACTTTTGAGAAAAGTCTTGAAACATGTCATGGGGGTTCTTATATACATATAAGATGTTATGAAGCTCACTTGAGGTATTGGAAGTCCATTTAGCCTGATTAAAGTCAAAACCCTAGTTTTGGATGCACTGCTTAGGAGGTGCATTGTCTGAGGGAATTGTCAACTCTTTTGACCAATTGTGAACTTTGTGAACCTTGTGAACCATAATAAAATGTCTTGTGAACCTCATGGGAGGTATTGTAAAGCTTGTGAACCTCATGAAGTGACTTTGTAGACCTCATGCACCTCAGGAAAGCTTTGTAATCATTGTGAATCTTGTGAACCTTGTGAACCTTCAAGAAGTAACTTGTAGACTTCATGAACCTCATGAAAGGTTATATAAGTGTTGAGAAGCTTGTGAACCTTGTGAACCTTCATGAAGTGACTTGTAGACCTCATGAACCTCAGGAAAGGTTATATAAGTGTTGAGAAGCTTGTGAACCTTGTGAACCTTCATGAAGTGACTTGTAGACCTCATGAACCTCATGAAAGGTATTGAAAGCTTTGAGAAACTTGTGAACCTTGTGAACCTTCTTAGCACACAAAGTCTTGTATTATGAGGGCAAATTTTGGGGTGCAACAGATGGCTACCAAGATGAATCTGTGGCCGTTTGAAGCAGTCAGTTCAACCTTGCCAATCATATCAATGCCCCACATGGCAAAGGGCCAGGGTGAAGACATCACATTCAAGGGATTGGGAGTCACATGCACCTTATCCGCATAAATCTGGCATTTATGACATCTTCTGGCGTAAGCACAACAGTCTGCATCCATTGTGATCCAGTAATAGCCTGATCTTAGCAACTTTTTAGCCATTGCATGCCCTCCTGCATGGGTACCAAAGGATCCTTCGTGCACCTCGTGCATCAACAAGTCTGCTTCTGTCCTATCAACACATCTGAGGAGTACCATATCAAAGTTTCTCTTGTACAAGGAACCATCAGTATTTAAGAAGAAACTACCAGCTAGCCTTCTTAAAGTCTTCTTATCATTGGAAGATGCCCCAGGTGGGTATGTTTGATCCTCCAAGAAGAACTTGATATCATGGAACCAAGGCTTATCATCTTTGACAACATCTGCTGCAAATACATATGTCGGTCTGTCAAGTCTGGACACTGAAATCCGAGGCACAAAGTTGGCAGCTTGAACTTTGATCATGGATGAAATGGTAGCCAGAGCATCTGCAAACTGATTTTCATCTCGAGGGATATACTCAAGCTTGACTGTTGTGAAGAAAGTCAATAATCTTCTTGTATAATCCCAGTAAGGTATCAGATGATCTTGGTTTGTGTACCATTTTCCGTTGGTTTGATTGATTACCAGAGCTGAATCTCCGAACACAGTCAAAGTCTTGATCCTGAGGTCAATGGCTTCCTCAAGACCCATAATGCAAGCTTCATATTCAGCTTCGTTGTTAGTGCAGTTAAAGGTGAGTTTCTCCGAGAAAGGCATGTGAACTCCTTTAGGTGTAATGAGTACTGCACCAACACCTCAACCATTCATATTAACAGCCCCGTCAAACATCATGGTCCATTCTTCTTCTGGGTCAGGCCCTTCGGTGTGAACAGGCTCTTCATGATCTTTTGCTTTTATGAACATGATATCTTCATCAGGGAAGTCAAATATCATAGGCTGGTAATCATCAATGGGTTGCTCAGCAAGATAATCAGACAATACACTGCCCTTGATGGCTTTCTGAGATGTGTATTGAATGTCATATTCTGTGAGGATCATTTGCCATCTTGCAACCCGTCCGATAAGCGCTGGCTTCTCAAATATGTACTTAACTGGGTCCATCTTTGAGATCAACAAGGTAGTGTGGGTCAACATATACTGCCTTAGTCGGCGAGCAGCCCACGCTAAAGCACAACAAGTTTTCTCGAGCAGTGAATAACGTTGTTCACAGTCGGTAAAATTTTTGCTTAGGTAGTATATTGCGTACTCTTTTCGACCAGACTCGTCATGCTGGCCCAGCACACACCCCATTGACTCTTCTAATACTGTCAAGTACATTATCAGGGTTCTTCCTTCAACTGGAGGCATAAGGATTGGAGGCACTGGTAAGTATTCCTTGATCTTGTCAAAAGCCCTCTGGCAGTCTTCGTTCCACCTGACCGTTTGTTCTTTTCTTAACAACTTGAACAAGGGTTCACAGGTTGCAGTAAGGTGAGATATGAACCGTGAAATGTAGTTCAATCTACCTAAGAACCCCCGAACTTCTTTCTCAGTCTTCGGTGCAGGCATTTATTGAATTGCTTTGACTTTATCAGGGTCAACTTCAATCCCTTTCTCACTTACAATAAATCCCAGCAACTTACCGGATCGCACCCCGAATGTGCATTTGTTGGGGTTTAACTTCAGTTGGTACTTCCTCAGACGCTTGAATAACTTCAACAGATTTACCAGGTGGTCTTCTTCTGTGAGGGACTTGGCAATCATATCATCCATATAACATTCAATTTCTTTATGGATCATGTCATGGAATAATGTTATCATAGCCCGTTGATAAGTGGCACCAGCATTCTTCAGTCCGAATGACATCACCTTATAACAGAACGTGCCCCAGGGTGTGATGAAAGTTGTCTTCTCCATGTCTTCAGGTGACATCTTGATCTGATTGTATCCTGAAAATCCGTCCATGAAGGAGAATACCGAGAACTGAGCCGTATTATCAACCAATACATCAATGTGAGGTAAAGGGAAATCATCTTTCGGACTGGCTCTGTTCAGATCCCGGTAGTCCACACACATCCTCACCTTGCCATCCTTCTTGGGCACAGGTACAATATTAGAAACCCACGGTGGATAGCTAGTTACAGCAAGGAAACCGGTGTCCCACTGCTTTTGTACCTCTTCTTTAATCTTCATTGCCATATCTGGGCGAGTACGACGCAGTTTCTGTTTTACCGGTGGGCAGTCTTCTTTTAAAGGCAGCTTGTGCATGACAATATCGGTGTCCAACCTTGGCATATCCTGATAAGACCAAGCAAAGACATCTATATACTCCCGAAGCATGTCAACCAGTTGCTCTTTTACTGAATCTTGCAAGCAGGCCCCGATCTTAATTTCTTTCACATCCTCTTCCGTACCAAGATTAACTGTTTCGACCTCCTCCTGATGAGGAGTGATAACCTTCTCCTCTTTCCTTAACAACCTAGCTAGTTCTTCAGGCAGCTCATAGTCTTCTTCAACCCCTTCATCAGCTTGATTGATTGGATTGTCAAAGTCATACGAAGTCATAGCTGTGTTGTTGTTGGTGCAGTCTGAAAGGCACTCTCTGCAAGGGTTTAGATTGTTCATTTTAGTGATTGATTTTAATCTTGTTTAGAAAAAGTGAAATGAAGTTATCATTTTGGAAAACATTGCCATTTTATTTTTGTACAAAAAGAAAAAATGAAAAACAGTGAGCGGAAAAGGAAAAGACTCATTTGCAAAAGATGTCCGATATTCATTGATTGATCTGTTTGCACAAAAATTACAAGATGGCCCGATTACAAAATGGGTCTCGACATCTTGGGCAAGATGCAAGACTTGATGCATGCTTAAAAATACAGGAAATAATAATTACTCTGCAGGAGTAACCCTTATAATTTCCTAGGAAGACCAATTTGAGATATGGCTCCCCGGGGTCCTTGGACGTATCCAGCTCTCCAGGTTGCACTCATCTTCCGACTCATCTTCCAAGTTGTTCACAGCATCTGGGGTGAGCATTCCCCCGCTGACAAAATTGGGCTTCTTGGCAGCCTCTGATTGATCTTGTTGAGTTGGTCTGTAACCCAACCCAAATCTGTCCTCCTTCTTCTCCACGGGCAGCAGCTTGCCCCAGCCTTGGGCAGTACCCTCTTCAACAACCTTCCTGGCTTGCTGATAAGACGTCATGGAGGTTCCCAGTACAGCAGATGCTTCATTAATGTTCAGGGCCTCAAACCCCTGGCACATGGTTTCATGGATTTCTCCATCCATTTCAATGTACTTGTATGTAGCCAGGTGGCTAACAAAGATGTCCTTTTCACCACAGATGGTAATGATCTGGCCTTCCCACTCGAATTTCAGCTTCTGGTGAAGGGTAAACGTAACAGCGCCAGTGGCATGGATCCAAGGTCTACCCAAAAAACAGTTGTAGGCCGGCTAAATTTCCATCACATAGAAGGTAATCTTAAAAGTCTGCGGGCCAATCATCACAGGCAGATCAATCTCCCCAAGCACTGATCTTTTAGAGCCATCAAATGCTCTTACCACCAAATTACTCGGACGCAATGCTAAGCCATCATACTCCAGCTTCACTAAGGCTTTCTTTGGTAGAACATTGAGTGAAGACCCAGTGTCCACCAGTACATGGGATAGAACAGCACCCTTGCATTCTAGAGTGATGTGTAAAGCCTTGTTATGGTTACGTCCCTCAGTTGTTAAGTCAGCATTGGTAAAGCCCAGTCCATGACTGGTGTTGACATTTGCTACCACAGTTTCTAGCTGATTAACAGTTATCTCCTCTGTCACGTATGCTGTGTGCAAGACTTTCGGTAATGCATTCCTGTGAGCTTCAGAACACATTAACAGGGATAATATGGAGATCTTTGAGGGAGTTTGGTGAAGCTGATCCACTACCTTGTAATCACTTCTCTTTATGATTCTCATAAACTCGTCTACATCTTGCTCAAAAGATGTCTTCTGAGTTTCCTTGATAGCACGTTCTTCAGGTATCACACTCTTCCCCTTTGCTTTTGCAGCAGCTTCTGCTTCGGCATTAGGTCTTTGCAATTGTGAGGCAAAAAGGCGTCCGCTTCTGGTGAAGCCTCCGCCTCCCCCAACATTATCAATCTGTGGAGAAAAAGTTGAAGAGTCCAAGGTGATTTTCTCCCCGTTGAAGTAGAGGTCAGAGCCATAATGCCAAGGTATGGCATTACTGCTTTCATATGGAACTGGTCCCGGCACCGTGATGGTAACTGGACTGACTGCTACAGAGGAAGGTACTGAAATGGTGTGCGGATCGTAGTAAATGGTGACCGGTGATCTGGCAGGAGGTGCCACTGTTTGTTGTTGAAAGTTGTTGTTTGGAGGAACATTTGATGGATCATAGTAGATGGTGACTGCTGAGATATCTTCATTAATTTCTGTTGGCGTTGTAGAAGATCCTGCTGAATAAATGGATGCTGATGTTGTAGAAGAAATGGTTGTTGACATCTGATTTGTTGAGGTGATAGATGAAGCCATTGTTGATGATATTGATGAATTGGTTGGAATGATTGTTGCTGCTGTTGTAGAAGAATCAGGAATGGTTGTCAAAGGAATTGCTGGATTTGTAGGCGTTGTTGTTGTGATCTGAAGTATACCACTTTTGATAAGACCATCTATGCCGCTTCTCAAATTATCACACCCGTTGACCGAAATGTTGCAATAACCACAACCGAGGTCACACCCGGGGAACATCTGGCATTCTAGAAGCTGAGCTTTAATTTCGACCAGAGGTGTTTGAATCTGTCCAACACTGGTGATTAAGAAAGATGGCTTGTCTTCCTCAATGGCATTAATTCTTGGCCCTCCATGATTGGGCATGGGGTTCTTGGTGACACTTGGAGGGGGTGCAAAGTTGAGGGCTTTAGAATCCACCAGATCTTGTACCTTCATTTGTAAAGCCCTGCATTTTTCCGTATTGTGGCCAGGTGCATTGGAATGGAAAGCACATCATAAAACTGTAGGCAGGTATGGATCAAACTCCTCTGAGAAGGGTCTAAGTCCATAACCATATCAAGGATGCCTCCATAATGCTCTCTGAATAATGGGATGTGGTCTGGAGTGATAAGTGCCTGGACCTGCCTGATGCTAGTCAGCACAGGCTCAAAGAAATGATATGAAATGTTGCTCTTCTTGGGTGCCATGACTGCTGATGAAGAGCTGAAAACAAATGCTGATGAAGATCAAAACTGGTACTGGAGATGTGCCACTGATAGGCTGAGGCTGGTGATAAAAGTAGCTGAAGCAAGCAACTGATGAAGATAGCTGAAGCAGATAACTGATGAACAGGGGTCTATGCAGATGAAGGGGTCAAAACCAAGCCAGATACAATATGGATACCCTGAAAAACAAATAAACAAATGTTAAATGATGCAATGATGAGTATTCACATGATATGCAAGGGTTTGTGATCAAGCTGGATCTGATTACTGCCTCACTATAAGTCCATGTATGCTCAAGAAATCCAGATGGAGGTTCAGAAATCCAGTAACCAAGGTGGGGGACCCAAATAAAGAGTCACTTGTCCATGGTTAAATCACAAGAACTATCCAAAGTGAGGTACTCTTATTCAAACAAGTAACAAGGTATGATGTGGCTAATGGTACCTGCAAACCTGTAAACAGCCCAACCCCCTCACAGGTGGTGTTCTAAAACAAGGATCCTTAGACTTGGATCAGTTATGAGAAGTGTAAACACTTCTAACCCGGAGGTACAGTGTTTACAATAACCATAAAAGATCCTCCTCTAATTCACCTCAGTTTCTGAAGGTCATAATAAAGGTCATCCAGACTTAGCAGGCTTCCCAGATAGCCCTAGCACTACGGGAAATTTGTAGCACAGAGTTCTCAAGAAGAAACCCACATCTGAACCGTGTTTCATATTCCCGCACCAGACCGAAATGGAATGGGAAAGAACATGAACCACTCTAGCCTAGGTGTCACTCAGGTCCCAGGTATAGGACCTTAAACTCTCAGTGTAACCCCACCCACCAAAGCAAAAACCAGATCCAGCCAGATGACAGTATGACAGTATGATATATAAAGCTGTAAAGAAAGCAATAAATAACTGTACATAAAGCAATAAATAAAGCAACTATATAAACACAATTAGCATATAACACCCCAGTAAACACAAATCAAACAAGCGCTAGGAGGAACCCATAAAAAGAACCAGAGACTCTGGGTTCGCTCCCCAGCAGAGTCGCCAAGCTGTCGCTCCCACCAAATGACACATGGTCAATAGGGGTACAGACGCGAACGGTCGGCGAAAAGGAGGAGAGAACACACAAGGGTGAACTCAAAAGACAAGAGTCGCCAGCTAGGCATTTTTATCCCGGAGGAAAGGTAATGCTGCATAGACCTGGGAAAAGATATGGATAAGACGGTTGCGAACCAGAGAGACTGAGAAAGGGGGTTGGTTACAACCTGGGAAGGTATTAGCACCCAGATTGTCCGTCGTACTCGACGGGATCCACACTTAAAAGATTTGTGTTTAAAAGGGGTAGTGTCAGTGCAATCTGTGTATCAAAGCTGGAAAAGAATGCAAGTGTCAGTGTAAAAGAAAAGTGAAGTGTATAAGAGAAGTGTCAGTGTAAGAACAAGAATAAGGAGCTCAAGAATAGGAGGCTTAAAGAATAATGCTGGAAGGAGGGGGAATATACAGAGACTTTTGTTCGATAACTGTTAAGTTATGCCTACGTATCCTCTCGTGCAATGAGGAAGTCAGAACACCGTAGTTCGAACCAAAGAGACTGAAAGATAAATTGACTTGTGAACTACTTACTTGTCTATGCTCAAGTGTATGACCTGTCTGGCTCAGGTGCAAATTGTCTTGCATTAGACGGAAGAAGCAAGTTCTCGTTTGTGAGTGAATGAGGTGAGAAAAGAATCCCGAAGGAGACGATTATTGTTTGTTTTTGAGTTTTCAATCTTTTATTGCTTTTGAATTTGTCATAAGTTAATGAGCTTAAGCCTAAACCAGGGGTTAGTAAACTCATCACATCCTCTCTCTGATTAGGGGTAATGAGAATACCTTAAGTGTGAAGTCAGCATCTCACACTTAATCACCCTGATGTAGGATTAAGATCATTAACCTACTTGTGATTATTTAGATGTTTTTGGTGTTTTTGTTTAGTGTTAAGTAATGAGTTTAAGCCATAATCAAGGATTTAATGGACTCATTACACCATCCTAATAGAAGGATAATAGACGAGAACATTTAAGCTGAGGAAAGCTCCTCAACTTAATCCATGATTAGGGATTAACCTCATGACAAAACAAAGCCTTTATTAAATGGATTTTAGTTAATGATAGGATGAAGAAGTTAATTTTATGGTTTGTAAGACAAACTTGAAGAGGACTTGTCCATTAACACTAGGGTTAGTCCTTCTTATACAATTAAGGAAGAATTAGAACCCTAATGCAAGGCCCAAGTTACAAGCTTGGTGTCTTAGGGATTATTATGATGGATTGTGAAATTCTGTGATCAGGTATGAGATGTCCTATGATATGTCCCAACACTTGACAGATTTAACCAAAACTTAAAGTGCAAGAAAATTAAACAACACAGAAGTTTGTTAACCCAGTTCAGTGTATAACCACACTTACATCTGGAGGCTACCAAGCCAGGAGGAAATCCACTATAAGTAATATTAATTCTAGACTTAAACAACCCAGTTTAATCTTTCACTTAATATCTACCCAATGCAATTTCTACCTAAGACACAACTTAGATATGAGTACCAACTCACTCCCCCTCAATCACACAGTGATCTTGTTTACAAGTTTAATAAAATTGAAGACATTCTTCAAACAATACAGCTTGATCTTACTTCACAGTTTCAATCAAGTCACAAATGCACTTATGCTTAAAAGCTCATAAAGTGGTACAATAAAAACAACCTGCTATTAAAGACACAACACCCTATTTTGTCTTCTGAATTTCGTACTCAATTCTGTGAGTTTCTGTTGATTAAATAGGTGTTTGTAATTTGGGCTTTCTGTAGGTTAATCCAGTCCTAAAACACATGCAGCTTCCACCTTGAATTAGGGTTTGTTACTTCCTAGATTCTAGGTGATTTAGTTCTTCTGATTAATCTGAATCCTCAATATAAAACTCCCTACAGATGCGCCTTGTTCTGTTTTTATCCATCCATAATTAAATCCAGATAACTCTCCTTAAATATCTCAGATCAGTTAGTCATTAATTAATTCTGGTAGCAGGTTTGAGATGTCTCAACATCTGTTGGGACATCCTGAAAAACTGAACTTAAGTCATTTACACAATGTCCCAACATCTGGTGTGACATCCTGAAATAAGTTCTTATACTCTGTTTGATAATGTCCCAACATCTGATAAGACATTCTGAACTGAATTCAATATTTCTTGTTGGTCAAAAATTCTGCCAATTCTAAACATCTACAAACTCCCCCTTTGGCTAATTTTTGGCTAACATCTTTTCTGGTTATCAGAGTGCAGCAGAAGTTCTTTTATCAGAGTATAACATTACTTTTCTGTTGAATCATATTTGAGATTACTCCCCCTCAAACATACATGTATCCAGGTTGCAACAGAAATACTTTATTAACACATTATGATTCAGTTCAGAAACAAACAGTCAGAAACAAACAGAAGTTTTTCATTCATAGCTAAACAGCATCATACATTGTTGTTGTTCTCCCCCTTGTTAGACACAAATTTGGGGCCAAAGTCACTAATTCTGAATTACAATGCAGCTGTCATACAATTTTCCTCACATACAATTATTCACTCAGACTCATCACATTCAGTTTCTTCATCATCCTCAGTTTCTTCATCAGAAGCAGCTTTCTGATCACCTTCACTCTCCAGCCTTTGGATAATTTCCTCAAGCTTCTGCTTCCTTGCTTCAAGTTCTTTGCAAGTGCTCTTCAGTTCAGCAATCAATGCAGCCTTGGAGATTGGAGTCTTTGCATTTGAAGGACCTGCAGATGTCCCAGAGGGTGCTTCAACATCTACTGCATGATGACTCAGGAACAGTTTGTAGTGAAAGGACAGAGGGCTTTCTCTTTTGCAAACTGTGTCCTTCTCAGTGAGGATCCCAGGGTATTGACTTAGCACTATACCACACAGCAAGGAAGGAAAAGCTATTGGCAGCTTTGTTGCAGAAGAGCTAGCATGCTTCAAAGTCTGATCAAAGATGTAGGCTCCATAATCCAGCTTAGTCTGAGTGCCCACAGCATAAATAAACCTGCCCAAGCCAGTGGATATTGAAGATGTGTGATTGGTAGGCACCCAGTTTGCTGTACCAATCCTGTTCAGCATGGCATATTTTCTTGTCAGCATGCTCACTGAGAGTTTTCCTTTAACTGGCCAAGCCTTGACCTGGTTTGCAGTGATAACCTTGCAGACTTGGTTATCAGTCTTCCCTAGTTCATTTGGACCATCATATTCTCTTCCAAGGAATTGGTTGATGATCTGAGGAGAGAACTCTACACACCTGCCTCTAACAAACACTTTTCTAAATTCAGCAGACTTACCATTGGCACAATCTTCCTGAAGATTGACTATGAATTCTTTGACAAGTAGCTCATAGCAGGGAGAGAGGTTGGAGACTGTTTTGAAGAGACCAGCAGCAGATATGAGATCAATTAATTCAGTGCACTCAAGTGCATTACTGCTCAGCTCTCTTTCAAGTGCTACCCTTCTTTGGTACACAAACTTCCATCTGTTTACACTTGAAACATGATGAAATGAGATGTTGTCCAAGGGAGCTTCTGGAACAGCAGTTGATGCCCTAGAGGGTGCTGGTTTCTTCTTTGGAGGAGATGTTGGGACATCTGCTTCAACATCTGAGTCTGAAGGAGTGACAACTTTCCTCTTTTGTGTTTGGACTTTGCTCCATTGTTTTGTAGGACCAAAGACAGTTTTGGCTTTGTCTTTCTTTGGGGTAGCTTGCTTCTTCTCAGGAATTGCATGTCCTGCTTGCATCTTTTCTTTCCTGGTCCTGAGCCTTTTGGCTATGCTAGGTCTTACAGAGGCAATGATCTCTGTATCTGAATCCTGCTCTAGGTTCACAACAGGAGGAGATTGAGCAGTCTCCTCTTCAGCTGGTTGATCAGTAGAGATATGCTCTTCAGTTGAGGCTTTGGTCTGATCCTCATATTCTTCTTCATCACTTTCATTTGAGGCCTTTTTCTGGTCCTCAGATTCTTCTACAGCAGCATCAGATGAGGCCTTTTGCTCATCCTCAGATGTTTCAACATCTATTGGGACATCCTGTTGAGCAGGAGTGTCCTTTGCAGCTTGAGTTTGTTGATCTTCTTGTGGAGCTGGCATGGTGTTCAGAGGGATAGATATGCCACTAACCACTCTTTGTTCAAAAAGAATCTTGTTTACTAACTCCTTTATGGAAGCATCCACATATTCAGAAGATTTTGGAGGCATGTTTGCTGGTGAAGGAATGCCTTTGGATTTGCTGCAGACTTGATCTTTTGCTCTTTTTGGAGTTCTTGGCTTTTTAGCATGAGGAACACTTCCTCTGATTTCGTCCAATGGGGTTGACTCCATGGGTACCACAGAAATGGGGGTTGCATCAACCACATCTTCTTTGTTGAGAATTTCTTCAGGAATGTTAGGGTTTTGAGACATTTTCAAAGAAGATGGATGAAGAGTTTTAGGGTTGATGATTTCTGAAGAACAGCTAGATAATGCAGTTCGCTTTTGATAGTATGATGAGAATATGGATAGCTGAATGCAAGCTGTTATTATACAAGTAGTCGTTACATTGAAAATGATTAGGAATGGAATACCCAAGGTTCTTGACCAGACTGGTGTTGCCATCTGGTGCTTATGCCACACAATGTCATATGACATGTTGGCACATCTCCATAACTGCTAAATCTCACATAAGCAGATTCCCAATTTTCCCCTTAAGTTCTCAAATTGTGTAGCATCCAATGCTTTGGTAAAGATATCAGCCAACTGCAGATTTGTAGCTACATGTTCTAATGAAATCACTTTTTCTTCTACAAGATCTCTGATGAAATGATGTCTGATATCAATATGCTTGGTCCTGCTATGTTGGATAGGATTCTTTGATATGTTAATTGCACTTAAGTTGTCACAGTACAATGTCATGACATCTTGTGGGACATTGTACTCAGTGAGCATTTACTTCATCCAAACCAACTGAGAACAATTGCTTCCAGCTGCTATATATTCAGCTTCAGCTGTAGATAAGGATACACAATTTTGTTTCTTACTGAACCAAGAAATCAAATTGTTTCCTAGAATGAAGCATCCTCCTGAAGTGCTTTTTCTGTCATCAGCACTTCCAGCCCAATCAGCATCACAGAAGCCAGTGAGAATTGGTTTACATCCATGAAAGTACATTATGCCATAGTCACAAGTACCATTAACATATTTAAGAATTCTCTTGACTTGATTAAGATGACTGACTTTTGGATCAGCTTGATATCTTGCACATACACCTATTGCAAATGCTATGTCTGGTCTGCTAGCAGTCAGATATAACAAGATTCCAATCATACTTCTGTACATGCTTTGATCTACATTCTCACCCTTTTCATCTTTAGTCAGCTTTAAATGTGTGGGGGCAGGAGTTCTCTTATGAGTAGCACTGTCCATTCCAAATTTCTTGACTATGTTCTTAGCATACTTGCTTTGGGAAATGAACATGGAGTCCTCCATTTGTTTTATTTGCAGTTCAAGAAAGTAGGTTAGTTCTCCTACTAGGCTCATTTCAAATTCAGATTCCATTTGGTTGACAAAATGTTTGACCATCCTATCAGACATCCCACCAAAGACAATGTCATCTACATATATTTGAGCAATCATGACATTTCCTTCTTCATCTTTAACAAACAAGGTTTTGTCAATTCCACCTTTCCTGTACCCTTGCTTGATAAGAAAAGTAGTCATTCTTTCATACCATGTCCTTGGAGCTTGCTTCAGACCATAAAGAGCCTTCTTTAGTTTGTATACATGATTTGGACAGCTTGGATCAACAAATCCTTTAGGCTGTTCTACATATACATCTTCATTAAGATAACCATTTAAAAAGGCACTTTTCACATCCATTTGAAATAGCTTGAACTTTAAGATACAAGCAATTCCCAAAAGTAGTCTGATTGATTCAAGCCTTGCTACTGGTGCAAAGGTTTCATCAAAGTCTACTCCTTCAATTTGTGTGTATCCTTGAGCTACAAGTCTAGCTTTGTTCTTTGTAACAACTCCTTGTTCATTTGACTTGTTCTTATACACCCATTTTGTTCCAATCACATTTATGTCATCAGGTCTAGGAACAAGATTCCACACTTCATTCCTTGTGAATTGACCTAATTCCTCTTGCATAGCACAAATCCAGTATTCATCAGTAAGAGCTTCCTTGATGTTTTTAGGTTCTATTTTAGAAACAAAACAGGAACCTGAAATCACTTCTCTTGATCTAGTGCTTACACCTCTGTTGGGATCACCAATTATCAAATCTTTGGGATGATCCTTCTGTATTCTGATGGAGGGAGGTTTGCTGGATTGTTCTGTCCTTGCATCAGTTTGAGTGAAGTCATAATGATCACTCTTTTCTTCAGCTTCAATCTTGATATCAGTAGATGTTCCAACATCTTCTGGGACATCTGTAGGAGCATCATCAATTATCACATTTATAGACTCCATGATAACCTTGGTTCTAGAATTAAATACTCTATATGCTCTGCTGTTTATAGAGTATCCAAGAAAAATCCCTTCATCACTTTTAGGATCCATTTTTCTTCTTTGCTCCCTATCTGCCAGAATATAACAGTTACTTCCAAACACATGGAAGTACTTAACTGTGGGTTTTCTGCCCTTCCAGACTTCATAGATTGTGGACAAAGTTCCTTTCCTTAGAGTAACTCTATTGTGGATGTAACAAGCTGTGTTCATAGCTTCAGTCCAGAAGTACAAAGGTAACTTTTTAGCATGGATCATAGCTCTTGCTGATTCTTGAATAGTTCTATTCTTCCTCTCAACAATCCCATTCTGTTGAGGAGTGATTGGTGAAGAATATTCATGATTGATTCCTTCTGAAGAGCAGAAATCTAAGAACTTTTGGTTCTCAAATTCTTTTCCATGATCACTTCTTATTCTGATCACACAGCTGGCTTTTTCCCTTTGTATTCTTTGGCATAAGTCTTTGAATACATCAAATACTTCAGACTTTTCCTTGATAAAATTTATCCATGTATACCTTGAAAAGTCATCAACCACCACATAGGCATACCTCTTGCCACCAAGGCTTTCAACCTGCATAGGTCCCATAAGATCCATATGCAATAGTTCCAAAACTTTGGAAGTTGTCAGATGTTGGAGCTTTGGATGGGACATCTTGGTTTGCTTGCCTATTTGACATTCACCACATATTTTGCCATCATCAATCTTCAGTTTAGGAATACCTCTTACAGCATCCATAGATATTATCTTCTTTATGCCTCTGAAATGAAGATGACCTAGTCTTTGGTGCCATAGTTTCACTTCTTCTTCTTTAGCTAAGGAGCAAGTTGAAGTAAGACTGAAGTCTTGAGATTCCCACATGTAACAGTTGTCTTTAGATCTGGCTCCTTTCATGACAACCTCTTGTTCTTTGTTAGTCACTATGCATTCAGTTTTGGTAAAGTTTACACTGTACCCTTGATCACATAATTGACTTATGCTGATCAGGTTAGCAGTTAAACCTTTAACTAGCAGCACATCATCTAGTCTTGGAACATCTTGACAGTCCAAGGTCCCAACTCCCTTGATTTCTCCTTTAGCTCCATCTCCAAAGGTTACATACCTGGATGAATGTGACTTTAAGTTTACTAGCAGATTCTTCAATCCAGTCATGTGTCTTGAACATCCACTGTCAAAGTACCAGTCTTCTTTAGCTGATACTCTTAGTGATGTATGTGCTATATATGCAACACTTTTCTTTGACCATTTGAGTTGAGATTTCTTTTGATGCCTCTGCCCTGTGTGTTGTTCATCAGTAGATCTCCAAGATTGATTGTTGATCTTGTTCTTGGATATGTAGCTTTGATCATCCTGAATGCTAGCTTTTGGTCTCCATACCTTCTTGATGACCTCTGTCTTCTGCTTAGGAGGTTGCTGATTTCTTTGATGTCTATGCAGCACTTTCTTGGTAACTTCTATTTTCTGCTTAGAAGGTTGATGATACATCTGATTTGGATATCCATGCAGCTTATAACAATGAGGTTTGATATGTCCAAATCTTCCACAATGATGACATCTCCATCTTTGATACTTCTTCTTCATTTTGTTCTTTTCAGAATGTTGAGACATCTGTTGGAACATTATGTTTGACTTTGTGTTCTTTTCCTGATGTTGAAGCATCTGTTGAGACATCTTGTTTGACTGTATGGATTTTGAAGTAGTTTTGCTAGAGCTAGTTTCATCTTTATGTACTCTGTTAAATCCCAGTCCACTTTTATCCCCTGAATGCTTATTGTTGTTGAGAATAACATCCAGTGTATTTGAGCTGCTGTTCAACATTCTAACAGATTTGGACATGTGTTCCAACTTAGAGTTGAGAAGACTTACTTCACTTTTCAAGGTGTCAATGATCTCTTGATCACTTGCTTTTTCATCTTCTAGTGCCTCATTCTGCTTCTTTAGCTTTATAACCTCACTGCATATTTCAGTGCTTCTTTTGTATAGATCTTTGTATGCTTGCTCAAGTTCTTCAAAAGTAAGCTCCCCATCATTGGATTCACTTTCAGATTCACATAATCCAGCTAGAGCAGTGATATGCTTAGCTGATTCTTCTTCTGAATCACCTCCTGAGTCTTCATCAGACCAGGTTACAGAGAGTCCTTTCTTTTGCCTTTTTAAGTAGGCAGGACATTCATTCCTGATGTGTCCATATCCTTCACATCCATGGCATTTAATTCCTTTTTCTTGACTGGTCTTTTCATCATAATTTGATCTTCTGTTAGCATCATAAGATCTTTTGTTCTCAGAAGAGTTTGTGTATCTTCCACTGGGTTTGGATTTGCCTTCCATTCCTCTGAGAATCTTTTTGAATTGTCTTCCAAGCATAGCAATGTTGTCTGATAAGCTTTCACCAGTTTCTGATTTATCATCTTCTTCTTCATCAGTATTTGTCACCAAGGCTATGCTTTTGTTCTTCTTTACATTTGTGTCATTCATTCCCATTTCAAATGTTTGAAGGGAACCAATGAGCTCTTCAACTTTCATTGTGCATATGTCTTGAGCTTCTTCCATTGCTGTGACTTTCATGTCAAATCTTTTTGGCAAAGATCTGAGAATCTTTCTTACAAGCTTTTCATCAGTCAACTTTTCTCCCAAGGCTCCAGAAGTATTGGCTATATCCATGATGTTCATGTAGAATTCATGAATTGACTCATCTTCCTTCATTCTCAAGTTTTCAAACTTGGTGGTGAGAAGTTGAAGTCTTGACATTTTTACCTTTGATGTTCCTTCATTAGTTGTTTTGAGAGTGTCCCAAACATCTTTGGCCAGCTCACAGTGATGCACAAGTCTAAAGATGTTTCTATCAATGCCATTGAATAAAGCATTTAAGGCCTTAGAGTTGCCTAGTGTTGAATCTTCTTCCTCCTTACTCCATTCTTCTTCAGGTTTCAACACTTTTGATCCATCTTTGTTGTCTTGAACATGATGTTCCCATCCAGTGTTGACTGCTCTCCAGGCCCTGTTGTCAAGTGATCTTAAGAATGCAATCATTCTTGGCTTCCAGTAGTCATAATTAGAACCATCCAGTATAGGTGGTCAATTTACTGATCCTATATCTCTGTCCATGTTTCCAGAATTTGTATTCCCTAGATCTCACCCAGTATAAACAGGTAGGGTGCCTGCTTTGATGCCAATTGAAATTCTGTGATCAGGTATGAGATGTCCTATGAGATGTCCCAACACTTGACAGATTTAACCAAAACTTAAAGTGCAAGAAAATTAAACAACACAGAAGTTTGTTAACCCAGTTCAGTGTATAACCACACTTACATCTGGAGGCTACCAAGCCAGGAGGAAATCCACTATAAGTAATATTAATTCTAGACTTAAACAACCCAGTTTAATCTTTCACTTAATATCTACCCAATGCAATTTCTATCTAAGACACAACTTAGATATGAGTACCAACTCACTCCCCCTCAATCACACAGTGATCTTGTTTACAAGTTTAATAAAATTGAAGACATTCTTCAAACAATACAGCTTGATCTTACTTCACAGTTTCAATCAAGTCACAAATGCACTTATGCTTAAAAGCTCATAAAGTGGTACAATAAAAACAACCTGCTATTAAAGACACAACACCCTATTTTGTCTTCTGAAATTCGTACTCAATTCTGTGAGTTTCTGTTGATTAAATAGGTGTTTGTAATTTGGGCTTTCTGTAGGATAATCCAGTCCTAAAACACATGCAGCTTCCACCTTGAATTAGGGTTTGTTACTTCCTAGATTCTAGGTGATTTAGTTCTTCTGATTAATCTGAATCCTCAATATAAAACTCCCTACAGATGCGCCTTGTTCTGTTTTTATCCATCCATAATTAATTCCAGATAACTCTCCTTAAATATCTCAAATCAGTTAGTCATTAATTAATTATGGTAGCAGGTTTGAGATGTCTCAACATCTGTTGGGACATCCTGAAAAACTGAACTTAAGTCATTTACACAATGTCCCAACATCTGGTGTGACATCCTGAAATAAGTTCTTATACTCTGTTTGATAATGTCCCAACATCTGATAGGACATTCTGAACTGAATTCAATATTTCTTGTTGGTCAAAAATTCTGCCAATTCTAAACATCTACAGATTGATTAAAGGATTTAAACACATTAAGGGTTTAACACTTAGGATTAAAGTTATACACTCCATCCTAATAGAAGGATGCAGGCATAAGCTTAATCACAAAGCCTTAAAGCCTTTAGGGTTTAGTCCTTGATTAAGAGATTAGAAAAGAAGACTCAAAGATGACTCAAAGGTAAAACTAAATGGGGGACTAATCAAACCCTAATTATTATCATGCTTGGTCATTCCTAGGGTTAGTGAGGCTTAAGAGAGAAAGATCTTCAGAGAAACCACCAGGAAGGAAGCAGATGAAAGGAGGAAGAAGCAAAGAGAAGCAAAACAGCTTGCTTCACTTAAGAAGACAAGTTGCTTGAAGAAAGAAAGTAAGAGATGGACATGAATGAGCAAGTTCACTCTAATACATATATAAAATGCAGCAAAGGAAGTATGAAAGAGATGAAAAGAGAATGTGAGAAGTGAAGGCAAATTCACTTCTCAAACAACTTACCACCTGAAATGTTAGCATAAGAAAATGAAATGCAATACAAATGAGATGAAATGCCATGATGCAAACCAAAGTCAGAAGCATTTACATGATGTTAATGATGCTAAGAGATGATACAAACATGAGGCAAGGCATGGGAATGATCAAACAAGCATGAGGATGCAAATGAGGCATGCATTGAACCATGAATGTACATGAAAAGTTATGAAATGTAATGGACATACAACATGGAAAATGAAAGATGCAATGATCAAACATGATTCTAATATGTCCTAAGATGTATTATGAATCATGAGGATGCACAAAATGTCATGGCAAGTCATGGTATGCAAGCAAATGGGAGATGAATGCTAAGGAAGGCACAAATTAGGGTTACATGCATCATACAAAGCAAAAATCCAAAACCAGAAGCAAATGACATGGTAAAAATTTGAAAATGCAATCAAAGATACCCTAAACCTATACAAATTCACTGCCCAAAGGAGGGGATCCAACTCTTAACCTAGTGAAAGTTATGAATTTCCTAAGATTGCTAGGGTTTTAAGGTACCTCAACAAGAAAAATGCTAAACAAATTGAAAATGCAAGATCAATTAAACTAATTTTATCCTATAAACTACATGCTATGAAGAGTGCAATGCAAGAAGAATCATCATTCAACTCTCAATGGTTAGGCAGAAAGAAATTTTTGAAGTTTGACATAAAATATTGCCTTGAAATGAAATTAAATCCAATGAAAATGACCAAAAGGCATTAAGAACAAAAAATAAATTTGGTTTGAGAGTTGGACAATGTTTCTAAATGTTTCTAAATGCAATGTGAATTTTTTGGTGATTTTTAAATACCTAAATGCATTTTTAATTAATTAATTTTCATTAACTAATTAAAAATAAACATTTAAATGATTTAAATGATTTAAAAATAATTTTTAATGCAAAAAATAAAAATAAAAATATTTTTGGGTTTTAAAAATTAGTGAAATCTGTGACAAAAATTTTCATAATTTTTAAAGGTATTTTGCTATTTTAAATAAAATGTATAAATAAAATGAAAAGAAAAAGAATTTAAAAATGTAAATAATGAAAGTAATTCAAAAGGATGGCCAGGATTTGATCTGGGCTTGGACTGGTTGACTGCGCGCCAGATCCAAAGGCCCAGATTTAAATCTGGCTAATTTTGTTTTATGACTTAATTAAACTGATTTTAATTAATTAAACAAAGATTAGGGTTTTAATGACAAATCCTGTCCACTCAAACACGCGCGGGAAGGCAAATCCAAGGGTCAATATTCAAAGTTCCTTTATTACACAATTAGGGCTAATGAGTTTTAGGTGACCGGAACAGTGGTTCCGGTCATCTTCTCCGGCGAGCATAAACCCTAGATTTTGCTACAGGTTACCAATCATGAAATTTCTTCCACCAAAATTATCCTCTCCTCAATCTAAACCTAACCCCTCAACCAAAATTCATTTATTTTCACTCACAAGCCTGTATCGAAGAAAAGTATGAAACACGAGCAAATATTCAGAGATACCATACATGCTGGTTTCTTCACCATTTCAAAAACTAAACACATATTCATGATCAGGGGAAGACATAGCATCATAAAAGAACTTAAAAATCAGTTTCTGGGAAAAAAGTTCTTCATGTTACCTGAGATGAAGCTTCTCTGATTTTGAGCTTTCTGGCCTCAAGCTTTGTGCAATCCTTCTCCCTTGATCCTCCTGATGATGGAATGAAGCTTAGAATGCTTTGAGAGTGGCTGGTTGTGACTGTTTGGTTCTGGTGTAGCAGAAATGAAGGTCTCTATGTGTGGTGATTCATGCTGTTTCAGGGGGTGCTTCTTGTTCTATGAGTGATTTGTGGTTGATTGGTGAAGGAATTATTGAAGTTTGATGGCTGTGTTGAGTGTTTTGAAGGAGGGAAGTTCTTGGAAGATTTTTGTGTGTGCTGCAATGTGGGAGCTTATGGCTTGTGTATGGTGTGTTTTTGGATTGCTTGATGTCCACATATCATGCTCTGGTTGGGCAGAGAGTTGGTGTGTCACTGTGGGATTGGTATGGGAAAAATGCAAGAAAGTCAAGATATTGTGTACCCTAGGCATGGCTCGGGTCAGAGGCAATCTAGAGGCTTGTCCAGCCTCAGCTTGAGTCAAGGATGGCCCTTGGATGATTCATGAAGGACTGCAGCATTTGGATCATAAGTTGGAAGGGTTTTTGCAACTTGACAACTTGTTACATCTCATGATTTTTGGCTATGTACATGTGAGAAATCTTGCTGAATTTTTGGTGTGGTATGCTTCATTAGGTCATGGCAAAGTCTTGAAACCAGCTAGAGGTCAAACAACCCCTTTGAGAATCAATTTGCAAGAAATCCCTCTTTGCACTTTCATGAAGGATGACTTATGGTTACTTGAAAAACAAGGCATAGAAATGGGAATTTCCTTGGGCCAAACTGATTTTTTAGGTCATGCATTGCATTGGTATGATGGTCAGAGGTCACATTGAAGTCACATAAAGGCTGGCCATGATAATTTGCAAGTTTTCCATTTTGTGCAAAAGTGGAATTTTAATGATTTTATCCAACTTTGCAAGGCCATAACTTTTGATCCATAATGAATTAGAATGAGTTCTTGTACTTTTTGAAAAGGGAATGATCCATTCTACAACTTTCATGCCCAAAGTTTTCTCATTTGAAGCATTTTTGAATCAAAAAGAAAGGTTTGAAAAAGTTTCCCAAAATGGCAAGTTTCCATTACAAGTCATTTTCCCAAAAAGGAAACTTTGCAAATGGCTTGAAATTCTTCAATTTTGTGAACTTCTAACATCTTCTATGACCAAATAAAGATCATACACAATCAAAATGGTGAAGAACACCCTTTGGTTGGGTCATCGGGGGCCTCAGATGCCCTGATTTTGCACTGACTTGCTCAAGAAGTCATCCCTTGATTAGATGCCTTCCCCATGGAATTTCTTCATGAAAATTGATATGCATGATCCTTATAACATATAGAGACCAATAGAAACAAGAATGATCAAAAAATTTGGAGTTATGGCCTCTGAAACCAAAACCCTAATTCTAGGTCATTTGTGTAGTTAAACCTGGCTCTGCTTCCATGCCTTTCTCAGTTCTTGTGATTCTTTGATTTCCTTGACTTTGTGAGGGTACAATATGATGCTTGAACATACATGGACCCCTTTTGAAGTGATTGATGACCTTTGGAGTGGCTCAAATGACTCAGGGATGGCTCAGATCACAAACCCTAGATGCAGATGACTTGGGAGCAATGTAGTGAAGCAAAAATGCAATATGAGAATGATATGATTTGATTTATGCATATGAGAAGATCACAAGCCATGGTGTGAATGGGTGAGGGCAAATTTGGGGTGTTTACAGTAACCAGCATGTTTGGTGTCAAAGCATATAGGGTCTTTATTTAAATGCTCAGGGTTGAAAATTTCACCTATAGGACTAAGACCTGTGATGGCTGCTAGATCAAAAAGGGTTGGGGTGACCATCCCACAAGGGAGGTGAAAATTGTTGTAAGTACTGTCCCAAAAATATAGGGAAGCCAACAAGATATTTTGGCAATAACGTGGTCCATCTCTCGACAATTGGATTAGGTCATAAATACCTATTTTCTTCCAAAACTTTCCCTTAGCCCCTTCGACTCTATTTAACCAAGCTAAGTAATACTTGGGGTCTTTTGTAAATGGAGGGCTCCTAAAAATCCTATTTTGATTTAGATATAATAAATCTAGGTCTGTCGAAGCTGAAGAGCTTTCAGGATTTTTGGAGGTTGTTTCCGTAGGTTGAGGTTTTCTACCTGCACCTATGGGTTTTGAAGCAGAGTAAGAAGGGTAAAATTCTTTTAAACGGTCCTGATCAGCGTTAGGATCAGAGAGTGGGCCTAACGGTGCTTGACAAACTCCAGAGATTAAAACAGGGATAAGTACCTGGGATCGATAGATGCTAGCATTTTCTCTCTCATTATGAGGCTCTGGAATATATTGTTGTTTGTTTACCTGCACCGGCCCAGGTAGCGTGTAAGCATGAGGAAGATCAGTTGTTCTTTTTGCTTTCTTATCACCTTGGTCAGCAGCGTCCTTTGGAGGAGCCATTGTTGAGAGAAGTTTGAGCGAGAGTTGCAGAGGAAGTAATGGAATTGAAATATGGGTTTGATAAAGAAGAGAAAGTTCAAGAGCGTAAAAAATGAAAAGATTGGTAAAAAGAGGTATTTATAGGAAGAAAAGTGATAAAGTAAAAAGAAGAAGAAGAAAAAACGTTTCAGTTTTATGATGATCATGGGGTACGTGTCATGTTAATCAACGGTGATGATCAAAAAGTTGATAGTTGGAGAAAACCCATGATTAGCTAGTTTGTAGGGTTATGGAAGATCGTGTCTAAAATGTGGGGTAGATGAGACGTTTTCAGAAAAAGTGTAATCATGGATTTTCTTGGGACTTAACAAAGTCACGTCACAATTAATGAAGCTGACATGGTGTCAAAATAATTTTGACAGCAAAGGATGATTTCTCCAGAGTTTGTTGAAACATCTTTGTTGTGGGGCAATTTGTAGGCATATAATTTCGACACCATGAGTTAAGATGTAAAATCATGTTTTTACTAAGGAAATGGTCACCAGATAAAGGAAAAAGAAAATAATGATATTCAGAAGAAGTTTTGATATTTTCGACAAGACCAGATGTTCAAATACTTCGACAGGAATATGAGGAATGTTTCAGCAGACAAAGTTTGAAGAACTTTCAATACAGTTCCGCATTTGACATAATTTGAAGAATTGGTGTGTTTTTCGACATTTCGACAGAAGATAGGTTGGAAGAGATTTCGACAAAGGCATTATCCTATAAAGTTTGAAGAGTTTTGTTCTCTTCGACAATTCGACAAAACGAAGAGATGCAGCGTTTCGTCACAAAGAGGAAGAATTCAAATTCAAAAGTTACAACATTTGGCAGTTGGACGCGTGGAAGCTTTAGGAAAAGAATAATACATGCAGATTGACAAGTGTCAAATAGTTAAGATTTTTCCGTTTTAGGCAGTTATTTTATTTGTATATAAATAGGATAGTTGTTGTAGAATCATGTGTGTGAAAAACTTGTACAATAATCGTGTAAAAAATGCTCTAAGTACCCAGTGTGAGAGAAACGAGTTTGATATTTGGAGAAATGTACGTGTTGAACACAAAATTTATTCAAGTTATTTAAATTACAAGTCTTTTCGTCCAATTCTTTTACTTCCAGTTTCTTTACTTTTCTGCAAAATTTATGGTCTTTTTGCAATTTTTCTTTACTTTTTGTTCAACTTTAGTTTACTTTACTTTTACATTCAAACATTCAAGATTTTAATATCATTGACAAAACAAACCACACACAATTATCAAACACTAAGAGAAATCTGACAACAAAATTGCACATGTGTCCTAGGACTTGTTTGGTTGGTCCTGCAAGTAACCCAGTCCTGTAAAAGATTGGTTAACCAGAGTTTGTTCGTCAGAAATCACAGCAAACACCAGGTTGTAACCAATCCCCTTTCTCAGTTTCACTGGTTCGCAACCGTCTTATCCATCTCTTTCTAGCTTTATGCAACATTACCTTTCCTTCTGGATAAAAATGCCTAGCTGGCGACTCTATTCAGTTCATCCTCATTTTCTCTTTCGCCGACCGTTCGCGACTGCGTCGGGATGCAAATCTCTGGGAGTAACAGTATGTTATATGAAATGTTATATTCTATAAAAAAATGAGGGCAAATTTTGGGGTGTTACAGATACCAGCAAGGGCATTCTCGTCGAAGAGATTGTTGTAGAAAATGACCTGGCCTTTTTTATCATAAAGGCATATAGGGAAGTTTTGGCCCAGTCCAAGCTTCCTAGAAACCAAGTTTGGTTGATAAGCAATAAGGACTGTGTCGGATCTCTCACCATTCAACTTATGGACAATGTATCTGGGAATTAAAAAGGCTTCCCAAACTGACACAGAGTCCAAGTAAATCCATTTTAAAGGAGAATTTGGGAAGGGCCTAGTAAACCATTTTGGGCCACACTTTCTTTCAGCAAAAGGAGCCATGAATGGTGCAAAGTCATATTGATGTGCAAACATAATTATGAAACTAGAGAAGGCCCCTTTCAGGGTTTCACCTTCATCGTTGGGAGTAAGTTTCGCCAGTCGAACACCTTCAGTGCTCCTGCGCCTAATTTCCTCTGAGTCTTCATCAACTTTCCCTTTTCTGGGAAGTATAGGTTCAAAAGTGGCATTTAGCCAAAGTTGAAGAAGACAGAGAGGGCCATTTAGACTCATGGCCCCAGAAGTTGTTATTGGGTTCCTCAGTCGAGCCACCCCTTCACTGATATACTCGTAAAGGCTGGCCAAAATAATTTCACTCAAGCAAACTCCCTAGTGTTATGGAGTTGGTTTGCTAAAGGCATGTATTTCTTTGCCACCTGCAAGGACTTGGTGCAAAAGACATATCGTGATAGCCAAAGGGTGAGGAAGGCAATGTGTTCCTTATCAGAAACCTTCTCATCATTTGGTTTAGAGTAATGGTTGATGAAATGAGTATATGTTAGCTTTGACTCATTAAAGCCAATAGTATCCTAAGCATCAACAAAAGGTTCATATGTTGGACCATCAGGTTGAAGCCCTGTGATAGCGACTATGTCGAAGAGAGTAGGGGTAACCATCCCACAAGGGAGATGGAAAGTGTAATGGGTGCAATCCCAGAAGTAGAGGGAAACAGCCAAAAGGTTCAAGTAGTAGGGGATATATGTCTTCGACAACATCAACAGATCATAGATCCCTATGGCTTTCCAATGATCAGTCTAAGTTTTTTCTAGTCTAGCCATCCAAAGATCAAAGTCATTGAATTGGCTTACAACCCTAACTAACCCGGTGTCATCATAAAGGTACTTTAAGTCCAGTTGATTGAGAGGAGGTGGGTTAGATGAAGAATCATCAGCTTTAGGGAAATTTTTTTGCCCTAAGGGTTGAGATTTATGGTAGCAAGGAAAAAACTCGCTCAGCTTTTCATCTGTGCTCTTAACCTTAGACAAGGGGCCAGATAAAGCATAAGGGCATTCATTGACAGTAAAAGGGATCATTACCTGGGACTTGTACAAACTCCTCATTTCAGCATCCTTGGGTTCTAGTATGAATTGACGTTTTCTTATCGCCTTTGGTTCAGTGATGTTGTTGAAAGAGGGAAGAGCTTGCTCGAAGTTGAAAGCCTTTAATTTTTTACCTTTCGTTTGGGAAGTGTTAGCCTTGGAGGACGCCATTGTTGGAAATGAAAATGGATTTTTTAGGGTTTCTTGGAAGAAAATGAGAAGAATTTAGCAAGAAAGAAACAAAGTTGCAAGAGTTTGGAAAGGTTTCTTTTGTGTGCTGAAGGATGTATTTATAGATGTAGGCAATGAGAAGTTTTAAAGTCCACCACTTAATGCATATATGAAGTGGTGGGACACGTGGCACATGGGATCTGACGCGTTGAGATAGTAGTTAATGCAAAAGACGTTTGGCGCATTGTTTCAAGGAAAAACTCATGATCAGGAAACAACAAATATGGTTGATGGGACTTTTGGGATTTTTTCCATTATGACACGATGTCATACGCGTGGGTGGAGAATCATAATAGTTTTTAGGACGGGGGTTAGGTGGTTCCATCCATACTTTTGTCTAACCAAAGTTGGCGTCGAAATGATGAATATCAAAAAACGATATTTTCATCAAGATGGTTGAAAAAATCATTTTTGGGGGGTAATTTGTTATCCCTAAATTTCTATGCTGGCATTAATGAGGTCATTTGGCTTAAGAAATAATTTCCTTGTTATAAGCTAAAAGTGAGGTTTTTGACCTTATTCATTAAAAGGATGAGAGTCGAAGAAATCAACTTACAGGTTCTGCACTTAGAGAAATTCTGAGTTGAAATATTTTCTAAGTGTTGTGATGATTCGACCATGCAGCAATTCTACGAAAATGACAGTTACATGAGTTTGACACGTTCAAGTTTGGAGGGAAGTTATTTAATTTTCAATTCAAATGCAGAGACAAGTGGCGCAAGATCAAGCTTCTTCAGCATGTTAGTGGGACAAGTGTCATCATCTTAGGATAATCTTAGGAAGAAAGTGTTGAAAACAATTACTTTTTAGTGTATATAAATAACTTAGTCTAGTGTTAGAATAAGTGTGTGGAAATCATATGTACTAGTAACTCCGTAACGCTCAAAGTATCCGTGTGTAGAGAAAAGAGTGCAGTGAGAATGTACGTGATTGAAACACCACCAATTTATCTTAAATGTTAATTTATCTTCAAGTTATTTATCTTTGAAACCATTTAAACTTTCAAGCCTTTTATGATAAAGCATTTATCTTTCAAATCCATTTACTTTTCAAGCAATTTACTGCATTTCCTTTATAATTCACGCCTTTTACTTTTCCAGTATTTTAACATTCTGCCTCACACTTATCTTTCCTTTACATTTTCAGTCATTTAAATTTCTTTTCTTTGCCTTGAATTTTCATTTACTTCAAATTTTGTCTTTACTTTTCCTTTAAATATTCAAGCCTTCCCCTCTCTTTTGTTTTACTTTGAAATTCTTTGCTTTTATTGTATTTCTTTCATTTTAAACACCTTATGAATCTTGTCGAAGGGTTCAAGACACTTTTTTCCCAAAAACATTACAAACCACCAACCTTTTAGCACATGTCCTATGATTAATCTGGTCGAGCCTACGAGTAACTGAGGGCATTTTGGTATCTTCAGAGGACTAGCAGTTGATTACTATTTTTAAGGGTAAACAACGGTATAATAACCTAAGTATAAGAGAGACAGGAGAAGAAAGAGAGGTAACATAACTCACTTCTAAGATAGAAGTTGAGTTATGAACCAAGATGGAAGAAAGAAGTGAATTGTCAAAGAAGCATTGAAAGCTTATTGTAATACCCTAATATTTTCCCTAAGATTTCTTCGCATTTCATCTGCTTCTTGCATACAAACAAGATCGCACTGGTTTCTTGGTTCTTCTCGGGTGTAGGTTTATTCCTCACAGGGGATCACCATTGATATTTCTTTTATTTGCTTTATATTTGTTTATGTTTATTAATCACTAACCAAAATACCAAAAATATGTTGTAGTTCGCTTTTTCTTCTTTTTCTTTGTGCTTTCATGAGTTGCAGGGTTTTCAAAGATAGAGAAGTGATTTCACTTCAGATGTGGTTGTTCAGTTACGATCCAATTCAGATGGAAATTTAACCTAATCTTGGTAAAACTATCAGGAGATTGTTTCAACTGCAAGTTATTTATGCCAGTGGTTATTTATGAGGAAATGCATATTCAATGTTAAGTTATGTAATGTGCGAAGGTTCCCTTGTTTATCGAACAATGGTTTGTGAGAAGTTTGGTTCAGTTTGTCTTGATTGAGTGGTCATCAGTTCATCTGTTGTTCATTTGTGGATTTATTTTTCCAGGGATCAATTCAGATATATTTGGAAAGATTCAGAAAATTAAAGGTTGATGGTCATTGTTTCAGTGGTTGTTGTTCAGTGGCTTGGGGTTGGTTTCAGTCAGCAGGCGTGTGGAAAAGTTCAAATTTGGTTCTGGGTTTAAAATAAAAAATCATTGTTTCGTCAATATCTGATTCATACATTTTTTAGTTACCATTTTTTTTACTTCGACCATATTCCCATTATCCAATTATTTTCTATCCATTCACAAATCATTGTTCAATTTTCCATACATATATCATTTATCCACATTTTCACCAAATATTTCATAATTTTTGTTTTCTTATTATCCAAATTCATATTCAATATTCATCCATTTATATTATACCAATATTCATTTGTCTTTACGAATTAACCATTTCCCGAAGAAGAAAAAACCCACATTTAGCCCCACCCATTTTTTATTGTTTTTTATAGTAAAAAAAATGAAATGAACCAAAAATATTAAAGATGATGAAGCCAATGATAGCGCATGATTGATGCTTTAAGCCCCACGTGACTTTTTTCAAAAAGCTTCAACAATCAGTTTCTTGTATAACCCAAGCGCAACACGTCATCACGTTTTAACCTAGCAACATCCCAGCCACAAAGCAGCCGCATCTTCACTACTATACACACGCTGAGCACACATACAAAACGCAAGGCACAATTCAGCACTTATACACAACAAAACGCATGGACCAAGTGAGTAAAACGCACAAGAAGATAGGCAAAACGCAGTGAACAAAACGCAGTGAACGCATGATTAAAACGCACAAGGCCATAAAATAAAATGCAAGTAGAAAAATCAGCAGTGAGCACGCGTTCTCCATGGTTCAAAACGCATCAAAAAATCACCAAAACCGCATTTCAAAATTCAGCTCAAAACTCACCACAAATTCTATAAATAGGCAGCTTTATTCATTCTTTTTTCAAGTTTTTTTCAAGCTTTGAGAGCCTCTTGAATTCCTACAAAAATACTTCCAAATTCAGAAAAACTCCGTTAAAACTTCAAAAAAAAACTTCACTAAACTCTCCAATCTTCATCAAAAATTGTTTCTAAGAGTGATATTCTAGACACAACAACAAGAGGAATACTAAAGGACGAGAGTTGAAGTCTTGCTTACATTTTTTGAGGTAGTTTGAAATTTCCGTTGAATCTTTGAGACTCTGCTCTATTTCTGCATCGACGGTTAATTTTGTTTGTATATTTGGAATCCTTGTTCCGTCCCGATCAAAACCGTATCTCATCAGAGCTCCGTCGCTCCGATTCGACAGAACTCCGAAACGGTGGAGGAGCTTGTGAATAGTGTCCACGGTGAAATACAACGATGAAGAAGATGTTGCTTCTGTTTCTTTTTTTTCTCTTATAATTTCTTGTTATTATTTGTTTTAATGAAGATTTAGTATGGTACGTGCTTAAGAATAAGTTTGGATCCAATTTTCTAATCACACCATCTAGCTCATGCGCTACCCACCATAATCACCTTCTTTCTTTTATTTTATTTTTATATTTTTTTTTTATTCCATTATTCTTTAAAGAATGTTTTTGGTGTTTTTGTTTAAAACTTCTATATAATTGAAAGAATTTTTGAAAAGTGATTTTAAAAATATTTTAATAATTGTTTTTATGGATTATAAATGTTAAATCCATATTTCTCTTTCTCTTTTATTTTTATTTTGGTCGATGAGATCTACGATTCGATAATTGTTGATTTTTAAAGATGTTTAATCTTTTTATTATTTTAAATCTATGGATGAATGATCATTTGAATCATTCTCCATACTTTGGAATCATGATAGGTTGTCTTTGATAAATCAATATGAGATCTCGATTAAGATTAGACCGTTACCACTTTTATTTTAGTGTGACATGTTTTCGGAGGATGATCCATTATATCATCTCTCTAACATGTATTAGCACAAATATCGTTCACCTTAATTGGTGTTGGCCGACCACATTTGTATGTTAATTACTTTATAAATTACTCGGCGATGTTAACATAGACCTAAATGTGACCCGAATTCGAAATAAAAATCCAATTAGATACTTGCACTTTCGTGGACCGGACCTCGTGTTGGTCGCGTAATCCCAAAGTGATTAATCTTTTTGCGTTAAGATCCACGACTTTTGAAGTTTGATGCGAAGTTGCTCTGGGTATCCCAATCTTCTTTCAAACTTCATTGAATTGGTTATGGATGATTAAGTTTACCATACCATTATTATGTACATATTATTATTAATACTACTATATTACTATTCTATTATTTCTTGCATTTTAATTGTTCTTTAATTTTCTTCTCGCTCCTTTATTGCTATTATGCTTTATTATGTTTTATCATTCATTATCATGTTTATATTTTTGCTATTATATTATTGTGTTGATTTTTATTTTGTTCACTTGGACACAAAAATATTAATAAAAGATTAAACCTCTAAACAACTTGTGACTTTAATCTTGGACTATGGCCACTATCCTTTGCATTGGACTAGGAGTTTTGGACTTAGATTTTAGGATCATTCTCTTTGCTCGAATTATTATGGATTGAAGACCTTAGCCTTGATTTGGTTCACTTGTTTATGAAGATGAAGTCCTATTGTTGTTTATGCTTCGAAGAACACTCACTATGCGGTTAGATTGTTCATACTTTAACTTTTACTTTTAGTCTTAGGTGAGCCTCTTTATCTCTTCCCCCTTCTTCAATTTTCAAAACTTCTTTCTTTTTCAAAGGATTCTCGTTTTCAAAACTATCACCTCTTTAATAAATAAAACCTTGACTTTTGTCAAGTGGATTTTACTACTTCTTTCCTTTTTAAAAAATCAATGAAATTAATCATCTTGACTTTAATTCAAAAATAAAAAGAACCAGACTCATTCAATGTGTTTTGTGCCTTTGTGTAACTTTGTTTATTTTATTTACAAGTGTAGACTATGAGTCATTATTCTTTAGTAGGGTGCAAGTATTTCAATCTCCATGGTTGTATTTTGATATAATTGAGTCTCTTATCATTTGTGGGGGTTTAGTGGCATACTCGTCGATTTTATCCGAGTTGGCGCCATCTCCATAATTATGTATGAGTCCATGCTCTCATTCTCATGGAAGATTTGTTAGAATATTCACTTGAAAATGACAAATTCTCTTCACTTAATAAAATCAATCAAAACCAACCATTTTCACTATTTATACCACAAACTACGGGGTTTTGATCTCGCATTGCACATTGTGGGTACGTAGGCATGAGGTGGTAAACCTTTCCAAACACAAAAATATAAAAATTTAATTCTCCCCTCATCCCTCCACTCTCTTTTGCAAACAATTTTCAAACCAAAATCAATAAATGTTTCAAAGGGCTCCTGTGGAGTACCACAGACATTTTGGGTTCCTAAAACCTTCCCTTTTGTAACATATCCCCTAACATATTTCTTTGCTTGTTTCTTTAGCTTTTTGCTTTTAGATTTATTAGGATTTATTCGCTCTTTTTTGCATTTCCACTTGGAATAAAATAAAACCGTGGTGGCGACTCTGTTACTTTGAGTTAAGTTAACTAATAGCTTACACTCATGATTTTACCGTTACTCTTATCACAATCACTTAAGAGAAAGCAATAAAGAGATGATAGAAGAGGTGTATGTGGATGCACATCGACACACTCAACTTACCATTAGCCCTTACATGAAAATGTTTGCTCAACAATGGAATATGAAAGCTTAAGTGAAAGAAAGAGAACAAGTAAGCATCAAACATCCTATAAAGTCAAACTAGGAAGAAAACACAAACTAAACCTAAAGAGAAAGGTCTTAAATGTTCAAGGGCTTTTAAAGTCAGTAACTATGTCCTAAGGGTGTCCACTGAGGTTAGGGATGAAGGAAAATTGCGATCTAAACGCAGCGGAAAACAAAAAAATTTCCTTTAGTGATCCTTACGAATGAGCATGGTCAGTGATAAAATCGTTACCTCTTTGTGGCGATTCAGATCTTTGATGCAGCGATCACAAGCGTTGATGAAGTGCAACGCCTCTACTCAGTCCACACGAACAGCTTCCGGTCACAGTGCTAGCTGCTTACGAACGGAATTATTTGAGTGAGAATCAAAAACGAAATTGCATCAAGTAAAAGCTTCATCACAAGGGTTCCTTTTATAGACTCTCTTGTGGGCTGCGGGCTAAAAGCCCAATTCACAGGATCCATAATAATATTATATATTATTATAATAACTATTATTATAATAAATATATTTATTTTATTATTATTTTATAACCATTATAAAATAACAATAATTATTATTATATTATCCGAATTTCTATTTTTCAATTAAGTGCACCGTACCTTACGGTGTTCCTTTGATTTCTCTATCTCTCATCAAACTGTCCTTATGTGTGTGACCCTGTAGGATTTCGTAACGTTGGTAATTATATTAAATTATATATTTAACATAATAAACAGTGAGCGGTATCTAGCAACACATCACTGCTACCCAAGTCACGAAAATGTCATGTGATCTGACAAAACCTTTTTCGTGATAATATATGTTTGTACAATTACCCTTTTGCCCCTATGTCTATATTGAACACAAGGCATACACTGTGTCATCCTTGTCCAGTTCAATATTGGGCCCTTAGACATTTCTCCTGTTATGCAGGATTGGCAAATTCCATCTAGGACACTCATGTCCCTCAGCATGCTTCGTGGAGTGCCCATCAACTGTCTTTATGATCATCCAGTTACGGATAATGTTTGATCAGCAATAAAGCACCTGACTCTACATCTAGGGTCCATAGTGGTTTCAGGTCGAAGGGTGGTAATACACCATTATCACCATGAGAATAACTTATGACACTTTGCATAACATACTATGTAGTATTCTCATAGCGGGTCAATCCGGTATAAATATTACTCCTAATATTTATACCTATGTCAAGACTTGATAACTCTTTATCCATGATCCATGAGATGTGATCATTAGTCTATCTTCATAATAGTCTCAATGCTTTAATGTTATCCCACTTTGCAATAAAGCTTGACTACGGATATTTTAAGAATAATGTCTTTATGTTTAATGGGATCTCATGATTAAGTCACACTTAACATTTCATTAAACAGACTAACTATTCTAGGGACTTTATTATTCTGAAAGACAAACATAATAAAGAAATGCCTTTTATTATTAAACGAATAATCCGATACAAGTACCAAAAAGTATTGGCCTCTAGGGCTTACACAACAATCTCCCACTAGCACTAGAGCCAATTAGGCATACCCTTAATACCCATAGATCTAGTATGACCATCATGCTTCTGTTGCGCAAGAGGCTTTGTTAATGGGTCAGCGATATTGTCAAGTGTAGGTACTCTGCATATCTTCACATCTCCCCGATCGATTATCTCTCGAATGAGGTGATAACGCCTAAGTATGTGTTTGGATCGTTGGTGAGATCTAGGCTCCTTAGCTTGTGCGATAGCACCATTGTTATCACAATATAAACCAATGGGATCCACAATGCTAGGGACTATGCCAAGTTCACTAATGAACTTCTTGATCCAAACAGCTTCCTTTGCTGCATTTGAGGCAGCAATATACTCGGCCTCAGTTGTAGAATCAGCAACTGTTTCCTGCTTTGAACTTTTCCAGCTCACAGCGCCACCATTGAGACAGAACACATAACCAGATTGTGATCTAAAATCATCCTTATCTGTCTGGAAGCTAGCATCAGTGTAACCAATTACATCAAGCTCTTCCTGACCTCCATATATCAAGAATGAATCCTTAGTCCTTCTCAAGTACTTAAGGATATTCTTGACAGCTACCCAGTGAGCATCACCGGGATCAGATTGGTACCTACTCGTTGCACTTAATGCATACGAGACATCTGGTCGAGTACATAACATGGCATACATGATAGATCCTATTGCAGATGCATATGGAATCTTATTCATGCGATCCCTTTCTTCCTTAGTTGAAGGGGATTGTGTTTTTGATAAACACAGACCATGTTGCATAGGTATGAATCCTTTCTTGGAATCATGCATATTAAAGCGTCTCAACACTTTATCTATGTATGTACTCTGACTTAGGCCAAGCAGTTTTTGTGATCTATCTCTATAGATCCTAATTCCTAATATATAGGCTGCTTCACCTAGGTCTTTCATAGAAAAACAATTCCCTAACCAAGTCTTCACTTGTTGCAAGGTAGGGACATCGTTTCCAATGAGTAATATGTCATCTACATATAATACCAGAAACACGATCATGCTCCCACTAACCTTCTTGTAGACACAAGGTTCATCTTCATTTTTGATGAATCCATATTGTTTTACGGTTTCATCAAAACGAAGATTCCAGCTTCTGGAAGCTTGCTTCAATCCATAGATTGATCGTTGTAACTTGCATATCTTTTGGGCATCTTGTGGTATGTCAAATCCTTCAGGTTGTGTCATGTACACATCCTCAAGAAGATTCCCATTAAGGAAAGCAGTTTTGACATCCATCTGCCATATTTCATAATCATGATATGCAACGATGGCAAGTAAAATCCGAACAGATTTAAGCATTGCAACTGGTGAAAAGGTTTCATCATAGTCAACCCCATGAATTTGTTTATAGCCTTTTGCAACCAGTCTTGCTTTATAGGTATGTACCTTACCATCCATGTCAGTCTTCTTCTTGAAGACCCACTTGCATCCTATAGGGTTAACTCCTATAGGAGGTTCTACCAAGGTCCAAACCTGGTTTGTGTACATGGAATCCATTTCAGATTTCATGGCTTCTAGCCACTTCTCAGACTCAGGACCAGTTATGGCCTCTTTGTAGGTCACAGGCTCATCTTGATCCATGAGTAATACATCACCCTGATCACTTATGAGATATCCATATCTCTCAGGTTGGTGACGTGTCCTGCTTGACCTACGCTGGTCTTGTTCTACTTGAGCAGGTTGCTCTTCCACAACTACTTGTGTTTCCTGCTCTAGTTCCTCCATAGGTGTTTCAATGTTTTGTGATTCTTGAATTTCTTCAAGCTCTATTTTCCTCCCACTGTTTCCTTTGGAAATAAAATCCCTTTCCAGAAAGACTCCAGTTCGAGCGACAAACACTTTGCCCTCAGAAGGATTGTAGAAGTAATATCCTCTTGTTTCTTTAGGATATCCCACAAATAAGCATTTGTCAGATTTGGGCTCAAGCTTGGTTGAAATTTGTCGTTTGACGTAAACTTCGCAACCCCAAATCTTCATGTAAGACATATGTGGTTTCTTACCACTCCATATCTCATATGGTGTCTTATCAACCTTTTTGGATGGAACACGGTTAAGTGTGTAAGCTGCTGTTAATAATGCATGTCCCCAAAAGGAGTTTGGAAGTTCGGCGTGACTCATCATGGATCGGACCATGTCTAACAAGGTTCGATTTCTTCTCTCAGATACACCATTCCATTGTGGTGTTCCAGGAGGAGTAAGTTGGGATAGAATCCTATACTCTTTTAGATGGTCATCAAATTCTAGGCCTAAATATTCACCGCCTCGATCTGATCGAAGAACTTTAATATTCTTCCCTAGTTGGTTTTGTACTTCATTCTTGAATTCCTTGAACTTTTCAAAGGACTCAGATTTGTGTTTCATTAAATACACATATCCGTATCTATTGAAGTCATCAGTGAAAGTGATGAAGTACTGAAAACCTCCTCTGGCTGGTATGTTCAGTGGTCCACATACATCAGTATGTATGAGTGCCAAAAGATCATTAGCCCTTTCACCTTTTCCTGTGAATGGGGACTTTGTCATCTTTCCAATTAAACAAGATCTGCATGTCTCATATGATTCATAATCAAAAGAGTCTAAGAGTCCATCTTTATGGAGTTTGGAAATGCGTTTCTCATTTATGTGGCCTAATCGACAGTGCCAAAGGTAAGTTGGATTCAACTCATTAGGTTTCAACCTTTTAGTATTAATGTTATAAATTGGCATTTCAAGATCAAGGACATATAGTCCATTATTCATTTTTGCAGTAGCATAGAATATATCATTCAAATAAATGGAGCAACAATTGTTCTTTATTATGAATGAAAAACCAAACTTGTCCAAACAAGAAACGGAAATAATATTCCTGCTAATTGCAGGTACATAATAACAGTTCTCTAACTGAATTATTAAACCACTAGGTAAAGTTAAAACATAAGTTCCTACAGCTAAAGCAGCAACCTTTGCTCCATTGCCAACTCGTAGGTCAACTTCACCTTTTGCCAAATCTCTACTCCTTTTTAGCCCCTGCACATTAGTACAAATGTGAGAACCGCATCCAGTATCTAATACCCATGATGCAGAAGTAGATAAATTAATTTCAATAACAAAAATACCTGAATTTGAAGTCTCTACTCCATTTTTCTTATCTTCCAGGTACTTTGGGCAATTTCTCTTCCAATGTCCGGTCTTACCGCAATGGAAGCAAGTGCCCTCCTTTGCTATTCCTCCACTAGGCTTCAAAACAGGAGGAGTGGGTTTGGGTTTGGCAACTTCCTTGCCTTTCCCTCTACCACCCTGTTTGATGGGCCTCTTGTTCTGTTTCTTTCCATTACTGACCATCAGAATGGATTTCCCTTTTGTCTTCATATTCTGCTCAGCAGTTCTCAACATGCCTAGCAGTTCTGGAAGACTTTTGTCCAAGTCATTCATATTGAAATTCAGGACAAACTGACTGAAGCTCTCTGGCAACGATTGCAAGATCAGATCAATCGCAAGTTCTTTTCCAAGGGGAAACCCTAATCTGTCAAGGTTCTCCACATACCCAATCATCTTGAGTACATGGGGACTTACAGGGGCTCCCTCAGCTAACTTGCTGTTAAAAAGGGACTTTGAAACCTGAAACCTCTCATTTCTTGCTTGCTCTTGATAAAGCATTTTCAGATGTCCGATCATATCGAACGCAGACATGTTCTCGTGTTGCTTTTGCAACTCAGAGTTCATGGTAGCAAGCATGAGGCAAGCGGTTTCATTGGCATCATCGAAATGCTTCTTATAAGCTGTCGCTCCCGATAAATGAAGCTAGGGTCAAATAAAGGTACAGACGCGAACGGTCGGCGAGAGGGACAATGAGAACACACAGCCGTGAACTCACTGGAGATGAATAGAGTCGCCAGCTAGGCATTTTTATCCCGGAGGAAAGGCAATGCTGCATAGACCTAGAAAGGTATGGATAAGACGGTTGCGAACCAGAGAGACTGAGAAAGGGGGTTGGTTACAACCTGGGAAGGTATTAGCACCCAGATTGTCCTCCGTACTCGACGGGATCCACGCTTAAAAGATTTGTGTTTTAAAAGGGTAGTGTCAGTGCAATTTGTGTGTAAAAGAGCTGGAAAACAAAATGTACAGGTGTCAGTGTAAGTGAAGTGTATAATATACAGTGTCAGTGTGAGGATGAGAGTGAAATGCTCATGACTATGAGGCTTAAAAGAATAAAGCTGGAAGGAGGGGGAATATACAGAGACTTTTGTTCGATAACTGTTAAGTTATGCCTACGTATCCTCTCGTGCAATGAGGAAGTCAGAACACCGTAGTTCGACCCAAAGAGACTGAAAGATGAATTGACTTGTGAACTGCTTACTTGTCTATGCTCAAGTGTATGACCTGTCTGGCTCAGGTGCAAACTGTCTTGCATTAGACGGAAGAAGCGAGCTCTCGTTTGTGAGTGAATGAGATGAGAAAAGAATCCCGGAGGAGACGATTATTGTTTGTTTTTGTGTTTTCAGTCTTTTATTGTTTTTGGATTTTGTCATAAGTTAATGAGCTTAAGTCTAAACCAATGGATTTAGTAAACTCATCACATCTTCCCTCTGATTAGGGGTAATGAGAATACCTTAAGTGTGAAGTCAGCTTCTCGCACTTAAACACCTTTGGTGTAGGATTAAGATCATTAACCTACTTGTGATTAATTAGATGTTTTTGTTGTTTTTGTTTAGTGTTAAGTAATGAGATTAAGCCATAATCAGGGATTAAACAGACTCATTACACCATCCTAATAGAAGGATAATAGATGAGAATGTTTAAGCTGAGGAAAACTCCTCAACTTAATCCATGATTAGGGATTAAACCCATGACAAAACAAAGCCTTTATTAGATGGATTTTATTTAATGATATGATGATGAAGTAATTTTTAGGGTTTGTAAGACAACTTGAGGGGGACTTGTCCATTAACATTAGGGTTAGTCCTTCTTAACCAGTTAAGGAAGAATTAGAACCCTAATGCAAGGCCCAAGTTACAAGTGTGATGTCTTGATGATTATTAAGTGAATTGATTAAGAGAGTTAAACACATTAAGGGTTTAACACTTAGGATTAAAGTTATACACTCCATCCTAATAGAAGGATGCAGGCATAAGCTTAACCACAAAGCCTTAAAGCCTTTAGGGTTTAGTCCCTGATTATGAGATGAGAAGAGAAGACTCAAAAGAGACACAAAGGTAAAACTAAGAGGGGAGACTAATCAAAACCCTAATCATTGTCATGCTTGGTTGTCCCTAAGGTTTGTGAGGTTTTCAAGAGCAATCTTCAAAGAGAACCACCAGGATGCAGAGGAACAGGATCAAGAGAAGCAAAGTGACTTGCTTCATTCAAGAAGTCAAGTCACTTGAAGAAAGAAAATGGGAAGAGGAAGAATGAGCAAGCTCAAACTCAAACACATATAAAAAATGCAGCAATGGATGCAAGAGAGATGAAAAGAAGAGTTATGAGAAGTGAAGGCAAATTCACTTCTCAAATCACTTACCACCTGAAAAGGTTAGAAAAGAAATGCAATGCAATGCAAGATGAGATGAGATGACATGATGAGAAACAAAACCAGAAGCATGTTGATGATGATAATGATGCTATGAAGTGCTATGAACATGAGGCAGCACATGGAAATGATCATACAAGTTTATGAATGAAAATGAAGCAAGTTTAGAAGCATGGACATACATGAAAAGTTTATGAAGTGCACATGGCATACAATATGGCAAACACATGATGCAATGATCAAACATGCTTTCAATATGTCTTATGATGTCAAATGAAACAAATGGATGCTTGAAATGTCATGGCAAGTCATGTTATGCAAGAGAATGCAAGAGGTATGCAAATGAAAGCCCAAATTAGGGTTTATGAACCAAACATCAAACAAAAACCAAAAACAGAAGCAAACCCTAAGATAAAAAATGGAAAATGCCACTCAAAAGGCCCCTAATCTTATACTAAACCAATGCCCAAAGGAGAGGTCTCAACTCTCAACCAATCTCAAGTTATGATTTTTACAAGTTATTAGGGTTTTTAGGGTTTCTAAACAAAAGAAATGCCAAACAAATTGAAAATGAGAAATCAAATCATGGCCATTTAATCCTAGAAACTACATGCTAAACACAATGCAATGCAAGAAGAATCAATGTCCAACTCTTTATAGATAGGCAGAAATGATTTTTTGAACTTAGGATCAAAATGATGCACAAAAATGATTTTAATTCAAAGAAAAATTCTCAAAGTACATCAAGATCCAAAAAGAAATTTGGTTTGAAGGTTGGACAATGTTTCTAAATGTCTTGGAACATCTCATGAATTTTTTGGTGATTTTTAAATACTTAAAAGTATTTTTAATGAATTAATTTCCATTAATCAATTAAAAATAATCTTTTAAATATTTAAAAATGCTTTTTTAATGATAAAAATAAAAACAAAAATATTTTTATGTCATAAAAATTATTAAAACCCATGAGAAAAAGTTTCATAATTTTTAGACATTTTTTACTATTTTAAATAAAATATGCAAGTTAAATGAAAAGAAATGAAATAAAAAAGAAAATAAATGGAAAGTAATCAGAATGGAGGGTTGAGATTGAGACTGGGTTTGAATGCATTGACCACGCGCGCTTTTGGAGGGACAGGATTGCATCTGACTAAATTATTTTAATTATAATTAATTAAATCTAATTAAGTGGATTAGGGCTAATTGGAAAGATCCTGGCCACACATGCGCGCGGGTAGTCAACGGGTCAACCCAATCCAACGCACGAAATTCAAATGACACTAATTACAGGGGTTATGCCCTAATTATTTTCAGGTGCCCGGAGAAGACCTCCGGTCGTCTTCTCCGGTGGGAAGTCCACCTGAAAATCTCCAAACTCTCTCAAAACGTAACAAAAATGAAAACCAAACATACAGAAATGATTCCCATGATCCCCTGAATCAAAACCCCATCACAAACATCATTTATTTTTCCCCAGAAACATGAATCGAAACAAACAATATTTAGGTCAACAGAGTTTCAGAGATCAATTAAATGCTCATTTCATCACCATTTCCAAAACTAAAAGCATCAGAATACTCAGTGAAGCATGGAGAACAAGTTTAGAACATAAAAAATGATTTCTGGAAAAATATTTCTTGAGCTACCTGAGATTCGAAGCTTTCACTCCAGCCACTTTCAGACCTCCTCTCCTTATGCAATCTACTCCTTATGACCTCTTGGTGATGTTTGAATGCTTTGGAGAAATTTATGCTGGCTGGATGAAGAGTTTGAGCAGCTTCTGCTCAAGCTCAGTTGGAAATGGCAATGGTGATGCAGGCAGCTTCAGGCCAATGTGAGTGGTTCTTTGTGATCAGGGTGATGTTTTAAGAAGGTTTATGGAGTTTGTTTGAGTGTTTGTGGACTGTGGAGTGAGTTTCGAAAGAAATTGCAAGTTGGAGTGAAAATGGTGAAATGGAGTTATGGCTTGTTTCAGGTCTGGTTCTTTGCTGGTTTCTACTCAATGGAACATGGTGAGGTGATTGGTGAAAATGGTTTGGATGTTTGAAGTTTGTGGAGGCAGATTCGAAGAATTTTGCACAAGGGAGTGTTTTTGTGTATGTAATGTTGTGTGTTCTTTCAGCCTTGCTTCTTGAGTGTTATGGCCAGCATTTTCCTTGCATAAAGAACTCCCATTGGTCAGGTGATGTGACCTGGCCTGCTGTGATTGGGATGTCCACTTTTGCAAAATGTCAACTTGTTTGTAAGAGAGGCATGGGCTTGGTTCTAGATTGGTACAAGGGCTAGGGCTGGCGCAGCATGGTGTGGTGAGAGACGATGGCTGGTTCAAAGGCCAATGCAGCAAGTGGTGAGAAGCATAATGATGGTTTTGCAAGTTGGCACACTTTTGAAACTTCATGGAAAAGTCTTGTTACACAAACCATAACCATGTGAAACCTTGGTCCAATTCTGATTTTTAAGGCTCATAGAATGTTTGTGTAATGGTTTGAAGTGAATTAGAAGTTACAAATGGCATTGGTTCATGATTTTGCAAAAATTCACATTTGAAGCATGCCTTGAAAATCAATGATTTTAGCCAACTTTGTCACACCATAACTTTTGATCCAAGAAGAATTTGATCATGTTCTTGTACTTTTTGAAAAGGGGAAGATGTATCCTACAACTTTCATGACCAAAGTTTTTCCATTTGAAGCTTTTTTGGATCAAGAATCAAGGCTTGAAAAATGACCTAAAATGAAGCATTCTTGAAAAGTCAACTATGCCCAAAAAGTCAACATTTGCAAAAACTCCAAATTCTTGAATTTTGTGAACTTCAATCTTCTTCCATGATCAAATAAAGACCAAATACACTCAAAATGATGAAGATCACCCTTTGGTTGGGTCATTGGGGGCCTCAGATGCCCTGATTTTACACTGACTTGTCTGAAAAGTCAACTCTTGATCAGATGACTTCCCGATGGAATTTCTTCATGAAAATTGATGTGCATACCCCCTATACCATATAGAGACCAATGGAAACAAGAATGATCAAAAAATTTGGAGTTATGGCCTCTGAAACCAAAACCCTAATTTTAGGTCAACTGTGCAGTCTAGCCTGGCTCTGCTTCCATGCAAACCTCAGTTCTTGTGATTCTTTTGAAATCTTGACTTTGGGAGGATGTAATATGATATAAGAAAACATATGGATCCCTTTGAAGTGATTGGTGGCCTTTGGAGTGGCTCAAGAGGCTCTTGGATTGCTCAGATCACAAACCCTAGGTGCAGATGACTTAGAAACTATGCAGTGGATCAAAAAATGAGATATGAGATGATATGATTGTGTTTATGCATATGAAGTGATCACAAGCCATGGTGTGAATGGGTGAGGGAAAATTTGGGGTGTTTACAGCTGCCCCTATTCAAACATGAGTTAGCTGTGCAGGATGTAAGCAACGGCTTATCAGGCAAACAAGATAACTTGTGGTTGAATACCAAAGACAGTCCAAAATTTGCACTCACAGAACGAAGAAGAAAAGGGATATAGATTGTAAAGGAAAATAAAGTATATTGTAAAGTGTGGGCGACGGAGGACGACCACCGAGCAGAGGACGACTGCTGGGTAAAGTGCAATGACGGGGACGGCCGACATGCTGGGGATAAAAGGTAAAGCCAAGACGGGGACGGCCGACTAGCTGATAAAAATAAAATTATGATGGGGACGGCCATCAAGATAAATCAAGATTCTCGAGGAATTAATGAAACATGACGGGGACGGCCATCAAGTTCACAAAGGTAAAGTAACCAACGATGGGGACGACCATCGGGCTAAAAAGAAAAAGGACCACGACGGGGACGGCCATCGGGTTAAAAAGAAAAAGGACCACGACGGGGACGGCCATCGGGTTAAAGAATAAATGAAATAAACAGATGATGAGGTACGGTCATCAAAGGTGAAGGACGATCACCTAGCGGGGGACGGCTGCTCTGTTGGGAATAAAAGAAAAGTGATGGGGGACGGCCATCAAAGGTGGAGGACGACCACCTGGCAGGGTACGGCTGCCGAAAATATCGTGACATAGGACGAATGCCGGATAAAAAGGGTCAACGATGGGGACGGCCATCGGACGAACATGATGGAGGACGACCATCAAGAAGTGGAGGACGACCACTCAGCAAGGTACGGCTGCTTTCGAGGTTTCTCATGACATAGGACGAATGCCAGATAACCAAAAATCAACAATGGGGACGGCCATTGGATAAAATGATGAAGGAAAATCATCACGAGGTGGAGGACGACCACCTAGCAGGGGACGGCTGCTAAAATCAACGATGGGGACGGCCATCGGACGAGCATGATGGAGGACGACCATCAAGAAGTGGAGGACGACCACTCAGCAGGGTACGACTACTCTCGAGGTTTATCATAACACAGGACGAGTGTCAGATAAAAAGAAAAAGCTTACTTGGCGATCTACTGGGGATATAGTGAACACGGACGAGTGTTCACAACCAAGAAAGGAAAGTATAAGTGCTTAGATGTTGTGTATAGATTAAAGATGCGGACGAGCATCCTTAAGATTATGATACGGACGAGTATCATGTAGAAACAAATACTGACACGCGTTCAGAGATGATGATACGGACGAGTATCAACTGGTTAACAAAGAACACGGACGAGCGTTGAATCTGAGAGGATTCTTCTGGGGAATAGTAGATACAGACGAGTATCTATATTCAAGAAGAATAGAAGTATTTGACACAGTGTATGGATTAAAGATGCGGACGAACATCCTTAAGACTATGATACGGACGAGTATCATGTAGAAACAAACACTGGACGCATATTCTGGGATGATGGTACGGACGAGTACCAACTGGTCAACAAAGAACATGAACCAAAGTCGAATCTGTGGGGATGTAACTGGTATATACAAGATACGGACGAGTATCGGTATAAGTATGAGTAGTATGAGTAGTATTGTATAAATGAGTGTTTATCTGCTGGGGAGGGTGACACGGACGAGTGTCAAAGTATAATAATATTAACAAGTACATGGGTTGTAAAAGTATAAGCGACTGCGCTGGGGAAATGACACGGACGGGTGTCAGGAAAGTGTATATAGGTATATGTGAGTGCAAAGAGGACGTCTTTGGCTTTCTGCTGGGGTATGACACGGACGGGTGTCAGGAAGTATCTGTAATACGGGTGATATTGTTTTAAAGAGTGTTCAGGCGGCTTTACTGGGGAAAGATGGCACGGACAGGTGCCAAAAGGAGTATATACTGGTGTTTGTGATTTGTGAGGCAACTGCTTTTGCTGGGGACTTTGGGGGATTTTTTTTGTACGCTGGTGGACTGTCATTATTCACAAGTGTTGGTTCATAACATGGCTTATGATTATGCTATGAGTTGGATTTTTTTTTGCCGTGATGCTCCGTGTTAAAACGGAATGCTACGCTTTGTGGGTGAATATGATGTGAATGTTATGATTGTGCAAAGATACCAAACCGGGATCCGGGTCCCGTTGCTGCGAAGATCTTCGATCGATCTGTATGAAGTGGACATCCCAGCTGGGGATAAGATCACTGGTAGACCTGGTGGGATGTATCTGCTTGGGGATAGAGGTCACTGATTGACATATCCCTGCAATGAGGGACCCAGCTGGGGGGTGTAGAAGTCTTCTGTACTCTGTTGTGATCTTCATGCATTGCTCTTCTGAATAGAGGCTGAGACTCTGTGGGGAGATGGTTCCCTGACTTTGTACTCGGCTGAGGGCGAGACGGCAACTCGGCTGGGGAGAAAGAGAGATCCTTGACTCAGTCGGGGATGTAGGCGCCTTCCGTGATGCCTAGCAACTCTGATGGAGATAGGTAGTAAATGGCAACTCCACTGGGGAGGTTATGAGAGGCAACTCAGCTGGGGAGAGAGCACTTTGGGTGCTAGAAACAAGTGTCGATTTGCCAGCTTGCTGGGATGAGGCCTCATGCCCCAAGTTGCGCTCTGGATACCTGCAAACCTGAAAAAGATAGAGAGACGCACAAGATAATCCCGAGGTATCCCCTACTGGGTCCCGTCATAGGAGTTTAAATATTTCTGAGAGTAAGCAAAATTTCCTGCAAGCATGTTTTTATTTGAAGATAAACATCTGTATTCTTATGCAATCAATGTTCCTTTAAGATATCAGACATTTTTGCAAAATAAAAATGTACAAAACGAGACATGACTGAAAATCTGATTTTATTAATTCGGGTGCCCTGAATTGGCAAGATACAGTCAAAGAAACGTATCTCCTGAAATGAGGAGATTGTTACAAATTGAGAAACAAAATGCTGGCAGTGTTGATGACGCCTTAAAGAGCTTCCTCTTCACTACGACTCGTATGACTTTTGACGTTCTCCTTATCCGACTTTCTGAAGAAGGCTGATTCCGATTGAAGCTTGATCCTTTCGAAGCTTACCAAGTTGTGAATGATACAGACGAATTCAGAATACAGTTGTTCGCTTATTCCCTTATTTTGCATGGATCACCCTTTCGGGTTTTCAATCCATCGGGATACCCATTTCTGCCTGAGCTGTCCAATGCGGCTTTTCAACTCAGCGGGTGTACATTTTGTATTTATCTTCCCTTATTTTTGCCCGAGTCTTTTATTCTGTTTTTGACTCGCCGGGATGCCCTATTTTTGCCTGGACATACATTCTGTTTTTGTGTCCAGCGGGTCATTTTTATGCGAAGTATTTTTTAACTGCATCTGAATTCACAGGGGACGGGAAATCTTCACCATCCATGGTGCTGAGCATCAGTGCTCCACCAGAGAAAACTTTCTTTACCACAAATGGTCCTTCATAATTTGGAGTCCACTTACCCCTGTGGTCTGTATGAGGAGGGAGGATTCTCTTCAGCACAAGATCTCCTACTTGGTACTCTCGGTGCCTGACTTTCTGATCGAAGGCTTTATTCATTCTTTTCTGATACAACTGCCCATGACAGATTGCAGCCAATCTTTTCTCTTCGATCATACTCAGTTGTTCGTATCGAGACCTAACCCATTCTGCTTCGCTCAGTTTAACATCCATCAATACTCGTAAAGAGGGTAATTCGACTTCAACTGGTAGGACTGCTTCCATACCATACACAAGTTGATACGGTGTTGCCCCAGTGGATGTCCTGATTGACGTGCGGTACCCATGCAAGGCGAACGGTAGCATTTCATGCCAGTCTTTGTAGGTGACTACCATCTTCTGCACAATCTTCTTAATATTCTTGTTTGCCGCCTCAACAGCGCCATTCATTTTTGGCCTGTAAGGAGAAGAATTGTGATGTTGAATCTTGAAGTCCCGGCACAGTTCTGCCATCATTTTATTGTTTAGATTGGAACCATTATCAGTAATGATTCGCTCGGGAACTCCATATCGACAGATGATATCTCTTTTCAGAAATTTGGCTACCACTTGTCTTGTGACGTTTGCATATGAGGCTGCTTCAACCCACTTGGTGAAATAGTCAATGGCGACCAAGATGAATCTGTGGCCATTTGAAGCAGTCGGCTCAATCTTGCCAATCATATCAATGCCCCACATAGCAAAGGGCCAGGGTGAAGACATTATGTTCAGAGGATTGGGAGGCACATGCACATTATCTGCGTAGATCTGGCATTTGTGGCATTTCCTGGCATAGGCACAACAGTCTGCATCCATTGTGATCCAGTAATAACCTGATCTTAACAATTTCTTAGCCATTGCATGTCCTCCAGCATGGGTACCAAAGGAGCCTTCGTGCACTTCATGCATCAGCAAATCTGCTTCCGTCTTGTCAACACATCTGAGGAGTACCATATCAAAGTTCCTCTTGTATAACGACCCATCAGTGTTCAGAAAGAAACTGCCAGCCAGCCTCCTCAAAGTCTTCTTATCATTGGAAGATGCCCCAGGTGGGTATGTTTGGTCCTCTAAGAAGCACTTAATGTCATGGAACCAAGGCTGATTGTCTTTGACAACATCTGCTGCAAATACATATGCTGGTCTATCAAGTCTCGACACTGAAATCTGAGGTACAAAGTTAGCAGCTTGAACTTTGATCATGGATGAAATGGTAGCAAGAGCATCTGCAAATTGATTCTCGTCCCGAGGGATATACTCAAGCTTGACTGTTGTGAAGAACGTCAATAACCTTCTTGTATAATCCCTGTAAGGTATCAGATGATCCTGGTGTGTATACCATTTGCCGTTGGTCTGATTGATTACCAGAGCTGAATCTCCGAATACAGCCAACATCTTGATCCTGAGGTCAATGGCTTCCTCAAGACCCATAATGCAAGCTTCGTATTCAGCTTCGTTGTTAGTGCAGTTAAAAGTGAGTTTTGCCGAGAAAGGCATGTGAACTCCTTTGGGTGTAATGAGTACTGCACCAACACCACGACCATTCATGTTAACAGCCCCATCAAACATCATAGTCCATTCTTCTTCCGGGTCAGGCCCTTCAGTGTGAAAAGGCTCTTCATGATCTTTTGCTTTTATGAACATGATGTCTTCATCAGGGAAGTCAAACCTCATAGGCTGGTAATCATCAATGGGTTGCTCAGCGAGATATTCAGACAATACACTGCCCTTGATGGCCTTCTGAGATGTGTATTGGATGTCATACTCTGTGAGAATCATCTGTCATCTTGCAACCCGTCCGGTAAGAGCTGGCTTCTCAAATATGTACTTAACTGGGTCCATTTTTGAGATCAGTAAGGTAGTGTGGGTCAACATATACTGCCTTAGTCGGCGAGCAGCCCACGCTAAAGCACAGCAAGTTTTCTCGAGCAGTGAATAACGCTGTTCACAGTCGGTAAACTTTTTGCTCAGGTAGTATATTGCATACTCTTTTCGACCAGACTCGTCATGCTGGCCCAGCACACACCCCATTGACTCTTCTAATACTGTCAGGTACATTATCAGAGGTCTTCCTTCTACTGGAGGCATAAGGATTGGAGGTTCTTGTAAGTACTCCTTGATCTTGTCAAATGCCTTCTGACAATCTTCATTCCACCTGACCGTTTGTTCTTTTCTCAACAGCTTGAACAAGGGTTCACAGGTTGCTGTAAGGTGAGATATGAACCTTGAGATGTAGTTCAATCGACCTAAGAACCCTCGAACTTCCTTTTCAGTTTTCGGTGCAGGCATCTCTTGAATAGCTTTGACTTTATCAGGGTCAACTTCAATCCCTTTCTCGCTTACAATAAATCCCAGCAGCTTACCAGATCGCACCCCGAATGTGCATTTGTTGGGGTTCAACTTCAGTTGGTACTTCCTCAGACGCTTGAACAATTTGAGCAGATTTACCAGATGGTCTTCTTCAGTAAGGGACTTGGCAATCATGTCATCCACATAGCATTCGATTTCTTTATGGATCATATCGTGGAATAATGTTACCATAGCCCGTTGATATGTTGCACCAGCATTCTTGAGCCCAAATGGCATTACCTTGTAACAGAACGTGCCCCAGGGTGTGATGAATGTTGTCTTCTCCATGTCTTCAGGTGACATCTTAATCTGATTGTATCCTGAAAATCCGTCCATGAAGGAGAATACCAAGAACTGAGCCGTATTATCAACCAATACATCAATGTGAGGTAAAGGGAAATCATCTTTCGGGCTGGCTCTGTTCAGATCCCGGTAATCAACACACATTCTTACTTTGCCGTCCTTTTTAGGCACAGGTACTATATTAGCCACCCACGGCGGATAGCTAGTCACGGCAAGGAACCCGGCGTCCCATTGCTTTTGTACCTCTTCTTTGATCTTCATTGCCATGTCTGGACGAGTACGGCGCAGTTTCTATTTAACCGGTGGGCACTCTTCTCTCAAAGGCAGCTTGTGCACAACAATGTCGGTATCCAACCCTGGCATATCTTGATAAGACCAGGCAAACACATCCACATATTCTTGAAGCAGGTCAATCAGTTGTCTCTTCACTGCGTCTTGTAGGCAGGCCCCGATTTTAACCTCTTTCACGTCTTCATCTGTACCAAGATTGATCACTTCAACCTCCTCCTGGTGAGGAGTAATAACCTTTTCCTCTTGCCTTAATAACCTGGCTAGCTCCTCAGGAAGCTCATATTCTTCTTCAACCCCTTCATCAGCTTGATTGATTGGATTGTCAAAGTCATACGAACTCATAGCCGTGCTGTTGTCGGTGCTGTCTGGAAGGCACTCTCTGCAAGGGTTAAGTTTGTTCATTTTAGTGATCTGATTTTAATCTTTTTTTAGAAAAGTGAAATAGAGTTGTCATTTTGAAAACACTGCCATTTATTTTTTGTACAAAAAGAAAAATAGAAAAACAGTGAACGAAAAGAAAAAGACTCATTTGCAAAAAGATGTCTGATATTTCATTGATTAATCTTGTTTGCACAAAAAGTACAGATGGCCCGATTACAAAATGAGTCTTGTCATCTTGGGCAAGATGCAAGACTTTGATGCATGCTATAAAAATACAGGAAATAATAATTACTCTGCATGAGTAACTCTTATAATTTCATGGGAAGACCAGTTTGAGATACTGCTCCCCGGGATCTTTGGACGAATCCAGCTTTCCAGGTTGCGTTCTTCCTCCAGCTCGTCTTCCAGACAGTTGATAGCGTCAGGGGTAAGCATCCCCCCACTCACAAAATTGGGCTCTTTCGCAGCCGCTGCTTGATCTTGTTGAGTTGGTTTGTAACCCAACCCAAATCTGTCCTCTTTCTTCTCCACCGATAACAGTTTGCCCCAGCCTTGGGCAGTTCCTTCCTCAACAACCTTCCGGGCTTGTTGGTATGACGATATTGAAGTACCAGGTACAGCAGATGTTTCATTCACATTCAAGGCTTCAAACCCCTGGCTCATTGTTTCATGGATCTCCCCATCCATCTCAATGTACTTATAGGTAGCCAGGTGGCTGACAAAAATATCCTCTTCTCCACAGATTGTAACGATTTGACCCTCCCACTCGTATTTTAACTTCTGGTGAAGGGTAGAGGTCACGGCGCCAGCAGCGTGAATCCATGGCCTACCCAACAAACAGCTGTAGGCAGGCTGAATGTCCATCACATAGAAGATAGTTTTAAAGGTCTGCGGGCCAATCGTTATGGGCAACTCAATCTCTCCCAGAACCGATCTCTTAGAACCATCAAAGGCTCTCACCACCAGGTTGCTGGGTCTCAATGCCAATCCATCATATTCTAGCTTCACCAGAGCCTTTTTAGGTAGGACATTAAGGGATGACCCCGTGTCTACCAGCACATGGGAAAGGACAGCACCTTTGCACTCCATGGTTATTTGCAAGGCTTTGTTATGGTTGCGGCCTTCCGTTGTCAAATCAGTATTGGTGAACCCTAGTCCATGACTGGCATTAACATTCCCCACTACAGCTTCCAGCTGATTGACAGTGATCTCTTCAGGCACGTAAGCTGCGTGCAAGACTTTGAGTAGTGTATTCCGATGGGCCTCGGAGCACATAAGCAATGATAGGATTGAGATCTTGGAAGGCGTCTGATGAAGCTGATCCACTATTTTATAATCACTCTTTTTGATGATTCGCATGAACTTATCAACCTCTTGATCGAATGGTGTCTTCAAAGCTTCCTTAACAGCTTGATCTTCCTGCACAGGGCTCTTCCCTTTTGCCTTGGCAGCAGCTTCTGCTTCGGCTGTGGGTCTCTGAATTTGTGGAGCGAAAAGACGTCCGCTTCGAGTGAAGCCTCCGCCTCCGCCCACATTGTCTATCTGTGGTGCAGGGGTTGATGATTCAAAAGTGATTCTTTGTCCCTCACAGTACAAGTCAGAGCCGTAATGCCAGGGGATGGCATTACTGCTTTCATAAGGTACCGGTCCAGGCACCGTGATAGTGACTGGACTGACTGCAGCTGTTGAAGGAACTGTGATAGTCTGCGGATCATAATAAATTGTAACTGGTGCTCTAATGGGAGCAGCACCCTCTGAATTGTAGGCAGAGTTGCTTTCAGGATCATAGAATATGGTGACAGTTGAGACATCTTCATGATTTGTTGCTGGTGTTGTAGGAGATATTGTCGGAAGAAAGGATGTTGTTGTTGTAGGAGTTTCAAAATGGAGTGAAGCTGAAGTTGTAGAAGAAAAATTTGCTGGTAACTGATCAGTTGAGACGATAGATGGAGTACTTGTGGATGAAACCGAAGAATTGTCAGGAACAATGGTTGCTGCAGTTGTAGGAGGTTCTGAAACCGTTGCTGATGAGATTGCTGGATTTGTTGGAAATGATGTGGTGATCTGAAGTTGGCCACTCTGAATAAGACCATCTATGCCATCCCTTAAATTATCGCACCCATTTACTGAGATGTTGCAGTAAGCACAGCCTAACTCACACCCCGGGAACATTTGACATTCCAAGAGCTGAGCTTTGATTTCCACCAACGGTGTCCTGATCTGTCCCATACTGGTTATTAAATAAGACGGCTTGTCTTCTTCAATAGCGTTAATCCTGGGACCACCGTGGTTTGGCATCGGGTTCTTATTGACATTGGGTGGTGGTGCGAAATTCAGAGCTTTCGAGTCTACCAGGTCTTGTACCTTCATGTGCAAGGCTCTGCACTTTTCTGTACTGTGGCCAGGTGCGTTTGAATGGAAGGCACACCTAGCGTTGGAGTCATAATTCCTGGGTAGACTGTTGGGATCTGGAGGTGCCAACGTCCTTAGCTCAACTAGGTTGAGTTTCAGGAGTTGTGGCAGCAGAGTAGCATATGGCATAGGGATCGGATCGATCACCCTGTTAGCTTGAGATGTCCTCTATTGAAATGGCCTCTGTTGACTGTTGTTGTTGGTGTTGCTGTTGTTGTAATTCCTTGGAGGATACTGAGATTGCTGGTGGTACTGAGGTTGTGGCTGATAGTTTTGTTGTGGAGGTTGATAAACTGGATGAGGATGAACTGGAGCAGGAATGGTGACTGCTGCCACTGATCTGTGAACATATTGGGGCCTGCCCCTGTTGGTGTGGATGGCATTGGTCTCGCCATGTCTTCTCGGGCCTGCAAAAGGCTTTCTTGTACTACTGGACGAACTTGCACCGTTGTCTGAGATCTTACCCATCTTCAATAGGCTTTCAATTCTCTCCCCGGCTATGACAACATCTGCAAAGCTAGTGGAAGAGAAAGCAGCTAGCCTATCAATATAGGTTCCCTGAAGGGTATTCATGAACATATCAGCCATCTCTCTTTCAGACATAGGTGGCTGGACAGCAGCAGCCAATTGCCTCCATCTCTGGGCATATTCTCGGAAACTTTCCCTTGACGACTGTGACATTCCCATTAGGAGAGTCCTGTTGGGTGCCATATCTAAGTTATACTGATACTGTCTGATGAAGGCCTCTGCCAGGTCCTTCCAGCATCTAATAGTTGCCCTCGTCAAGTGAGAGTACCATTCTCTTGACGCTCCAGTCAAGCTGTCTTCGAAATAGAACATCCAGAGCTTCTCATCCATGGTATAGGCCTTCAGCCTTCCCAGAAAAGATTGTAAATGAGTCCGGGGGCAAGAAGTCCCGTTGTATTTTTCAAAACAAGGAGGCTTAAACTTGTGGGGAATCCTGACCCCGTCTACCAAGCCCATATCCATGACATCGAATCCCAAAGAGTTTTGAGACTCTAAGGACCTCAACTTTTCAGCTATCTCATCCAACCTCCTATCATAAGCCTCTTCCCCAGCACCCATTACCGTGAACTGGTCCTCTTGGGGGTCTTCTTGAAGTACCCTGGCTGCAGTGGCGGTCCCTTGAACATTTGCAGGGATGTTGACCTCAGGATGGAGGTGTGGTCCAAATACAGGGGGGTTAACATGAGGTTGAACCCTTTCATTGTTGCTGGTGCCGGCAGTCCCTATATGCGGATCTTCTTGATTCTGCCTTTCCACCATGGCCCTTAATCTTTCCTGGCTCTGAGCCATGTTGTTCATCACTTCCATAAACTGCGTCATTTGATTCCTCATTTCTAGCCTTTCGTTTGCCATTTGATTTCTGACCTCAGTAAGGTCCTGCTGCATCTGATCCATTTGAATGCCCGGAAGGTTGCTACGGGTCGGATAACGGTGCGGACGGTTGAGGGGAAAAACTCGGCGCCGAGCAATAGTTCCTGAACATCACAACAGAGTTAGTGGCAATAAAACAAAAACCTACAAAACAAACAAAAGGGTTAGCATGCAATGCAGTATGCTTATTTGCTCTTAAGGTATCCTGGCTTGGCATTCAGTTTTGACCCTTCCAGACCCTTGGAGATGCTGTTGATGTTGCTTTTGAAGAAAACTCAGATGAAGCACACTAACACAAATATATATTACAAAAAGCAAAGGTACATAGTTTGTTTACAAATACAAGCCCTCTGAGGGGTCAAAATACATTACAGGAAAATAAAAGTACATGGAATGAAAGCAACAACAAACAAATGGTCAAACACCAAGACCAAACTCATCCTCACGAACTTCCTTGAGAAGTGCTTCGGTCACAGGATCAGCTGGACGCTCCGTGAGATTCCTGATAAGGAGATTCCGGGTTGTAACAGCTGCTGCTAGCTTCTCGTGCTGACTTTGGTCTTTTGACCTCTTCACCCCAGCTTTGATCTTCAACTCTGATATCTCTCTCTGGGCTGCTGCCAGGGCTTCTTGCTGCTCTTTTGCATTAACTTCCAGTTGCTCCATCTTGTCTTGAACTCTCTTGTCTTCCAAAGTACGAGCCTCGGTGATCCTGACCCACCGAGCCTGACTCTCCTTCAGATACAAGTCTGTCCTTGCTCTCTGGAACTGGGCTTCTTTGCAAGCATTCTTCAGAATTTGTTCTCCAGCTTTAGACTTTTTGATATAATCCCCAGACTTCTCAATCTTAGTCAGATGCTCTACTCTCAACTTCTCCAACCTCTCAATCTCCCTCATACCCTCACTCCTCTCCCGAAGGGTCTTCTGCAAAGCCTGGGTTAACTTCTCATTTCTTTCCTTCAAACTCTCAAACTCCTCCAAACTGACAGTGGCAGGTGGTGGTGTTGAAGATGACTCAGGCATGTCTTCTATGGTAAAGGGCATCCCAGAGAATTGAGCCCTGACACGAGACCACTCATAATATTGTGCTGATGCCACATTATTGCACTTCCCCATAATGGTTACTCCCTTGGTTTGAACATTATCCCAAGCCCAGGCTGCCTGCCTAACAGTAGCCAGATTAATCTTGTTCTCACAATAGAGGGTCTCAACCAAGTCCTGTGCCTTAGGAGTATGGACCAGTGCATAGCCCAGTTGCCTTCTGAACAGCAGAGGGTTGTAATTAATACTACCCTTAACTCCTATTAGGGGCACATTGGGAAAATGCCCACAGCTGGTGATGATATCCCTGCCCTTGGTGCTTTGAGTGCACCACCTAATATCAGCTGAAGTTAGAGCAGTGAGTCTCTTAGCCCAGTTGCTCTGCTGATGAGGATTTAGAAATGCATTTGTCCTGGGTAGATGCTTGAGAAGCCAAGTGTGGAACAATGGAGCACAACACCTCACTAACCTTCCCCTATGCTTTTCATTCCTCTGATGCACTGAATAGTAAAGATCCCCCAATAAAGTGGGTGTTGGGTTCTTCAGGATGAAAAGATGGATTGCATTCTTGCTAATGAATCGAGGCTCATCTGCAAACAATACAATTCCATATATACTCAAGGCCAATAATGCACAAACAGCTTTCCACTCTCCTAAAGAAGCTTTCAGGGTAGCTTGAGAGATCAAGAAATCTAGATGGAAACCAGGGATTCCAGCTTTAGAAGTCATATGCTGCTCAATCAGGACAGGTTCCAAATGCAAAGCCTTTGCTACTTCCCCATTACCAGGAAAGACCATCTCAGGGTTGAAAGGAATTCCACCCCTGATAGGCATACCAACCAATGAGGAGTACTCTTCCAATAGAGGGCCCAGCTGAAAGTCTTGAAAAGTGAAACACCTCAGTGGGGGATCATAGAACTGAATGCAAGTGTGGATCAGACTTCTTTGTGAAGGGTCCAGATCCATTACCATATCAAGTATATCTCCATAGCTTTCCCTGAACAATGGTATGTGATCTGGAGTGATCAGGGTTTGAATCCTCCTGATGTCTGATAACTCTGGCTGGAAGAAGTGATAGGTGATATTGCTCTTTTTAGGGGCCATGATGATGAAGACTGAGTAGAGATGGGTGCTGATGATAATACTGAAGAAGGGGACACTGATTGGCTGGTGCAGGTGATAGCTGAAGCAGATAGCTAAACTGAAGCAGGTGCTGATGAAGATAGGTCAATACTGAAGACGGGGTCAAAACTAGCCAAAAGTGAAGATGGATACCCTGAAACACAAATAAGCAAATGTCAATATGATGCAATGATTATGTATGCAAATGAAATGCAAGGGTCTGTGACTGAGCTGGATCTGATCAAAATGCCCTTATATAGGTCCAAGTGTATTCAAGAATTCCAGATGGAGGTCTATAAATCCAGTAACCAAGGTGGGGGACTCAAATAAAGAGCCACACGTCCAGGGTTTTAGAATCACAAGAACTGTCCCAAAATGGAGTACTCTTAAACAAAGTAACAGGGTATTCTGAGGTCAAGGTACCTGCAAACCTGTAAACAGCCCAAACCCCTCACAGGTGGTGTTCTAGAACAAGGATCCTCAGACTTGGATCAGTTATGAGAAGTGTAAACACTTCCAACCCGGAGGTACAGTGTTTACAATAACCATAAAAAATCCTCCTCTAATTCTCCTCAGTTTCTGAAGGTCAATACTAAAGGTCATCCAGACTTAGCAGGCTTCCTAGATAGCCCTAGCATTGCAGGAAATCTGCAACACAGAGTTCTCAAGAAGAAACCCATATCTGAACCGTGTTTCATATTCCCGCACCAGACCGAAATGGAATGGGAAAGAATATGATTCACTCTAGCCTAGGTGTCACTCAGGTCCCAGGTATAGGACCTTAACTCTCAATGGAACACCCACCCTCCAAAACAAACAACAGATCCAGCCAGCAGCACAGTATGACAATATGATATAATGCAAAAGCAATAAAGAAAGCAGTAAAGCAAACTGTACATAAAGCAAAATAAGTACAAATATACAAACACAAATAAGCACATAACACCCTAGTAAACACAAATCAATCAAGCGCTAGGAGGAACCCACAAAAAGAACCAGAAGCCCTGGTTGCAGTATAAGGTTCCCCAGCAGAGTCGGCAAGCTGTCGCTCCCGATAAATGAAGCTAGGGTCAAATAAAGGTACAGACGCGAACGGTCGGCGAGAGGGACAATGAGAACACACAGCCGTGAACTCACTGGAGATGAATAGAGTCGCCAGCTAGGCATTTTTATCCCGGAGGAAAGGCAATGCTGCATAGACCTAGAAAGGTATGGATAAGACGGTTGCGAACCAGAGAGACTGAGAAAGGGGGTTGGTTACAACCTGGGAAGGTATTAGCACCCAGATTGTCCGCCGTACTCGACGGGATCCACGCTTAAAAGATTTGTGTTTTAAAAGGGTAGTGTCAGTGCAATTTGTGTGTAAAAGAGCTGGAAAACAAAATGTACAGGTGTCAGTGTAAGTGAAGTGTATAATATACAGTGTCAGTGTGAGGATGAGAGTGAAATGCTCATGACTATGAGGCTTAAAAGAATAAAGCTGGAAGGAGGGGGAATATACAGAGACTTTTGTTCGATAACTGTTAAGTTATGCCTACGTATCCTCTCGTGCAATGAGGAAGTCAGAACACCGTAGTTCGACCCAAAGAGACTGAAAGATGAATTGACTTGTGAACTGCTTACTTGTCTATGCTCAAGTGTATGACCTGTCTGGCTCAGGTGCAAATTGTCTTGCATTAGACGGAAGAAGCGAGCTCTCGTTTGTGAGTGAATGAGATGAGAAAAGAATCCCGGAGGAGACAATTATTGTTTGTTTTTGTGTTTTCAGTCTTTTATTGTTTTTGGATTTTGTCATAAGTTAATGAGCTTAAGTCTAAACCAATGGATTTAGTAAACTCATCACATCTTCCCTCTGATTAGGGGTAATGAGAATACCTTAAGTGTGAAGTAAGCTTCTCACACTTAAACACCTTTGGTGTAGGATTAAGATCATTAACCTACTTGTGATTAATTAGATTTTTTTGTTGTTTTTGTTTAGTGTTAAGTAATGAGATTAAGCCATAATCAGGGATTAAACAGACTCATTACACCATCCTAATAGAAGGATAATAGATGAGAATGTTTAAGCTGAGGAAAACTCCTCAACTTAATCCATGATTAGGGATTAAACCCATGACAAAACAAAGCCTTTATTAGATGGATTTTATTTAATGATATGATGATGAAGTAATTTTTAGGGTTTGTAAGACAACTTGAGGGGGACTTGTCCATTAACATTAGGGTTAGTCCTTCTTAACCAGTTAAGGAAGAATTAGAACCATAATGCAAGGCCCAAGTTACAAGTGTGATGTATTGATGATTATTAAGTGAATTGATTAAGAGAGTTAAACACATTAAGGGTTTAACACTTAGGATTAAAGTTATACACTCCATCCTAATAGAAGGATGCAGGCATAAGCTTAACCACAAAGCCTTAAAGCCAATAGGGTTTAGTCCCTGATTATGAGATGAGAAGAGAAGACTCAAAAGAGACACAAAGGTAAAACTAAGAGGGGAGACTAATCAAAACCCTAATCATTGTCATGCTTGGTTGTCCCTAAGGTTTGTGAGGTTTTCAAGAGCAATCTTCAAAGAGAACCACCAGGATGCAGAGGAACAGGATCAAGAGAAGCAAAGTGACTTGCTTCATTCAAGAAGTCAAGTCACTTGAAGAAAGAAAATGGGAAGAGGAAGAATGAGCAAGCTCAAACTCAAACACATATAAAAAATGCAGCAATGGATGCAAGAGAGATGAAAAGAAGAGTTATGAGAAGTGAAGGCAAATTCACTTCTCAAATCACTTACCACCTGAAAAGGTTAGAAAAGAAATGCAATGCAATGCAAGATGAGATGAGATGACATGATGAGAAACAAAACCAGAAGCATGTTGATGATGATAATGATGCTATGAAGTGCTATGAACATGAGGCAGCACATGGAAATGATCATACAAGTTTATGAATGCAAATGAAGCAAGTTTAGAAGCATGGACATACATGAAAAGTTTATGAAGTACACATGGCATACAATATGGCAAACACATGATGCAATGATCAAACATGCTTTCAATATGTCTTATGATGTCAAATGAAACAAATGGATGCTTGAAATGTCATGGCAAGTCATGTTATGCAAGAGAATGCAAGAGGTATGCAAATGAAAGCCCAAATTAGGGTTTATGAACCAAACATCAAACAAAAACCAAAAACAGAAGCAAACCCTAAGATAAAAAATGAAAAATGCCACTCAAAAGGCCCCTAATCTTATACTAAACCAATTCCCAAAGGAGAGGTCTCAACTCTCAACCAATCTCAAGTTATGATTTTTACAAGTTATTAGGGTTTTTAGGGTTTCTAAACAAAAGAAATGCCAAACAAATTGAAAATGAGAAATCAAATCATGGCCATTTAATCCTAGAAACTACATGCTAAACACAATGCAATGCAAGAAGAATCAATGTCCAACTCTTTATAGATAGGCAGAAATGATTTTTTGAACTTAGGATCAAAATGATGCACAAAAATGATTTTAATTCAAAGAAAAATTCTCAAAGTACATCAAGATCTAAAAAGAAATTTGGTTTGAAGGTTGGACAATGTTTCTAAATGTCTTGGAACATCTCATGAATTTTTTGGTGATTTTTAAATACTTAAAAGTATTTTTAATGAATTAATTTCCATTAATCAATTAAAAATAATCTTTTAAATATTTAAAAATGCTTTTTTAATGATAAAAATAAAAACAAAAATATTTTTATGTCATAAAAATTATTAAAACCCATGAGAAAAAGTTTCATAATTTTTAGACATTTTTTACTATTTTAAATAAAATATGCAAGTTAAATGAAAAGAAATGAAATAAAAAAGAAAATAAATGGAAAGTAATCAGAATGGAGGGTTGAGATTGAGACTGGGTTTGAATGCATTGACCACACGCGCTTTTGGAGGGACAGGATTGCATCTGACTAAATTATTTTAATTATAATTAATTAAATCTAATTAAGTGGATTAGGGCTAATTGGAAAGATCCTGGCCACACATGCGCGCGGGTAGTCAACGGGTCAACCCAATCCAACGCACAAAATTCAAATGACACTAATTACAGGGGTTATGCCCTAATTATTTTCAGGTGGCCGGAGAAGACCTCCGGTCGTCTTCTCCGGTGGGAAGTCCACCTGAAAATCTCCAAACTCTCTCAAAACGTAACAAAAATGAAAACCAAACATACAGAAATGATTCCCATGATCCCCTGAATCAAAACCCCATCACAAACATCATTTATTTTTCCCCAGAAACATGAATCGAAACAAACAATATTTAGGTCAACAGAGTTTCAGAGATCAATTAAATGCTCATTTCATCACCATTTCCAAAACTAAAAGCATCAGAATACTCAGTGAAGCATGGAGAACAAGTTTAGAACATAAAAAATGATTTCTGGAAAAATATTTCTTGAGCTACCTGAGATTCGAAGCTTTCACTCCAGCCACTTTCAGACCTCCTCTCCTTATGCAATCTACTCCTTATGACCTCTTGGTGATGTTTGAATGCTTTGGAGAAATTTATGCTGGCTGGATGAAGAGTTTGAGCAGCTTCTGCTCAAGCTCAGTTGGAAATGGCAATGGTGATGCAGGAAGCTTCAGGCCAATGTGAGTGGTTCTTTGTGATCAGGGTGATGTTTTAAGAAGGTTTGTGGAGTTTGTTTGAGTGTTTGTGGACTGTGGAGTGAGTTTCGAAAGAAATTGCAAGTTGGAGTGAAAATGGTGAAATGGAGTTATGGCTTGTTTCAGGTCTGGTTCTTTGCTGGTTTCTACTCAATGGAACATGGTGATGTGATTGGTGAAAATGGTTTGGATGTTTGAAGTTTGTGGAGGCAGATTCGAAGAATTTTGCACAAGGGAGTGTTTTTGTGTATGTAATGTTGTGTGTTCTTTCAGCCTTGCTTCTTGAGTGTTATGGCCAGCATTTTCCTTGCATAAAGAACTCCCATTGGTCAGGTGATGTGACCTGGCCTGCTGTGATTGGGATGTCCACTTTTGCAAAATGTCAACTTGTTTGTAAGAGAGGCATGGGCTTGGTTCTAGCTTGGTACAAGGGCTAGGGCTGGCGCAGCATGGTGTGGTGAGAGACTATGGCTGGTTCAAAGGCCAATGCAGCAAGTGGTGAGAAGCATAATGATGGTTTTGCAAGTTGGCACACTTTTGAAACTTCATGGAAAAGTCTTGTTACACAAACCATAACCATGTGAAACCTTGGTCCAATTCTGATTTTTAAGGCTCATAGAATGTTTGTGTAATGGTTTGAAGTGAATTAGAAGTTACAAATGGCATTGGTTCATGATTTTGCAAAAATTCACATTTGAAGCATGCCTTGAAAATCAATGATTTTAGCCAACTTTGTCACACCATAACTTTTGATCCAAGAAGAATTTGATCATGTTCTTGTACTTTTTGAAAAGGGGAAGATGTATCCTACAACTTTCATGACCAAAGTTTTTCCATTTGAAGCTTTTTTGGATAAAGAATCAAGGCTTGAAAAATGACCTAAAATGAAGCATTCTTGAAAAGTCAACTATGCCCAAAAAGTCAACATTTGCAAAAACTCCAAATTCTTGAATTTTGTGAACTTCAATCTTCTTCCATGATCAAATAAATACCAAATACACTCAAAATGATGAAGATCACCCTTTGGTTGGGTCATTGGGGGCCTCAGATGCCCTGATTTTACACTGACTTGTCTGAAAAGTCAACTCTTGATCAGATGACTTCCCCATGGAATTTCTTCATGAAAATTGATGTTCATACCCCCTATACCATATAGAGACCAATGGAAACAAGAATGATCAAAAAATTTGGAGTTATGGCCTCTGAAACCAAAACCCTAATTTTAGGTCAACTGTGCAGTCTAGCCTGGCTCTGCTTCCATGCAAACCTCAGTTCTTGTGATTATTTTGAAATCTTGACTTTGGGAGGATGTAATATGATATAAGAAAACATATGGATCCCTTTGAAGTGATTGGTGGCCTTTGGAGTGGCTCAAGAGGCTCTTGGATTGCTCAGATCACAAACCCTAGGTGCAGATGACTTAGAAACTATGCAGTGGATCAAAAAATGAGATATGAGATGATATGATTGTGTTTATGCATATGAAGTGATCACAAGACATGGTGTGAATGGGTGAGGGCAAATTTGGGGTGTTTACATAAGCATCTCTTTCTGCCTTTGGTGCAGAACTAGGAGGTTCCTCCTCAGGAACTGGTGTCTCCAAGACATACAGCTTCTTATCGTGCTTGAGGACAATCCTCAGATTACGGTGCCAATCCAGGAAATTTGTCCCAGACAATTTTTCCTTATCTAGGATGGATCGCAAAATATTGTTCGATGTGTTTGTTGTCATGGTAATCTACAAGAGAAATATGAAAATATAAGTATCATTAAAACAACATATTTAATTAGGCCTTTAATCAAATATGCTCCCACTATTTTATTCAAAACAAATGACCCTCATCATTTGATTCGGAAAATCCCGTTGGAAGACTTTCTAGTGGGTCGAGATCCATGTTTCACTTTGTTTTAAGTCAGCGTTAGGCTGATTACACAAAACTAAGTTATTTAGGTAGGAACTCCTTCCAATTGTATCTCATACAACTCTCGAATATTTTCAATTGGGTGAATAACTCCTTATTCTGATCCATCACATGAATCATTCCCAATTCTTGCTTCTAAACATGTATAATCTTATTATAATTTGTTTAGTTAAGTTTGACCCATTGTTTTAGCAATTGGATATTACAATTATCCCATCACACCTTACTAATATAGAACATGCACCTCGCGTAGGCGAAACCTACAATGCTCGATACTAGTCTTGATGAGTGCTAAAAATTGGAAAGCATAAACTTAATATTTAATTTTGAGGGAATTTGTTATTAGTTTGATCTCACCGGCTTAACATGCAAAACGTCTCTCACATGCATCAACATACAATTACATGCATCAACATACATATAAAAAGATACAATTATGGCCCCTAACGCAATTGTTCTCTCAAGCCAATGAGAGAACCTAAGCTAACCTAATAACGATCTAAGCTTCTCCAAGCATGATCTCCAAGGTTATCCTCCTTTAATATTGAATACTTCCTTTTTCTTCATAACATAATATTACATTACATATAAGAAAACTCGTTTTACATACGAGGGAGTGAGATTGAGAAAAGAAGTTACATAAAGAGAAAAGAAGTTCAAAAAGCTTCAACAATCAGTTTCTTGTATAACCCAAGCGCAACACGTCATCACGTTTTAACCTAGCAACATCCCAGCCACAAAGCAGCCGCATCTTCACTACTATACACACGCTGAGCACACATACAAAACGCAAGGCACAGTTCAGCACTTATACACAACAAAACGCATGGACCAAGTGAGTAAAACGCACAAGAAGATAGGCAAAACGCAGTGAACAAAACGCAGTGAACGCATGATTAAAACGCACAAGGCCATAAAATAAAATGCAAGTAGAAAAATCAGCAGTGAGCACGCGTTCTCCATGGTTCAAAACGCATCAAAAAATCACCAAAACCGCATTTCAAAATTCAGCTCAAAACTCACCACAAATTCTATAAATAGGCAGCTTTATTCATTCTTTTTTCAAGTTTTTTTCAAGCTTTGAGAGCCTCTTGAATTCCTACAAAAATACTTCCAAATTCAGAAAAACTCCGTTAAAACTTCAAAAAAAAACTTCACTAAACTCTCCAATCTTCATCAAAAATTGTTTCTAAGAGTGATATTCTAGACACAACAACAAGAGGAATACTAAAGGACGAGAGTTGAAGTCTTGCTTACATTTTTTGAGGTAGTTTGAAATTTCCGTTGAATCTTTGAGACTCTGCTCTATTTCTGCATCGACGGTTAATTTTGTTTGTATATTTGGAATCCTTGTTCCGTCCCGATCAAAACCGTATCTCATCAGAGCTCCGTCGCTCCGATTCGACAGAACTCCGAAACGGTGGAGGAGCTTGTGAATAGTGTCCACGGTGAAATACAACGATGAAGAAGATGTTGCTTCTGTTTCTTTTCTTTCTCTTATAATTTCTTGTTATTATTTGTTTTAATGAAGATTTAGTATGGTACGTGCTTAAGAATAAGTTTGGATCCAATTTTCTAATCACACCATCTAGCTCATGCGCTACCCACCATAATCACCTTCTTTCTTTTATTTTATTTTTTATATTTTTTTTTTATTCCATTATTCTTTAAAGAATGTTTTTGGTGTTTTTGTTTAAAACTTCTATATAATTGAAAGAATTTTTGAAAAGTGATTTTAAAAATATTTTAATAATTGTTTTTATGGATTATAAATGTTAAATCCATATTTCTCTTTCTCTTTTATTTTTATTTTGGTCGATGAGATCTACGATTCGATAATTGTTGATTTTTAAAGATGTTTAATCTTTTTATTATTTTAAATCTATGGATGAATGATCATTTGAATCATTCTCCATACTTTGGAATCATGATAGGTTGTCTTTGATAAATCAATATGAGATCTCGATTAAGATTAGACCGTTACCACTTTTATTTTAGTGTGACATGTTTTCGGAGGATGATCCATTATATCATCTCTCTAACATGTATTAGCACAAATATCGTTCACCTTAATTGGTGTTGGCCGACCACATTTGTATGTTAATTACTTCATAAATTACTCGGCGATGTTAACATAGACCTAAATGTGACCCGAATTCGAAATAAAAATCCAATTAGATACTTGCACTTTCGTGGACCGGACCTCGTGTTGGTCGCGTAATCCCAAAGTGATTAATCTTTTTGCGTTAAGATCCACGACTTTTGAAGTTTGATGCGAAGTTGCTCTGGGTATCCCAATCTTCTTTCAAACTTCATTGAATTGGTTATGGATGATTAAGTTTACCATACACTTATTATGTACATATTATTATTAATACTACTATATTACTATTCTATTATTTCTTGCATTTTAATTGTTCTTTAATTTTCTTCTCGCTCCTTTATTGCTATTATGCTTTATTATGTTTTATCATTCATTATCATGTTTATATTTTTGCTATTATATTATTGTGTTGATTTTTATTTTGTTCACTTGGACACAAAAATATTAATAAAAGATTAAACCTCTAAACAACTTGTGACTTTAATCTTGGACTATGGCCACTATCCTTTGCATTGGACTAGGAGTTTTGGACTTAGATTTTAGGATCATTCTCTTTGCTCGAATTATTATGGATTGAAGACCTTAGCCTTGATTTGGTTCACTTGTTTATGAAGATGAAGTCCTATTGTTGTTTATGCTTCGAAGAACACTCACTATGCGGTTAGATTGTTCATACTTTAACTTTTACTTTTAGTCTTAGGTGAGCCTGTTTATCTCTTCCCCCTTCTTCAATTTTCAAAACTTCTTTCTTTTTCAAAGGATTCTCGTTTTCAAAACTATCACCTCTTTAATAAATAAAACCTTGACTTTTGTCAAGTGGATTTTACTACTTCTTTCCTTTTTAAAAAATCAATGAAATTAATCATCTTGACTTTAATTCAAAAATAAAAAGAACCAGACTCATTCAATGTGTTTTGTGCCTTTGTGTAACTTTGTTTATTTTATTTACAAGTGTAGACTATGAGTCATTATTCTTTAGTAGGGTGCAAGTCTTTCAATCTCCATGGTTGTATTTTGATATAATTGAGTCTCTTATCATTTGTGGGGGTTTAGTGGCATACTCGTCGATTTTATCCGAGTTGGCGCCATCTCCATAATTATGTATGAGTCCATGCTCTCATTCTCATGGAAGATTTGTTAGAATATTCACTTGAAAATGACAAATTCTCTTCACTTAATAAAATCAATCAAAACCAACCATTTTCACTATTTATACCACAAACTACGGGGTTTTGATCTCGCATTGCACATTGTGGGTACGTATTCATGAGGTGGTAAACCTTTCCAAACACAAAAATATAAAAATTTAATTCTCCCCTCATCCCTCCACTCTCTTTTGCAAACAATTTTCAAACCAAAATCAATAAATGTTTCAAAGGGCTCCTGTGGAGTACCACAGACATTTTGGGTGCCTAAAACCTTCCCTTTTGTAACATATCCCCTAACATATTTCTTTGCTTGTTTCTTTAGCTTTTTGCTTTTAGATTTATTAGGATTTATTTGCTCTTTTTTGCATTTCCACTTGGAATAAAATAAAACCGTGGTGGCGACTATGTTACTTTGAGTTAAGTTAACTAATAGCTTACACTCATGATTTTACCGTTACACTTATCACAATCACTTAAGAGAAAGCAATAAAGAGATGATAGAAGAGGTGTATGTGGATGCACATCGACACACTCAACTTACCATTAGCCCTTACATGAAAATGTTTGCTCAACAATGGAATATGAAAGCTTAAGTGAAAGAAAGAGAACAAGTAAGCATCAAACATCCTATAAAGTCAAACTAGGAAGAAAACACAAACTAAACCTAAAGAGAAAGGTCTTAAATGTTCAAGGGCTTTTAAAGTCAGTAACTATGTCCTAAGGGTGTCCACTGAGGTTAGGGATGAAGGAAAATTGCGATCTAAACGCAGCGGAAAACAAAAAATTTTCCTTTAGTGATCCTTACGAATGAGCATGGTCAGTGATAGAATCGTTACCTCTTTGTGGCGATTCAGATCTTTGATGCAGCGATCACAAGCGTTGATGAAGTGCAACGCCTCTACTCAGTCCACACGAACAGCTTCCGGTCACAGTGCTAGCTGCTTACGAACGGAATTATTTGAGTGAGAATCAAAAACGAAATTGCATCAAGTAAAAGCTTCATCACAAGGGTTCCTTTTATAGACTCTCTTGTGGGCTGCGGGCTAAAAGCCCAATTCACATGATCCATAATAATATTATATATTATTATAATAACTATTATTATAATAAATATATTTATTTTATTATTATTTTATAACCATTATAAAATAACAATAATTATTATTATATTATCCGAATTTCTATTTTTCACTTAAGTGCACCGTACCTTACGGTGTTCCTTTGATTTATCTATCTCTCATCAAACTGTCCTTATGTGTGTGACCCTGTAGGATTTCGTAACGTTGGTAATTATATTAAATTATATATTTAACATAATAAACAGTGAGCGGTATCTAGCAACACATCACTGCTACCCAAGTCACGAAAATGTCATGTGATCTGACAAAACCTTTTTCGTGATAATATATGTTTGTACAATTACCCTTTTGCCCCTATGTCTATATTGAACACAAGGCATACACTGTGTCATCCTTGTCCAGTTCAATATTGGGCCCTTAGACATTTCTCCTATTATGCAGGATTGGCAAATTCCATCTAGGACACTCATGTCCCTCAGCATGCTTCGTGGAGTGCCCATCAACTGTCTTTATGATCATCCAGTTACGGATAATGTTTGATCAGCAATAAAGCACCCGACTCTACATCTAGGGTCCATAGTGGTTTCAGGTCGAAGGGTGGTAATACACCATTATCACCATGAGAATAACTTATGACACTTTGCATAACATACTATGTAGTATTCTCATAGCGGGTCAATCCGGTATAAATATTACTCCTAATATTTATACCTATGTCAAGACTTGATAACTCTTTATCCATGATCCATGAGATGTGATCATCAGTCTATCTTCATAATAGTCTCAATGCTTTAATGTTATCCCACTTTGCAATAAAGCTTGACTACGGATATTTTAAGAATAATGTCTTTATGTTTAATGGGATCTCATGATTAAGTCACACTTAACATTTCATTAAACAGACTAACTATTCTAGGGACTTTATTATTCTGAAAGACAAACATAATAAAGAAATGCCTTTTATTATTAAACGAATAATCCGATACAAGTACCAAAAAGTATTGGCCTCTAGGGCTTACACCAACAAGGGAACCTAACAAGATCAAACTAGGTCAAGAAGAGAACTAAAAGATTACACAAGTTCAAGTTATAAATCATGGATTCTTGTGACATATAAACATGAATGAGTGCATGAATGAAGATCAAAGTTATAAATAAATGACATATTAAAATGCATATAAAGGTTGATAAATGATCATACAATTATGGATGCAATGGTTTAAGAAGATGAATCAAGAAGAAGAAGTGTGAAGAAATGAAACAAGTATCACAATGATGCAAGTTGGAGATGAATGGCATAGGAATATTCATGAGAATGGTTATAGGTCAATCAAATACAAGGTATGAAATGCAAATAGAATGCATGGATAGGAATTTATGATTCACACACAAGTCAAGTTAACAATTAGGAGAGAAGAGAAACAAGTTTAGGTCAAACATGTTCAAGTAAGGATGCACTTTGAAAACACAAACACAAACCAAGTAAAAGTGACTCATACATGACTTATATGCATACACAAGTCCTAATAGGATGACATAAATGCCTACCTAAAACTAGGGTTTATGGGTTAGTAAAGTTCACACAAACATTGGTGTCTCAAAAGTAAATGGAAATCAACATAAAAATATGAGGAAAGAATGAATGAATGCAAGTCACAAATTATAGGTCAAGGTGCATTAGGGAACATGTTCAATTAGAGCTCACAACTTCATTTAGGTCAAATCACAATGATGCACAAAGATGCCTTAAAAACCTAACCTAAAATGTTTCTAAGAATTAAAAAAAATATGAATTAAATGCATCAAGGTGTCCTATGATCACATACTAAACGTCATGTCAAAATTCAGAACCTAATTATATCAATTAAACTCACAAATGAACATGTATCATGAAGAATGTACTTTAAAAGGAAATTGAAAGAAAATTGTGGAAATATTGAAAAAATAAAAAGAAATCATAATTAAAAATGTTCAAAAATTATTTAAATGTGTTATGAAGTCATATGAATTTTTGTAGAATTTTATGATGTAATTTAGTATTTTTAAAAATCAAAAACTAAAAGGATGCAAAAGAAAATAAAAAAATAAAAGAAAATTAAGTCGGGGGTGTTACACTAGTAAAAGTTCACTTCAAAAGTGATTGGGCTTAAAAGCATGGGGTGTGAAAGTGATTTGTACCCATTCCAAAGGCTAGTATGCGTGTATGGGAATATAATGGAATCTCAGTTAGTTGTTGACTCAATATCAACCATCAAATGCAGTCATTAAGAGATGATCATGAAAGTAAGTTAAACAAACGGGTCAGAATGTGTGCACATGGAAAATATGATGAACACACACACATGTGCACATGAAAAAGAGTGTGTTTTAATGCGATGGCTCAACCAGGGACGCAAGATCAAGTTCAATCAAATGGTTGTGATATAAAGTTACGCAACATAGGGCTCATGAGATTCAGGCAAGGTCACCGGTCGAAGAAGACTTGGGTCGTCTTCTCCGACCATATTCTGACAATTGTAACTACAAATTATTTTCCATAAATACCTAAAATTTATATCAATTGAAAGCTTATGACATGTAGGTTCTAGATCCAGCCATAAAATTCACAAAAAACAAGCATACACAACAAGAAACGAATGCAAACATTTTTCCCTAAGTTTTCATTCTAAGCATCTATAATGCCTATCAACTAGCAAGATCAATTACATTGCTTCTAATAAGCCTTAAACAACATAAAAAAGAAAGAACCAGTGGAAATGGTGAAAGAAAAAATTGAAATGAAACCTGTATTAGAAGCCTCTTCAAAATCAAAAGAATTCCAGAGAAGAGAACCTTGAGCTTTCTGAGCTTGAGTGTGAGCCAAATAAAGGCTATTGAAGCTTTGGATCACCGAGATTCGAATGAAGAAATTGGAAGATGTTGAAGATAACAACAATTTCAATTAATCATGGATGAGGATGAAGAAACTTGATGAATATTTATAGAAGTTCAGAGAGGATTCATAGAGAGTGCAATCGAGAGAGAGAGAGAGAGAGAGAGAGTGTGAAATTCTAATCTGAAATCTATTAAAAATGAACTTAGAGGCAAAAGTTTGTTAGATCTTCTCTTATATACCTCTAGTTAACTGTTAACTACTCTAGTTAACAGTTAGAACTAGAGTTAAGTTTGTTATGAGGTGAATGAAGCAATTTAAATGAGTTTTGCAATTTTGAAATGAGAGAGGGAAGGAATCAGCATGGGGTTTTGCTCAAGTGTTATGGGCTCATACTTCTTATGGTGTGACCAAGTAATTAATGGTGATGGTGATAATATATGTACATGATGGTGCAACAACATGAAGCCTTATAACATTAGTTTGTTTTTTTGAAAACTTTCTATATTAATGCATGATGTCATGCATGTGTATGTATGTGTAAGTGCTTATGTGTCTAAATGAGGAAACAAGAATATGACGTGCTTTCTGCGTGAGAATGTGTGAAACAAAACCAACAATGCCATAATTTTCCACTTTGGGCCACCATGGTATGAATGATTATGATGATGTTTGAAGAGGTAAATTTCCAAGTGTAGTGCATGAAAACGCATGGTTTTGAGGTCTATAGAATGAAGACATTAAGTAGAACAAAGTTGATGTTTGAATCAAAGCCAATGGTGACCTCCAACACCTTTAAAAATGACTTGGAAATCTCTTGGGCCAAACTGAATTTCGGGGAAAGGTCAAGGTGGGTGTGCATGGGGCATAGAACTATGAAGATTCGGTTTGACCATCTCTACTTTGAGTCACCACAACTCTCAAATGATTGATCCTATGAAAAATTGCCCAACATGAAAGTTGTAGAGAAGATCAAGATGAACATATTTGTTGTTCAAAAGATTTCCATTTGAAGCCTCCATCATTGAGATAAATTGTTTGGAAGTTGGACACATCAAGCACACCAAGTGTTTGTGGAAATTATGGCCTGCTGGCACGCCTATGACTTGTCTTGCCGAGCCATTTTGCCTTGATTTTCATTGACTTCCATTGATCATAACTTCTTCAATTTTAATCCAATGGAGGTGTTCTTGTTATGGATTTAAAGCTTAGGATGTGAAGTTTTGTTATGGTTTGGTGGATTTTTGAATTAAAGCTTCAAAGTTGAGAAAGAATGCATTGAACTTGACCCCTAAAATTGCAAAACTTTCCCTTTTGAAAAACCCTAAGTTTCTATTTTTTTCTTCAGTTTCTTGATTTTCTTGAATTTTGATGAATCTCTTGACATTTCTTGATCAAATATTCACCATTCAACATATTTTCTTGAATATTTCCTCTACACAATTGACTTTTCCCTAATTTCTTGAATTTCAAGCAACTGATCAATTGAAACCCTTCTGAAATGATCCAACGGGCAATATTCCATCTTTAGTCACTTGATAGCATATAGAAACCCTTGAGGTGAAGTTTGAACCAAAATCTTGAACATAAACTACTTTGATCACAAAATTCTAATTTTGACTATTTTTGTTAGGAGGTGATGAACTGTCCCAACTTCTTGATGGACTCTCATATTCAAATGACTTGAGGGATCCAATGAGATAATATATGATGTAAGAGACCTTTGATGCTTGTTTGAAGATACTTTTCTCTTGTTCTCTTGCTTTAGATGATCAATGCTTTGAAATCAACTGATCACATGCCCTAGGCACAACCAATGATTTATGCTTGATTTTTCTATGACTTGAATGAAATGCAATGAATGAAAGTATGGGATAAATGATATATGAAAATGAGAGGGCAAATTTTAAAGTATTACACTTATCATGCTCCTGCATATGTAACTGACCGCGTTAAGCATGCTCTGAGTTAACTTAGCACGGTTGCACTTAGTGACACTTTATGAAACTTGTATAAAAGGGAACTTGCTAGATATTTTGATAATACACTTGCTAACATTAATTTTCAGTTTTAAAGAATATCTTATAGTGTTTGAAGTTTAGAAATTCCAAAAGGAGTAAAAATCAAAGCTTTGGAGCATCAATCCTCGATCCTTCGACTTTGATGCTAGTAGAGCTCTCTTTCTTACTTATTGATCAAGCTACCACGGCGATGGATAGCTAAACATATTTTGTGTCAAGATTAAAGGTAGTTAACCTTATTGATATTTATTTATTTTGATATTTAGTATGTGAACAAAGTTAATGATCAATATATGATTAATATTGTATCTCTTAATGATATATGTATGATTTGAATCACTCTAAACATAGATTTTCTATACCTTGATCTAAGTTATTCATATATCAACAAGAAAACTCTAGAGATATATTTGAGAGTTGATAATTTCTTTATATCAATCTCTATGTTTATTGTATTGATTGTTAGGATGAGATATCATTTAGTGATTGATATAATAATTCTCATGAAACCACTATAGACATAAAAAATATTGAGAGTATACATGATTGTATTGATCGAAACCAAGTTCACATGCTTGATTAATCAGATATGTATGAAAGATTGAAAGGGGTTAATGAAACCTAATGTTGATATGCTTTTCTCAAACAAACATCTTTCTAGAATTTACTCTTTGCTACGAAAACAAGTGAAAACATAAGTTACCAAATAAAACACTTTTGAAAACCTCACTTAAGACTTCAAAAATTATAGAACAGAAGTAATATCAGAATAATCCATGTGGATACGATAAAATAACACATCTAAATATACATTTCAACAAAATGGCGCTATTACCGGGGATTGTTGTCTGATATTGCAAGCCTAGAAATTGTTTATCAATTTTAAGATATGTATTGTTATCTCTTACCCCAGTTCATATTTCTTGTGCTTTTTTTTATTTGTTTGGTTAGTGTCGTAGATTTTTTTTTATGCAAGGAAGTGTACCCATAAACCAACTTTTTTTAATCATGAGATTGAAAGAACTGCTCGTAGGCTTAATAGAAAAACTAGATGGAGATGAAAAATAGCTAAAGAAAGATGAGAGCACGGAGAAACTTTCACAAGTAATCCACCAACTACTCCCATTTTCATACCAATCATGGCAGAAGTAGATCCACCACCACCTCCACCTACTCCGAGAGGTCCATGTATAAATAATCCAAGATATAATGCTCAATTTTCTCTCAATGCAAATAATGGAAGGTATTCAGAGATGAAAATAGGCATACTTTAACTTTTGTATGGAAATCCTTTTATCGGGATGGATCATGAGAATTCTTTCACTCATATTACGAAGTTCTATGAAATTCGGGACCAACGAGAGCTCCACAAACTGAAGAGGAACAATTGTTCAAGAGACTATTGCCACACTCCTTGATAGGAAAAGCTAAGGAATGATATCTTGATCAATAAGCTCTTGTTATGACCGATTGGAATTTATTGAAAGTAAGGTTTCTGGAAAGATTATTTCCTTACAATAGATTCATGGAGTCAAAGATCACAATTTTTGTGTTCGCTCAAGGTGGTAATGAATCTCTCAATGAAGCTTGGGAGAGGATCAAATATGTGTTACGGATGTGTAAACACCATGGGTTTGATGATCTCACACAGGTTCACATATTCCATAATGGGCTCCAACTGGTTCACAAAACTCTTTTAGATGCTACTTCGGGTGGGTCTTTAACGTCAAAGAGTGCGGAGGATGCACTTGCCATCATTGATAGGATGGCACTCAATGATCACCAAGGCCAACACAACTGAGGTACACTACAAAGGAAGCTTGAAGTGCTTGAAATTGGTACTAACAATTCTATTCATGCTCAAAACTAGTTGCTATCCTAACAAGTGGAGTTATTGACACAACAAATGTCAAAGCTTCCACAACAACTAAAGGGGATGAAATAAATTTCAAACAAGAAACAACAAGTAGCAATTTTCGAATTATGCAAGGGAGGCCATCCTACCGGCTATTATCCTCTAATTCTTGGTCGAACTTTCATTAAAACCGCGATAATGGCTATAAATAAGGAAGACGGTCTCATGAAAGTGCGAGTAGAAGATGAATAAGTTTGCTTTAATCTATTCAAAGTCGTGAAGCATCCTAAAGACAAGAGTGATTGTTTTAGAGTTAATGCAATGTATGAGGTGATTTAAAAGATAAAATTCAAGTACATGTTTCTACCCCCTTAGAAAAAGTTCATACTAAAGCCTCCAAAGTCTCATTGGGAATGAAGAAAAATAAATTGAGAAGTGTTTGCGAGAACTTAAGGAATGGGTTGGACTCTTTCCATTTAAAAGGGATAAGTCCATCCTATTGTATGCATAGGATATTAATGGAGGATGACTTCAAGTCGGTAGCTCAATTTCAACGTCGATTAAATCCTACCATGAAAGAAGTGGTTAGGAAAGAGGTGGTAAAGATGTTATCCGCCATAATGATCTATCCTATATTCGATAGTCCTTGGGTTAGTCTGGTGAAAGTGGTACCGAAGAAAGATGGAATGACGATTACCTAGAATGAGAAGAATGAATTAATACCGACAAGAACTGTGATCGGGTGAAGGATATACATCGTTACCGTAGGATAGAGAGACTTTTCTATCTATAGGTTATTGTTTTCTAAATGGTTATTTGGGTTAAAAACAAATTATTGTCAACCCGGAAGACCATGAGAAAACTACTTTCATGTGCCCATTCAGGATCTATGCTTGTAGAAGGATTCCTTTTGTATTGTGTTATACGTCGACTACTTTTCAGCAGTGTATGCAAACAATCTTTTCTGATTGATTGAAAAGTCCATTGAATTTTTTATGCATGACTTCTTGGTTTTTGGTCTGTCATGTGATCTTTACTTGAAGAATTTGGATGTTGTTTTGGAAAGGTGTTTTGGAAACAAACTTGGTGCTTAATTGGGAGAAATGCATCTTTATGGTTATAGAGGGAAATGTGCTTGGCCAAAAAGTTTCTACAAAGGGCCTTGAAGTTGATCTAACCAAGGAGGACGTCATTGAGAAGTTTCCACCACCTTTGAATTTGAAAGGTGAAATTCTGGCAACTGATACACAATGTCGAATACAATGTTATGACACCAATAACTGACAAGTTAAAAGCAATTAAAAATGAAAGTGCAGAAATAAAGAACAAAGTGAATTGTTAACCCAGTTTAGTGCAAACACACCTACTCTAGGGGCTACCAAGCCAGGAAGGAACTCCACTATCAGTAGTATCAATTCAAAGATCCACAAAAAACACCCCATTTTGCAATCTTTTCACTTAATCCCTACCCAATGTAAGTTCTACCTAGGAACTCTTAGATATGAAACCCCTCTCACTCCCCCTCAATCACAGAAGTGATCTTAAACAAACAATCCAGAAAATTCGAAGACACTCTTCAAAACAATCCTAACCTTGCTTAAATGCTTCATTTATGTACAAGCACTCTTGCTTAAAAGCTTTGAGTGGACAAAATACAAATTCACACCTAGTCCAAAACAATCATCAAGAAGACGATTGATTGGCTCACAAGAAAACTAAGAACACATACATAACCACTAAATGAACAATCCTTATTTTCCATACTCTTCACACTAGGGTAAGCAGCCCTTAAGTAGAAACTTGAATGAGCATGGGCCTACTGAACTTGCACAAATCAGATAAAATATTTCCTTAAATAAAGGAACAAAAATAGCAACAACAAATGTTATGCTAAAATAACTCCAAGTTGAATCCTCTTTTTTCTTCTGATAAACTGCAAAAATAAACAAAACATTCCTCAGTTTTAATGACAGCAAAACTCACGCACATATAATGATTCATCTAGGTCTTCAGGCCCAGTCAGAGATGTAATGACATCAGTCTTAACATCCTGATACAAATAGCTGCATACTAAAATCTTCACACCTGCATAATGCTTAAATCACATGTCATAACATTTCATATGAAATCCTAATACAGACACATGTTTTACCACAAAAATATATCCAATCTAAAACTTCTACAAACTCCCCCTTTGGAAAAATGTTTGCTAGAACAATTTAAGCATTATCAGAACAATATTAAAAAAAAACAATAGCAAAAGCACACATGCATACAGAACAGGGAGAAAAACACAAACTCCCCCTCAAACAAACACCTATATCAGAATACAACACAACAACAGCAGAAACAAAAAAAACTGTATCAGAGTACAACAACAACAACAACAAATACTAGCAGAGAGATTTCATCTCCCCCTCAACCTGTTAAGCCCTACATCACACATAGTCTGACTATACTAAAATAAACAATATCAGTACTCCCCCTTTTTAGCCAGAAATTGAGCCAAACAAGAAACTATTAGAACGAACAAGCTCATTAAGAACAAAGTTATCTTGGGTATATCAGAACCCCACCAAATAAGTACCAGAAATCCAAAAAAAAATTACATAAGAGCCTTCAAGGACTAGAAAACACAATCAAAAGAACTTAAAAAAAATAGCACCAACAACCATTAATCAGAACTAGATCCATCATCCTCTTCAGCCTCACTTTCGGAACTACCATAAGAATTACCTTCAACTCCCTCACCAGCCTACTTTCCATCAGTGTCCTCGTCTTTTTCTAACAATTCAATCATTTTCTCAAATATTTACTTTCTTGCATCTAGATCCTTACAAGCTTCATTGAGCTAACCAATGATTGAACTTTCGTTAAGAGACTTGAGATGTTACAACAATGTTATGGACATGAGATCCCTGAAACAACTTATAATGGAAGGAAATGGCACTTTCCCTCTTGGAAGTTGTGTCAGAATCAGTCAAGATTGCAGGGTACCGATTTAAAATAATACCCTAGATGAGTGAAGGAAAGGAAATAGGTAACTTCGCAGCCAATGTGCTATCATGTTTCATGGTTTGTTCAAATATATAAGTACCATACTCAAACTTGGTTTTGGTACCTACAACATAGATAAACCTTCCTAAACTAGTAGCAATGTTTGAGGTGTGATTTTTTGGAACCCAATTTGCGGCACCTATTCTATTTAGCATAACATACTTCACACTAAGCATGTTGGTTGACAATTTTTCCTTTCTAGGCCAATACTTAATTTGATCAGTAGTGATAGTTTTTTATATTTGATTATTAGTGACTTCTAATTCAGGGTAATTATAAGTATCTCTACCTAGAAAAGTATTGATCACAACAGGAGAAAAGTTAATGCACTTACCTCTTTCATAAACTTTCCTGAAGTCCTTTGACTTCCCATCAACATATTCTTCAGACACATTAATAATAAACTCCTTTACTAGAGTTTCATAGCACTGGGAGAACCTGGCAATAGTTTTAAGTAAACCTGTAAAGTAGTTTAGGTCTATAGCTTTAGTGCAATCCAGAATAAACTTAGCAACCTCCCTTTCCAAGTCCAGCCTTCTGTGGTAGAAAAACTTCCATTTATTCACATTGCTTATACAATAAAAAGAAATGTTGTCTAAAGGTGCATCAGGCACCCTAGAGGCAAGCTTGCTTAAAGTTGGTTTCTTTCTTGGTGTGATGTACGGAACATAACTCTCAACATCATAGTCAGACTCAGAGACAACTCTGATCTTTCTCTTCTTTATAACCACCTTACTCTAACCTTTAGAGGGACCAACAACAGTCATCTTAGGAGTGTCCTTTGGATTATCTTTTCTGGACACAAGCTTGCTTTGTGGAGAGCTTTAACCAGCCACATTCCTCCCTATCCTTGAAATCAATCTTTTCGCCACACTTGGGTTGATGTTGGAAATAAGCTCATTATCAAATAGATAATCAAGATCAATCACATCATCAATAGTATCCTCTTTGTTATTTCCAGCTTCAGGAAGGTCACAAGTATCTTGTGCCTCTTCATCATCTTGGTGAGAAGCCTCAGCAATAGGTTTTGCAACGTCTACTTCATCATCCTTTGAGCCACCTTCAATGGCATACACGGTAGTGTTTTCTTTTGCAGCCTCATTACTTAGTCAAGAGGTTAGATTCTGAGTGACATAATGGCTTGACAAAGGAACAGAGATTCCAGACACATCATGACTTTCAACCAGGATTCTTGAGATGGGTTCTTTAGTGGCTTCATCAGCAAATACAGTGCTTTGAGAGCCAGACAAAGGACACACATAATGATCCTTTGGTCTGTGAACATTAGGGGTTCTAGGTTTAGAAACCCTAGCACCATCAGGAATGACCATGTTTAAGGGTGCGACATCCAGGACATCTTCAGAAAGATGGTGAACCCTAGACTCAGTCTTGAAAGATGACTTCCTTGAAGGTGACACAGTGGATTGTTGAGACACTTTGTTATTGATAGAGCTTCGCAGAGCGAAAAAGCAAACAAGTTTTGAATAGAAGATAGGAGAACAAATATGCATAATGATGAAGTGGAATGTTTGAGGAGTGATGGGCCTTTGAATGAATTTTCTTCGAATAAATGAATTAATGATGAAATCAAATAATCTGCGCCTCCACTTAAAGTGCATTAAACTTGATTCTTGAAAATACTCAATGTCCTTAAGGATGTTCCCACATGTCACTAATTGCCACAAACCCTCATAAAGACGTATTCTCAAGCTGACTGTATTGAAATTTCCCCAGTATAATGTCATGACATTCTATGTGACATTATATTCAGACATCATTTGGTTCATCCATACAAGTTGAGAGTACTTGTTATCAACAGATACACACCATTCAGAGGTACTTTTCCCATACAAGATAAAATTAATCTTATTAGAGTGCAGCCTGTCATAATCACAGATACCAATATTTTGAGTAATTATGGTCTCTTCTTTTGTCTCCTTTCTGGAGGAAATTGGCTCTTGATTAACCCAGAGATAGTAATTATCTCTAGAGCCGACTCCCTTCATGATTACTACATTTTCTTCATTAGTCATAATACCTTCTGATTTTGTGATGTTTACACAAAATCCTTGATCACATAGTTGTCTGATGCTAATGAGATTAGAAGTCAATCCTTCAACAGGTAATACACCACCAAGATTTGAACCACTTGAGCCTTCACATTTTCCAACTCCTTTAATTTCTCCTCTAGCTCCATCACAAAAAGTAACATAGCTGGTATAATGAGGTTTGATATCAACCAACATATTTTTTCTTCAAATCAATGTTTATAACAACCACTATCAAAATACTAGTCCTCTTTAGCTGATACTGTAAGAGAAGTATAAGCTATCAAGTAAACATGCTTAGGATCCATTGTTGTTTCTTGATAAGAATGTTTTGCTCAGGTTTGGGATGTGGAATCTGATCAGGATATCCATGAAGTCTGAAATAGAAAGATTTTATATGACCAAACCTCCCACAATAGTGACACCTCCATCTTTGGTATCTTCTCCTTTGATGAGTAGATCTTCTTGGTTCATAATTTTGAGACACTGATTTCGACGTCTAGTTTGAACCATCATTCTTGGGCTCAGGTTTTCTACTCCTGAAGAACTCGTGTTTAGATCCGTTAAATCCTATCCCAGATAGGTCTTTTTCACTTCTTCTTCTCTGAAGGATCTCATCAAGTTTTTCAGATCCATTGTTCAACATTCTGATGGAATTTGTCATTTGATCAAGATGGGAGTTCAGTAAAGAGACTTCATCATTCAGAAGAGATATTATTGATATATTCTCTCTCTTTCCACCCTCCAAATTTTCTATGATCTCCTTCTTGTACCATTTATGCATATCTCATACAAAGCTTTTGATAGGTATCAACCAATTCATCAAATTTAAACTTATTTTTATTGGAGTCTTCATCAGACACACATGTCCCTGTCAACACAATGATATGCTTAGTTGATTCTTCTTCAAAGTATCTCTCAGATCTCCATCAGACCATGTTGCAGATAAGCCTTTCTTCTGCCCCTTCAGATAAGTAGGACATTCAACTCTAATATGACCAAAGACATCACAACTATGACATTGAACTCTTCTGCTTTTGCTTGGCTTCTCTTCAGACTTTGTCCTTGACTTATTTGATCTGCTTATGTCAAATGAAGTGTTCCTGACATTTGGTATTGAGCTAATATTCAACCTTTTCATGACCTTGTTGAATTGTCTTCCCATCATGGCAACATCTTCCTTCAAATTTTCTTCATTCTCCTCTTCATGTTTTTCTGCCTCTTTCTTAATATTTGACACAAGGGCTATGCTTTTGTTCTTCTTTTCAGGCACATCACTGAATCCCATTTCAAATGTTTGAAGAGATCCAATCAAGTATTCAACCTTCATGTTGCAGATGTCCTGTGCCTCTTCTATAACAGTCACCTTCATAGCAAATCTCTTGGGAAGAGATTTGAGAATTTTCCTCACAAGCTTTTCATCTATCATTTTTTCTCCTAAGGCTCTTGAGGAATTAGCAATATCAAGAATATTCATCTGAAAATCATGAACAGTCTCATCTTCTTTTATTCTCATATTTTCAAACTTGGTAGTAAGCATTTGAAGTCTTGACATCTTAACTTTGGAAGTTCCTTCATAAGTGGTTCTGATAATGTCCCAAACATCCTTGGCTAATTGACAGTGATGCATCGATCTAAATATATTCTTATCAATGCCATTGAACAAGGAATTAAAGTCTTTATAATTCCATAGTGACAACTTGTCCTCATCTTTGCTCTAATCATCCCCAGGCTTAAAAGTTGTATTACCATCTTCATCAGTAATGACAGGATGTTCCCATCCTTTATCAACAACTTTCCATCCTTCTTGTCCAGAGCTTTTCAGAATGCAACCATATGAGGTTTCCAATAATCATAGTTGGACTCATCCAAAATAAGTGGTCTATTCCCAAATCCTCCCTGCTTGTCCATAGTACCAGAATAATGTCCCTAGATCTCACCCAGAAAAACAGGCAGGATGCCTGCTCTGATGCCAATTAAAATTTTGGCACCAATATTTGACAAGTTAATAACAATTAAAAAAGCAAGTGCAAAAATAAAGAACACATGGAATTGTTAATTCAGCTCGGTGCAAACACACCTACTATGGGGGCTACCAAGCCAGGAAGGAACTCCACTATCAGTAAATCAATTCAAAGATCCACATCAAATACCCCAGTTTGCAATCTTTTCACTTGATCCCTACCCAAAGTAAGTTCTACCTAGGAACTCCTAGATATGAGACTCTCTTACTCCACCTCAATCACATCAGTGATCTTAAAAAAACAATCTAGAAAATACGAAGGAACTCTTTAAAACAATCTTTAACCTTGCTTAAAAGCTTTAGTTATGTACAAACACTCTTGCTTAAAAGCTTTGAGTTGACAAAATACAAATATACACCTAGTCCAAAATAATCATCAACAAGACGATTGATTGGCTCACAAGAAAACTAAGAATACACACACAAAAATGTTGAATGAACAATCCTTATTTTCCACGTCTTCACACTATGGTAAGCATCCTTTAAGTAGACACTTGAATTAGCATGGGCCTACTAAACATGCACAAATCAGATAATATATTTCCTTAAATAAAGGAACAAAAATAGCAACAACAAATGTTCTGCTAAAGTAACTCCAAGATGAATCATTCTTTTCCATCTGATAAACCGTGCAAATAAACAAAACAATCCTCAGATTTAATGACAACAAAATGCACGCACATATAAGGATTCATCTAGGTCTTTAGGCCCAGTCAGAGATGTCATGATATTAGTCTTGACATCCTGATACAAACAGCTGCATACTAAAATCTTCACACCTACATAATGCTTAAATAACATGTCATAACATGTCATATGACATCTTGATACAGACACATGTTTTACCACAATATATAGCCAATCTAAAACATCTACAAAAGGAATAAAAAGCTTTCTTGGCCATGCAAGATTCTATTGGAGGTTCATAAAAGACTTCACCAAAATTGCAAACCCTTTGAGAAACTTGCTAAACAAAGATAAGTCTTTTGAATTTGATGATTATTACATGATTGATTTTAATTATTTAAAACAAAGTTTGACTACCGTACTCATAATTATCATGCCCAATTGGAAAATTGATTTTGAATTCATGTGTGATGCGAGTGATTATGTTGTTGGTGCAATACTTGGTCAAAGAAGGACAAAATAATTTCATGATATACACTATGCAAGTAAGGTTTTGAACGAAGCTTAAATAAATTATGCCACAACTGAAAAGGAGCTTCTTGCGATCGTGTATGTGTAACACGGTGGGAGAACTGACTTTTAATTATTTTTGCAAGATATGTTGCGGTAAGCAAGAGTCGTCACCGAATTTTATTTCATCCAATTTAGCAAAGGTATAAAAGAACAGGAAAAACCTTTACAAGATTTTGAGTTCGGGGGTACGTTATACAAAGGGAAGGTGTTAGCACCCTTTGTATCCAGGGTTATCCATGGGCTCTTAATTGCTTAGCTCACTTTATTTGTTTTTTTTTGAAAAGTGTAGTGTGTGATTAAAACATTTTTTTAAATATTTAACTTTGTTATGATTCTCGTATGAATGTATACAAAGTGTTCACTTGTTTGAAAGTATTTTGAAAAAGAGAGTGGGGTGTAAAAAGTATTTGTTTTGAAAGTTGTGAGAAATCATTTAAAAGTTACTTACCCTAAGTTGTAAGGTCTTTCTTATTATTTCCTTAGGGATAAAACTGTCATTACAATTAGTTAGTAAGTAGTCTTATCCTTGGATTTGAAGGGACAAGCGTAGGGTCATCTTTGTGGTCATAGAAGGCAACATGTAGGGATACCTTAACAATTTGAAGGGACTATCATCATTCTTATAGGGACAAGATCATTTGTTCGAAGGTAACTCGAAGGGACAATGAGGGACAATGATCTTTTTTTGTAGGCAACTCGAAGGGACAACGAGGGACTATGATCTTTTATTCGAAAGGCAACCATGATGATTTATTTCTTTAGGCAACAAGTTAAGGTATCCCTACGTTCGAGGGACTAGACCATATTTCATAAGGCAACAAAGAGAGGTTACCCTAGAGGTGTGAGTGTGCAAGTGTATTCAATTCAATTATTTTAGTCTTGAATATTAGGGTTAGCTAACGGTTGATTTTAGTCTTACCATACAATCCTATTAAGCATACATCTAATAGTTTATAGTGCAGAAAATAAACCCTAATTTGAACTATTACATGGCTTTGGGAGAGATACATAAATATAAAAACCTGGCAAAAAATGTAAAGTGCAGAAAATAAACCCTAAAATTATTACAAGACTTTACCAGTTACATTATTCAACAAAAAAAGAAAATCGTGCGAGAAAAATAAATTATTACAAGTTTCGCGTATCCTATACAATTATTCTAAAAAATAAAATTGATAAGAAAAATATGAAGGAAATAAAAGTCTTAGATTTTGATTAAATGATTTAAAAAGATTGATTTAAAAAAAATAAATGATTGTTTTATTTAAGGAATTAATCTAATTTAATTTAATTATGTATATAGAATTTTTTTTGATGTATTTTATAATTCTTATGAAAATATTAATAAATTAACTATTTTTTTATTGGTTAGAAAAAATTAATTTGAATTAAAAGATTATTTTAAAATAAAAGAAAATAAAATAAATTAAGAAATAAACAAAAAGGAAAATATGAAAAAGGCCAAAAAAAATAGGAAATGGGGGGGAGGGACGCTGGGATCGAACCCAGGTCCTCTTGGTTACCAGCCAACGTTCCAACCACCAAGCCATGATGCTTCAGCTGTCAAAGGATAACAAAAAATTATTATATAATAAAACTGAAATTTATATATCAAAATGCGCACGCAAGCCTTCTTCTTCCTCCTGCCATCCAGGTTTTTACCTACGATTTGAATTCGTCACTAGAACCTATAATGACGGTTTTATCTGTCACTATAACACCTACACATTTCAAAAATTTAAACCACACAATATCAATTCAATATAAAGGCATGGTTCGATTAGAAATTGTCCTATGAGTTTATTGGTCCATTCAATTTGGTCTAAAATCACCTCTAGCTAAGGTTCCCCAAACTCACGACCTTGAACCCTAACAATGGCAATACACGATTATTGTACCTAAACTCCAATTGGATGGTCCATATAGCTTGCAAACATCATAAGAAACATAAATATGCAAACAAATTAGATGTATCATGTGTAAAATTATGAAATAAAAATAAAAAAAATAAACCAAAAAACGAATTCGGTTATGGCATTTTAAGATGCTTTGGAGCAAGGTGATGATTGGGACACCTTCAGAAGGAACTCAGGAATGTTTTCTCCTTGAGAATGGCTGCAACCCTAAAACTGAATCCTACTTACTCTTGAATTTTTTTTGAAGTTTTTTATGCTCTCTTTGATCAAAATTTTCGTCTTCTTGACATTTGCACTTGTTATGTATATATAGAAGACTGAATTAAGTCAATTTGTGGGCTTGGATTCAAGTTATTTTGGGATGAAGAGATTTGATTGAAACTTGATTTGAAAACTTTCTATTTTGGCCATTATTGTGATATCATGACTTTCCTCTTGTTGTGCACGAATTTGAATCACATATTATGACAATAAACTTCATAATCTGATCCCAAAATAATCTAAAGATCAAATATTTGATTTTTCAATATTTATTTTGATTAAAATTGAATTTAAATGAATTAAATCCAATAAAATATAAAATAAACAAAGAAAATGAAAATATATGACTTATAGATTGTGGATCATCTTAAGATTAAGTTTAGATTGTGAAAATATAGGCCCATGTGGCAAGAACTCAAGTTTTGGTCATTGTTTGCCTTATACACCTCCTCAAATTTGCTCAACTTTAACAATGCACAACTTCCTCATTTTTTATCATATGAATATGCTCCTGGACTTTTTAGAAAGCTTTATGTGTCCTTTAATCACTCTCTTTGGTCCCCGTGTCCATTTGATCTTCCATGCTCAAGTTATGAGCTTTTGAAAAAGTTGACTTTTTAGAGGACTTGTAATGTCTTGGCCCATATCTCTCAAATGAAGCATTTCGGGCCTTGGCCTGTGAGACACAAAGTCGTAGGGAATTGAATTTCCTTCACATTGAACTTTAGATGGGAAATTTCTTATGAAGTATGTGAAATTTAGAGCTGGTCAAACTATAGTTGACTTTCTCCTTAAGAAACCCTAATTAGAAACTTTTGCCTTGTGATGAATTTGGGGTTTTCTTGATGAATCATGATCAACCCTTGTTCAAAAGATGAATATTACTTCATAATCTTGATTTTGACCAATTTTTTTGAAGTTTGATTGTATGTTGACCATAGTTGACTTTTTACCCAAGTTAACTAATTATTGATTATCTGAGCATCTGACTGACCAAACTTGTAGGGCAAGTCTTGAAACATGACATGAGGATCTTTTGAAGTATATGGGATACCATGAAGTCCACTTGAGGCTTTCGAAGTCCAATTTACCTTGGGAAACATAAAAACCCTAATTTTAAATCTATTGCTTAGGAGGAGGTTTTGTTTGATGTAACCTTGAATTCCTTTGAGTAATTGAGAATCTTATGAACATTAGGAGACCTCTTGAGACATATGGTCTTGAAGATATGAGAGAAAATTTTGGGGTACAACAGTATGAATTGGAAAAATTTTGGTCCTACCTCATTGGGTCTAAAGTTATTGTTTACATGAACCATTTGGTGATTAAGTATTTTCTAACCAAATCGAATTCTAAGAAAAGGCTTATTCGATGGGTCATATTGTTGCAAGAATTTAATCTTTAAATTTGCTACAAAAAGGGTTCCAAGAATTTGGTTGAGAATCACTTGTCTCGTCTTGTCAATGTTGAGGTAACTATACATGAAATTGAGGTTAAGGAAGAATTTCAGAATGAGAAGTTGCTAATGGTTCAAGTTAGACTGTGGTTTGCTGACATTGCAAATCACAAAGTCGTCAGAGTAATTTCGTAAGGTCTAACATGGAATCAGAAAATGAAAATTTTGTCAGATGCCAAGTATTTTTTGTGAGATGAACCTTATTTGTTTCAAATTGGTGTTGATAATATTTTGAGAAGGTGTGTTACGAAATAAGAGTCAAAAAGCATTCTTTGGCATTTTCACAACTCACCTTATGGTGGGAATTTAAATGGGTTGAGAACGACAACAAAAGTCCTTCAATCTGGCTTTTATTGGCCTTCTTTATTTAAAGATGAACATTCGTATACCCAAAGTTATGACAAGTGTTAATAGAGTGGAGGAATTACTAAACGGAATAAGATGTTGTTGCAAAACATGCTTGAGGTGGAAGTGTTTTATTGTTGGGGAATTGACTTTGTTGGACCATTTTCACCATCATTCTCTTGTGAAAACATATTATTCATTGTAGACTTTGTGTCCAAATGCCTTGAAGCGATATCATGTGCGAAGTGTAACACCCCAAATTTTCCCTCTCCTTTTTTACCATCATTTGCATACCATAAGCATAGTATGTAGATACCATATTCTAGCATCTGGCATAGAAAAATGAAGCATAACATCCATGATCTCAAGCATAAGGCATATGATCAATTATCCAGCAGTTTTAGATTCTGAAGGGCAATCCAAGAGCCAACTGACATTGAAAGAAGTCCACAAGGTCTTCTCATATCTTGCACAAGTTCAAAGTCATCTCCAAGGACTTTGAGGGGTGAAATTTCATCAGAGGCTCAATGGTGCAACATTCTCCTATACAGGCAAACCCTAATTAGGATTTTGGTTCAGATCATTATATTCTCATAGCTTTGACCAATTCTTGTGGTCAAAGATTCTCATATAGTATAAAAGGCTTGTGTATGAGGTTTGAGGCAAAAATTCATTGAAGAAGCTAGAAATTTGTCCAGTTACTTGAGAATGAAGTAAGAAAGTCAACTGTGCAGTTCAAAAGACAATTGTGCAGTTCAAAAGTCAACTATGCAGTTCAAAACTCAACTGAAGGATTTCTAGGGTTTTGATCCTGATCATCAATCTTTTGAAGTCATATCATATCAAGGAATATCTTGGATGAGCTCAAATGTCAAAAATCAGGAATATGCAAAAAGTTGCTAAATTTGGAAATGTAGAAGTTTCTATTTTTGGAAATATTTGCCCTAGATATTCAAGCTATTATTTCATGTGCAAAAATGCTCCAGATGATTTTTCCTTGAACACTAAAGTTGTAGAGCATGGTTTTCCCTTTCCAAAAAGTCCTAGAACACCTTTATAGAATTTGTAGAACTCAAGATATGATTTTTGGAAGTTTTGTTGCATTTTAGGGTTTTTTGGTGCATAAGTGTCAAATTACCATTGGTCCATTGTTTTGATTTTATGGTGTCACACTTCATTCTTGTTGCTACACATTTTTGGATGTCCACCAAGACTATTTTCACGTGACCAACAAAGGATTTGTTTTGCTTTCATGTGGCTTGCATTTAAATGGGAAAAGTAGAAAAGAAAAGGTAGTAGAAAGGTGGCACCAAGCATGTGATACATGGAAAATCAACATAGTATACATCCATAGCAACACACGCCTATTCTCATTTCTCATTTCCTTGAGGTCACATTCCCACCACTTAAACACGCACACATCATGCCCCAAGCAAGAAAGATCTCATGTGAATGTTTCTTGTGCACCTCATGATAACAATCAACCCACACCATTTGATCATTATCTTTGCTCATCATGTGAACATCACAATGACAACCCACCAAGACCACCATAATACTCCTATACCCTCATGCATATGATTGAATTTGAAATCAAGTGGAAAGATGAAGGAGAGTGTCACGCATTACCTTGCTCTGCATTTTGAGAGAGAATAACAAACTTTGCCTTCTCACCCTTCATTGGCAACTCACACACCCTCACTATAAGAGCTTTTGGTTCACGGTTTCAAGGGGAGAGCATGATTTTACACTAAAAATCACACAAAGATTAGATCACGTTTCTCTTCATTTTCTCACACTCAAAGCAAAGATTAGATCACGTTTCTCTTCATTTTCTCTTCATTTTCTCATTTTCTTCAAGCCCTCTCATATTATCCTTTGAAGCCTTTCATTTGAATCATCATCATCATCATCTTGATTGAAGTTTGGGAGTTTGTGGTGTTCATTTGGAGTTTCATAACACTTTCGGATTCACTCTTTTTGGCCTTCAAATCAAAGCATCAAGCCTTTATTTGGCTCAAAGAAGCTCAAGGAAACTCTCAACACCTTTGGTTATCTCAAATTCGTGAAAGAAAGCTCCATACAGGTTTGAACATCGTGAAAATTTTGCTTCAATTTTGATCTATTATTGCTTTCTTCATGATGCAATTGATTGATATAAGATGCTTGAAGTGATTGGAGGTCTTGTGGTGCCTTAAATCTGGATTTTCAGTTTTGGTGTTTGATTTTATTTCGTCAATTTGCTCTCTATGTTGCTTGTTTGTGAATTTGAGTGGTGGATTCATGATCTCCATAATGTTAGCTTTCATTTGATGTGTTTCTTTGTGATTTCCGAGTTTAAAATTGCTTGACCTCACTGGAGTGTGGCCGAAGAAGACGATCAGAACTTCTCCGGCCGGTGAGTTGTGGTTAATAGGTTTGTGTTTCCAGGTTAAGTCACGTCCGTTCGATCTGATTATATCCTGCGGGCTCAGATGCACAACACATTAATGAAGGTAGCGCTGGTTAAGTTATTTCCTTGGTGTTTGTATGCTTTCATTTCAATTTACATACTTATTTCCAGGCTATTTGTGAACCCTTGGATCATGCTATTTGGTTGAGATTAGATTTGGATTGTTGGTTTCTTTGACTATGTGATTATTGACTTACATGCATAGCCTTAAGATATGATGACTGTGTGAGACTAAATCAAGACCGTGGGATCTGAATACTTTTGACTTGTTGACCGAGTTCTATGAGAGGCACATTGGGCCTATTTTCTATTGACACCCTCCCTTAAGCCCGTTTCTTTTAATTAAACATGTTTGGGCCTGCTGACTGCACCTGCCGCGGTCAACCTCTCATGAGTCTCTAGCTACCAGTCATCAGCTTCGACTGCTAGCATGTGAGTACCATACCGAACCTTTTGAGCTGGAGTAAAATCCATAACACAGAAGATTCTCTCGATCTCTTTCAACCATCCCAAAGCTGCATCTGGATCATGCTTTCCTTTGAACACCGGCGGATTCTCTCTTTGAAAAGTCGCCAAGCTACGTGATCCAACATCTTCACCAGCATTTGGCAAGTTCTGCACAGCTTGTGCCATCGCTTGCATTGCAGCAGCCATCGCAACGTCATTTCTTCCAGCCATCTCAACTTATCACTACAACACAACTAAAAGTTAGATTAATAACAATACACGATTGTTAGACAATTAAGACTCGACAACTGGCCGGACAGACTTACCTGCTCTGATACCACTAATGTAACACCCCATTTTCTACCCATGAAATATAAACAAAATCCGAGTTCGTAAAATTTTTCTACAAAGCGGGGTATCACATATTCAACTTTAAACAATTTCCAATTTAAGGAAATCATACTAAATACATAGCACTTTTTCGTAAATTCAACAAAAACAATGTCGTTCATTCCAATCGTTCGACTTCATAAAATATTACGCAGCGGATTCATAAATTGATTCATAACATCTTTAAACAACATAATAATAACTTTAAAATAAGGAGTAAGCAACTCTAAGTTCTTCGACTAATTAAAATTCAGCAATAATAACAGATCAACAAAGCAGACACGCGACATTCCCCCCGAGTGCTATGTATCAGAGCGACTGACCACCGACTCGACCAACGGTAACCGGCTACTTCTCAGGATTACCTGCACGTTGTCGCATAAGGACAACATTCAACAGAAGGGGTGAGTTACGATAATTATAAACAATATATGAAAAACATACAGTGAATAAGGATCCTAAACAACCACCACTTCACAAATTCAATCAAATATCAACACAACAAATCAACAAGAATGCAACTTTAATGAGACTCGACTAGTTATGCATATGGTACCATTCGGAGTTAAACTCCCAACTTAAAATCTGCCAATTTATCGAGGCATCAAGGCATAAGCCTTCAACTTTCAACTTTTTGCCAATCCAGGCCAACGCGGTGTGAGCAACAGCTCCGACAAAATGCATATGAATTTACATGACATATAGGACTTTACACGCATACAACATAGCCACATTAACAATACATACCAACTTATACGACATAAGCAACTTAGAAATCAACTTTGGCATAAAAGCCTCCGATATAGCAACTTCAGAACTATTCCGTAAATCGGAACATACCACAACTTAACTGTACTTATAAAATGACTACACTAAACAGTTTAGACAAAATAAAGCAATAAAAACCAACTCTTAAGTTACCCGACTTATCCTGAAAAATTTCGTTAAATTCCGAGCAACTAAGTTTTCTACTTGATTCGGCTAAACCGACTAATTCAACACTATTTTTAACGTGTTGAGGTTACTACAACCCTTTAAGTAATACTGACAAACAAAAATTCAGTATACTAAAAATCATATTGCTATGAAAGAAACATCTGTTGAGTTCTGTTTTCCTGTCAAAATTCTAACTAAGTTACTGTTATTTTGTTCTTCTTCATTATATTGATAGATACAACTCCTGTATAAAATTCACTTAACACAGTTTATAATTTATTTTAGAACATTATTAAAACATAGTTAGAAATGTTCTTAATAATCTTAAGATATTAATTAAAAGACTTAATAATTAACAATACATTAAAACACCAAAAAAAATGGATTAAAAAAAATAATTTAAGAAGTTAGTGGCTACAGGACCCCCCCCCACTATCACATGGCCTGCGCCACAAGAGCCTTGTGTGGCCTGCGCCACCTAGTGTGGCCTGCGTCACACCTCTAACATAAAGTGGGTCCCCCCCCCCCAAATTCTTATCTCTTTTCATAGCCAATTTAAAAAAAAAGTTTTTTTCTCCTAATAATCCTTCTACAACCAATTCTCCAGAATTCACTCTTACTCCAATACTACGTCAACACATTAAATTCATACTTTATTTATTTTATCTGCAAATTCATAACCCAGTAGCAATTCCACACAACTTCTACACAATCAATTGATATTAGATTTCCATAACAGCCACAAAATCAACGAAGAAAATATTGACCTAACTATCCAAATCAACCCGAGTCAAGTATCGAATTTCATACCCGATTATAAGAATCGAACCCACCCTTACCTTAGATTGGATTGAAGGTTGCTCTTATGATCGGATTCCGGAAATCGCTTCACTTTCTCTCACGCTCGCACAACAGTTCCCAATTCCTCTTCTAGTGCCTTCTTTTCCAACTTCTGTTTTCTTTCTTTTTGTTTCTATAACTTATATTTATTTCTTTTTTTATTAAATTAATTAAATATTATAATTTCTAATGGGCCTAAACATAACACCCCCTATTTTACTAATTCGCACACGATATTAAGCCCACTTACTCAAATAACACAACAACTATATTATTATTTCTTATAATATTTTCTACGACTTTCGACTAAATTTCCGACTTATCGATTAAATCAACCACAACATTAAATATACCAACTAACCACAATAAATACTAAAATAATAAAATAATAAATAATTATTTGGGCGTTACAATTAACATACTTGAGATTATTTAGGTGTTTTTGAGTTTTTGTTTAGTGTTAAGTAATGAGTTTAATCTCTAATCATAGATTAGTGAACTCATTACACCCTCCTAATAGAAGGATAATGGATGAGCACACTTAAGCTGAGGAAGATACCTCAACTTAATCCATGGTTAGGATTAAATTCATTATATAAAAAACCTTTATTAAATGGATTTTAATTAAAGGATGAGATTATGAAGTGAATTTTATGATTTGTAAGACAACTTTAAGGGAACTTGTCCATTAAACAATAGGGTTAGTCCCTCTTAACCATAAGGAAGAGTTAGAACCCTAATGTAAGGCCCAAGTTACAAGATAAATTCTTAGTGATTATTAGGTGATTTGATTAAGAGGTTTAAACGAATTAAAGGTTTAACACTTAGGATTAAATTTATACACTCCATCCTAAGAGAAGGATGCAGGCATAACCCTAATTCCAAAGTCATAAAACTTTAAGAGTTTAGTCTCTGATTATTGAGATGAGAAGAGAGACTCAAGGAGACTCAAAGGTAAAATGTTAAGGGGGACTAATCACAACCCTAATTATTATCATGCTTGGACATCCTATGGTTTATGAGGCTTAGAGAAATATCTTCAAGGAAGCCACCAATGGAAGAAGCAGATGAAAGGAGGAGGAAGCAGAAGAATAAGTTACTTACTTCACTGAAGAAGGTAAGTAACTTAAAGAAAGAAAGTGAGAGGGATGGAACATAAGTGAATCAAATTCACTTCAAAGAAAAGTTAACATGCATATGAAAATGATAAGAATAAGTGAGAGGTGAAGGAAAACCCACCTCCCAAAATAACTTACCAAAACCTGAAAGTGTTAGCATGAATGCATAAAGTAAAAAGCATAAAGAAATGAAGTGAAATGAGATGAAATGAAGATGCAAAGACCAAAGTCATAAGTGTTTATGCTATGTAAATTTCATGTGAGATGATGCAATGTCATACAAGATGCACATGAATGATCATACAAGAATGAGATGATCGAGAAGCATGCTTTGAAGTTTGAAAACACATAAAAATTTATGAAATGAAATGAATGCTAAACATGGAAAATGAATGAAGAAATGATCAAGCCAGGTTCTAACATGTCCTAAGATGTCTAAGATGACATATGAATGCATGAAATGTCATGGCAAGTTCATGTGATCATGAATATGCAAGGTGAATGCAAATGAACATGAGAAATTAGGGTTATATGGATATGTGAGATGCAAATGGGTAAAATAGAAGCATATGACATGATAAAAAATTGAAATCATACTCAAACAAACCCTAATCCGATATTAGGTCACACCCCAAAGGAGAAGGTCAGAAGCCTAACCTATCAAACTTTATGATTTTTCTAAGTTTCCTAGGGTTTTTGGTTGATTCAAACGGAAAAATGCAAATAAAATTGAAAATGCAAGATAAATTTATGAGGAAAATGACCTATAAACTACATGCAATATGTAATATAATGCAAAAAGAATCAAGTTCAAACTCTTCTTGGTTAGGCATAAATGATTTTTTAAAGCTAGGGTTAAAAAATATGATTTGAATGACCCTTAATTCAAAGAAAATTGGCAAATTATGATCAAACCTAAAACGAAATTTGTGTGAAGAGTTTGAAAATGTTTCTAAATGCATTGGAATGAATCATGATTTTTTTGGTGATTTTTAGAAACCTAAATGTATTTTTAATTAATTAAAATACTTTAATTAATTAAAAATAATATTTTAATATTTAAAAAATACTTTTTTAATCCAAAAAATAAAATAAAAATTATTTTTGGATTAAGAAAAATATTTAAAGTCAGAATGCAAAGTTTCATAATTTTGTGATGGTTTTTGGTATTTTAAAATAAATATGCAAAAGAAATGAAAATAAAATGAAAATAAATGAGAATAAATGGAAGTCAACGCATCCAAGGGCCAGGATTTGAATAAAAAGGGTGGGAATTGACCATGCGCGCATCTCAATGGTCCACATTCAAACTGACTAAATGATTTTTATTAAATTAATTAAGTGAAATTAGGGATTAATGATATAATCTGGTCCATCCATGCGCTAACCCTAAACATGATCTAATGGCTCAGAATCAAACTGGGAATTAAAACACGTTTAAGCCCTAATCACTTTCAGACGGCCGGAACAGTGTTCCGGTCGTCTTCTCCAGCAAGTTCTCTACCCTATCTCTCTCCACAGGCCATAAAAACCTCCCCAACTCTCCAGAATCACTCCCCAGGCATCAATAAGCAAGAATCAACCATCAAAAACAATTTATTTCACGCATACATGATGAATCGAAGCAAAAACAAATTCACGGGCAAAGTTTCAAAAGAACAATACATGCTCATTTCTCAATCATTTTCAAAAATAAACATATCACAATGATCGGCTAAACATGTAGAATCATTTAGAAACTTAAAATCATGCTTCTGGAAAAAAAGTTCATGAAGGTTACCTGAGTTGCAGTTCTTGGAAATGGAGCTTTCTGGTCCTTTCTTTTGTGAAATCCACCTCCTTTGGTCCCCCTGAGTCTATTGTGATGCTTGGAATGAGTTTATTTTGGCTGAATCATGAGTTCCAGTTCTGAGTATGCAGAAATCGTGTTTGAGTTTGAGAGTGTTTTAGGCTATGGTGATGGGTGGGGAATGATCCTGAGGTGATGCTGAGTTGAATGGTGAAGAAAGTTTAAAGTTTGAGTGGTTGTGCTATGAATTTCTAAGAGGTGAAGGTTTCTTGAGGTTTTTGTGATTCTGAGTGTTGAGAGGCTTTCAGGCTTGTGTGTTGTATGAATTAAGTTGCTTAATGTCCACATAAATAATGTTGATTGGCCAGAGAGTTGTTGTGGCACATGTTGATTGGTATGGGAGGTTTTGCAAAAAGTCAAGATTGTGTACTATGAGGTATGGGCACGGGTCATAGGTTGTTTGGAGGGGTGTCTGGCCTCAGCTTGGTTCATGGAGGACCATGGGATTGAATTTGATGTGCCAGAAGGCTTGGATCATGAAATTGCATAGATTTTGCAACTTTCCCTCTTTGATGTTTCTTGGATCACAAGCCATGAAAACCCTAGATTCAAAGGCCAATTCTGATCTTTTGAAGTTTATTTGACATGTTGTGAAGTGTTTGTGCATATTAGAGGTCATTAGAATGCTTGAACATGCCAAAATGCAAAATCCCTCTTTGACATGAAACTTGAAATTATAAGATTTTTGCCAACTTTAAAAGGCCATATCTTGAGATCTAGGATGAATCAAGACATGTTATTGTACTTTTTGAAAAGGGAAAGACCTAATCTACAACTTTCATGACCAATAAGTTTTCATTTGAAGCAATTTTTGTCATGAACGAGGAGGTTGAAAAACTTTCCCAAAATGGAAAGTTTGCATTTCAAGTTATTTCCAAAAATGGCAAGTTTGCAATTGGCTCAAAATTCTTCAATCTTGTGAACTTCCAACCACTTCTAAGATCAAATAAAGATCATATAACTTCAATTTGATGAAAATAACCCTTTGGTTTCATTGTTGGGGGCCTCAGATGCCCTGATTTTGACTTAACTTACTCAGGAAGTTACCCAGTGAACAAATGACTTCCACAATGAATTTATTCATCAAACTTGGTACACATGATCCTTACAACATATTAAGAACATTAGAAACAACAATAACCTAAAAATTTGGAGTTAAGGCCTCTGAAACCAAAACCCTAATTTTGGTCATCTCTGCAGTGAAAACCCTAGCTCTGCTTTCATGCCACTGCCAGTTCTTGTGATCTCTAGACTTTAATGATCTTTGAGGAGCATAATATGATGATAGAACACACATGGACCCTCTTGGAAAGCTTTGAGGCCTTTGGGATGGCTCAGATGGATTCTTGGATTGCTTAGATCACAAACCCTAGATGCAGATGAATTTGAGCAATGCAGTGAGATGTAATGCTTATGTTAAAACAAAATGAAAGATCATAAGCCATAGTGTGATAAAGAGTGAGGGAAAATTTGGGGTGTTTACAATATGGATTTGATTGGTGGAAGAATTTGTGGTTTTGCTGGATGGATTGTGTGTTTCGAAGAGATAAAGTTTTGGAGTAATTTCTTGATTCTCAGCTTGTGTCTTGTTTCAGGCCATGAATGGTGTTCATTTATAGTGCTTAAGGTTTGAATAAGCCATACCATTGGTCAGGATAGTGGTTGTGGCACTGTGTGATTGGTATGGGAGAAAATGCAAAAAAGTCAAGAATTGTGTACCATAGGTATGGGCCATGGAAGAGCTGGTTTTTGTGGCTAGATTACTTCAGCATGGTTCATGGAGAGCCTTTGGATCAATGGAAATGAACTGCAATGCTTAGATGGAGAGATTGACATGTTTATGCAACTTGGTTATTTTGAGAAATCTTGGAAATTAAGCCATGAAATGCTTCAATCCTTGGGCCCATTCTGATCTTGGCAAGTTGCATTAACATGTTGTGACATAATTGAGTGGATTAGAGGTCACTTAGAAGCTTGAAACTCAAAATTGCATAAATCCCTCTATGACATGAACTTTGAAAATTATGTGATTTTGGCCAACTTTGCAAGACCATAACTTGAGTTCTAGGATGAATTAGAATGAGTTCTTGTACTTTTTGAAAATGGGAGGATCCAATCTACAACTTTCATGTTTGAAGAAATTTCATTTGAAACCATTTTGATCAAGAAAGAGGAGGTTGAAGATCTTTCCCAAAATAGAAAGTTTACATTACAAGTCATTTCCATTTTTGGCAAGTTTTGGCTTTGTTCATTTTTCTTCAACTCTGTGAACTTCCAAGCATTCCAATGATCAAATAAAGACCATATGACTTCAAAATGATGATGATGGCCCTTTGATACCCTTGTTGGGGGCCTGAGATGCCCAGAATCTGACTTTTCTTACTCAGGAAGCTACCACTTGATCAGATGACTTCCACATTGAATTTTTCCATGCATTTTGATACACAAGCTCCTTATAACATATATGGACCAATAGCAACAAGAATGACCAAATTATTTTGGGTGTAAGGCCTTCAAAACCAAAACCCTAATTTCAAGTCATCTGTGTAGGAATCCTCAGCTTAGCTTCAATACCTCTGCAATGCTTTGACATTTCTTGATTTCAATGAACCCATAGGGGCATAAGATGATCATAGACCACTCAAGGACTATATTGGCATGCTTTAAGACCTTTGAGATTGCTCATATTACTTCTTGGATTGCTCATATCACAAACCCTAGATGCAGCTATGCAGATGAAATGTTAAGGATGAGTTAGCTGTGTAGGATGTAAGCGCCATGCTTAACAGACGAACAAGATAACTTGTGGTTGAATACGAAGACAATCCAAAATTTGCGCTCACTGGGGAAAATAAGAAAAGGGATATAAATTGTAATAGTCAGTATAAACTGAATATTAAATGGTAGCGACGGGGGACGACCATCGAGCAGAGGATGCCTGCTGGGGAAAGATACAGTGAGAAACGCACTGATGGGGACAACCATCATGCTGGGGAAAAAAGGAATCTGTGACGGGGACGACCATTGGGTAAAGAAAAAAGAATGACTTTACTGGGAATTAAAAAGCACTGACGGGGACGACCGTCAGGCTGAGTAAATGATGAGGGACGGTCATCAAAAGGTGAAGGACGATCACCTAGCAGGGGACGGCTGCTAAAAAGATCACGACATAGGACGAATGTCGGATCGAAATATCGATGATGGGGACGGCCATCAGATGAATGATGAGGTACAGTCATCAAAAGGTGAAGTACGGTCACCTAGCAGGGTATAGCTCCTGAGAGTTATCGCGACATAGGACAAATGTCGGATAAAAAGATCAACAATGGGGACGACCATCGGATAACATGATGAGGGATGATCATAAAAAATGATGAGGAACGATCATCAAGAGGTGAAGGAAGATCACCTAGCATGGGACGGCTGCTCTGTTGGGGATTATCTCAACATAGGACGAATGTCGGATAAAAAAGATCGACGATGGGGACGGCCATCAGATAACATGATGAGGGACGATCATCAAAATAAATGATGAGGGACGGCCATCAAGAAGTGAAGGACGATCACCTAGCAGGGGACGACTGCTATGTTGGGGATTATCTCGACATAGGATTTCGGATAAAAAGTTGCTTTGTTGGCGACTTCTGGGGATGGATAAACACAGACGGGTGTTTAAGCCCTAAAAATAAAATGGTATGTGTTCCGACAGTGTGTATAGATTAAAATTACGGACGAGTATCCTTAGAACCACGATACAGACGAGTATCGATAGAAACAAACACCGACGCGTGTTTAAGGAGTGATGATACAGACGAGTATCAGCTGTTTAAAAAAAAGAACACAGACGAGTGTTGACCTGCTGGAGAGATTCATAAGATACAGATGAGTATCAAAGAATTTATGTATAAGTAGGATACGGACGAGTATCATAAGAATTGTGTATAGGTATGTACAAGTATTTGTATTGAGAGTGCAAAAGGATATTTTGGCTTTTATCTGTAGGGGATAAGTTTTTTTTGCTTATTGCTGGAGGAGTGATTTTGGTATTTGTAGGTGACTGGCTCGAACCCTACTTATGATCATGCAAATGTTTGATTTTTGCCGTAATGCTCCGCATTAGACGGAATGCTACGCTTTGTTTGGGGAGGAATGATGTGAATGCTATGATTATGCAAATGAGAGGAACAAGATCCGAGATCTGAAATCAGTTGGGAGAACAGATCACTGGACGATCTGTGGGGAGAAAGGATCACTGCACGATCTTTCTGGAGAACTCTGGGGGAAGAACTCTGTGGGGATACAATGCTGGGGATGAGAAGATTTGGTCACTTGATGGGGGAAAAGTGATTTAGGCATTGCTTTGGAGATCCTGTTTGGGGATGAAAGAACTTCTGAGAAGTAATCTGTCGGAGGATCAGCTTCGCGGGGATACTCTGAGGGGATAAAGAGCTCAGTGGGGAATACTTTCGTCAGGTAGTCCTTCTGATGATGTGACTGCCAGCTTGGCTGGGGATATAGTGACTGATATACCCCATGCTGTAAAAAGGTTGTCCTCCTTGAGTACCTGCAACCTGTTAAACAAAGAAACGCACAAATTTCCTGAGGTATCCTCAACCGGATTCCATCATAGGAGTTAGGTTTGCTTAAGAGCACATATTTCCTACAAGCATTTATTGAAAATGGCTTATACGTTTTCATGCAAATGGTGTATTACGAACTTTAGACATTTTGCAAAAAGGTAAAAAACAAAGTGTGAATGAATATTTTATTGATTTGTGTGCCCTGAATAGGCGAGTATAGTGAGGAAGCTAATCCCTGAAATGAGGAGATTGCTACAAAAATTGAGAAAATAAAAGTCCTATTTGGAAATGCTGAAGTTGATGCTTCAATCTTCCTTTTGCTATGACTTGTATGACCTAAACGCTCTTCTTATCTTGCTTTCTGAAGAAAGTTGATTCTGACCGACGCTTTGTCCTTTCGAAGCTTGCCATGTTATGTGAGTGATACAGACAAATTTTGAATGCAATTGTTCGCTTATTCCCTATTCTTGCATGGATCTCCCTTTCGGGTTTTCAATCCACCGGGACAACCTTTTTTGCCTGAGCTGTCCGATGCAGCTTTTCAACTCAGCGGGTGTACATTTTTTTTCCGATTTTTCCCTAATTTTTGCCCGAGTCTTTTATTTTGTTTTTGACTCGCCGGGATGCCCTAGTTTTTCCTGGACTTACATTCTATTTTTATGTCCAGCGTGTCGTTTATGCGAAGTATTTTTTAACTACATATGAATTCATAGGAGATAAGAATTTTTCGCCATCCATGGTTGCGAGCATCAGTGCTCCGCCAGAGAAGACTTTAGTTATGACAAAGGGAACTTCATAGTTTGGCGTCCACTTGCCCCTGTGGTCTGTATGAGGAGGAAGGAGTCTTTTCAGTACAAGCACTCCCACTTGATATACCCGAGGTCTGACTTTTTGATCGAAGGCTTTCTTCATCTGTTTCTGATATAACTGGCCATGACAGATAGCTGATAGCCTCTTTTCTTCAATCAGGCTCAGTTGGTTATAACGAGATCGGACCCATTCTGCTTCATCCAGTTTTACATCCATCATTACCCGCAAGGAGGGTAATTCAACTTCAACATGTAGGACTGTTTCCATACCATACATAAGATGATAAGGTGTTGCCCCGGTAGATATTCTGATGGAAGTTTGGTACCCATGCAAGGTGAATGGTAACATTTCATGCCAGTCTTTGTATGTGACTACCATCTTTTGCACAATCTTCTTAATGTTCTTGTTAGCTGCTTCAACATCGCCATTCATCTTTGGCCTGTAAGGAGAAGAGCTGTGATGTTGAATTTTGAAGTTTCGGCACAGTTCTGCCATCATATTGTTGTTAAGGTTTGAACCATTATCAATAATGATTCGCTCAGGGACTCCATATCGACAAATGATATCCCTCTTCAGAAATCGGGCTACCACTTGGCGAGTGACATTTGCATATGAAGCTGCTTCGACCCATTTGGTGAAGTAGTCAATGGCTACCAGGATGAATCTATTACCATTTGAAGCAGTTGGTTCGATCTTTCCAATCATATCAATGCCCCACATAGCGAAAGGCCAGGGTGAAGACAATATATTCAAAGGATTCAGAGGCACATGCACTTTGTCTGCGTAAATCTGGCATTTATGGCATTTTCTGGCATAGGCACAATAGTCTGCATCCATTGTGATCCAATAGTAACCCGATCTCAACAATTTCTTCGCCATTGTATGTCCTCCGACATGGGTACCGAAAGAAACCTCGTGTACTTCGTGCATTAGTAAGTCTGCTTCCTTCTTGTTAACACATTTGAGCAGGACCATGTCGAAGTTTCGCTTGTATAAGGAGCCATCAGTATTGAGGAAGAAACTGCTGGCTAGTCTTCTTAATGTCTTCTTATCATTAGACGATGCCCCATGTGGGTATGTCTGAGTCTCTAAGAAGCATTTGATATCATGGAACCAAGGTTTGTCGTCAATGACAGTGTCCACAGAGAATATGTATGCTAGTCGGTCTAGTCTGGATACTAAAATCCGAGGCACATAGTTGGCAGTCTGTACTTTGATCATAGATGAAATAGTGGCCAAGGCATCTGCAAACTGATTCTCATCTCGAGGGATGTATTCAAGCTTGACCGTTGTAAAGAAGGTCAATAATCTCCTCGTATAGTCACGGTAGGGAACCAGATGCTCTTGATGAGTATACCATTTTCCATTAGTTTGGTTGATCACCAAAGCTGAATCTCCGAATACATTCAAGGTTTTGATCCTGAGGTCGATGGCTTCCTCAAGACCCATGATATAAGCTTCGTACTCGGCTTCGTTGTTAGTGCAGGCAAAGGTGAGCTTTTCTGAGAAAGGCAGATGGATTCCCTCAGGTGTAATAAGCACTGCCCCAACCCCACGACCGTTACAATTAACTGCCCCATCGAACATCATAGTCCATGCTTCTTCTGGATCAGGCCCTTCAGTGTGAATAGGCTCTTCACAATCTTTTGATTTTAAGAACGTGATGTCTTCATCAGGGAAATTAAATCTCATAGGCTGGTAGTCATCAATGGGTTGCTCAGCCAAATAGTCAGCCAATACACTGCCCTTAATGGCTTTCTGAGAGGTGTATTGAATATCATACTCTGTTAGAATCATTTGCCATCTTGCAACCCTTCTGGTAAATGCTGGTTTCTCAAATATATACTTGACAGGGTCCATCTTTGAGATCAATAAGGTAGTATGAGTCAACATATACTGTCTTAGTCGGCGAGCAGCCCACGCTAAAGCACAACAAGTTTTCTCGAGCAGTGAATAACGTTGTTCACAGTCGGTAAACTTTTTGCTTAGGTAGTATATTGCATACTCTTTTCGACAAGACTTGTCATGCTGGCCCAACACACACCCCATTGGTTCATATAATACTGTCAGGTACATTATTAGAGGTCTTCCTTCAACTGGAAGCATGAGGATTGGAGGTTCTTGCAGATACTCCTTACTCTTATCAAACGCTCTTTGACAATCATCGTTCCACCTGACTGTTTGTTCCTTTCTTAGAAGTTTGAACAAAGGCTCGCAGGTTGCAGTGAGATGAGATAAGAACCTTGAAATGTAGTTCAATCTACCTAAGAACCCTCGAACTTCTTTCTCAGTCTTAGGTGCAGGCATTTCCTGAATTGCTTTGACTTTGTCGGGATCAACCTCAATTCCTTTTCCTCTTACAATAAAACCCAGCAGCTTACCAGAACGTACCCCGAATGTGCATTTGTTGGGGTTCAACCTTAACTGATACTTCCTTAGGTGCTTGAACAATTTCAATAAATTTACCAAATGATCTTCCTCTATTTGGGACTTGGCAATCATGTCATTCACGTAGCACTCAATTTCTTTATGGATCATATCGTGGAATAACGTTACCATAGCCCATTGATATGTTGCACCGACATTCTTCAGACCAAACGACATTATTTTGTAGCAGAACATGCCCTAGGGTGTGATAAAGGTTGTCTTCTCTATATCTTCGGGTGAGATCTTGATCTGATTGTATCCAGAAAATCCATCCATGAAGGAAAATACCGAGAACTAGGTTGTGTTGTCTACCAATACATCAATGTGAGGTAATGGGAAGTCATCTTTCGGGCTTTCTCTGTTTAGATCCTGGTAATCAACACACATACGCACCATTCCATCTTTCTTAGGTATGGGTACAATGTTAGCAACCCATGGCGGGTAACTATTTACAGCAAGAAAACCGGCATCCCACTGCTTTTGTACTTCTTCTTTGATTTTCATGGCCATATCTGGGCGAGTACGGCGCAACTTTTGTTTAACTGGCGGGCAGTCTTCTTTCAATGGAAGCTTGTGCATGACAATATCTGTATCCAAACCCGGCATATCCTGATAGGACCAAGCGAACACATCGACATACTCTCGCAGCATACTGATAAGTTGTTCTTCCACTGGAGCTTGCAGACTAGCCCCAATCTTCACTTCTTTCATATCTTCCTCGGTACCAAGATTGATAGTCTCAACCTCCTCCTAATGAGGAGAAATCACCTTTTCCTCTTATCTTAATAACCTGGCTAACTCTTCAGGTAAGTCGTAGTCTTCTTCAACCCCTTCATCTGCTTGAATAATCGGATTGTCGAAGTCATACAAGGTCATTGAAGTGTCGTTGTTGGTGCAATCTAGAAGTCTATCTCTGCAAGGGTTGAGATTTGGTTCATTTTAGTGATTGATTTTATCTTATTTAGAAAAAGTGAATGAAGTTATTATTAAGAAAAACATTGCCATTTATTGTTTTGTGCGAAAATAACAAAAATGAAAAGACAATGAGCGAAAAGAGATTGTTTGCAAAAAGATGTCCATTGTTCATTAATATTCAATTTTCACAAAATACACATGGCCTTATTACAAAATGATTCCAAAACATCTTGGGCAAGATGCAGGACTTTGATGCATGCTTAAAAACAGGAAATAATAATTACTCTGCAACAGTAACCCTTATAATTTCCTGGGAAGACCAGTTCAGGACTTGTTGGCCCGGGACTCTTGGATGGATCCAGATTTCCAGGTTGTAGTCACTCTCAGACTCGTCTTCCAAAGTGTTGACAACATCTGGGGTCAGCATTCCCCCACTTATGAACTTGGGAGCTTCAACAGCCTCCTCTAGAACTTGTCGGGATGGTCTGTAACCCAAACCAAATTTGTCTTCTTTCATCTCCACCTTCAGCAGCTTGCCCCAGCCTTGTGCATTCCCTTCTTCAACAACCTTCCGAGCCTATTTGTAGGAAGCGATTGAGGTACCCATCCTCTCTTCTTGGGATGCAGCAAACACCTCAGTTGTAGCTTCGTTGATGTTTAAAGCTTCGAAACCCTGACTCATGGTTTCATGGATCTCTCCATCCATTTCTATGTACTTGTATGTAGCTAGATGACTGACAAAGATGTCTTCTTCTCCATAGATGGTGATAATTTGGCCCTCCCACTCGTATTTTAACTTCTGGTGAAGGGTCGATGTTACGGCACCAGCGGCATGAATCCAGGGTCGACCCAACAAACAGCTGTAGGCAGGCTGTATGTCCATCACGTAGAAGGTAGTTTTGAAACCTTGCGGGCCAATTATCACAGGTAGCTCAATCTCTCCAAGAACCGATATCTTAGAACCATCAAAAGCTCTGAAACCTAGGTTGCACGGACGGAGTGCAAGACCGTCATACTCCAACTTTACTAAAGCTTTCTTTGGCAACACATTGAGTGATTATCTGGTATCAACAAGGACATGAGAAAGTACAACACCTTTGCATTCCAAAGTGATATGCAAAGCCTTGTTGTGATTACGCCCCTCCGTAGTCAAGTCAGCATTGGTGAAACTTAGTTCATGACTAGTATTGACGTTTGCGACCACCATTTCTAACTGATTGACTGTGATCTCCTCAGGCACATAAGATGCATGCAAGACTTTGAGTAGTGCATTCCGGTGAGCCTCGGAACACATGAGCAGAGACAGTATGGAGATCTTGGAGGGTGTTTGGTGGAGCTGATCCACAACCTTGTAATCACTTCTTTTGATAATCCTCATAAACTCGTCTACATCCTGATCAAAGGGTGTCTTCTGAGTTTCTTTTTCAGCAGGTTCTTTCGGCACCGCATTTTTGCCTTTTACTTTGGCAGCAGCTTCTGCTTCAGCATTAATTCTGGGAAATTGTGAAGCGAAGAGACGTCCACTCCAAGTGAAGCCTCCGCCTCCGCCAACATTGTCAACTTGTGGTACATGTATTGAGGAGTCAAAAGTGATCTTCTTTCCATGACAGTAAAGATCCGAACCATAATGCCAAGGAACATCATTGTTGTTATCATAAGGAACTGGTCCAAGCACCGTGATGGTCACCGGACTAATTGCAACAGAAGAAAGAGTTGTGATAGTCTATGGATCATAGTAGATGGTGACAGGAGGTCTAATTGAAGCTGGTGCAGGTGCAGGAAGTTGTTGATGTTGAGGAGGGAATTGTTGAAAGTCGTTGTTGAGAGATTCCAGAACATGGATGATTGCTGGATCGTAATAGATGGTATCTATTGAGATGTCGTCACTGGTGTTGTCTGTTGTTGTTGTAGAAGACTCTATTGAGATAATGTTTGCTGGTGTTGTAGGAGGGATTTTTGTTGCAGTTGTAGAAGATGGAACCGTTGAGGAGATTTGTAGAATGCCTTCTCTGATAAGACTGCTAATACATTCCTCAGACTTGCACAACCATTGGTAGAAACTTTGCAAGCTTCACAATGGGCCTCACAACCCGGAAACACTTGGAACTTCAATAGTCGAGCTTTCAATTCGGCCAGTGGTGTTTGAATATTTGCAATGTCATCAATCAGAATTGCTGGTTGGTCTTCCTCAATAGCATTAATCCTCGGCCTACCGTGATTCGGTATTGGATTCTTTGTGACATTTGGTGGACGTGCAAAATTCAAAGCTTTGGAGTCAATAAGATCTTGGACTTTCATGTGCAGGGCCCTGCATTTCTCTTTTGAATGGCCAGGTGCATTGGAGTGAACAACACATCTGGTGTTGACATCATAATTCCTTGGAAGATTCAGAGGATCGGGTGGAGCCAAAGTTCTTAGTTCAGTCAGGTTAAGCTTCAATAGTTGCGGGAGTAAGGTTGCATAGGGCATCAGAATGGGATCAATGACCCTATTAATATGAGAAGGCCTTTGTGGGAAAGGACGTTGATGTTGGTTATTGTTGTTGTAAGATCTTTGTTGCTATTGTGGGAACTGTTGTTATTGAGGATACAGTTGTTGCTGAGGTGCTGGAGTAGGAATGGTGACTGCAGCTACTGATCTTTGCAAGTACTGGGGTTTACTTCTATTAACATGTACTGCATTAGTCTCTCTTCTTATTCTAGGTCCAGAGAAAGGTTTCCTTGCATTGCTGGAGCTAGTACCATTGTCAGAAATCTTACCCATCTTCAATAGGCTTTCGATTCTCTTGCCTGCTATAACCACATCATCAAAATTGGTAGAAGAGAAGGCAACAAGTCTATCAATGTAGGTTACTTGCAAGGTATTCATAAATAAGTCAGCCATTTCTCTTTCAGACATAGGTGGCTGGACGGAAGCAACGAGTTGTCTCCACCTTTGAACGTATTCATGGAAACTTTCCCTTGAAGATTGAGACATACCCATCAAGAGGGTCCTATTAGGTGCCATATCCAAGTTGTATTGATATTGGCGTATAAAGGCCTCAGCTAAGTCCTTCCAATTCCTGACAGTAGCCCTTGATAGGTGTGAATACCATTCTCTAGATGCCCCAGTTAAACTGTCTTCAAAATAAAACATCCACAGCTTCTCATCCATGGTGTATGCCTTCAGCCTTCCCAGAAAATACTGCAAATGGGTACGAGGAAAGGAGGTACAGTTATACTTCTCAAAACAAGGGGGTTTGAACTTGTGAGGAATCCTTACCCCGTCAACTAGGCCCATATCCATCACATCAAATCCCAAGTAGTTCTGGGATTCCAAGGATCTCAGCTTCTCAGATATCTCGTCCAGACGACGGTCATAAGCTTCATCAGCCCCAACACCTAACACCGTAAACTGCTCATCTTGAGGATCCTCCTGTAGAATACTATCTCCAACGTTCTCTGGGTATTTCCAATAACATTGACTTCAGGGTTGTTGTTGGGCCCAAACTCTGGTGGATTTGTTTGCGGCTGTCCATGCTCATTGTTACTAGTACCTCGAGTGCCTGTATGGTTATCTTTTGGAGTTTTCCGCTCGACTAACTCCCTTAATCTTTCCTGGGTCTGTTCCATCCCAGTCATCACAGCCATGAACTGATTCATCAGAGTCCTCACTTATGTCCTCACATCGGTCATCTGAGTTCTCACATCTGTTAGTTCTTGTTGTAGCTGATCCATTTGTAGACTCGGAAGGTTGTGTCGAGTTGGATATCTGTGGATGCGATTGAAGAGAAAATAACAACAAAACACCTGCAAAACAAAGGATATGAGGTTAGTATGCAATGCAATATGTCTATTTGTCTTCAGAGGGTATCCGGTTTAGTTCTTGGTTTTGTCCTTCAAGACCCCTTGGAGAAGATGTTGTAGCAAACGAAGTCCATAAGAAAGTAACCATAACCATAAAACATAAGTGGCAATGCCAAAGTACAAATAGTTCATGAATTACAACCAGACAAAACTCCCATGGTGAATCGAAATACAATTAAATTCAGGAATACAACAAACAAAATTACCATGGTGAGCCAAAATACAAAAGCAATTACAAAGAAAATCAAACATCCAATCCATATGCATCCTCCCTGACTTCTTTCAGGAGAGCATCCGTTACTGGCCCAACTGGATGTTCTGATGAGAAGTTTCCTGGTTGCAATGGCATTTGTCATCTTCTGATACTTGTCTTACTCATTGGTTCTCTTTAACCCCGCCCAGAGTTTCAACTCTGAGATCTCCTTCTGAGCTGCTAACAGTGCCTCTTGGCTTCTCTTCTCATTGGCTTCCAACTGCTCTATCTTGGCTTGCATCTTCTGGTCTTCTATCATACAAGCCTCAGTTATTCTGACCCATATATCCTGGCTTTCTTCAAGATAATGCTCAACTCTTGCGTTTTGAATCTTTGCTTCCTTGCATGCATTCTTCAACAGAAGTTCCCCTGCCCGGGCCTTCCTAATGTAGTCGTCAGTCTTCTCAATCTTGGTCACATGCTCGATGTGTAGCTTTTCAAACTTCTCAATGTCTAGACGACTATCATTCCTTTCCCAAAGGGTCTTCTTCAAAGCTTCATCTAGTTGGGCATTTCTTCCCTTCATCTTTTCAAACTCTTCCATACTGACTGTGGCTATGGGCTCAACTGCTGATGGCCCTGGCATATCCTCTAGGGTGAATGACATACGAGTAATTTGTCCTCTGATGCGAGACCATTCAGTATACTAAGCAGAAGCTATGTTGTTGCATTTTCCTAGGATAACAGTTCCTTTAGTTTGTATATTGTCCCATGCCCATGCTGCTTGTCGGACGATGGCATGATTGTTCTGAACAACACAATAAAGAGACTCTGCTAAGTTCTGCTCCCTAGGTGGATGTATCAAAGCATATCCCAACTGTCTTTTGAAAAGTAAAGAATTGTAGTTGATGCAACCCTTCACTCATATAAGTGGCACATTTCGGTATTGACCACAACTTATTATTATGTCTCGGCCCTTGGTGTTTTGAGTACACCACCTGATATCTCCTGAAGTAAGGGCAATCATCCTCTTAGCCCAATTCCTTGACTGATGTGGATTCAGGAAAGCTTCCGTCTTCGGTATATGTCTTATCAACCAACTGTAGAAGAGAGGTGCACAACATCTTACCAGTCTTCCTCTCTGTTTCTCATTCCTCTAATGAACTGAGTAGTAGAAGTCTCCCAATAAGGTGGGAATCGGGTTCTTTAGCATGAAGATGTGGATGACATTTTTTCTTACAAACTTAGGCTCGTCTGCAAACAAGATGATACCATAAATACTGAGAGCCAGGAGAGCACACATAGTCTCCCAATTCCCTACTGTAACTTGCTTTGTAGCCTGAGTGACCAAGAAATCCAGATGAAGTCTGGGATTCCGGTTTTGGAAGTCATGTGCTCATCAATAGTGGTTACTTCCAGATGTAATGCCTTTGCTATGTCTTCATTCTTTGGAGGGGTCATTTCAGGATTGAAAGGAATTCCTCTTCTGATAGGGACACCCAATAACATAGAGTACTCTTCCAATAAAGGCCCTATCTGAAAATCTGGGAAAGTGAAGCAACAAAGAGGAAGGTCATAAAACGGCAGGCAGGTGTGAATCATGCTCCTCTGTGATGCATCCAAGTCTATAATCATGTCCAGGATTCCATCATAATGCTCTATGAATAAAGGAACATGATCAGGGGTGATAAGGGCCTGTATCTGCCTGATGCCTGCTAGAGGATACTCAAAGAAGTGGTAGGTGATGTTGCTTTTCCTGGTTGAATCCATGCTAAAGATGGGTGCTGAAGGAGATAACTGAAAAGGATAACTGAAGAAGACAACTGAAGAAGATAGCTGAAGAAGATAACTGAAGAAGTGTTGAAGCAGATAATCTGAGCAGAAGAACGGTCAAAACCAAACCAAATGAAGATGGATACCCTGTAAAACAAATAGAAAAATGTTAAATGATACAATATGATGTATTCTTATGATATGCAAAGGTTTGTGATCATGTGCTGGATTATCAATTGCCTTTGGTAGGATCCATGAGTGTTCAGAGTTTTAGATGAAAGTTTGAGAACCAGTAACCGGGTGAGGGACTCAAATAAAGAGTCAAAAGTCCAGGTTTTCAAAGAATTAATCCAAAATAGTATAACCTCAAGAACACATTCCAGTAGCAAGGTATGATGAGGTCAAGGGTTCCTGCAAAACTGTAAACAACCCAACCCACTCACAGGTATTGTTCTAGAACAAGGATCCTCAGATTCAGACCTATTATGAGAAGTGTAAACACTTCTAACCCAGAGGTACAATGTTTACCCTAATTATAAAGGATCCTCCTCTAATTCACCTCAGATGCTGAAGGTCCTCTAAAAGGTCATCCAGACTTAGCAGACTTCTCAGATAGACCTAGCACTACAGGAAATTCGTAGCACAGAGTTCTCAAGAAGAAACCCATGTCTGAACCGTGTTTTCATATTCCCGCACCAGACCGAAATAGAATGGGAAAAAATACAAAACCACTCTAATCCTAGGCGTCACTCAGGCCTTTGTGTTGAGCCTTTCTCACTGGGATACCCCACCTACCAAAGTAACAACAATCCAGCACATATGATATGACAATAATAAATGAAATGCAGAAAGCAGTAAATGAAAGCGATAAAGTAAATGCAATAAATAAAATTGTACAGGAACCAAATAAATAAAGCAAAAACATAAACACAAATAGAACATAACACCCCCAAAAACACAAATCAAAAAAAGCGCTAGGAGAAACCCATAAGAGAACCAGAAGCCCTGGTTGCAAAGTTCCCCAGCAGAGTCGCCAAGCTGTCGCTCCCCGGACTTTCGTCCCAGTGCAAATGCGAACCATCGGCGATGTTGGAGGTTGAGGTTGAATAGAGTTGCCAGCTAGGCATTTTTATCCCGAAGGAAAGGTAATGCTGCATAAACCGGGAATGATATGGATAAGATAGTTGTGAACCAAAGAAACTGAGAAAGGGGGTTGGTTACGACCTGGGAAGGTATTAACACCCAGATCGTCCGTCGTACTCGACGGGATCCACACTTACTTGGTTTTGTTTAAAAGGGAATAAGGTATGTGCTAAACTATGCATAAAATCTAGGGGAAAAGGATGTACAGAGTGTCAGTGCAAAAAGAAGTATGAATTCAAATTAGGCTTAAGAAGAGAAAAGTTGGAAGGAGAGAGGGGGGAAGATAAAGAGACTTTTGTTCGATAACCATTAAGTTATGCCTACGTATCCTCTCGTGCAATGAGGAAGTCAGAACACCGTAGTTAGACTCAAAAAGACTTAGTGTTTTTGTTGTGAACTGCTTGCTTGTCTATGCTCAAGTGTATGACTCGTCTGGCTCGAGTGCTAACTGTCTTGCATTAGACGGGAGAAGCGAGTTCTCGTTTTCAGAGTGAATGTGATGAGAAAAGAATCCCGGAGGAGACGATTATTTTTTGTTTTTGTGTTTTCAGTTTTTTTTATTATTTTTGGTGTTTTGCATAAGATAATGAGCTTAAGCCTAAATCAAAGGTTGTAAACTCATTATATCCTCCTTGATTAGGGATAATAAGCCTACTTAAGCATGAGATGGAGATCTCAACTTAATTACCATGATGATATAGGATTAAGATCATTAACCTACTTGGGTAATTATTAAGTGTTTTTGGGTTTTTGTTTAGTGTTAAGTAATGATTTTAATCTCCAATCAAAGATTAGTGAACTCATTACACCATCCTAAGAGAAGGATGATAGATGAGAACACTTAAGCTGAAGAAGATACTTCAACTTAATCCATGGTTATGGATTAAATTCATTATATAACAAGCCTTTATTAAGTGGATTTTAATTAAAGGTTGGATGAAGAAGTGTTTTTTATGTTTTCAAGACTTTAGCATGAGGGGGACTTGTCCATTGAACACTAGGGTTAGTCCCTCTGAACCACCAGACAGAGATGTAACCCTAATATAAGGCCCAAGTTACAAGCTTAAGTCTTTAATGATTATTAGGTATTTTTGATTGAAGGTGAAAACAACTTAAAGGTTTAGCACTAAGGATCAAATTTATACACTTCATCCTAAGATAAGTATACATGCATAACCCTAATTCAGAGCCCCAAAACTTTAACTGTTTAGCCTTGATTATGAGATGAGAGAGAGAGAGATTTAAAAGGTATAAACTAGGGGGGACTATTTACAGTCCTAGAGTTATCATGCTTGGATATTCCTAAGGTTTGTAAGGCATCAAGAGAAGTCTTCAAGTTGGCCACCAAAGGAAGAGAAGCAGATGAAAAGAGAGAGAGAGAGAGAGAGAAGGATTAAGTTACTTACTTCATGAAGAAGTTAAGTAACCTAGGAAGAAGATATGACATACGTGAATGAGATTCACTTCAAACACAAAAAAAAGTTCATAAAAATAAAGAGAGAAAGAGAGGTTGGATGTGGATGCACATCAACATCCTGATTAACTTACTAAATGCACCTGAAATGGTTAGTTTGAAAGCAAGATATGTACAAATTCAAAAGCATAAACAAATCAAGAGATAAAAAATTGAAAATGCATCCAAGGGGACCCTAAGCACTCATGAAATCACCATACAAAGGGGGAAGTATAAAGGTTTACCAAATTCAAGTTATGGTTTACCTAAGATTGGCTAGGGTTTTGGATACTTCTCAAAGGGAAAATGCACATTAATTTGAAACTTCAAGATAAAAATGTGACAAAAATATATTTAGAAACTAGAGGTCAAATTTGAAAGATTGCAAAAAGAATCAAATGCAAACTCATCTTGGTTTGAAAGTTATGAATTTTTGAAGTTAGGGTTGAAAAATAAGAAATTTAGAAACCCTAATTCAAAGAAAATTGGCAAAGTTTGATCAAAACCAAAAATAAATTTGTGGGATGAGTTTATAATGGTTCTAAATGTTTAAGAAACCTCTCTGAATTTTTTTGTGATTTTTAAATACTTTAAAGTATTTTTAATTAATTAAATGGACTTAATTAATTAAAATATACAATTAAATTATTTAAAAATGCATTTTTTTAATGAAAAAATAAAAATAAAAATGTTTTTGGGTTATGAAAATTAATTAAAGTGATGATAAAAAAATCCAGAATTTTTAAATGATTTTTGCTATTTTTAATAATTAAAAGAAAAGAAAAGAAAAGAAAACAAAATAAAATAAAAGTGAAAGTAATTCAAAGGAGTGGTTCAGATTGAAAGGGGGAGGGATCAACGGGCCTGATTCAAAGTCTTGTTGACTTGGGGTATGCAGGATCTAAGGCCCACATTTAAACTAAAAACGCGCGTACCATCTGAGGGCGAGGATTCAATCTGAGTTAATTAATTATACTTTATTTTAATTAATCAAAATTAAAACTAATGACAAATCTGGACCATCCGTTGCTAACCCTAATCGTGATCCTAAGGCCACAAATGAATCTGGGCAGCTAAACCCTAAATTAACCTAATCACTTTCAGGCGACCGGAGATAAGCTTCGGTCGTCTTCTCCAGTGGACCAAATTTTCAGAATATTCTACAAGCCACTAAACTTCAAATTTCTTGCCCAGAATTACTCCTCTAACATCATAGAACATGAATCCACAAACAAAATTAATTTATCATGCATAACAAGGCTGAATCCAATGAAACAAAATTTAGGTCAAACTTTCAGAACATCATGAAATCCTCATTTCTAACCTATTTTCAATTATAATCATATCAGGATCATCAAGGAAGCACGGGGAATCATTTTAGAACTTAAAATCATGCTTATAGAAAAAATGTTCTTGAAGGTTACCTGAGATGAAGAACTTCAAAATGCAACTTGTTGGGCCTCTCCTTTGTGCAATCCACCTCCTTTGGTCCCCCTTGTGCTATTGTGATGCTTAAATGGAGTTTATAATGAATGGTTTATGAGCTTCAGTTCTGAATATGTAGAAATCGTGTTTCTTGTGTGATGTGTTTTTGGCTATGGTGATGGGTGGGAATTGATCCTGAGGTTATATGGAGTTGATTGGTGGAAGAATTTGTGGTTTTTGCTGGCTGGATTGTGTGTTTCGAAGAGACAATGTTTTGGAGCAATTTCTTGATTCTCAGCTTGTGTCTTGTTTCAGGCCATGAAGGGTGTTCATTTATAGTGCTTAGGGTTTGCATAAGCCATACCATTGGCAGGATAGTGGTTGTGGCACTGTGTGATTGGTATTGGAGAAAATGCAAAAAGGTCAAGAATTGTGTACCATAGGTATGGGCCATGGCAGAGCTGGTTTCCGTGGTTAGATTGCTTCAGCATGGTTCATGGAGAGCCTTTGGATCAATGGAAATGAACTGCAATGCTTAGATGAAGAGATTGACATGTTTATGCAACTTGGTTATTTTGAGAAATCTTGGAAATTAAGCCATGAAATGCTTCAATCCTTGGGCCCATTCTGATCTTGGCAAGTTGCATTAACATGTTGTGACATAATTGAATGGATTAGAGGTCACTTAGAAGCTTGAAACTCAAAATTGAATAAATCCCTCTATGACATGAAATTTGAAAATTATGTGATTATGGCATATTTTACAAGGCCATAAATTGAGTTCTAGGATGAATTAGAATGAGTTCTTGTACTTTTTGAAAATGGGAGGATCCAATCTACAACTTTCATGTTTGAAGAAATTTCATTTGAAACCTTTTTGATCAAGAAAGAGGAGGTTGAAGATCTTTCCCAAAATATAAAGTTTACATTACAAGTCATTTCCATTTTTGGCAAGTTTTGGCTTTGTTCATTTTTCTTCAACTTTGTGAACTTCCAAGCATTCCAATGATCAAATAAAGACCATATGACTTCAAAATTATGATGATGGTCCTTTGGTACCCTTGTTGGGGTCTCAGATGCCCAGAATCTGACTTTTCTTGCTCAGGAAGTTACCACTTAATCAGATGACTTCCACATTGAATTTTTCCATGAAATTTGATACGCAAGCTCCTTATAACATATATGGACCAATAGCAACAAGAATGACAAAAACTTTTGGGTGTAAGGCCTTCAAAACCAAAACTCTAATTTCAAGTCATTTGTGTAGGAATCCTCAGCTTAGCTTCAATACCTCTGCAATGCTTTGACATTTCTTTATTTCAATGAACCCATGGGGGCATAAGATGATCATAGCCCACTCAAGGACTCTCTTGGCATGCTTCAAGACCTTTGAGATTGCTCATATTACTTCTTGGATTGCTCATATCACAAATCCTAGATGCAGTTATGCAAATGAAATGTTAAGGATGATTATGTATTGTGAAGTGTGATGATTGGTTATGCAATGATGATAATCATAAGTCAAGATGTGATAAAAGTGAGAGGGAAAATTTGGGGTGTTTACAGCTTGGCGGGTTATTATCGGATGTTTATTAAAGGATTTTCAAAGTTGGCACTTTCGTTAACGCAATTGACTTGTAAGGGAAATGCTTTCATTTGGGATATTCATTGTGAAGAGAGTTTCATGGAACTTAAGAGAAGTTTAACAACGGCTCCAATCTTGATTTTTCCGAATCCGACGGAACCATTTGTGGTGTTTTATGATGCTTCATTGTTTGGGTTAGGCGGTGTTTTGATGCAAGATGGAAAATTTGTAGCTCATGCTTCAAGACAATTGAGGGTGCATGAAAAGAATTATCCTGCGCATGATTTGGAATTAGCGGCTGTGGTGTTCGTTTTGAAAATTTGGAGGCACTATATTTATGGTGCGAGATTTGAAGTTTTTAGTGATCACAAGAGTTTGAAGTATTTATTTGATCAAAAGGAATTGAACATGAGACAAAGGAGGTGGTTAGAACTTTTGAAGGATTATGATTTTGGTTTGAATTACCATCCGGGTAAGGCGAATATTGTAGCCGATGCTTTAAGTCGTAAGTTGTTACATATGTCCGCATTGATGATAAGAGAATGGGAACTTTTGGAGGATTTTAGAGACTTGAGTTTGGTTTGCGAGATGACGTCGAGAAGTGTGAGACTTGGTATGCTACATGTTACAAATGATTTTCTGGCAACCGTTGGTGTAAAGCAAAATTTGGATTTGAAATTTGTCAATTTGATGATGAATGAGAATGAGGATTTCAAGGTTGATGATTTTGGAGATTTGAGATTCCATGGTCGTATTCGTATTCCCGATGATGTAGAGTTGAAAAAGATGATATTGGAAGAGGGACACCGAAGTAATTTAAGTATCCATCCGGGAGCGAATAAGATGTATCAAGATTTGAAGAAGATCTTTCGGTGGTCCGGATTGAAGAGAGATATAGCTCATTTTGTGTATGCGTGTTTGACTTGTCAGAAGTCTAAGGTGGAACATCAGAAGCCTAGTGGTTTAATGCAACCGTTAGATATTTCGGAATGGAAATAGGATAGTATATCGATGGATTTTGTTACGGGTTTTTCGAATACACAAAGAGGTCATAATGCTATTTAGGTGATTGTGGATAGGCTTACTAAATCCGCTCACTTTATTCTGATTGATATTAGTTATCTATTGGAGAAGATAGCCGAGATTTATATTTCTGTGATTGTGAAGTTGCATGGAGTTCCTAAGAGTATTATATCGGATAGAGATCCTAGATTTACATCGAGGTTTTGGGAAAGTTTGCAAAAGGCTTTGGGTTCTAATCTAAGATTGAGTTCGGCTTACCATCTGCAAACGGACAGCCAAACCGAGAGGACAATTCAATCGTTGGAGGATTTGTTGCGTGCTTGTGTGCTAGAACAAGGTGGTGTTTGGGATAGTTATTTAGCATTGAATGAGTTCACCTACAATAACAGTTTTCACTCGAGTATTGGTATGGCACCATTTGAGGCTCTATATGGACGGAGATGTCAAACACCTTTGTGTTGGCATGAAACCGGAGAGAGGACGGTTGTTGTACCGGAGATGGTACAACAAACAAAATAAAAGGTGAAGTTTATTCGGGAGAGGATGAGAGCTTCTGAAAGTAGACAAAAGAGTTATCATGACAAGAGGAGGAAAGACTTGAGTTTCAGGAAGGCAATCATGTGTTTTTGAGAGTTACACCAATTACGGGTGTGGGTCGTGCTTTGAAGTCGAAGAAGTTGACTTCTCGTTTTATTAGGCCGTATCAGATTACTGCACGAGTTGGTGTTGTGGCTTATCATGTGGCGTTGCCTCCGAATCTTTCGAAATTTGCATGATGTGTTCCATGTTTCGCAACTTCAGAAGTATGTTTCGGATCCGTCACATGTTATTCCTATGGATGAGGTTGAAGTAAGAGATAACCTTACGGTTAGAAATTGTTATAATCGAAGTATGATAGCTAGTATATATTGTTGATCATGTTTATGGAAGTATTTTTGGAGATTTGGAGGTGTATGAGTTGACTGTCACGCATCTGGAAATTCTGGAATTTGCAGTTGTCGCTCAGCGAGCTATCCCTCGCTCAGTGAGAATTCCAGAGATTTCCTCGCTCAGCAAGCGTGAGGGCACTCAACGAGCCTGTAGGTTTTGAGGAATTTGTGTTTTTAATCTGTAGCTTTAGTTTCGGTTATCCATTTTAGGCGTTCTTTATATCGATTCGAAGCTAGAAATGTGTAGAAACTAATGATGCTAAGAAATGTAATTTTTAGCCGACTTTCACCCGACTTTCCCGATAAAACGTAAATGAGTTAATCATGGAAACATGGGTTTGGTGTGATGTTGTAGCCGTTTGGCAAATGAATACATTGTTTGAATTGAATTTCAATGTATGCTAAATGAATGAGTTGAGTGCATAATTATGTTGTGAATAATGTATGCATTTTCAAGAATGTTGTGTGTCATTTTGCACGTGAAGCATAATGTATGCATTCTTGTGTTGTGGATTCTTTGTGAATCCGTTGTAGCATCGTGTGCTCATGTGGAGTGTGAGCGATGACTACAACACAATTGTGTGCCCATGTGGAGTGTGAGCGATCAGATTGTGTGCCCGTGTGGGGTGTGAGCAATCCAGAAACATCGTGTGCATGTGTTGGGTGTGAGTGATGGGTGATTTATTCACATTGATTGTGTGCCCATGTGGGGTGTGAGCAATCAGATTGTGTGCCCGTGTGGGGTGTGAGCAATCCATAAACATTGTGTGCCCATGTGGGGTTTGAGCAATGTGTGAACATAGTATGCCCGACGGGGAGTTACTTCGGTAATGAGCGATGGTTCCTTTAGTTCCTGAGTAAACTTGCTGATGATTGAGTCGGTACCGCATTTGCATCTGCATAGAGTCGTGTGTCGGTCTCTATGATTTGCATTTATCATCTATAATCGATGTTGGTGAATAAACATGAATAATGTATGTTTATTAGAATTGATATTGATGAATAAACATGAATGTAGATGTTTATGTCTAATAATGTGAATAGCGAATTGGTGCATGATGAATATGCTTGATTTGTGTATGTATACATTATGATGTATATATGGGTGATGATAAGTGATTTGTGGTGAGAACATGCTTTATGTGCATTTTAAATGTTGAAATATATAATTGTATGCAATGTTATTATGATAATGTTTCTCACCCTTCTGCTATTTTATGATGCTCTATGAGGCATTGCATAGTAGGTTGCTGGAGGTCCTTTGTGAAGCTTGCCTTGATCTTTTTGGTGATATGTAGGACCGGGTAGCTAGGGTCGACTTGATGCCTTTTGTGACTAGATTTTGTATATGTCTTTTGGTGATGAATGTTTAATGTTAACATGAAATATTCTGGTGATTCAAACTTGTAGATATATTTATGATAAGTATATAAGTTTGAAATTGTTATGGTTGTTTCCGCTGTTTATTGAATTAATGAATACGGGTGTAAGGATGAAATCCTTTATGTTCGCAAATTACCCTGTTTGTTGCATATCTTTAATGAGCAGGTGTTGTATGTGTTAATTTCAAGTATAATGTGGCATGTCCCTTTTATACCATGTTTCAAATATACTCTGATGAAAATTTATTATGCGCCTAAATGATTTAATTGTTTATTTGGGGTATAGAAAAGGGGGTGTTACAGTTGTCCCATGGTATTATGGGGCGGAAGTTTATTGTAACGGTCAGAAAAAGGGCGTACCCACTTCCAGCACGGTTCAACACCAAGTTGAAAATATAGGAGTCGGGGGGGGGGGGGGGGTTCACAAGTAGTGGGAGATTGTTCGCGCCTGAAATGCTATGAAAAGGGAAGCAAGCAATAACCAGTGATGTTCTTATGTCAACTCCAGATCCTGATATCACCTTTGACAAGGAGGTCGAAGAATTCTTGAGTATCATAAAAAAGAGCAACTATAAGATAGTCGATCATTAACAACAGACACCCTCCCAGATTTCAATCTTGTCACTGTTGATGTGTTCTGAATTGCATTGTAATGCCTTGCCAAGGATACTAAACAATGCTTATGTACCACATGACATATCAGTAACCTACTTGAGACGGTTGTTTCTAGCGTGAACGCTAGCCACAATTTAGGGTTTATAGATATGGATCTAACTGCTGAGGGTCGCGGTCATAACATAGCTCTTCATATTTCGATGGATTGCAAAGGGGAAGTGTGTAAACACCCCAAATTTTCCCTCACTTTTTCTCACACCATGGCTTATGATCTCATTTTGCATAAACATCTCATTGCATCTCACATTGCATAAACAACTTCATCAAATCATTGCATGACTGCACAATTAGGATTTTGTGATCAGATGAATCTTAGAAGTGATTTGAGCAATCTTTGAGGTTCCATGAGTGGTTTATGGTCTTATTATATCTCCAAGGATGATTGGAAGTCACAAAATGTCAAAGGATTGCACAGAAGTCCAGGCAGAGCTAGGGTTTTTCCTGCACAGATGACCAAAATTAGGGTTTTGGGTTTGAGGCCCTTAACCTCAAATGTTTTGGTCACTGTTGATTCTAATGTTCTTAATATGTTATGAAGAGCATGTGTACCAAATTTGATGAAGAAATTCACTGTGGAAGTCATCTGATCATTGGGTAACTTCTTGAGCAAGTCAAAATCAGGGCATCTGAGGCCCCTATCAAGGGTACCAAAGGGTGATCATCATCATTTTGAGTCTCTATGATCTTTATTTGATCATTGAAGTGGTTGGAAGTTCACAAAGTTGAAGAATTTTGAGCCAAATGCAAACTTGCTATTTTTGGAAATGACTTGTAATGGAAACTTTCCATTTTGGGAAATATATTCAACCTATTCTTTCATGACCAAAAATGCTTCAAATGAAATTTTTTCAAACATGAAATTTGTAGATTATGTCTTCCCATTCTCAAAAAGTAAACTAACATGTCTTGATTCATCCTAGAACTCAAGATATGGCCTTTCAAAGTTGACAAAAATCCTATAATTTTCAAGTGTGCACCAAAGAGGGATTTTTGCAATTTCACTTGCTAAGCCATTTCATGACCTCTAATCAACATCTAAAAATCATACCAACATAATGCATCACATTTTGATCAAGATTGCACCAAAAATCACAAGTTTCCATGCCTTGCTTCTTAAGAAAGTTCAAAGAGGGTAATCCATGAACTCAGTTGAGGCCAGACACCCCTTCAAACAGCTTCTGCCATGGCCCATGGTTGTGGTACAAAACTTTTGACTTTTTTGCAATTTGCCCATACCATTCAAACTATGCCACACCAACTCCTCTGGCCAATCAGGATATCACATACAAACCTCAAGGAGCTCATTTCATAACACACACAAGCCTGAATCCATTACTAAGCTCAGATTGCCAAAAATCCCTAAAACCTTCAAGCTTTCGAATCTCTCAATACAAGCCACAAACCTCAAAACAAACTTCACCAATCATCTCCAAATGGTCTAAGGATCACAAAGCACCCTTTAAAAAGCTTTGAAACATAGCCAAACAAAAACACGATTCCTGGTGTAGAGGAGCTGTATCTCTCAAACCAAGCCATATAAACTTGTTCTAAGCATTGCAACATCATCAGGGAGTTCATTGGAGGTGTATTAAACAAAGAAAGAAGCCAGAAAGCTCAAGGAGTGAGAGCTTCATCTCAGGTAGTTCATCCAAACTTTTTTTTCCAAAAGCTTTGTTTTATGTTTTTGAAATGTTCCCCATGCTCCCTTGATCACAATGCACTTGTTATTTTTGAAAATGGTAAAGAAATGAGCATGAATCGTATCTCTGAAATTTTAACCTAGAAAAATGTTTGGTTCGATTCATGAGATTGATGAAAAATAAATTGTTTTTGGGGCTGGATTCGTGTTTAGGGATGTTCATAGATCATTTTTGGAGATTTTGGTAGTGTTTCATGGCCTATGGTGGAAGTTGGGGTGAAGAGTTGGCCGGAGAAGATGAACGGAGCTTGCTCCAGTCACCTGAAAATGTTTAGGATTTGTAATTAGGGTTAATAAACTTAGTTTGAATATGGGCCCTTGGATCATGATTCCCGCGCGTACGATTGACTAGGATTAGATCATTAAAACCCTAATTCTGATTAATTAGTTTTAATTAGGATTAATTAATTTAAAATCTCAGAATAGATCCTGACCCTTCATTCACGCGCGCAGTCAACTGACTCCCCCCAGGTTCAAATCCCAGCCTTTAGATCATTTGACTTTCACTTTTATTTATTTTTATTCCATTTTCTTGCATTTTCTTTTACATAATTATTTAAAATACCAAAACACTTTCAAAAAATATCATTTTATGCATTTTTGTTTCAAATAATTTTCTTAACCTAAAAACATTTTTATTTTTATTTTTGCATTAAAAAAGTATTTTTAAAACATTAAAATGTTTTATTTAATTAATTAATTGATTTTAATTAATTAAATATGAATTTAGGTTTCTAAAAATCACCAAAAAAATCATGAAGCATTCTTAAACATTTAGAAACATTTTCAGACTCACCATACAAATTTCTTTTTAGGTTTTATCACATTTTCACAATTTTCTTTGAATTAGGGTTCTTAAATTTCACATTTTTTAACCCTAACTTGAAAAATTCATTTCTGCCTAACCATGGTGAGTTTGAACTTGATTCTTTTTGCATTGTTTTTCATATTGCATGTAGTTTCTAGGTTATTTATCTCATATTTTTGCATCTTCAATTTGATTTTCATTTTTCCTTTAGAATCACCCAAAAACCCTAGTTAACTTATGAAATCCATAACTTTCACTAGGTGAAGCTTCTGACCTTCTCCTTTGGGGTTTGTTCTTGTATGTGTTTAGGGTTTGTTTGAGTGTATTTTCAATTTTTTCTCATGAGTATTGCTTCTGTTTTGGTCATATGCATCTCATACATTCATAAAACCCTAATTTTGCATCTTCATTTGCATTCTTCTTTGCATATCATGAACTTATGAACTTGTCATGCCATTCCATTATTTTGTATGTCATCTTAGACATCTTAGGACATGTTTGAAACATTGCTTGATCATTGTTACATCATTTTGGAATGCTTTTGCATTCATTTTGTTTCATGAACTTCTATGTGTTTTCATGCTCCTAACATGCTTCATTTGCACTCATTCTCTTGTATTATCATATACATGACATGTTTATGTCTTTGAATCATTTCATACACCATATGCATTGCATTTACACTTCTGGTTATGGTCTTTGCATCTTCATATGCTTTGTTTCCTTTTGCATTTGCATTTTATGCATCTTGAGCTAACATTTCAGGAACTTTCGGTAAGTTGTCTGGGAGGTGGATTTGCCTTCACCTCCCACCTCTTCTTTCCTTTGAATTTGAATCCTTTAATTTTCCTTGGAGTGAACTTGCTTCACTTGTGTTTCTCTTACTCCTTTCTTTTCTCCTATGTTACTTATCTTCTTCAGGAAGTAAGTAACTTATTCTCTCCTCTCTTCTATTTTCATCTGCTTTCCTTCCTTGGTGGCCTTGAAGATCTTTTCTCTTAAGCCTCATAAACCATAGGATATCCAAACATGATAATTTTAGGGTTGTGTACAGTTTACCCTATATTATTACCTTTGAGTCTCCTTGAGTCTCTCTTTTCATCTCTTAATCAGAGACTAAACTCTTAAAGCTTTAGGACTTTGAAATTAGGGTTATGCCTGTATACTTATCTTAGGATGGAGTGTATACCTTTAATCCTTAGTGTTAAACCTTTAATTTGTTTACACCTCTTAATCAAAACACATTAATAATCACTAAGACTTTATGTTGTAACTTGGTCCTTACATTAGGGATCTATCTCTTCCTTATGGTTAAGAGGGACTAACCCTAATGTTTAATGGACAAGTACCCCTCAAGTTGTCTTACAAACATAAAATCCACTTCTTAATCTCACCCTTTAATTAAAATCCACTTAATAAAGGCTTGTTATATAATGAATTTAGTCCCTAACCATGGATTAAGTTGAGGAGTCTTTCTCAGCTTAAGTGCTCTCATCTATCATCCTTCTCTTAGGATGGTGTAATGAGTTCACTAATATTTGATTGGAGATTAAACTCATTACTTAACACTAAACAAAAACCCAAAAACATCTTAATAATCACAAGTAGGTTGATGATCTTAGTCCTTCATCATTAAGGTAATTAAGTTGAGATGTTTATCTCACACTTAAGTAGGCTCATTATCCCTAATCAGGGGTGATATAATGAGTTTACGACCCTTGATTAAGGCTTAAGCTCATTATCTTATGCAAAACACCAAAAAATAATAAAAATCCGAAAACACAAAAACAAACAATAAACGTCTCCTTCGGGATTCTTTTCTCATCACACTCACTCTAAAAACGTGAACTCGCTTCTTCCGTCTAATGCAAGAAAATTAGCACTCGAGCCAGACGAGTCATACGCTTGAGCATAGACAAGCAAGTAGTTCACAGTCAAATCATTCCAGTCTCTTTGGGCCGAACTACGATGTTCTGACTTCCTCATTGCACGAGAGGATACGTATGCATAACTTAACAATTATGGAACAAAAGTCTCTATGTCTTCCCCCTCTTTCAACCTTCTTTTTAAGCCTCAGCTCCTGAGAAATTCATACCTTTTGCACTGACACATGTACTTTCTTTCCCTAGCGTTTGCATACAGTCAACACATACACTACCCCTTTAAGCACAATCTTATAAGAATGGATCTCGTCTAGTACGATGGACGATCTGGGTGCTAATACCTTCCCATGTCGTAACCAAACCCCTTTCTCAGTTTCTATGGTTCACAACCGTCTTATACATACCCTTCCAGGTTTATGCAACATTACTTTTCCTTCGAGATAAAAATGCCTAGCTGGCGACTCTTTTTTCAACCTCAACCTCCAACATCACCGACCGTTCGCGTCTGCACCGGGGACGTCAAGTCTTTTCTGGAGCGACAACTTGGCGACTCTGCTGGGGAAATATCCCTTTGCAACCAGGCCTTCTGGTTCTTTTTGTGGGTTTCTCCTAGAGCTTGTTTGATTTGTGTTTATGGGGGTGTTATGTGTTATATGTGCTTTTATTTTTTCTTTATTTATCGCTTTCTGTACTACTTTATTTACTGCATTTACTTTATCGCTTTCATTTACTATTTTATGCATTTCATTTATTACTGTCATATCATCTGTGCTGGATTTGTTGGTTTGCCTTGGTGGGAGGGGTATTCTAGTGAGAAAGGTCCAACACAAAGGCCTGAGTGACAGACATAGGATTAGAGTGGCTTCATATTCTTTCCCATTCCATTTCGGTCTGGTGCGGGAATATGAAACACGGTTCAGACATGGGTTTCTTCTTGAGAACTCTGTGCTACGGATTTCCTGTAGTGCTAGGGCTATCTAGGAAGCCTGCTAAGTCTGGATGACCTTTTTAGATGACCTTCAACATCTGAGGTGAATTAGAGGAGGATCCTTTATGATTAATGTAAACACTGTACCTCCGGGTTAGAAGTGTTTACACTTCTCATAATAGATCCAAGTCTGAGGATCCTTGTTCTAGAACAATACCTGTGAGTGGGTGGGGTTGTTTATAGGTTTGCAGGAACCCTTGGCCTTAACATACCCTATTACTAGATGTTGTTTTAAGGTTACACTATTTTGGACTGATCTTATGAAACCCTGGACTTGTGACTCTTTATTTGAGTCCCCCACCTGCTTACTGGTTCTCAGACCTTCATTCGGACTTATGAACACTCATGGACCCTATCCAAAGAAAATGACAAATCCAGTACCTAATCATAAGCCCTTGCATATCATTTAGCATACATCATATTGCATCATTTTAACATTTGTCTATTTGTTTTACAGGGTATCCACATCTTCTTTGGTTTGGTTTTGACTGTTCTTCTGCTCATATATCTTCTTCAGGCATCTTCACCAGATATCTTCTTCAGCTGTCTTCTTCAGCTATCTGCATCAGCTACTTTCATCAGTTATCTTTTCCAGCATCCATTATCAGTATGGATTCAACCAGGAAGAGCAACATCACTTACCACTTCTTTGAGTACCCTTTGGCAGGCATCAGGCAGATTCAGGCCCTCATCACTCCTGATCATGTTCCTTTATTCAGAGAGCATTATGGTGGTATTATGGACATGATCATGAACTTGGATGTATCATAGAGGAGCATGATTCACACTTGCCTTCAGTTTTATGACCCTCCTCTAAGATGTTTCACTTTCCCAGATTTTCAGATTGGTCCTCTGTTGGAAGAATTTTCTATGTTGTTGGGTGTCCCCATCAGAAGAGGAATCCCTTTCAACCCGGAGATGACTTCTCCTAGGAATGAAGACATAGCTAAGGCTATGCATTTAGAAACCACCATCATTGATCAGCATATGGCTACCAAGGCTAGAATCCCAGACCTCCATTTGGATTTCTTAATCACCCAGGCCACCAGCCATGCTGCAACAGGGAAGTGGGAAACTGTTTGTGCTCTTCTGGCTCTTAGTATATATGGTATCATCTTATTTGTAGACGAGCCTAAGTTTATAAGCAAGAATGCTATCCACATCTTGTAAACACCCCAAATTTTCCCTCACCCATTCACACCATGGCTTGTGATCTCCTCATATGCAAAAACTCAATCATAGCATCTCATATCACATTTTTGATTCATTGCATTGGTTCAAAGTCATCTGCATCTAGGGTTTGTGATCTGAGCAATCCAAGAGCTTCTTGAGCCACTCCAAAGGTCATCAATCACTTCAAAGGGGTCCATGTATGTTAAAGCATCATATTATATCCTTTCAAAGTCAAGAATGTCAAAAAATCACAAGAACTAAAAATGGCATGGAAGCAGAGCCAGGTTTGACTGCTCAAATGACCTGAAATTAGGGTTTTGGTTTCAAAGGCCATAACTCCAATCTTTTTGGTCATTCTTGTTTCTATTGGTCTCTATATGGTATAGGGAGTATGCATATCAATTTTCATGAAGAAATTCCATGGGGAAGTCATCTGATCAAGAGTTGACTTTTCAAGCAAGTCAGTGCAAAATCAGGGCATCTGAGGCCCCCAATGACCCAACCAAAGGGTGTTCTTCATCATTTTGATTGTATATGATCTTTATTTGATCATAGAAGAAGTTGTAACTTCACAATTTTGAAGAATTTCAAGTCATTTGCAAAGTTGACTTTTTGGGGAAGTTTGACTTTTAATGAAATTGCCATTTTGGGAAACTTTTTCAACCCTTGCTTTTTGATTAAAAAATGCTTCAAATGGAAAAACTTTGGTCATGAAAGTTGTAGAATAGATCATTCCCTTTTCAAAAAGTACAAGAACATGAACTAATTCATTTTGAATCAAAAGTTATGGCTTGTCAAAGTGGGCTAAAATCACAAAATTTCAAAGTTTCTACCAAAGAGGCAAAGTTGCAAATTCACTTGTCAAGGCAAATTGAGCTATCAAATGGACTTCTAAACTTCACAACATGATCATACAACACCTAAAATTCAGAATGGGCCAAGAGATTACTCACTTTCATGACTTATGGAGCAAGATTTCTCAAAGGAAGCAAAAGTGAGGCAAGTTGCAAAAACTCACTCAAGTGTGAATCCACTTGCTGGCTGACTCCACAAACAATCCAAGGGCTCTCCACACATCTTGCTGCGTAGGACACCCCATCTGTCCTTGGCTAGCAAGTAGCCCATGCCTCTCTTACACAAACTTGACATTTTGGCAACTTGAGCCATACCAATCACTAAAGCACACATCAACTCATCTGACCTATCACAATAGCTTATGCAAACAAAAAGCAAGCCAAAGCACATAACAACACATTCTGATCTTGCCCATAGCCATAGTTATCAAAATCTCCCCCATTTGCAAGAGCTTTCGAAACACTCAGTACAAGCTACAAACACACAAACCAACTTCACAAATCAACTCAACACACTTTCCTGATCACAAAGCACCCATCACCATTGCCTTAAACTCCCAGAATCACAAATACGATTTCCCCCCCCCACCTTGAACAGAACTTCTTCCATCTCTCAAACCATCCATTATAAACTTCAAACAAGCATTGAAAGCTTCTCAGGGGGTCCATTGGAGTTGGTTGCAAGCAAGAAACCAGCCAGAAAGTACCAGAAACCAAAGCTTCAGTTCAGGTAGCCATCTCAAACTTTTTTTTCCAGAAACTCCATTTTAAGTTCTTAAAAGCTTCTATGCACTCCCCTGATCATGGGGATGTGATTATTTTTGAAAATGGTTGAGAAACCAGCATGTATGATGACTCTGAAACTTTTTGCCCAAAATGAGTTTTGCTTCGATTTGGCTGATTGATGAATGAAAAATGATGTTTGTTAGGGGGTTTTGATTCAGTGTTGAATGGGGATGAGTTCTGGGCAGTTAGATTTCATTTTCATTGCGTGTAGAGAGAGTTAGAGTTTTGGGCTGGCCGGAGAAGACGACCGAAACAGTGTTCCGGTCGCCTGAAAGTCATTAGGGCATGTAATTAGGGTTTAATCATAATTAGGGGATTTTGAATGTCAGCCCTTGGATATGGCGCCAAGTCAATTCGCGCGCGTGTATGTTTGAATTCCAGCCATTGATCTTGCTGACTTTTCTTTTTTTCAGTTTTACTTCATTTTATTTCATTTTAATTTCATTTGTTTTCTTCATTTAACTTAAAATAGCAAAACAATTATAAAAATTCCGAAAATTTTTGTACAAGCTTTTATTAATTTTCAGAAACCAAAAACATTTTTATTTTTATTTTTTGCATTAAAAAATATTTTTAAATCATTTAAAAGTTTATTTTTAATTAATTAATGAGAATTAATTAATTAAAAATACTTTTAGGTATTTAAATATCACCAAAAAATTCATGAAACCTTTAAAATCATTTAGAAACATTGTCCAACCCTCAAACCAAATTTCTTTTTTGATCTTAATGCATTTTGACAATTTTACATGGAATTAATTCTTTCTCAAGGCATTATTTTGATCCAATCTTTGAAAATTCATTTCTGCCTAGTTTTTGAGAGTTGGACTTTGATTCTTTTTGCATTGTGTCTTGCATATCATGTAGTTTGTAGGATTAAATTGGCATGGTTTGATCTTGCATTTTCCATTTGTTTGACATTTTTCATGTCAAGGTACCTTAAAACCCTAGAAATCTTAGGAAATTCATAACTTTCACTAGGTTAAGAATTGGATCCCCTCCTTTGGGGAAGTGAGTTTGTATAGGTTTAGGGTTCCCTTGAGTGCATTTTCAATTTTTTATCTTGATGTTTGCTTCTGGTTTTGGTTTTTGTTTGGTGCATTGATCATAAACCCTAATTTGGGTTTCCTTTTGCATCCATCTTGCACTTGTTTGCATACCATGACTTGCCATAGCCTTTTGTGCATCCATTTGATTCATTAGACATCTTAAGACATATTAGAAGCATGTTTTATCATTGCATCTTTCATTTGCCATGTTGTATGTCATTTGCATTTCATAACTTTTCATGTATGATCATGGTTCTAAGCATGCTTCTCTTGCATCCATATGTTCATATGATCATCCTCATGCCTTGATTCATGTTTGCATTATCTCATAACATCATTATCATCACACATATGCTTCTGGTTTTGGTTTGCATCATTCCATTTCACCTCATTTTGCATTGCATTGCATTCCTCTCACTAACTTTTCAGGTGGTAAGTCACTTTGAGAAGTGAATTTGCCTTCACTTCTCACAACTTCTTTTCATCTCTATTATGCATCCTTGCTGAATTTTGTTTTGTGTCTGAGATTGAGCTTGCTCTTTCTTCTTCATCTTACTTTCTTTCTTCAAGTTACTTGTCTTCTTAAATGAAGTAAGTTGCTTTGCTTCCTTTGCTCCTCTCATCTGCTTCCTGGTGGTTCCATTGAAGATCTTTCTTGTAAACCTCACAAACCTTAGGAACAACCAAGCATGACAATGATTAGGGTTTTGATTAGTCCCCCACTTAGTTTTTTACCTTTGTGTCTCATTGAGTCTTCTCTTCTCACCTCATAATCAGGGACTAAACCCTAAAGGCTTTAAGGCTTTGTGATTAAGCTTATGCCTGCATCCTTCTATTGGGATGGAGTGTATAACTTTAATCCTAAGTGTTAAACCCTTAATGTGTTTAAATCCTTTAATTAATCCACTTAATAATCACCAAGACATCAAGCTTGTAACTTGGGCCTTACATTAGGGTTCTAATTCTTCCTTAATTGGTTAAGAAGGACTAACCCTAGTGTTAATGGACAAGTCCCCCTCAAGTTGTCTTACAAACCCTAAAAATCACTTCATCATCTTATCATTAACTAAAATCCACTTAATAAAGGCTTTGTTTTGTCATGAGTTTAATCCCTAATCATGGATTAAGTTGAGGAGCTTTCCTCAGCTTAAACATTCTCATCTATTATCCTTCTATTAGGATGGTGTAATGAGTCTGTTTAATCCCTGATTATGGCTTAACCTCATTACTTAACACTAAACAAAAAACCACAAAAACATCTAATTAATCAAGTAGGTTAATGATCTTAATCCTGCATCAAAGGTGATTAAGTGTGAGAAGCTGACTTCACACTTAAGGTATTCTCATTACCCCTAATCAGAGGGAGGATGTGATGAGTTTACTAACCCATTGGTTTAGGCTTAAGCTCATTAACTTATGACAAACTTTCAAAAGCAATAAAAGACTGAAAACTCAAAAACAAACAATAATCGTCTCCTTCGGGATTCTTTTCTCATCACCTTAGCTCATAAACGAGAACTTGCTTCTTCCGTCTAATGCAAGACAGTTAGCACCTGAGCCAGACAGGTCATGCACTTGAGCATAGACAAGTAAGCAGTTCACAAGTCAATTCATTCTTTTAAGTCTCTTTGGGTCGAACTACGGTGTTCTGACTTCCTCATTGCACGAGAGTATACGTAGGCATAACTTAACAGTTATCGAACAAAAGTCTCTGTATATTCCCCCTCTTTCCAGCTTTATTCTTTTAGCCTCGTATTCTTGAGCATTTCATTCTTGTTCCTACACTGACACATCATTTATACACTTCACACTTCCTTTACACTGACACCTGTACATTTTGTTTTCCAGCCCTTTTTACACACAAATTGCACTGACACTACCCCTTTAAAACACAAATCTTTTAAGCGTGGATCCCGTCGAGTACGACGGACAATCTGGGTGCTAATACCTTCCCAGGTTGTAACCAACCCCCTTTCTCAGTCTCTCTGGTTCGCAACCGTCTTATCCATATCTTTCTAGGTCTATGCAGCATTACCTTTCCTCCGGGATAAAAATTCCTAGCTGGCGACTCTTTTCATTCCCTGTGAGTTCACTCCTGTGTGTTCTCGCATCTCCTTTCGCTGACCGTTCGCGCCTGTACCTCATTTTGAGCCCGGTCTCATCTTTTGGGAGCGACACATCTTCCTGCTGAAGAATCCAGTTCCTACCTTGTTAGAAGATTTCTACTACTCAGTGCATCAGAGGAATGAGAAGCAGAGAGGGAGACTAGTCAGATGTTGTGCACATCTCTTCTACTGTTGGTTATTGAGACACATGCCAAAGACAGAATCTTTCCTGAATCCTCATCAGTCAAGGAACTGTGCTAAGAGGATGATTGCCCTTACTTTAGAAGACATCAGATGGTGTACTCATAACACCAAGGGGAGAGACATAATTACAAGCTATGGACAGTATCCTAATGTACCTCTTATTGGAATGAAGGGTTGCATCACCTACAATCCTTTTATTTTCAAAAGGCAGTTAGGGTATGCCTTAGTACATCCACCAAGAGAGCAGGACTTAGCAGAGACCCTTTACTGTGATGTTTAGAATAATCATGCCATCATCCGACAAGCAGTCTGGGCTTGGGATAACATACAGACTAAAAGGACTGCCATTTTGGGGAAGTGCAACAACATAGCTTCAGCTCAATACATTGAATGGTCGCGCATCAAAGGAAAGATCACTCGTATGCCATTCATACTGGAAGATGTGCCAGGGCCATCATCAGTAGAGCCTATAGCTACAGTGAGTCTGGAGGAATTTGAGAAGTTGAAAGAGAGGAATACCCAACTTTTTGAAGCCCTGAAGAAGACCCTTTGGGAAAGGAATGACGGTCGTCTGGACATTGAGAGATTAGAGAAGTTCCGAATCGAGCATGGGACTAAGATAGAGAAAACAGAGGACTTCATCAGAAAAGCCCGAGCAGGGGAATTGGTATTGAAGAATGCTTGCAAAAAAACCAAGATTCAGAAGGCCAGAGCTGAGCATTACCTAGAGGAGAGTCAGGCTAGATGGATCAAGATCACTGAAGCTTGTTTGCAAGAAGATCAGAAGACATAGGCTAAGATAGAGCAGTTGGAAGCCAATGAGAAGAAGAATCAAGAAGCACTCCTAGCAGCACAGAAGGAAATCTCCGAGTTGAAATGCCTAGCAGGGTTGAAAAGATCAAAAGACCAAGACAAGTACCAGAAGTTGACAAGTGCCATTGCAACCAGGAACCTTCTTATCAGGACCATCACAGAGCATCCAGTTGGACTAGTGACTGATGCTCTCCTGAAGGAAATCGAGGAGGATGACTTTGGGCTGGATGTTTGATTTTTCTTTTACTTTTAATTTATTTTGGTTGTACTTTAATTCTCATGGTGATTTTTTTGTATTTCTTGGTTTGATTGTATTTTGACTCACCATGGGAGCTTGTTGTAATCATAAACTATGTACCTCTTGCATTTGTAATATATGGTTTATGTATTACCTGGATTTCCTCTTGGACTTCATTTCTTTTCAACATCTTCATTCCCAGAAGTCTGGAAGGTCAAAACCAAAGAGCCAAATCATATACCCTTGGAATACAAATAGACATACTACATTACATACTAACTTCATTCCTTGTTTTGTAGGTTTCTTTTGTTGTTGTTTTCTCACTTTGCTGTTGTTTCAGGAAACATTGCTCGTAGGAGGGTTTTTCCCATCAACAGAGTTCACCGGTATCCAACCAGAAACAACCTTCCGAGCTTACAGATGGACCAAGTTCAACAAGATTTGACTGACGTAAGAACTCAGATGGCTAATGAGAGAACTGAGATGAGGGCTCAGATGAACCAGTTCATGGAAGTAATAACTGGGTTGGCTCAGAGCCAATAAATATTAAGAGAGTTAGTTGAGCGGCAAACTCCAGAAGAGAATCATCCAGGTACTGGAGGAACTAGTAATAATGATCACGGGCAGCCGCGAACAAATCCGCCAGAGTTTGGGCCCCACCTCAATCCTGAAGTCAATGTTATCGGAAATACCCAAGGAAATGCAGGAGGACATGTTTTACAAGAAGATCCTCAGGATGAACAATTCACATTAATTGGTGCTGGGGATGAAGCATATGATCGTCGTCTGGACGAAATAGCGGAGAAGCTGAGATCTTTGGAGTCCCAAAACTCTTTGGGATTTGATGTAATGGACATGGGTCTAGTTGAGGGAGTCAGGATTCCTCACAAATTCAAGCCTCCATGCTTTGAGAAGTACAACGGTACTTCTTGTCCTCGTACCCACCTTCAATCCTTTATGAGAAGATTAAAAGCTTATACCATGGATGAAAAACTGTGGATGTTCTACTTTGAGGATAGTTTGATCGGGGCATCCCGTGAGTGGTATTCTCATCTATCCAGAGCAACTGTCAGAAATTGGAAGGACTTAGCTGAAGCTTTCATACGCTAGTATCAGTACAATCTAGATATGGCACCCAATAGGACCCTCATAATGGGTATGTCTCAGTCTTCAAGAGAAAGCTTCAAGGAATATGCCCAAAGGTGGAGACATCTTGATGCTGCTGTCCAGCCTCCAATGTCAGAAAGAGAGATGGCTGACATGTTCATGAACACATTACAAGGAACCTACATTGACAGACTTGGTGCTTTCTCTTCCACCAATTTTGTTGATGTAGTTATAGCTGGTGAGAGAATTGAGAGTCTTTTGAAGATGGGCAACATCTCTGACAATGGTGCTAGTTCCAGCAATGCCAGGAAACCTTTTGCAGGACCTCGTAGGACAAGTGAGACCAACTCACTACATATGGGCAGAGGTAGGCCTCAATACATGCCAAGATTAGTAGCTGTTGTCACCATTCCAGCTCAAGCACCTCAACAACAGTATCCTCAACAACCACAACACTTCCCACATAAACAACAGTTTCCTCAACAGAGATCTTACAACAACAACAATCAACAACAATCAACAACAACATCCTTTCCAACAAAGGCCTTCACAAATAAACAGGGTTATCGATCCCATTCTGATGCCCTATGTTGCCTTACTTCCACAATTACTAAAGCTTAATCTGATCGAATTAAGGACTCTGGCTCCACCAGACCCCCAGAATCTCCCAAGAAACTAAGATTTCAATTCCAGATGTGCCTTCCATTCCAACGCACCTTGCCATACAACAGAGAAGTGCAGAGCCTTACACATGAAAGTTCAGGACTTAGTTGATTCCAAAGCTCTAAATTATGCACCCCCTCCAAGTGTTACCAAGAATCCTATGCCTAGCCATGGTGGGCCTAGGATAAATTCCATTGAGGAGGATCAACCAATAAGCCTAATTGACAATGTTGCAAGTATTCAAACACCTCTGGCCGAGGTTAAAGCACAGCTTTTGAAGTGCCATGTGTTTCCGGGTTCTGAAGCCCATTGCGAAGCTTGCAATATTTCTACTAACGGTTGTGCAAATTTGAAGACCGGTATCAACAATATTATCAAAGAAGGCATTTTACAGATCACTTCAACAGTCCCAACTCCTACAACATCAACAACCATTCCTTCTACAACACCAGCACACATCACTTCATCAGATATAATAGATATCACTCCTATAAATTCAGCAACAATCATTCCAACAAATTCTTTTACAACATCAACAACCATCACTCTTTCAACGGACGTCAGTTCAACACATCCTTCTACAATAACCACAACCATCAATGAGGACATTTCCGCAGTTACCATCTATTATGACCCGACAACAATCCACGTTCCAGATTCTTTCAACAACCCACATCAACATCTCCATCAACATCAGCAACCTTCATCACCTGCACCATCTCCCATCAGACCTCCTGTCACAATCTATTATGAACCTCACACTATCTCAACTCCTTCTTCCGCATCAATCAGTCCGGTTACTATTACGGTGCCTGGACCAGTTCCCTATGACAGCAGCAGTGTCGTACCTTGGCACTATGGCTCAGATTTATATTGCAATGGAGAGAAAGTCACTCTTGATTCTTCAACTTCTTCACCACAGATTGATAATGTAGGGGGAGGCAGAGGCTTCACTCGGAGCGGACGTCTCTTTGCTTCACAATTCCTAAGAGTTAATGCTGAGGCAGAAGCTGCTGCCAAAGCTAAAGACAAGAGTGTGGTGCCTGAAGAACCAATTGCCACGGAAACTCAGAAGACATCCTTTGATCAGGATGTGGATGAATTCATGAGAATTATCAAGAAGAGTGATTATAAGGTTGTGGACCAGCTCCATCAGACACCCTCCAAAATCTCCATATTATCATTGCTCATGTGTTCCGAAGCTCACAGGAATGTACTTCTCAAAGTCCTGCACGCAACTTATGTGCCTGAGGAGATTACAGTTAATCAGCTAGAAACGGTGGTTTCAAATTTCAACACTAGTCATGGACTAGGTTTCACTGATGCTGATCTGACTACAGAGGGCCGTAACCACAATAAGGCTTTGCATATCACCTTGGAGTGTAAAGGTGTTGTTCTTTCTCATGTCTTGGTTGAGACTGGGTCCTCACTCAATGTTCTTCCAAAGAAAGCCTTGGTCAAGATGGAATATGATGGTATTGCACTTCGTCCAAGTAACCTGGTGATAAGAGCCTTTGACGATTCTAAAAGACCAGTTCTTGGGGAAATTGAGCTGCATGTGGTAATTGGCCCACATATCTTCAAAACTATCTTCTACGTGATGGATATCCAGCCTGCCTATAGCTGTTTGTTGGGTTGACCATGGATTCATGCCGCTGGCACCGTAACGTCGACCCTTCACCAGAAGTTAAAATACGAGTGGGAGGGCCAAGTTATCATAATCTGTGGGGAGGAGGACATCTCTGTCAGTCATCTAGGTACTTACAAGTATATTGAGATGGATGGAGAGATCCATGAGACAATGAGCCAAGGGTTTGAGGCCCTCAATGTCAATGAAGCAACATCTGAAGTGTCTGGTACTTCAATCTTTTCTTACAAGCAAGCTCAGAAGGTTGTGGAAGACGGGAATGCCCAAGGTTGGGGCAAGCTGCTGCAAGTTTATGTCAAGGAAGACAAGTTCAGGTTGGGTTACAAATCATCCCGACAGGTCCAAGAGGAGGTTGCTGAAGCTCCCAAGTTTATCAATGGGGGTATGCTGACCCCGGATGCAATCAACAATGTGGAAGACGAGGCTGAAAGCGACTTCAACATTTAAAGCTGGATTCGTCCAAGAGTCCCAGGCTAGCAAGTCCTCAATTGGTCTTCCCAGGAAATTATAAGGGTTACTGCTGCAGAGTAATTATTATTTCCTATTTAAGCATATATCAAGTCCTGCATCTTTCCCAAGGTGTCAGGACTCATTTTGTAATAGGGCCATATATGTATTTTGTGCAAATGAAGATTAATGAACAATGGACATCTTTTGCAAAAAAAATTTCACTCACTATCTTTCTTTTTTGTTATTTTTCGCACAAAACAATAAATGGAAATGTTTTTCTCAAATAAATAACTTCATTCACATTTTCCTAAATAAGATAAAATCATTCACTAAAATAAAAAAATCTCAACCCTTGCAGAGATAATCCTCCAGATTGCACCGACAACGACACTTCTATGACCTTGTATGACTTCAACAATCCGATTAATCAAGCGGATGAAGGGGTTGATAAAGACTATGATTTTCCTGAAGAGTTGGCCAGGTTGTTGAGACAAGAGGAAAAAGTGATTGCTCCTCATTAGGAGGAGGTTGAAACTGTCAATCTTGGTACCGAGGAAGATGTGAAAGAGGTGAAGATCGGGGCCAATCTGCAAGCTCCAGTAAAAGAACAACTCATCAGTATGCTTCGGGAATATGTCGATGTTTTCGCTTGGTCTTATCAAGATATGCCAGGTTTGGATACAGACATCGTCATGCATAGGTTTCCATTGAAAGGAGATTGTCCGCCAGTTAAACAGAAGTTGCGCCGTACTCGCCTTGATATGGCCATGAAAATTAAAGAAGAAGTACAAAAGCAGTGGGACACCGGCTTTCTTGATGTAACTAGTTACCCGACGTGGGTTGCTAACATTGTATCCGTACCTAAGAAGGATGGCAAGGTGCGTATGTGTGTCGACTACTGGGATCTGAACAGAGCTAGCCCGAAAGATGATTTCCCATTACCTCACATTGATGTATTGGTAGATAACACGGCTCAGTTCTCGGTAATAAGAAAACCTTCATCACCCCTTGGGGCACGTTTTGCTATAAGGTAATGATGTTTGGTCTGGAGAACACCGGTGCAACCTACCAACGGGCTATGGTAACATTATTCCACGATATGATCCATAAAGAAATTGAGTTCTATGTGTATGATATGATTGCCAAGTCCCTTACAGAGGAAGAGCATTTGGTGAATCTGCTGAAACTGTTCGAGCGTTTGAGGAAGTATAAGCTGAGATTAAACCCCAACAAATGCACATTCGGGGTACATTCTGGTAAACTACTGGGTTTTATCGTAAGTGAAAAAGGAATTGAGGTTGATCTCGATAAATTCAAAGCTATTCAGGAAATGCCTGCACCTAGGACTGAGAAAGAAGTTCGAGGGTTCTTAGGTAGATTGAACTACATTTCAAGGTTCATATCTCATCTCACTACGACCTGCGAGCCTTTATTCAAGATGTTAAGTAAAGAGGAAATAGTCAGGTGGAATGATGATTGTCAGAGAGCTTTTGACAAGATCAAAGAGTATTTGCAAGAACCTCCAATTCTCATGCCTCTAGTTGAAGGAAGACCTCTAATAATGTATCTGACAGTATTAGAAGAGTCAATGAGGTGTGTGTTGGGCTAGCATGACGAGTCTGGTCGAAAAGAGTATGCAATATACTACCTAAGCAAAACGTTTACCGACTGTGAACAACGTTATTCACTGCTCGAGAAAACATGTTGTGCTTTAGCGTGGGCTGCTCGCCGACTAAGGCAGTATATGTTGACCCACACTACCTTGTTGGTCTCAAAGATGGATCCAGTTAAGTACATATTTGAGAAGCCAGCACTTACCAGAAGGGTTGCAAGATGGCAAATGATTATGACAGAATATGACATACAATATACCTCTCAAAAGGCCATCAAAGGCAGTGTATTGTCTGACTATTTGGCTGAGCAACCCATTGATGATTACCAGCCTATGAGATTTGACTTCCTTGATGAAGACATCATGTTCTTAAAAGAAAAAGATTGTGAAGAGCCTATTCACACTAAAGGGCCTGACCTAGAAGAAGCATGGACTATGATGTTTGACGGGGCTGTGAATTGCAACGGTCGTGGAATTGGTGCAGTGCTTATTACACCCGAAGGAGTCCATCTGCCTTTCTCAGCAAAGCTCACCTTTTCCAGCACTAACAATGAAGCAGAGTACGAAGCATGGATCATGGGTCTTGAGGAAGCCATTGACCTCAGGATCAAAACCTTGAATGTATTCGGAGATTCAGCTTTGGTAATCAACCAGACCAACGACAAGTGGTACACTCATCAAGAGCATCTGATTCCCTACCGTGACTATACGAGGAGATTGTTGACCTTCTTCACAACAGTCAAGCTTGATAACTTCCCTCGAGATGAGAATTAGTTTGCGGATGCTTTGGCTACCATTTCATCCATGATCAATGTACAAGCTGCTAATTATGTACCTCGGATTTTGGTATCCAGACTGGACCGACCGACATATGTATTCTGTAACACCCTTCTAAACCCCACGGAAAATATATAAATAATTAGAGTAATTATCATGCATATCAAAGAAGGATGTCACACATAATTCAAAACATCACACATACACCTGTCATGCTCAATAAAACTTGAAATAAATTCATGCTTTCATATACTTTCACATTAGCATGTAGCAGCGGATCACTTTCATTAAGAATCTCATGACATTCATGTCTCAAATAAACTTCATTCATTAAATCAACTTGGGAATAAAAGCCACTTCACCATAAAATTCAAATTCAATTAACAAAATAGATAGAGTATATAATTGTATCTCTTAAGACATGAATCAAACATTCCCAGTGTTACATGATCAAAGCACGACTCGACCCAAAATAAATATGAAACTATAATAGGTTACTCCATCAGCTACTCTCTTGATAGAAGCAACTCTAATCTTCAGTACCTGAGCGATGTCGTATAAAACATCATTCCAACAGAAGGGTGAGAATTCACATAATTACTGAAATCATAAGATAATATATAATTTAAGGTGTACAAGCATAATCACAATTATTCTCACACTTCAAAAGTTTCATCAACATAATATCACTCAAGTAGTCATACTATTAACAAGTACATACTCACAAATCCATAATTCACCAATTCAACAATTCACATAACACATATAATCTCACATTGTAACCATAGACACAATAAGACATAATGCAAGACTAAAATGCAACTCATGCATGTGGTACCAATCTCTTATTATCATTTTTCGGTTTTTACATTTAAACAGGGTCCGTCCTCTAGACCGATAACAAACCAAAAGCCCGTTGATAACGAGAAAAAGTATCGTTTTTATTGCTATGCTACAATGCCGTTTTATCGCATATTTGTCGTTTTAACACCCGATTCCTCGAGTTTTCTTTGTCATTTTGCAGGTACATCAATAATAGAGCTAAATCATGAGGCACAAGTGAAATAAGCAAAAACAACCATTAAAAGAAGAAGAAAAGAGGAATTCTGCATAATCTGCACTTTTTGTAACAATCACGACTGTCACCTAGGAGTCACGACCGTGACACGCTAAAAGGAGCAGTCACGGTCGTCACCAGTCCCTCACGACCGTGACGCGCGTAAGACAAGGGAAACGAGCGTGACACCCTTGTCACGAACGTGACAAGGGTAATTTAGGGTAACTTGCTGAGACTTGGTCATGTACGTGTGTGTTACGTGAAGTCAAAGTTCCTATTCTCCCATAGACCAAGCAATGCAACTTCTCCCTGGATTTTCTCAGCATTTACGAAGCCCATGCAATTATTCCAACTGCCAAGCCCAATTATGATTCTATAAATATCTTAGTTTCAAAGAACAATTAACAGAGTTTTATTTTAATTTTTTTTGCGGAAGCTCTGCCGTATTTTCCTTTGCACCCTATTTTATTCTTTCAGCATTTATTTGTTCTTGTTTTAGTTTATATATCCCAACCAAACCATATAACAATTTCCAACATTAGGAAATTGTTATAATTTAATTTCTTTCAAAGCCTTCAGAAATTCTTTTAGTAATTTTTATTTCCGATTCCGGTCCGTACTCCGAGTTTGCTAGACTGTGGAAGAAGGAGTCTAACATTTTAATTGTTGTTCAGGTTTTTATTTAAATTGCATTTATATTAATGTTAAGCATTTATTTTTCTATTATGCATATTTTATTTTGTATTTCTCTGTCTCTGCCTCTGTCTGGTTCAACAATCATGAGTAGCTAAACACCTTAGGGCGGTATGTAATTAAAATCAACTAAATCGGTAAAATCAACTCTAGGCTTAAAATAATTAAGAGCTTAAAATTCTGGCTGTGACTTTTTATTATAAAATCAATCTTTTTGTTACGAGAGTAAGGAAAGTGTAATAGGTTAGGTCAAGACCACGAGAGTGTGAGATTTTAACCAGATAGCTAAAGTTAGGCATTCAATTTAAACACAGCGAGAGCGCTTTAAAATGAATTAGAATTATTAAGTTTCCAAAATTTATTTCTAAACACTTATGGGCTAGCGAGAGCAGGCATAGGGCTTTAGGGGTAAGATCTGAGATAAGACCACGAGAGTGTGAGTTAAAGATATTTAAACTGGTAGCCTCTACAGAATAGATTAAGTGAACCATCTTTATAAGCCTAGGTTAGATTGACCCGCCTAAGTTAACATAATTACATACCGACCGCCTTAGTATTATTTTATTAAACTTAAATTTAATTCCCGCCTTTAATCTTTAAAAACAACCAAAAAATCGTGACAACCATTCACCTTAGCTAAACTAGTAAATCCTCTAGCACTAAGTAATCATAAAGTCCCTGTGGATCGATAATCTTAAATATTACTTCGATAGGCTGTGCACTTGCAGTTAAGATACCGCTAGACACATATTAGAGTACATCTTTAGCCCATCAAGTTTTTGGCGCCGTTGCCGGGGAGCTTAATTTAGTTACTAGTGCACTTTAGGGTAGCATTGTCTAGACTAAGGTAACAACTATTTTCTATTTATTTTCTAAATCCCCGAGTGTATGCCAAGTACTCGCTCTCAAGGCGAAGACTTGCAACCTCTAATCCCAGAATCGGAACGCTTCTTACACGTAAGAAGACGGATATTCGATTACGAACAAAATTACAATATTCCAGATCTTCAAATAGATCCACCTAAACTAGTCGTAACATCAAAGGACGCAGAGATGGATGAAGAACAGAATCACCCACTCAAATATTACGCTAGTCCTTCGCAAGCTGAACCGCATTCCAGCATTGCCGCACCGGCTATCAACCAAAATGATTTCGAACTGAAACCTTCGCTGATATCAGCCGTGCAATAAAATCAATTCACCGGAAATCCTACCGAGGATCTGAACCTTCATCTTTCGATATTTGTGCAATACGCAGATACCGTAAAAGCGAATGGAGTTACCCAAGAAGCTATTAGACTACGTCTTTTTCCTTTTTCACTTCGAGACAGAGCGAGAGCCTGACTTCAATCTCTGCCTTCGAATTCAGTAACTACGTGGGAGGAACTAAAGAGAGTTTTCTTGACCAGATATTTCCCACCTAGCAAGACAGCTATGCTGAGAGCTCAGATCAACGAATTTAAGCAAAAGGAAAACAAATCACTTTTCGAAGTTTGGGAACGCTATAAGGATATGCTGAGACTTTGTCCACATCACGGATTAGTAGAATGGATGGTCATCCATACCTTCTATAATGGACTCTTGTACAATACAAGAATGACAATTGACGCTGCCGCAGGCGGTGCACTAATGGACAAAGAATATAACGATGCATATGCACTTATTGAAAGTATGGCTCAAAACCATTACCAATGGGGAAGCGAGAGAGTCGCATCTGAGAAACCAACAAAAGGAGGTATGTACGAAGTGAGTAGTATGGACCAAGTCAATGCAAAGTTTGACCAACTAAACCAAAAGATCGACAACTTGGCCATAACACCAACAGCCACCGTGGCTGCAGTAACACCTAACTGTGAGTTATGTGGAGTTCCAGGACATGATGTTCCTGATTGTCAACTATTAACAGGAATTCCCACATATCAAGTGAATTATGCTCAAGGAAACCCGTACTCAAACACATACAACCCAGGTTGGAAGAATCATCCGAACTTCTCAACAATGCTTTATATGCACCAGGTAAAGCATCAACTACACCACCAGGATATCAAAAGACTGCTCCTAATGTCCCTAGAAAATCGAACCTTGAATTGATGATGGAGAACTTCATAGCTAACCAATCTCAAACAAACAAGGACTTCTTAAACCAAAACATACACACTAGTAAGCAGATTAAGCAATTAGTGAGCAAAGTAGATGCATTAGCTACACATAACAAAATGGTTGAAACTCAGATTTCACATGTAGCTCAACAACAAGCACCTACCGCTGCACCAGCTGGAGTATTTCCTGGACAACCTCAACCAAATCCGAAAGGCCAGGCCAATGCTGTGATATTAAGAAGTGGCAAGGAACTTGACGGACCTACCGATCCAAGACTTGACAATCCAGCCATGTACCAAAAACCGGATAAACCGACTGAAATGGTGAATGAACCAGAAGAAAAGGAAGATGATAATCAAGAGGTAGTGGAGAAAGAAAAGCCTTATGTGCCTCCACCACCCTATAAACCACCAATTCCATACCCTCAGAGATTAACGAATTCCAAGACGATGGGCCAGTTTAAGAAATTTGTTGAACTTCTGAAACAGTTGAATATTACTATTCCATTTACAGAAGCTATCACTCAAATGCCCTCGTATGCTAAGTTTTTAAAAGAAATCTTATCCAATAAGAAAAAGATAGAGGATAACGGAACCGTTACACTTACTGCTGAGTGTAGCGCAATAATTCAGAATAATATGCCTCCTAAGCTAAAAGATCCAGGAAGTTTCTCTATACCCTGTGTAATAGGAAAATTCGTCATTGACAAAGCTCTATGCGATTTAGGAGCCAGTATCAGTGTTATGCCCTTAACAATTTGCAAAAGGCTAGACATGGGAGACCTAAGACCATCTAAAATGTCTGTTCAACTAGCCGATCGCTCTGTTAAATATCCTGTAGGCATACTAGAAAACGTCCCAGTACGTATAGGACAATTCTATATTCCTACTGATTTCATAATCATGGACTTCTCTAAGGACTCCACCACACCTATCATACTAGGAAGACCATTCTTAGCTACTGCCGGAGCTATAATAGACGTAATGAAAGGAAAGCTGACCTTTGAAGTAGGTGAAGAGAAAGTTGAATTTATTTTAACACAATTCTTACAATCACCAGCTATAGAGGATACATGCTATCTATTGGACGTAATTGACGAATGTATAAGAGAAATGGAAATGAAAGAAACTACCTATTCTGAAATTATGAAAATTCAAATCCCTTCGATTTTTGAAGATGATAATTGGCGTGAACCATATCAGGATGATAGTCTAAGCGAAAGTTTAGCACTTACACCGAATCCCATGCCAAGTAAGAATAAACCTACATTAGGGTTAAAAACTTTACCTAAGAACCTAAGATACGAATTCTTGGACACTGAATGTACAAGACCAGTTATAATCAATTCCAGTTTAGGAACAATCGAAACAAAGAAACTTTTAGATGTCTTAAAGAAATATCCAACTACATTAGGATATAACATATCTGATCTCAAAGGAATATGCCATTCAATCTGTATGCATCGTATTCTGCTAGAAGAAGATTGCAAAACCTCCAGAGAATCTCAAAGAAGAATTAACCCAATCCTTAGCACTGTAGTAAAGGAAGAAGTTAAGAAACTACTAGATGTTGGAATAATATATCCAATCTCTGATAGTAAATGGGTTAGTCCAGTACATGTAGTACCAAAGAAAGGAGGTATCACTGTTGTGAAAAACGCTAAAGGCGAATCGATATCACAAAGAGTAGTGACAGGACATAGAGTGTGCATCGATTATTGTAAACTAAACAAAGCCACTCTTAAAGATCATTTCCCACTACCTTTTATAGATCAAATGTTAGAACGATTAGCCAAGCATTCATATTTCTGTTATCTTGATGGTTACTCGGGATTTTTCCAAATCCCTATCCACCTAGATGATCAAGAAAAGACTACATTTACATGCCCTTATAGAACGTTAGCTTATAGACGAATGCCCTTTGGATTATGCAACGCTCCTGCAACCTTTCAAAGATGTATGATGTCAATCTTTGCAGATTTTATAGACAACATCATGGAAGTGTTCATGGAAGTGTTTATAGACAAATATAGAAATGATGTTAGAAAGATGTGTAAAAGTAAACCTCGTGCTTAACTGGGAGAAATTTCATTTTATGGTCAGAGAAGGAATCGTACTAGGACACGTTATATCTGAAAAGGGAATTGAAGTTGATAAAGCTAAGATAGAAGTCATAAAAGATCTTCAACCCCCTAAAACCGTTCGAGAAATACGAAGTTTTTTAGGACACGCCGGTTTCTACCGACGATTCATCAAAGATTTCTCGAAGATCACTAAACCTCTTACCAGTTTATTAATGAAAGACGCTGAGTTCATATTTAATGAAGATTGTCTTAAAGTATTCGAAACTCTAAAAACAGCCCTCATCACCGCACCAATCATGCAACCCCCTGACTGGAGATTACCTTTCGAAATCATGTGCGATGCGAGTGACTATGCTGTAGGCGCAGTTCTAGGCCAGAGGAAGGAAAAGAAACTTCATGCGATTTACTATGCCAGTAGAACCTTAGATTCTGCTCAGATGAACTACGCCACTACTGAAAAAGAATTGTAGCAGTTGTCTTTGCGCTTGACAAATTCCGTTCTTAACTAGTGGGAGCGAAAATAATCGTTTACACAGACCATGCTGCTATCAGATATCTATTGACTAAGAAAGATTCTAAACCAAGACTCTTGAGATGGATTTTACTCTTACAAGAGTTTGATCTCGAAATAAAAGATAAGAAAGGTACTGAAAACGTCGTAGCGGACCATTTATCTAGAATATAAGGTATTAAACCAGAACAAGTGCCGATTAAAGATGATTTTTCGTATGAACAGCTGATAGCACAAATAGGAAGCGACTCAGTTCAGTTAGACATAGATGAACCAGAACCCGTGGAAACAATCCAAACAACTGTAGGACTGCCATGGTACGCTGACATTATCAACTACCTAGCTGCAAGAGCTCTTCCACCTGATTTAACCTATAAGCAGAAAAATAAATTCTTTCACAATCTCAAACATTACTATTGGGATGAACCATTATTGTTCAAAAGAGGACCCGGCGGAATCTTTCGTCGATGTATTCCCGAAGAAGAAATAGAAGATGTCATTGCTCACTGCCATTCATCTCTTTATGGTGGACACGCAAGCACTTCCAAGACTTGTGCAAAAATCTTACAAGCCGGCCTATTCTGGCCTAATTTATGGAAAGATGTCCACATCGCTGTTATAAATTGCGATCGGTGTCAACGCACCGGTAATATTTCAAGAAGAGATGAAATGCCTCAAAAAGGAATATTAGAAGTAGAAGTCTTTGACGTCTGGGGAATAGATTTCATGGGACCATTCCCATCATCTTTCGGTAATAATTACATACTCGTAGCTGTCGATTACGTTTCAAAGTGGATTGAAGCTATAGCTTCTCCTACAAATGACACACGAGTAGTAATAAAGCTTTTCAAAAATATAATCTTTCCCAGATTTGGTGTGCCTAGACTCGTCATAAGTGACGGTGGCTCACACTTCATTTCAAAAATCTTTGACAAATTACTATCTAAGTATGGAGTCAGACATCGTGTGGCAACACCATATCATCCACAAACAAGTGGAGAAGTCGAAGTCTCAAACAGAGAAATTAAACAAATCTTAGAAAAGACTGTCGCCATATCTCGGAAAGATTGGTCATCTAAACTTAATGAAGCTTTATGGGCTTATAGGACAGCTTACAAGACACCCATAGGAACTACACCTTTCAAATTAGTATATGGAAAGTCTTGTCATCTCCCGGTAGAACTAGAACACAAAGCTTATTGGGCGATCAAAACTCTCAATATAAACTATAATGCTGCAGGAGAAAAGCGAATACTTGATATTAACGAATTAGAAGAGTTAAGGTTAGATGCTTATGAGAATGCTAAGATATATAAAGAAAGAACTAAGCGATGGCACGATAAACGCCTATCTAGGAAAGAATTTAGTGAGGGAGACGTTGTACTCCTCTTTAATTCAAGACTTAGGCTCTTTCCTGGAAAACTAAAATCTAGATGGTCAGGTACCTTTGAAATAACTAGAGTGTTCCCGAGCGGAGCAATAGAAATTAAGGGTAGGAATAGTGAACCGTTCACAGTAAACGGACAACGTTTAAAACATTACCATAAAGTTGAAAATAGAGATTATGCAAATAGTCTAAGGCTTTTAGAGTTGTCCACTAATTTCCCTGATTAATCTACACCTAAGCATTACGTCAGGCTTTTGACGATAAAAACAACGCTTAGTGGGAGACAACCCATTTAATCATTTAACCATTTTGATCATTTTATTATTTTGTCATTTATCATTTTATTATTCGTTTATTTGTTTTGTCATTTTATTATAGTTTTATTTCATTATTACTATTATTTCTTTTATTTATGCATTTATTTTCTTATTTTAATTTTTAAATCACTTTTACAGATTTTCTAAAGTCTTTTCCATTTTACTTCTCCCCCTGATTTGTTTCCTCCGTATTTACACTAACTATGGCTAACCAACCGATAAACCTTATGGAAACCAAATTTAGAGGTAGGAACCAAAGAATGAAATTTGAAGAGTTATCACAGAGACCAATGGATTTGACTCTGTACCCGGATGATCTGACTATGGAAACCTTAGGTATACATGATAGCATCCTATACTTGTTTAACCGACTTGGATGGGAGAATGCACTGATTAAACAAAAGTTTGTGACTTACCGCGAGCTCACCCTTGAGTTCCTAAGCTCCTTAGTTTACTTACCCGAGCGCGGTTTTGGATTCAGGAAAGGATTTATCAGTTTCCGCCTATTTGGAATAGAATATGACTTTAACCATAGAGAACTAGCTGACTTATTAGGATTCCCTAGTGGACCCTTTGCTTTTACTACCACACAGGTAGAATTGATGGACATTGAGCTGGACTTCTTTTGGGGAACCTTAACCGGAAATTACCATCCTGAACCAAATAACATGAACAATGATGAGATACATAACCCTGCTATCCGCTACTTCCATAAGATCCTTACCCACACCTTCTTTGGAAAAGAAGAGAACCTTACTGGAGTATCTAAAGATGAGATATTCATTATGTCATGTGTGACTAATGGACAGCCAGTCAATGGTGTGCCTTTCATGATGCAAACCTTCACCTGAATCCAAGAAGAACCTGATCTACCCATGTTAGTAGGAGGTCTTGTCACCATGATTGCTGATGCCTTAGGACTTAGATACCAATTACACAGGTGTAACCGTTTAGGTACCATCCGTCCTATGAATCTTAACTTTTGCTTTAACCGCCATATCATAAGGAATTTAGGACAACCACCTTTCGAGTACCTAATCAGAAATGAAGTAGTAACCTTGTTCACACTACCAAACCATGCTAAAGTCAGTGTTCACAATAAAGATAATTGGCTTTATGAGCTTACCCCTCCTGACTATCCATCTACTCCTTAAACACCTCAATCCTACAAGATAAGGGATAATGACCGATGTAGAAAGTGACCCTGAGACGCCTCCTGGTTACCATGACATTGACCACACTGATGAAGTGATTGAAACCCCTGAAGTGAATAAAGTAGAATATGCTGACAACTTAAAGAAAATCATGAATACTCTTGAAGTTTACCAAGCCGATATAAATACTGTTAAGGATGAGATTAAAAGCATGCGATTGGACGTTATAGGTTTAACTGACATAACATGTGAGCAATTCTACCACCTGAACTCTGCAATTGAAGATTTGAAGAAGCACTTTTGAAAATGATGTAGTGATCTAACTTATTTTATTTATTGTTTTCGTTTCTAGTTAGTTTAACATTTCGCAAACATTTTCGTACTTTATTTTTATTAATGTAATTTCCCTTCAATTATATCAAAAGCAAGGCACTTCTAGTTTTACAAATTTTTCCAATTTAATCAATTTCTATGCTTTCAATTCATTTACTGTTATATTTAAATTGATTAATGTTTTATATAATTTCTCGTGTGATGAAATTTACTAATTTGTGTTGATCTAAAAATATTATATATTGTTTGTGTTATAATTAATTGAGAAGTGATCATAAAAAAAGAAAAATTGTATTGAACGTGTGAGATATTGCATTCTGGAAGAAAATATTCTAAGTTTTAATCCCTCACGGTCGTCATCACCCTCTAACGATCGTGACAAGCTAATTAGCAAGTCACGACCGTCATTCCCTCATCACGACCGTGACGACCCCTGTTATAGGAATTCTAACATAACTGTTCTTCTTTGAAACCTCCTTTTTTTCAACTTCCACAACATTTAGAAACCCCCCATTATCTCTTCCAAATCCCGTAACCTCCCATTACCCTAATTAAACTCGATTAACCTCTCCATTTACTCCAAACCTATCACATTCACATCTTGCACTATAATCAGAACCAATTTCTTCACATTTTACACTTTTCTCACAAAACTCAAAAACCTCTCATCTCCCATTCCCGTACTTGCATGCAATGGAAGAAATTCAGTTTAGAGATGGTGAGCATGGAGAAAATCAGAGACAGAAGTTCATCAGGTTCCAGAACCGTGGTGTTCAACCCACTCGAAGACGTCCTCCATGTGATTCATCAGCAGAACCAGATGAGTGCCGCATTGGAGCGAAGGCAAAAAGAGCAACATGATGCATTACTTTCAGCTGTTGCCGCTAACCATAGGACGATTGATGAGAAGCCCGGAGAGATCTTTAGCGAGCTAGAGTCTTTGCGTATTGATATCACTGCTCTCACCGGCACCGGCTATGATCCTGAAGCGACTCCAACCAGACGCTCCCGCACCAGAAGCCGCGGCCGTGGTCATCAGCAGCCTTAGTTTTTGTTTTTGTTTATTTTTTTCCATTTCCGTTGTTTGTATTGTACTTTACCCGCTATTATATCACAACATTGAGGACAATGTCTGATATAGTGTGGGAGAGGTACCTTTCATTTTTCCGCATTTTCCCTTTCCGCACTTTCCATTCCGTTGTATTTCCTTTTCGTATTTTAATGAAGCAGAGTAATATTTGTGCTATTTCTTTAGTTTCGAATTCTCCCCGTTTATTTAGCCATACCGAAAAAATCTTTAATTTATTCTTCGCATTACCCGACTTACCTACGAAATCATAGTTAGGAAGCTGAGAACAATTCAACAAGATCGATACAATCTTGACACCTTAGATTTCCCACTTAAGCATTCCGTTCCGATAATTGTTACGACTACACCGTAAGTTTCAGTTCAAAAGTAACCCCTAGTAGTTTATACTAGCAGTCAGCACCGTCTGAACACAAACCACGTGGGGAGCCGATGAATATAGGTGTTTGATGCCTAATCTATAATGATCCTTCATATCTCGATGCCAATGAAAAGAAATTGCACCAAAGTACACGGTCGCATATAAGAAACGAGAAATATGAGAAGGAGTCCATTGCGGGTTGGTTCAGAGGTACCTGGTTCTGAACTTGGTAGGGCGTGCTACGGCTCGATCCCCCACAACCTCCAAATCGGATAATGTATGTAGGGTTACCACATTCGTGTACCAGACTCCGTGCTTATAAAGGATCAAAGTCACTAACCGGCTACTCCACTACGTGCGTGCTAAGGCAAAGGGCTTAATGTGATTGCGCTAGAATGAAAGCGGGCGAAATAAGATCGAAAGACTCTAGGTGGAATCGTAATGCAATTACCGAATGTTTCGTTTAACGGGAAGTCGAAGACTTAGCTTGTTGCTTGTGTCATTAGTGTATCATTAGTGTTTTATCCCAGTACCGGTTTATCTGACAAAAACGATTCCTCGTATGGTTTGTTATGTGTGTGCGTCGATGAAAACCTGTCCGATCATTTTTCAACCGACTATTTGCTTGAGGACAAGCAAAGGTTTAAGTTTGGGGAAGTTTGATAACGAGAAAAAGTATCGTTTTTATTGCTATGTTTCAATGCCGTTTTATCGCATATTTGTCGTTTTAACACCCGATTCCTCGAGTTTTCTTTGTCATTTTGCAGGTACATTAATAATAGAGCTAAATCATGAGCCACAAGTGAAATGAGCAAAAACAACCATTAAAAGAAGAAGAAAAGAGGAATTCTACATAATCTGCACTTTTTGTAACAGTCACGACCGTCACCTAGGAGTCACGACCGTGACACGCTAAAAGGAGCAGTCACGGTCGTCACCAGTCCCTCACGACCGTGACGCGCGTAAGACAAGGGAGACGAGCGTGACACCCTTGTCACGAACATGACAAGGGGAATTTAGGGTAACTTGCTGAGACTTGGTCATGTACGTGTGTGTTACGTGAAGTCAAAGTTCCTATTCTCCCGCAGACCAAGCAATGCAACTTCTCCCTGGATTTTCTCAGCATTTACGAAGCCCATGCAATTATTCCAACTGCCAAGCCCAATTATGATTCTATAAATAGCTTAGTTTCAAAGAACAATTAACAGAGTTTTATTTTAATTTTTCTTGCGGAAGCTCTGCCGTATTTTCCTTTGCACCCTATTTTATTCTTTCAGCATTTATTTGTTCTTGTTTTAGTTTATATATCCCAACCAAACCATATAACAATTTCCAAAATTAGGAAATTGTTATAATTTAATTTCTTTCAAAGCCTTCAGAAATTCTTTTAGTAATTTTTATTTCCGATTCCGGTCCGTACTCCAAGCTTTCCAGACTGTGGAAGAAGGAGTCTAACATTTTAATTGTTGTTCAGGTTTTTATTTAAATTGCATTTATATTAATGTTAAGCATTTATTTTTCTGTTATGCATGTTTTATTTTGTATTTCTCTGTCTCTGCCTCTGTCTGGTTCAACAATCATGGGTAGCTAAACACCTTAGGGCGGTATGTAATTAAAATCAACTAAATCGGTAAAATCAACTCTAGGCTTAAAATAATTAAGAGCTTAAAATTCTGGCTGTGACTTTTTATTATAAAATCAATCTTTTTGTTACAAGAGTAAGGAAAGTGTAATAGGTTAGGTCAAGACCACGAGAGTGTGAGATTTTAACCAGATAGCTAAAGTTAGGCATTCAATTTAAACACAGCGAGAGCGCTTTAAAATGAATTAGAATTATTAAGTTTACAAAAATTATTTCTAAACACTTATGGGCTAGCGAGAGCAGGCATAGGGCTTTAGGGGTAAGATCTGAGATAAGACCACGAGAGTGTGAGTTAAAGATATTTAAACTGGTAACCTCTACAGAATAGATTAAATGAACCATCTTTATAAGCCTAGGGTAGATTGACCCGCCTAAGTTAACATAATTACATACCGACCGCCTTAGTATTATTTTATTAAACTTAAATTTAATTCCCGCCTTTAATCTTTAAAAACAACCAAAAAATCGTGACAACCATTCACCTTAGCTAAACTAGTAAATCCTCTAGCACTAAGTAATCATAAAGTCCCTGTGGATCGATAATCTTAAATATTACTTCGATAGGTTGTGCACTTGCAGTTAAGATACCGCTAAACACATATTAGAGTACGTCTTTAGCCCATCACCCGTCCTCTAAGCTTTCAAACCCGTCCTCTAGGTTTGGGACAAGTCACTAGCTCCCATGGAACTAACAAGCATTGCCTCTTGATAAAATGATGTATGTGCAATTACAACCAATCATATGCAATTAAGACCATTCTCTAATCTTAATATTCTTGCATATCTCAATAATTCATCACATTCAAACTATCACACAATTGCATATACAAACATATTTTCAAAATCACAATATTCAATACTCTAATATTGTCACCACACTTAGAAAATAATACGTAAGGTATCAAGACAATTCAATCTCAATTCACAAATCACACGATACCGATTAAATCTAGAATAATCGATCCATCAAAATAATCATAAAAAAAATATGATTAAAATTATCATCCACAATTATAATTCAAGAGAGTTTCCAAGGAGCTCTAACAATTTTATGGACAATTCTAATAAAATTGAAAATAACTTAATTTAATCAATTAACCCGATTGTTTCTCTATAACTCGAAACTTCTAAAAAAAATATTATACTAATAATATTATTATAATTATTATATTTATATATTAGTAATGAACATATAAGAATATTAGAGATATTATATTAGCACAAAATTGAGAAACGATTAGTATCAAAAGTTGCTTATTTGTGGATATTGATATTCTCATTGTTATTTCAAGGAAATCTCAACTACTAACATGCAAAGATATCAAAAGTCTTGTTGCATTTGTAAGACACCTTGTCATTCTATTTTATTTTTCATTCTCAATGGAAGCCAAATCTCCTAAATCTAAAAATATGCTTCTCAAATTCTCATATTTGAAGGATCTTAACAAGTTTCAATTATTACACTAGAACAAATCTTAAATTAACAACTTCTCAACACAGTTAAGTATATTATGACTTAATATCACCTCACCAACACAGTTATAATTATGAAACAGAACAAATATTTTTAGAAGGAGAAATGTCAATTGTAAAAGGAGTACATATAAGGTGACTTCCAGAAATCATTTTATTTTTTTTTGCTGAATAAAAACAAGACTATAAAATGTGAGACTTACCTAATATACTACATTCGGATCTACTGTATCAGAGCTATACAAAAACTGTGCAAACATTGGATTGTTTATTCGTTAATATACAGAGCTAATAACAATGAACAACACTGAGATATCTTCATATAAAATAACCTAATAGCCTAACAAATTTAATTTGTAAAGTCAAAAAAATGTGGCACTCAAGTAAAGTTATAAGCAAGTTATCACGGCATGAAAATAAATAAGAAACACACCATTCTCCTAATTTAACTTCATGACTAATAAATGTCTTAATTTCGTGTGTATTGACATAACTCAAGAAGAATCATTTATTTATTTATTTATTAAGAGTATTTACAATTAATAGGAGGTATTACACTTCTATCTAAGCTAAGTGCGTAAAAATAATTTAATACTTCTAACAATATCCTTTATATCAGCTACAATAACAACAACAAAATCTATTAATTTCATTTCAATATCACGTATCCAAAGATTTATTCCAATAATAAATAAGTCTCTAAGTATACCAAAATACCAATTCCAAAATACAATTTAATCACCACATTATTAAAAATTATTATCTAAACCTAACAATTTCAAAATCATAAAAATTGGGGATTTCAACCTAAACATATTTCTACCCATCCATACACTATCATACAACCCAATAATTATATAAAAATTCACCCTTACCTTGATTTTCTTGGATTTCTAGAACTCTTGAACTTGATTTTCTTCTCTTCCCCTCTTCTCCTCTTCTAGCCTCCTTTTTCCCTCTTCCAACTTCTAACCCTATTCTATCTCATTCTCTTCTTTTATCAATCTCACAATTTTTATTTTTTTTTAATTGGGCTCATTGACCCACTCTCACATTTCTATTCACACTCCTAATATAGACCCAATTATTTTAATCTTACTAAATATCTATTTTATTCCAACAAATAAAATAAATAAAATAATTCAATCAAATCAAATAATTAAATTATTTCAAATAAATCAAATAATTCAATTATATCCAATAATCCAATTAAATTAATTAGGCACAAAATCACAAACTTATGTAATTAATATAAATAAATAAATAATTACTAAAATTTGGATGTTACAACTCTCCCCCACTTAAAAGATTTTCGCCCTTGAAAATTACCTCAAATGAATAACTCGGGATAAGACTCCTTCATCTGACTCTCGAGTTCCCAAGTCACATTTCCACCAGTTGGTCCTCCCCAAACGACCTTCACCAAAGCAATCTCTTTACCTCGAAGTTTCTTCAACTCCCGATCTTCTATCCGCATAGGTGATGTCTCAACAGTCAGGTTATCTCTCACCTGTACATCATCTACTTGGACTATATGAGACGGATCCGCAATGTATTTCCTCAACTGAGATACATGGAACACGTCATGGAGATTAGCAAGCGACGGCGGCAAAGCAATCCGATAGGCTACCTCTCCTATCCTCTGCAATATCTGATAAGGACCAATAAAACGCAGTGTCAACTTGCGCGACTTTAACGCCCTACCAACACCAGTTGTTGGAGTAACTCGAAGGAACACATGATCTCCCTCTTGGAACTCAAGTGCTTTCCTCCTCTTGTCATGATAACTCTTTTGACGACTTTGAGAAATCTTCATCTTCTCCTGAATCATCTTAATCTTATCTGTAGTTTGTTGAACTATCTCAGGTCCAACCACCGCACTCTCTCCAGCCTCATACCAACATAATGGCGTCCTACACTTCCTACCATACAATTCTTCAAACGGTGCCATACCAATACTCAAATGGAAACTGTTATTGTAATTAAACTCAATCAAAGATAATTAGTTATCCCAAGTTCCTCCCTTTTCCAAAACACAAGCTCTCAAAAGATCCTCAAGTGATTCAATCGTCCTCTCCGCCTGACCATCAGTCTGCGGATGATAAGCAGAACTCAAACGCAACTTAGTACCCAAACACATTGAAACTCTCCCAAAATCTTGATGTGAACCTTGGATCTCTATCTGATACAATGCTAGACGGAATATCATGCAAACTGACAATCCTCTCGATATACAACTTTGCTAACTTCTCCAACGAGTAATCCATCCTTATCGGAATAAAGTGAGCAGATTTCGTTAACCTGTCCACAGTAACCCAAATAGCCTCAAAATTACTCGGTGTCTTAGGTAAACCAGATACAAAATCCATAGATATGCTATCCCATTTCCACTTAGGAATAGCTAATGGTTTCATTAAACCCGACGGTTTCTGATGCTCAATCTTTGACTTCTGAAAAGTCAAACAAGAATACACAAACTCTGCAATATCCTTCTTCATACAAGGCCACCAAAATACCTTCCGCAAATCTTGATACATCTTAGTCGCACCCGGATGAATACTCAATCCACTACGATGACCTTCTTCAAGAATACTTTTCTTCAATTCTGCAATATCTGGAACACAAACTCGATCACGACACTTCATGATACCATTCACATCAATCCGGAAATCACCTCCTCGGCCTTGATTGATCAAAGTTAATCGATCTACCAAACCTAAATCATATTTCTGACCTTCTCGAATCTCTTCAAGAATACCACTTGTAAGCTTCAACATACCAAGTTTAACTCCATAAGAAGTCTCCTCACAAACCAAACTCATTTCTCGAAATTGCTCAATCATTTCCAATTCTCTAACCATCATCATCGACATATGCAAAGACTTCTGACTCAATGCATCAGCTACCACGTTTGCTTTACCCGGATGGTAATTCAAACCAAAATCATAATCCTTCAGAAGTTCCAACCATCTTCTTTGCCTTGAATTCAATTCTTTCTGATCAAAGAGATACTTCAAACTCTTATGATCACTAAAGACCTCAAATCTCGATCCAAACAAATAATGCCTCCAAAGCTTCAACACAAACACACCAGCGGCCAACTCTAAGTCATGCGTCGGATAATTCCTCTCATGAACTTTAAGTTTCCTTGAAGCATAAGCTACAACTTGCTGATTTTGCATCAATACACCTCCCAAACCCATCAACGAAGCATCACAATACACAACAAATGGTTCTTCTGGATTCGGAAAAATCAAAACAGGAGCTGTCGTCAATATTCTCTTAAGCTCTTGGAAACTTTCTTCACACTTTGTATCCCAAACAAAAGCTTGACCCTTTCTAGTCAACTGCGTCAATAGCAAAGACAACTTAGAAAATCCTTCAATAAATTTCCGATAATAACCTGCCAAACCAAGAAAACTTCGAATCTCCAAAACTGATTTTGGGGCTTCCCATTGCGATATAGCTTCAACCTTCGACGGATCAACTGCAATTCCTTTACTTGAAATCACATGACCGAGGAAACTTACTTTCTTCAACCAAAACTCGCACTTAGAAAGTTTAGCATATAATTGTTTCTCCTTCAACACAGATAACACAAGCTTTAGATGTTCAACATGATCCTCTTCACTCTTGGAATAAATCAAAATATCATCAATGAATACAACCACAAACTTGTCCAAATACGGATGGAAAATCCTATTCATGTACTCCATAAATACACCCGGTGCATTAGTTACACCAAATGGCATCACAGAATACTCATAATGACCATACCTCGTCTGAAAAGCAGTTTTCTGAATATCTTCAGCTTTCACACGAATCTGATGATACCCAGATCTCAAATCAATCTTACTGAACACACTTGCACCAACCAACTGATCCATCAAATCATCAATTCTCAGAAGTGGATACTTATTTTTGATAGTCACTTTGTTCAATTGTCGGTAATCCACACAAAGCCTCATAGTTCCTTCTTTCTTCTTAACCAACAAAACAGGTGCACCCCATGGTGATACACTCGAACGAATAAACCTCTTCTTAAGTAGGTCTTCAAGTTGACTCTTCAACTCTTTCAACTCCGATGCGAACATACTATTTGGAGCCATCGATACCGGACTAGTTCCAGGAACTAAGTCGATCGTAAACTCCACCTCGCGTTCCGGTGGTAAATCACTTATCTCATCAGGAAAAACTTCTGGAAAATCACAAACAATTGGCAAATCACCAACTGCTCCACTTTCCTTAATACTCAAAGTTGCCAGCAACATAAACATCTCGACACCATCTTGCACTAACTCATTCACTTGCTTGGCAGACATAAATAAGTCTCCTTCGTCCTCAAGTTTAAGAAAAACAACTGACTTATCCAAACAATTATTATAGACATGTTTGAACTCCAACCAATTCATGCCAAGAATAACATCAAGTTGATCTAACTTAAGACACAGTAAATCAACGCCAAAGTCTTTACCAAAAATATTCAACGGGCAATTCAAACACACATATGGGGTAGTTACTGAACCCATAGCAGGAGTATCAATAACCATACTACCACCCATAACAGACAACTCAATATTCAATCTTTTAACACAATCCAAAGAAATAAAAGAATGTGTAGCTCCAGTATCAATTATAGCTATCAAAGGTATACCATTAATGAAACACGTACCTCTGATCAATCGATCTTCACTAGTCGTCTCAGATCCAGACAGAGCAAACACTTTCCCTTTCGTTTGAGCCTTCTTTGGTTTGTCACACTTGGTACTAATGTGCCCTTGCTCACCAAAATTGTAGCAAGTCACACTCGTACCACTCCTGCACTCTAAAGCCTTGTGGCCAGGCTTTCCACACTTGAAACATTTCTTCTCAACACTTGTGCATTCAGAAGCACGATGTCCTTCAACACCACAATGATAACACCTCACTGGAGTGGAAGCTCCTCCCCCATTCAACTTCTTTCCATAACTAGCTTTCTGCTTCCCTTTGTCACCAGATGTCACATACGGTTTCCCTCTGAATTGGCCTTTTCCTTTCTTATCACCCATACTTTTGTAGTGAGCTGATCGAGCCCTACAATCTTAATCATAGATCCTACTTTTGTTCACCAACTCAGAATATCGCCTAATCTCTTGATAACCAATGGCTTGCTTGATTTCAGGTCTCAAACCATTCACATACTTAAGACATCTAGATCTCTCAGCATTAGTAGTGTTGTAGTGAGGACAAAACTGAATCAACTCTTCAAATCTTGCTGCATACTCAGCCACAGTTAAGTTACCTTGCTTCAATTCAAGAAACTCAATTTTCTTCTTTCCACGTACATCTTCCGGAAAGTACTTCTCCAGAAATGACTCTCTAAAAATAGCCCAAGTAATCTCAACTTCGTCTTCTTCAAATCTTCGACGAGTGTTACCCCACCAGTGCTCAGCTTCCTTCTCAAGCATATGGGTGCCAAACTGCACCTTCTGCGCATCTGAACAACTCATAACTAGAAATATCTTTTCAATTGCATCCAACCATTCTTGTGCTTTGTCGGGTTCATGCCTTCCCATTAACTTTGGTGGGTTGTTCCTCTGAAACTTTCCCAAAGCACGAAACTCATCATCATTGTTGTTCACATAATTCACATTGACTTGAGGAATCTGCCCAATCGCTCCAGTCAACAATGTCAAAGCTTCAGCAAGTGCTCTATCATTCCTACCTACAGCCATTGTTCTTGATTCCAACAATAAAATCCTCATTAGAACAACAATACCGATACTGGAACACAATAAACACATAGACAACTTGGTCAACTGACCGACTTTGCTCTGATACCACTAATGTAACACCCTTCTAAACCCCGCGGAAAATATATAAATAATCAGAGTAATTATCATGCATATCAAAGAAGGATGTCACACATAATTCAAAACATCACACATACACCTGTCATGCTCAATAACACTTGAAATAAATTCATTCTTTCATATACTTTCACATTAGCATGTAGCAGCGGATCACTTTCATTAAGAATCTCATGACATTCAAGTCTCAAATAAACTTCATTCATTAAATCAACTTGGGCATAAAAGCCACTTCACCATAAAATTCAAATTCGATTAACAAAATAGATAGAGTATACAATTGTATCTCTTAAGACATGAATCAAACATTCCTAGTGTTACATGATCAGAGCACGACTTGACCCAAAATAAATATGAAACTATAATAGGTTACTCCATCAACTACTCTCTTGCTAGAAGCAACTCTAATCTTCAGTACCTGAGCGATGTCGTATAAAACATCATTTCAACAGAAGGGTGAGAATTCACATAATTACTGAAATCATAAGATAATATATAATTTAAGGTGTACAAGCATAATCACAATTATTCTCACACTTCAAAAGTTTCATCAACATAATATCACTCAAGTAGTCATACTATTAACAAGTACATACTCACAAATCCATAATTCACCAATTCAACAATTCACATAACACATATAATCTCACATTGTAACCATAGACACAATAATACTCAATGCAAGACTCAAATGCAACTCATGCATGTGGTACCAATCTCTTACTATCATTTTTCGGTTTTTACATTTAAACCGGGTCCATCCTCTAGACCGATAACAAACCAAAAGCCCGTCCTCTAAGCTTTCAAACCCGTCCTCTAGGTTTGGGTCAAGTCACTAGCTCCCATGGAACTAACAGCATTGCCTCTTGATAAAATGATGTATGTGCAATTATAACCAATCATATGCAATTAAGACCATTCTCTAATCTTAATATTCTTGCATATCTCAATAATTCATCACATTCGAACTATCACACAATTGCACATACAAACATATTTTCAAAATCACAATATTTAATACTCCAATATTTTCACCACACTTAGAAAATAATACGTAAGGTATCAAGACAATTCAATCTCAATTCACAAATCACACGATACCGATTAAATCTAGAATAATCGATCCATCAAAATAATCATAAAAAAATATGATTAAAATTATCATCCACAATTATAATTCAAGAGAGTTTCCAAGGAGCTCTAATAATTTTATGGACAATTCTAATAAAATTGAAAATAACTTAATTTAATCAATTAACCCGAATGTTTCTCTATAACTCGAAACTTCTAAAAAAAATATTATACTAATAATATTATTATAATTATTATATTTATATATTAGTAATGAAGCATATAAGAATATTAGAGATATTATATTAGCACAAAATTGAGAAACGATTAGTATCAAAAGTTGCTTATTTGTGGATATTGATGCTCTCATGGTTATTTCAAGGAAATCTCAACTACTAACATGCAAAGATATCAAAAGTCTTGTTGCATTTGTAAGACACCTTGTCATTCTATTTTATTTTTCATTCTCAATGGAAGACAAATCTCCTAAATCTAAAAATATGCTTCACAAATTCTCATATTTGAAGGATCTTAACAAGTTTCAATTATTACACTAGAACAAATCTTAAATTAACAACTTCTAAACGCAGTTAAGTATATTATGACTTAATATCACCTCACCAACACAGTTATAATTATGAAACAGAACAAATATTTTTAGAAGGAGAAATGTCAACTGTAAAAGGAGTACATATAAGGTGACTTCCAAAAATCATTTTATTTTTTTTTGCTGAATAAAAACAAGACTATCAAATGTGAGACTTACCTAATGTACTACATTCGGATCTACTGTATCAGAGCTATACAAAAACTGTGCAAACATTGGATTGTTTATTCGTTAATATACAAAGCTAATAACAATGAACAACACTGAGATATCTTCATATAAAATAACCTAATAGCCTGACAATTTAATTTGTAAAGTCACAAAAATGTGGCACTCAAGTAAAGTTATAAGCAAGTTATCACGGCATGAAAATAAATAAGAAACACACCATTCTCCTAATTTAACTTCATGACTAATAAATGTCTTAATTTCGTGTGTATTGACATAACTCAAGAAGAATCATTTATTTATTTATTTATTAAGAGTATTTACAATTAATAGGAGGTATTACACTTCTATCTAAGCTAAGTGCGTAAAAATAATTTAATACTTCTAACAATATCCTTTATATCTGCTACAATAACAACAACAAAATCTATTAATTTCATTTCAATATCACGTATCCAAGGATTTATTCCAATAATAAATAAGTCTCTAAGTATACCAAAATACCAATTCCAAAATACAATTTAATCACCACATTATTAAAAATTATTATCTAAACCTAACAATTTCAAAATCATAAAAATTGGGGATTTCAACCTAAACATATTTCTACCCATTCATACACTATCATACAACCCAATAATTATATAAAAATTCACCCTTACCTTGATTTTCTTGGATTTCTAGAACTCTGAAACTTGATTTTTTTTCTCTTCCCCTCTTCTCCTCTTCTAGCCTCCTTTTTCTCTCTTCCAACTTCTAACCCTATTCTATCTCATTCTCTTCTTTTATCAATCTCACAATTTTTATTTTTTTTAATTGGGCTCATTGACCCACTCTCACATTTCTATTCACACTCCTAATATAGACCCAATTATTTTAATCTTACTAAATATCTATTTTATTCCAACAAATAAAATAAATAAAATAATTCAATCAAATCAAATAATTAAATTATTTCAAATAAATCAAATAAATCAAATAATTCAATTATATCCAATAATCCAATTAAATCAATTAGGCACAAAATCGTGCAATTATGTAATTAATATAAATAAATAAATAATTACTAAAATCAGGATGTTACATATTCTCTATGGACATTGTCACTAATAACAAGCCTTGGTACCATGACATCAAATGCTTCTTGGAAACTCAGACATACCCACCTAGGGCATCGTCAAATGATAAGAAGACATTAAGAAGGCTAGCCGATAATTTCTTCCTCAATACTGATGGTTCTTTGTACAAGTGAAACTTCGACATGGTCTTGCTCAGATATGAAAGTTCTTTCGGTACCCATGCCGGAGGACATGAAATTGCAAAGAAGTTATTAAGATCAGGTTACTACTGGATCACAATGGATGCAGAATGTTGTGCCTATGCCAGGAAATGCCACAAATGCCAGATCTATGCCGATAAAGTGCATGTGCCTCCGAATCCTTTGAATGTAATGTCTTAACCTTGGCTCTTCTCCATGTGGGGCATTGATATGATTAGAAAGATTGAATCGACTTCTTTGAATGGTCACAAATTCATCCTGGTAGCCATTGATTACTTCACCAAATGGGTTGAAGCAACTTCATATGCAAACGTCACCAGACAAGTGGTAACTATATTTCTGAAAAGAGATATCATCTGTCGATATGGAGTTCCCGAGCGAATCATTACTGATAATGGTTCCAATTTGAACAACAAGATGATTGCTGAGTTATGTCGGGTTCAAAATTCAACATCACAACTCTTCTCCTTACAGGCCAAAGATGAACGGCGTTGTTGAGGCAGCCAACAAGAATATCAAGAAGATTGTGCAAGAGATGGTAGTCACCTGCAAAGACTGGTATGCAATGCTACCATTTGCCTTGCATGGGTACTGAACCTCTATCAGAACATCTACTAGGGAAACACCTTATCAGCTTGTGTATGGTATGGAAACAGTCCTACCTGTTGAAGTTGAACTACCCTCCTTACGGGTAATGATGGATGTGTAGCGGTAAAATCATGAGTGTAAGCTATTAGCTAACTTAACTCAAGGTAAATAGAGTCGCCACTGCGCTTTTATTTTATTCCAAATGGAAAAGGGAAAAAGAGCGAATAAAACCTAATGAATCTAAAAGCAAAAGCTAAAAGAATCAAACAGAGAACGAGTAAGGGGATAGGTTGCAAATTGGGAAGGTTTTACGCACCCAAAATGTCCATGGTACTCCACGGGAGCCCTTTGAAATATTTACTGCTTTTTGGTTTGAAAATGTTTTTTTTGAAAGAGATTGAAGAGATGGGAAGAGAAATGTTATTTAATATTTTTGTGTTTGAAGAGACCAACATCTCATGCCTACGTACCCACAAAGTGCAATGCGAGATCAAAACCTCGTAGTTCGTGGTACAAAATTTGAAAAGAAGCAGTGAGTTGAATTGATTTTAAAATGTAAAGATAAGTCGTCATTCTTTAGCGAATAATTCCGCTAGAAAGAATGAATTATATCTAAACATATGAAAAGAAAAGTGCACGAGGGCACGAAAACAATTGAGTGAGTTTTGGATGTTTTTTAAAGGTTTTGAGAAGAAAATTTCGATATGCTTATGTGGTTTAGTATTTATTAAGAAATGAAATGAAAAGGTAAAACCGCTTGACCTAAGTCAAGGTTTGATTGTGAAAATGTTTGAAGTTTAAAAACAAAGAAAGTTTTAAAAATAGGAAGGAGATTTAAAAATTTAAGAAGTGAGAGGATATGAAGTGACTATCATAAGACTTGAATATAACAGTTAAAGGGAGAACGATCAAACCATGTGGTGAACATTCTTTGAAACAATAGGATTTCCATCTTCATAAACAAATGAACTCAATCGGGGCCAAAGTCTTCAATCCATAATAGCTCAAGCAAGGGAATGATCCTAGTATCTAAGTCCAACTCCAACTCCAATGCTAAGGATAGTAGCCATAGTCCAAAATTAAAAGTCACCAATATTTTAGATGTTTAATCCGTTATTAGTGTTTTGATGTCCAAATGGACAAAGGAAAAATCACAAGCATAACAATATAAACATAAACAATATGATGAATGATATAATATAATAAAAGCATAATAAAAGAGATAAGGAGCGAGAGATTGAAATAAAGAGGATAAGGTGCGAGAGATTGAATTAAAATGTTAGTATATTAATAGTATTATAATATTTACATAGAAATGGTATGATGAACTTAATCAAACACAACCACAAAAAGATAACCAAAATCGAGAGGCAACCGGATCCAAATGGATCTTATTCCGAATTCGGGACAAGTTTAGGTCTATGTTAAGCAATTGCCGAGTAATTTACGAAGTAATTACCCTACAAATGAGGCCGGCCACCACCAATTAAGGTGGAAAATATTTATGCTAATACATGTTAGAGAAATGATATGATGAATCATTGTCCGAAAATATGTCGCACGAAAAGAAAAGGTAACGGTCTAATCTTAATCGAGATTTTCACATTGTATTATCGAAGGCAACCTATCACGATTCCAAAGTATGGAGAATGATCCAAATGATCATTCATCCATAGATTTGAAATAATGAAGATTAAACATCTTCGAAAATCAATAATCGTGAATCAAAGATCCCATCGACCAAAATAGAAATAAGATGAAAGAAAATGGATCTTAATATAAAAATCCATAAAAAACAATTAACTAATTTATTTAATCATTTTCTTTAAAAAAAAGATTTCCATAAAATGAGACAAATATAAAGATGTTAAAAAATATTTGAAAGAAATAACAAAATGAATTTATTAATCACTTTTAGAAAAGAAAGATAGAAATAAAAAAAATAACAAAGTAAAGAAGGGGTGGGGGACGCAGACTGGTGAGGTGGTGATAACAAAATCCAGAAGATGGCACCAAAGCCCAAAACACACTTCTGTCTGATTTATTTTTTTAAAAGAAAACACAAAAAAGGTAAACGTTTATAATATAAAAATAAAAAAAATGAGAAAAACATAAAAAAAACTCCTTCTTCTCTCGTGAAAAACAGGGCCGCCGCGGCTGTACCTCTCTCTCTGAAGATCATGAATCGCCGGCCACCACCTCCATCACTTTCAGAAGAGAAAAACAGCAACGAAGCCGCACAACTCCTTCTCTTGTTCGTCGTCGATCTTCACTCTAGTCGAAGGAAATCGCGACACCGGTAAGAGGACGTTCGCCGCAGATCCCCTTCTGTTCCTCCACAATTTGTTCTCTTCTTGTTCAATTCTGAATTTCTCACGAATTCTTTCTTGTCATCACCGAATTGCTTTTGCCTTTTTTTGTTCGAATGTGAGGCATTTTTGGAATGGAGACGAGATTGAGTTTGATGCGATCTGATATGAATTGAGGGTGATTTGAGATTGATTGAAGGATTTGGAGAGGAATTAGTCGAAGCTTGATTCAGAATAGCAATTTGGCAGAGGTTTGTTGTGCTCTTCAAGCTTGCCATTGAAGTGAAAGTGTTGCTGCTTTTATAGAAGGAAGTTGTGAATTTGAAGATGAAAATTGATGTCGTTTGGAGTTGATTTGTTGCGTTTGGAGTCATGAGGATTGCGTGCTCATACGGCATTTTGTGTGCCTTTGCTGAGTTCAAATTTTCATGCGTTTCATTTAATGTTCCCCTGCGTTTTGATGCATTGAGTGTGAAGTTGTTTTTGTTGCAGCTGCGTTCGCGTTGTCTGTGTTTTGGGTTAACTTCAGTTGCGTTTTGTTTATGGTTGCAGGCTGCGTTTTATGTTCTGCTGTGATGCGTTTTGTGAAGTGAGTCACAACGTGTGGTGTTGGCTGGGCTTGCAGGTGTTAGCTGCGTTTTGAAAGAGACATGGAGTTTGAAGCTGAAGATTGGCTTAGCTTGCAGCATGTTCTTGTGATGTGTTGGTTGGTGATGATGTGTGTGGCTGAAGTTTGGGAAATAACGTGTCCCCTGCTGCTTGACTTGAGATGGTTTGCAAGTTGGCTGAAAGTGTTGAATTGGGATGGGCCGATGGGCCTTTTTTTTTGTATTTCTTTTT